>LNAC01000015.1:3556523-3602980 GCA_002007465.1 Ailurus styani | reverse complement strand
TGAGGAAGGCTGAAGTAGTTTGCAGGGGTCAAGGGCAAGGCAGGCAGGCAGGCTTCCCAGGAGGCCCATTCCCTTGGGAGCGCCTCCGACTGGAAGGCGTGTGAGGCGTTTCCCAGGGGGAGCTCTGTGGCCGGAGGAGGGGCTCTTCCCGCACTGTGGGGAGGGTGGGCCACAGCTCCTGCGGGAGCCTGCCTGGGGGGCTCGTGCCGTGCGTGGCCCCTCGGCCGTCCCCGCCGCGCCACCTGCCGGCCCGAGCTGTCCTTGGATCAGAGAGTCTGCCGTCCACTGTCCACTGTCGGTGTGCAGCCCCCGTCCTTCCCCCCGCGACGCCGCGTCCGAGCGGGGAGGACGGATGCGTCCCCCCAGCGCCTTCTCGGGCCCGGGGGCTCCTCGCTCCCTGAGCACCGGCTCCCCTCTCCCTCCGGCCTGCTGACCGCGGCCGGGCCAAAGCAGAGTCGCAGAGGGTTGCAGGATCAAACCAGAACATGTATTGGAAAACAAAAAGCGCCATTTGATCAACATGGTTCTCTAAACCTCAGCTTTCCCAGAATGTAAAATGGGTAGAAGAATTTTATTTAGTCCCTTCCCAGGACTCTGGTGAGCCCATCACAGGTAATGTGTGTGGAAGTGCTGCGTATGGGATCTGGGGCTGGGCTCCGCTTTGGGCCGTCTGGGTCGGTCTCCTGGGCCAGGCAGACTCCGCTGCTCGCCGTGCGCTCGGGCTGTCTGCCCAGCAGCCAGTCTGGGGCAGAAGCCATACTGCTTGCACTTCCAGAGGGGCCAGCTGCTTCCTCGAAGACCGCAGCATGTGCACCCTGCTGACTACCACCGTCCAAACTCGTCTGTCCTGCTCACCCTGAGGTGACTGACGACCCCGTTCATCCCGGTACCTCGGGCACACGATACTTTCAGGGGCCTGCAAAACACTTTTCATTTCTTTTATAATCAGAAGTAAGAAATTAATTTCTAGGTTCAAAAAAAAAAGTTTTAATAAGTAATATGAATCTATTCGTCTTCATCCCTGTATTTTTTTTTAAAGATTTTATTTACTCATTTGACACAGAGAGAGAGATTACAAGTAGGCAGAGAGGCAGGCAGAGAGAGAGGAGAGAGGAGGAAGCAGGCTCCCTGCTGAGCAGAGAGCCCGATGTGGGCCTCGATCCCAGGACCCTGGGATCATGACCTGAGCTTTAACCCACTGAGCCACCCAGGCGCCCTCATCCCTGCATTTTAAATTTTATTTGAAGGAGGAGGGCCTACGAAGGTCCAAGTGCCCCGGGGCCCACAAAAGTCCTAACACAGTCCTGAGTCCGTGGTATCTATTCTGCTCCACACTCGAGCTACTTACTGGAGCCCTTCTCCCCGTTGTGAACCTGCCGGCCAGCCCCCTTCACTTAGGATGGCAAATCCCAATACAGGCCTCCCTGCTGTTCCAAAGTAGAGTGTTCCTGTGTTCCTATGAGGACTTACAGGAGCTGGCATGCCATCAAGTGAAGAAGCAATTGCCATTAATTTAGATGGAAAAGTTTTGAGCATTCCCAGACCCCCAAAATAACGTCTCTTAAACTTTTCAGATACCTTAGGACACCTCTGGTGAAGGGATGGGTGAGATCAGCAGGGCTAAGGCACAGATGCTCGAGGACACAGCTCAGAGCCCGGGGGGCTGGTGCCGAGCTGCTGAGTGTGGTTCCCGGGGAAGGCGCCCGGGTGCTTGGCTCTCCCTGCTCGGGGCGCCTCTGCCTCTCTCCGGGCTCTGCCAACAAACACTGAATGCCATTTTCACCTTTGGCTTTTTTTTAAATAAAAGTGAAAATCCTCTTCAGATTGCTTTAGGTTAGGGAAAACGGGCTCTCAGGTAGGTCCTTCGTAATGCGGAGTGGTTAATGCAAACTTCCGAGAAGGGGGTGACCCCTGTCCACTGGGTGGAGGTGAGGACTGCGGCATCGCCTGCCATTTCCAGGCAGGAATTCGGCATGGCTGTAACGGCTCTTCGTGCTTAGCTTTGAGCTACGTTCCTGGAGGAAGAGATGGAGGCCTTAAACACCTCTTCTCCCACTCCCCACAGAGGGTACGGCACCTGTGCCCCCAGCGGTAAGAAGAGGGGCTCCCCGAGGCCAGGGTTCTGAAAATGTTGGTATATATGGCTGTCCTCTTTCTGAGTATAGTTTGAGAAGTTCCCTGGCAATTCGGATATTGACTCCCCGGCTCGGAAGCCTCCCAAAGAACATCTCCCTCGCCTCCCGCCCACCTTGCGAACCACGGGCGTGTTCGAGATCCAAGGGGACATTTAGTATATATTACAACGGATCCTTTTACGTAACGGCACCAAACTTTGTGACACGGCTTTTTCTCCCCACCCGTTTCAAATCCCTTGATTTCATCATGCACCTCCTTTCTGTGGACTTAGAGGGAAGACGGAGCCAGCTGCCCCTAAGGTCCCAGTGGGCAGCTGGCTGCTCCTTCTGTCTGGCTGGTGCGGCTGGCAGCTCCCTGGGGCCGGGCTCTGCAGCGGTCAGTGGGGAGAGGCTGCCCAGGGCTCACTCGCCTTCTGGGCTAAGGAAAGGGCCACCTGGCTCTCACGCTGCCCCTGGCTCTCATGCTGACCAGCCCTTGGCTTTGGGTCAGTCATGAGCCCTCTCTAATCCTTAGCCTTCTCATTTGTAAAATGGGGATCAAAAATACCCACTTTGTCCAGCCACTTGAGACATCGTATGGAGGGCTCTGAAGCCTTGGGAGCTGTGGGGATGACAGACCGTTAATATTATATTATATATATATTATAATACATATATATAACATATATTATAATACATATATTATAATATATATTATAATATATTATATTCCCTCTCAATTTCTTCTTTTCCTGCTCTTTACCTTGGCTCATAAAAGGCCCTTACCAGTCCCATGTGTGAGCGTGTTCACACACGTGCACCCTAGCTTTTTTATTCCAAATTGTCTTCCCCTCCCTCCTACAGACTCCAGGATATACGGAACCTACCCTCAGAAGGATGGGTAACACACATCAGCAGAGATGGTGATGAAATGCAGGATCAAAACGTGTATTATGTGGATGATGTGTTTCATAGCTTTCAATAACTTAGAAGCTTCTGGAACCAGGACTAAATCACCCAGAAAAAGCTCCTCTCCCTTTCTGTGAACAGCGTTTGGTAAGATTTCCCCACCCTCTCTCCCACCTTCAAACGCCTTTTGCTCTGATCTCCATGTTCTGCTTCTACACCTTTGCATTCTAAATTGCATTTTTGTAGAAACTTTGGTTTGACAAATGCCTCGATTGTTTAATTAAAATCTCCCTCCAGCAATCTGTGCACTCTGGCTGTCCCCGCACAGTTTCTTGGGTCACAGGCAGTGACCATTCTCCACACGCCCTTGACAGGCTCCTCGGCTGGGCTGGCCGCNGGGGGGGGGGGGGGGGGGGGGGGGGGGGGGGGGGGGGCTCTAGTCGCCGTCCTGACGAGCTGAAAGACAGGCAAGTTCCAGTCAGAGAGAACCCCCGAGGGGGATCTGTTACCAGGAGGCAGTGTCCCCAGTGTCTTGCTATGGGAGGGATTGTGCAAAACAAGGGACATGTCATCACAGGAAAATAAATCACTGGGCCCCTTTGGGCCCCTTTGATGAAAGACTGGTTTGACCCACTGGGATTGGACAGCCACTTGCTGCTGACTTAGAAGCTTCTGGGCCCAAGTCTCCGTCTTTCTAAAATAAGTCCTTGCCAAACGCTCCAGTGATATTTCTAAGGAAGGGGTAGGTTTGGGGGGGTGGGGTGGTTAAATGCGCAGCACACCTCAACTTTAGTGCAAAAGCTATTTTCTGCAGGACCGGCCCGATCCCATGCTTTCAGACAGGCCAGAGCTCCCAACTTGGGGAGGCGGGGGGCACAAGTGTCCTCCATCCACATTCTCTGGGCCACTCCTTCACGGCCTTCCCCAGGCCCCAGACCACGCCCCTGCTCTCCAAGACGGCCAGGCTGTGGGAAATCTTCTCATTAGCTCCTTGCCTGGCCAGGGGCTCCTTGGAGGTCTCTGCCAGCACCGGCAGAGGCCAGGGAAGGCTTTGGGAAAGAGTTCCTTTGCCCAACACACAGAGAACACGGAGTCAGGGCATTTTGGGTTTTCGGTGTTTATTTTTTAAACCCACTTGTAGTTTGGGTTCAGCTGGAAAGCAGGACGTAGTGAGGGAGGGAACGTGGTCGCGTGAGGAGGATTCTGCTGCGGCTTTGGCAGGAAGCCCCAGGCCCCTTCTCCAGGGAGGTAGGTCCCGTCGCCAGGCTCCCAGCGGGCTCGGGCGAGCCGGGCAGCCCTTGTACGCCAGTGTTCCAAGCACGGGAGTGCTGTCTTCGCGATCCGGTCCTCAAAGGCCCGGGCAGAGGTCCCCCCAGAGCGCCAGCAGCTGAGGCACAGGGCTCCATGGGCAGGCCCTGAGAGTCCGTCACACGAGGAAGGCTGGCCGGGTCCTGACGCCAGAGAAGAGACTGGAACGTGGCGTCTGGGGCGGCCCCATGGGGCTGCTCTTCTCGCAGCCTGGCTGGCGGGATCCCCCCCTGCAGCTGCCCAGGGCATGATCAGTGGTACATTTCCCACACAAACCCCCCCCCCCGTCCCTCAGAGAAAATAAAATAAAATAAAAATTAGAATAAATACCAACTCGGCCAACATTTACATTTACAGGGATGGACAGGGCGATCCCTAACCCTCGAAGGTTTACAGACTGATCGAGGAAGGACCAACAGACGAAACTGGGTTTGGGGTGCACATTCCCCACGGAGGATGGCGGGGCTCCCACCTTCTCCAGGGGAGGTCGGGAGCCTTCTTGGGGCTGCGGTCCCAGTGCTCAGGCAAAGCCACGAGGCCGAGGGGAGCAGGGCTGTGGTGAGCGGGCTCGCCGCCTAAGAGGAATGCAAGGACGATCTGGTCTGGACTGGCGGGGGGACAGACCGAGACAGGAGCAACGTCAGATGGCCGGATTTCGCCTCTTCACTGCGCCAAGAAAGCCGCGGGGCGAGTGGGGAGAAAACACGAGCCTCAGAAATGCAATATCCAGTTTTGCCTCCCATCAAATACATTCAGAGGTCAACTTGGATATGGCCTTCCTCACTCAGCAGAAGGGGGGTCTGGCCTGGGGAGGGGCTAGGGCTCTGTGGGGCGCCCACTTCTGCCCCCCGGTTCCTGTCTGAGTAGTCTCCCTTGGGAGGCAGCCTCAGAGTCACAGATTTTATGCTTTACTGTTATTTCCTCTAAAAAAAAATTTTTTTTTTAAACGTTTTCCTTCCATGTCCCAAAGAGTAGCAGCAACCTGCATTTAGAAAAACAGCTTACATTGTTATTTGGATTGGCCAGGAAGCACTTTCAAGCAATGGGATAAACTAGGCAGACTGTATGTCTGGAGCCACCGTGACACGACACGTAATTAAAAATATATTTATATATGTATACATATTTATATCTTACTTCTTCATACTCTGGTCCTAACAGTCAAGGAGGGGTGGCCCTGAGGCAAGACCACCAAGGAGGCCGTTAGGAGGATGGGGCGTTAGGAGGAAGGGGCATGAAGCCCACCATGCCACCGGTATGGGCTTTGCAGGGAACATGGGCCCCTGCGTGCTCACTCTCTGCTCCATGGAAGGGGCAGGAGACCTGGGTCCCCTGGGTCACTCCCTTCCTCTGGGGCCCTGCTTTGTTCTCAGCAGATGTGCGCATGCGCACACACACACACACACACACACACACACACACACACACACGCACGCGCGCGCACACACACATGCACACACACACACACGCACGCCTTGCACTCACACACCGGGGGAGCTAGGCCCATTTTAGCCCAGATGCAGCTCTCTGAGGGCTGCCTGGGAGCAGCTCCGTGCCCGGCGGAGGCTGCCTGACTCCTCCAGACCACGAGGTCCCCGGTGCCTTCTCTGAGCCCTTGAACCTCAGTCTCTTCCCTCAGGCCTCTTCCCTCAGAGCCTCCCGCGGGGCCCCTGGTGTCCCTGGGCCCCAGGCTGGGCTGAAGGTGCCCACTGAGGAGGAAAGGGGCAGGGGCAGAGGCTACAGACCAGTCCCAGATAAGCCTGTGTCCCCCACACATGTCCCCAACACACTGCCTTGGGCCGGCATAGACTCCCATCCCGGGGCTGGAAGGTGGGCTGCAGCTGGGGGGAAAGCCAGGGAGTACTGGGGGAAACCGCTCCCCCGCCCCGCCCTGCCTGCTTCCCCAGAAGCGGAGTCCACAGAGGAAAACCTCCAGCCCTCACCCCTGCCAGCCCGAGCGGACCAGAAGCTGCTGGGCTCTCCAGTGGTGGTTTTTACGGGGGCTTATCAAAGTACGGGCTCCAGACCCCAGAGCTGGGGCTGGCCGGATGCCTGGGGCAACCCCAAAGCCAGCCTCCTAGAGCCTGACTTGCACTCTCCTCTAACGGAGTAGGGGCTCTCCCCAGGACCTGGCCCTTCCGAGAAACCCCAGTCTCGTTCCCCGTCTGGAAGGATGTGTCCGCTGGCCCCACGGCTCACCTCACTGTTCTACTTGTTCCTCTGTGAAGGCACCGTTCCCCCCGAGCTGAGGGGCTGCAGCGTCCAGAGCCCTCCTGGAGCATACAGACCTTGGCTGTGGGGAGCCTCGGCTTCTGGATCCTGCCTGCGATAAGGCTAGGCCCGCGCCACAGCCCATTTAGCTAAGCTCCAAGCCGGGCAGCCCCCAACGGCCACATTCCCCCCCACTGAGCCCGGGACAAGACCTATGCGTGGCGTGGGCAACATAACTAGCGTTTTGGTTCGAATTTGACCCCGTCCTTTTGTGCCCCATTCGCCCCAAGCCGCTCCCCCCCGACCCCCACCCCAAGCCAGGACGGGGTTTAACACACTCCTGGCACCTGCGACAGTGTCAGCCCTTTGACAGAGCACAGCTAGAAGAAGAGAACAGAGGTCCTGGAAGCCAAGGGCTGCAGAGCGAGCGCAGGGTTCCAGCGGGACCCCCGCCGGGGCAGAAGTTTCCAATTACCCTAATTGGCTACTGGCAAGCTCTCTGTGGCTAGAATCCTTCCAGAGGGGGCTGGGTTTGATCCTTCCACTAATCAGAGGGTCCTCGTGGTGCTGACTGTGCGGGCACATCTCGGACTCTTTTCATTGAGCGAAGAGACTTCAAAGCAGCTGACTTTGAAAATAAAACAATAAAACACCAGAGTACGACTCGCCCCTCCAGCTCCCCTCCCTGCGCCCCAGTCCCTGGGCCTGAGGCCTGGGGGCCACACGGAGGAGGACCTGGAGGTGGGGAGGGTGCAGCGTGAAGGTTAGAGGAGAAGCCTCGGTCCCCCAGCCCGACCGGGGCGGACAAAGGCCGTCAATTACGGGCGGCTGGTGGGGACCGTGCCTGCCTTTGTCCTCCCGGACATCTGCTCTGCGTCGCCGGCTGCCAGTTGGCGACTGCGGCTGACAGCAGGAACAATGCAAGCCCGTCTCCGACCCACTTTTTCAGCCTTCTGAGGTCCTTTCTGACCCAAGCGGTACCCCGGCGTGTGGCGCTGCCAAGGCCTCGGAGGAGTCACGGAGATGAAACCCCTGCACAAAGCCCTGCGGGGGACGCGGGGGACCGGAGGGGGCGGGGAGGAGCGGGAGTGGGGAGGGGCGACCGGGGCCACCGTGAGAAAGAAACATGCTTCCCTTATTGGTGTGAGCTGCCGCATGCGTGGGGCTGGGGGGGCTCGGATGAGGGGCACTCCTCCTTCCCTGTCCGGCTCCGGCCTGGCCGCCGGCTCTGCCTGCTTTCCTCCCCGCTTCTTTCTCTAGCCAGGGCCACCCCTGTCCTCCCGCCTGTCCATCTGGCCCTGGGTACCAGGGCCCCAGCTGCCCGCGGGCCGCCCGCCAGGCCCCCTGGCTGTCAGGCTGTCAGTTTCTGGATGGTTCTGTTGTAGTACTGCGTGATGGGGGGCGTCAGAGGGTTCCAGCTGTTGGCGTGGAGCTCGATGACCTCCAGAAGCAACGACCGGGTCAGCATCGACTCCGAGGGGCAGAGCATCTTGTCGCGGGCGCTGGCCAGGAGCTCCGTCATCATCTCGGGCAGCTGCTCCTCCAGCAGGCGGCCTGTGCTCTGGAGCTGTGGGGCGGGGGGGCGGTTAGGACGGGACTCGGGCCCCTGGAATGGCCCCCTGAGCCACCCTGGTTGGGAGGGCTGGGGGCAGGGACAGGAAATAACTGGATTATCTCTGGAAGGTGCAGGCCAGGCATCTGTGCCACAGGGAGGATTGGGGAGGTGGATGGGGGTAGGGAGTCAACCGTGAAAGCCCACATGTACCCACCAATCTGCCGCAGGAATAAGAGGGATTAGTTTATTGCCTGCTGCCCGGGTCCCTCACCAGGACCATGTCACTTCTGTCTTTTACCCAAGAGCTTCTCCTCCTATAGGAAGCCTTCCCTGACCCCTGCCCAGACCCTTGATGGCTGCCCTGCTCTTCTCAAAGGATCAGGCGGCACCGTGTTAATTTCCACTTGCTAGGATGTCTCTCTAGAAGCGAGCTTAGTCATTATCACCTGTACGTCTCTGCACGGAACCTGAGAGCAGGGATGAGGTCTCCCATCTCTCTCCTGCCCCTAATCCCACCTCCCCACCCCAGCACTGACCTCTGCCCACACTGTGACATGACGTGTGGGAGGGAAATATGAACTGGGGCAGAAGGCCAGCCAGAGGGCCCGCCCTCAAGAGAGGGCCCTGATGATGCTGAAAAGCCCCTGGAGGGAAGAAGGGATCCCAGTGGTCTGGATCTGCACCCTCGGGCAGCAGCCACGGCGGGTCCTCTCCACAGTATCTTGGTCTCCAGCTCTGCCCCAGCCCCATCTTATCCCACCCATTTCTCCAGGCTCTGCCTTCTTCCCAAAATTCTCATCGACCTCCCTGGACCACCCTGATCTCTCTCCTCTGACTCCCCAGGGATGCAGGCTCTGTACCCATATTTCTTCTCTACACTGTGTTATCTATCCCCAGCCGGCGTGGAAGCTGAGGACAGGGACTAGGCTTTCTTCTCCCCTATTGCCCTGTCACCAAGTCCCATGTACGGTACCCAGATGGAGCCCCACAAATGAACAGTGACCATCCCATAGACCTGAGGCTGTCGTCCAGAATCCCAGCCCCTCTGGCCTCTGAGAGCCTTGGGAGAGGACTTGGAGGCCAGGTAGAAGCCACCCGAGAGCTGTGCTCACATGGCCCTGATAGGCCCTGGGTGCTCACGCTGGAAGCACCTGTCTTCACAGCACTCCATTCTCAGTGACCGGGTGGTCTCCCAGAGCAAGGTTTGCCCCTAAGGAAGATCCCAGAGGAGGAGGTTCAGTGAGTCGTGGCCACGCTTTGGGAGCAGGAATGGCGCCTCCTAAGGGGGTGCTTTGAAGCAGAGGGTGCCAACATGGGGCCTCAGGCATCTTCCCTAAGCCCCCCCCCCACCAAAGCCAAGAGATATATTTGGGGGTGGGGGTCGCCTGGAATCTCTTAAATCATTTATGTGGCAGGCCTGGTGCAAGGAAAGGTGGTCTTGGGGACAGAAGGACAGGGCACAGGCCAGCCCTTGGTCCTTCTCTCTAGAGAGCCAGCGATCTCTTCCTCCAGGTAGAGGTGGGCTGGTTACCCCATCCACATTTACTCTGCTTTGGGGTCGATAATCCTGGAGCCACGTTGGCTCAGGAAGCCATTCCCCACCAGCCCCGTCTACACACCCTTGCCTGGAACTTGTGGGTACCTCTGGTGACCCTCCACTGCCCACAACTGGAAGCTCTGAGGTCAGAGGCGCTTACCTCCATTGAGCAGCACAGGACAGCGTCTTCCTTCACATCCTGAGATTGCAAGAGCTGAGAAGAGACAGGCAGAGAACACTACTGAGGGGGCGGCCCGCCAGCCCCCAGGCCCCCGCAGCTGGCCCCCTCCCTGCCCCAGCCCCGATGCAGCCTGGAACAGACATGTGGCAGCAAATATGCCAGACCGACAGCCGTAACAACTGGTCAGTGAAAATCCTCAGAGCCATACAGTTAGTGTAAAGACTTGCCAACGGGCGAAGGGGGCTCAGCCATGGTCTCAGGCGCTCCTGGGTCCTGGCCAGAGGAGGCCTTCCAGAAATCCTGGCGCTCTTCTGCAAAACCATGGCTGAGCTGACTTACCCAGAGGCTGGAATTGCTTCCTGACCAAGGCCATGGCCAGGCTGCTCGGTGCTGGGACTGGCCATGCCCCCGTCCAGGCTTCCCTCTGCCTCATCTCATTCCTTCTCCCTCTCAACTGAGCTATAGTTCACACAACATCCAATTCGCCATTTTTAAGTACACAACTCAGTGACCTTCAATGTATTCGCAAGGTTCCACAGCCATCAGCATTACTAACTCCAGAGCATTTTCGTCCCCTACCCCCAGCCCCTGGCAACCCCTGATCGCCTCTGTCTCTGTGGACTTGTCCATTCTGGATATTTCACATAAATGGCATCATACAGTATGTGGTCTTTGGTGACTGGCTTCTTCTATTAACAGACCTTTTTAGAAGATCGCCTGTGTGGTAGCACGGACCAGTCCATTGTTCATTTTTATGGCTGAATAATATTCCATTGTATGGAAAGCCCACATTCTGTTTATATGTTCATCAGCTGATGGACATATGGGCTGTTTCCCCTTTTTTTGGCTCTTGCGAATAATGCTGCTGTGATCACTCAGGTACATGTTTTTGTGTGAGCGCCTGTCTTCAGGTCTCCAGGGGTCCTCACCTCCAAGTGGAATTGCTAGGTCACGCTGCACTTTCTGGGGACCAGACAAACTACAGCGGCCACGCTATTTTGCATTCCCCCCAGCAATGTCGGAGAGTTCTGATCCTTCCACATCCTCACCAATATTTGCTATTTTCTTTTTCGTAAAATTCCTCTTTTTCCTAATTCCCAGTAGAAACTTTCTTGAGGGACAGCTCACAGCTTCAGAGAAGGTCTACAGTCTTGTTCTCCACAAACCCCGCTGACCACCTCTCCCTCTGGCCCCTTGGCTGACTGGAGCTTCTCGAAAACGCCTACCTAGGCGTCCACCGCCATCCCCCACCACGCTGATCCTCACGTCCACAGGAGCACCCCGCATTTGGATTATCTGCCACAGATGACTTTTCCCTCTGCCGCAACTCCTCATACTCGCCCGCCCCTCAAGGCCCACAGCTTTCCTTGGAGACTTCTGGATCTCCCCAGGCCCTGGTAACCCCTTCTTGCTTTTTACTCCCCGGCTTTCCCACCTGCTCGGCATTCCACATGAGTGCAAAGACATGTTCCAGTGGGAACTGCCCGCTTCCTGAAGGCTGGCCCAGTGCTGTGTTCCTATTTGTCACCTTCAACACCTGGCCTAGCTCCTGGCAATAGGCGGCATTCACTCGGTGTTGGTCGATAGGATTCATGCAGTTTTTTGTTTGTTTTTTAGTTTTAAAGGAAGGGTGGAGGGTGAGGAGAGCACAAGAGGAAGGCACTTTTAGGGTGAGTGTCCTCGTTCCCTGAACAAGAACCGGAGTCAAGGTTTTTGACCCGGGCGTGACGTGCTGAGGACTGTTCCTGCTGCTAGCTCGAAATCCCAATTCCGTGTGTCCTCTCCACCTCTTCCCTTCCCCTGCCATGTTGCATCCGTCCACCCAGCCTGGGGCCCCTCCTAGCAAGAGCCAGAAGCATTCACCGCAGGAGGGCTGAAGATTCAGGGTGAGCTTTGCTACGTGCCCCATGGGCGTGCGGGGCGCGGAGGTCACAGGAGGCCAGGGGACGGACAGGTCAGTGCTGCCTGCATGGGCTAGAAATGCTCTCAGGGCCCAGGCCTCCTTCCCTCCCCTCCCCTCCCCTCTCCTCCCCTTCCCTCTCCCTGTATCTGTCAGAACTGGGTGGGCAGCAGACACGCAGAAATCATTTTGGGAAGAAGGAACAGAGATACTCCTTGACCTGCTCAAAGGAAAAGCAGAAAGAAAGCAGGGAACAATCCAGAGGAGAAAATGGTGCCACCAACACAAAGTGACAGGTGTCGAGGTCACTGGCGTGCTTGTTCTTACCACTGACACAGTCCTGACTCCCTGGCTGGTGAAACCCACCAGCCCCACTCACCTCCTGGTTTACTTCTTCTTGTCGCATCACTCGCCCCTGACACAATCTACTTGTTTGTCTGCTGTCTGTCTCCCCAGGCAGAAGGCAAGCTCCACCAGGGCAGGGCCTCTGTTCTGTCCCACTTCGAGGAATGTGTCCTACACATGGACCCGGACACGCACCATGACATGGATACAGGGTTTTCGGGGCACGATCATTACAGTGAAAGCAGCAAGGGGACTGGCTGAAGAACGACAATACACAGGCTTAGTGAGAGCCTTGCCACCCACCGCCGTTCCTCCCCTGCTACACCAGGGCCTGCTTCTGGAGTTTTCTTGCCTCCTGGAGCTGCATAACCCCAAGGGGACCTAGGGGAGGCATCCACCAAGCAGGTGCCTGGTGGATCTGTCATTTGCAGGCCCCTTCCCCATGGGCCTCCTTCACTTAGAGGACCCGGGAGGCTAGAGTGAGGACCAGGAACCAGGTTCTGGAGAAAGCTGGGGGGGGGTGGTTCGCACCCAATCCAGCCTGCTCGGGGAGGGGCTGCTGTCCAGACTGGGAGGGGCCCGTGGCCACCTAGGATGGACTCCCGTGGGGAAGTGGGCTAGCCCTGTTTACTCTGCAGGGGAGATAGGGACTAATCTGTAGTAGGAGAACCCTGTAAGATTGGCTGGAATTTCTTTCTGAACGTAACTTTGTTCCCTAATAGGTTTTCTGTAGCTCTTATTGGGGAAAAATGAAATCTTTAAAAATTGCTAGTCGAAATCACAAGAAAGGGAGAGGGATCTGGAGGAAAGGGAACTCATAGAGACGGAGCGTGTGCTGGCAGCCGGATGGGGGCGGGGGGAGCAGGCCGAGCCGGCAGCTGGTGGGAAGAACGGGGTCCACTCTGCACGCCTCTAGCACACGGGCTAACACACAGTAGGTGCTCAAGGGGGCTTGTCGTGATAAGTTGAAATGACCCTGGGATCATGTTCTGTCCTAGATTAACTCCTTAGGGGCTCTGCGGACAAGGGAGGTAAGCTTGTGGGACTACTGGTAGGAGTCAGGACCTGACAAGTACTAGATGTTCTGGAAGGTGATTGTTTCCCTCTCCAAGCGGCCCCCTGACCTGCTGACAGCACAGCGGGGAAAGCCTCCTTGACCCTCCGTATTGTTGCCAGCCAAGCCCTTGGCCCTGGTGAGCAAGTGCCCCCTTCTTCCCATTCCCTCTTACCACCTCCCCTCCCCCCACCGCCCCGGCCTGGCCTGCTCTCTGCTCCCTGAAGGAGGTTGGGAAATACAGAGCAGGGTCTCTCTCTGTTCCTTCTCTTTCTTCCCCCACATCTTTATGACTGGACTACTTCCCTTCCAGTTCCTTCTCCTCTGTGTGCCCAAACTCCCCTGGAGTTTGGGGTTCCTTCCCTGGAGGCCCTGGCTCCTGGCTAGCAGGGCAGGGGGCAGACACAGGGTGGGGCGCTCCGGAGGACCAGGGTGCCTCGCCTGGGCATTCAGGCAAAGCTGTGGGCGGGCTCCCAACCCCAGGCCTCTCCTCCAGCCTTATCTTCCACTCAGTTGTTTGGGAAAGTCAGTGCTAAGCCAACAATCACATCGCGAGATAGGCTCTCTTGTGTGTCCTGCTGGGTTTTCTCAGGGAAGTGGGGGAGGACCGGGGTGGGTCATGACACTTTTCCTTCAGAGTTGCTGGGTGCAGGGATGTGAAGGGAATCTGCAGGGAGACCACAGACCACTTCCTGCTCTCCCTGCAAACGCTGTCCTGGCTTCTCATGACCAGCGTCGGAGACCAGAGTCTCGGAGCCCTAGAGCTGAAGGGGCTTTGGAGAGAGTCCCCCTCAACCTCCCCGAAAGTCACACCCTGTTGCTCTTTGTGCCATAACAAGAGGCTGACCTCTGCACCCAGGAGGCCCTGACCAACTCCACAGGGGCTCCCTCCAGAGACCCCTTCCACTGCCCCTCTTAGATGTTCCCACGCCTCCGGGCGATCAGCGGCTCCCCAAGACTCTGTCCCTCCCTGTCATTTGCAGGCAGTGTCCCAAGTGCGGGATCTTTCCAATCTTTTCCATCTTGGCCAGACTTACCTGTTCTGTGTTCCATTTCTTTAGGACTCTGCTCTCTCCCAAGGGACAGCTCGGGTTTGGATAAACAAAGCCCTGCTGGTCAGTGGAAGGGGGGGCCAGCGAGCTGTCTTGTTTACATATGCTCCATTTGCAACCTTCTGGAGACAATGCTTTTTTTTTCTTTTCTTTTAACTTCAAGATGAGTTTCAAAAAGTAATGGCAACTTGAACAACTACTTGTCTACCCATGGGCACAACAGGCAAGAGGTGGAAGCAACACGAGTGTCGGTGGAGGGAGGGCTGGACGGACTGCTGTGGTCCATGCACACCATGGAATGTTCTTCGGCCTTCCAATGGAAGGCAGGGCTGACACCTGCTACCACAGGGATGAACCCTGATGATACTATGCTGGGTGAAATGAAGCAGTCACAAAAGGACAAAGCCTAGAAGATACCACTTTTTTGTTTTGTTTTGTTTTGGATTCCATGTCTACAGTCAGAATAGTCAAATTCATAGAGACAGAAAGTAGAATGAATGGCAGTTGCCAGGGGCACCCAGGACAGGTGACTGGGGAGTCAGAGCTTGATGGGGACAGAGTTTCCATTTGGGATGACAAAATGTCCTGGAGATGGACGGTGGGGATGGTGGCACAATGTGAGCGTCCTGAGTGCCGTCGAACTGTCTAGAATGGGGCTGAAATGACCAGTTGTGTGCTCCGTATCCTCTACCACCATAACGAACTGGTTAAAGTAAGTCATGGCCCGGGGCGGGCACTCGCGGGGTGGGCAGGCCACGCTCTGCCTGGGCAGGACCCCCCCCCCGCCCCCCAGCTGTCGCTCGCTCAGGAAGAGACTAGACGCAGCACCAGCTGGGGGAGGCAGGCAGGCTTGCCCACCTGGGGGGCGCGGGCCTGGCGTGGGTGGGAGGAGCAGCCCTCCCATCAAAGTCTCTGGCAGAGAGAGGGGTGTGGGCGGGCCGGGGCAGGCAAGCCACCCGCGCCCTCGAACGGTGAAATGTGTTTCTTGGATGAGAATCCAAGGCAATTGTGCGAGCCCACACAGTGTTTGTTCGGAAGCTAATGCATTCCTGTCCTATTGTCTCTGCTGGAGACTTGTTGTGGGCACACCCATCACATCCTCCCTGGGGGAGAGGCCAAGGTGCTCGCAGTCGGGCTGCGGGAGGCCCGACAGCGACGAGAGACAGGCTGCCTGGTGGGAGCACCCTGGGGTCCCCGGGGGAAGGTCCCCAGGGCGCGCACAGGCTGCCTAAGGCGAGCCGGGATGGAAGCCAGCTGGGTGCCGGGGATGCCACCCCACGGGAAGGGAAAGAGGGTGATGGTAGGACCGTGGGGCTGCGTCCCTTTGCGGGAGGGGGGCGAGCACCACAGCCGGCCTCAGCTTGCCCTCCCATCCAACAGAGAGTGCCCGCCTCAAGTGACCCCCTGGGCTCAGCGGCAGCACAGGGTTCCCACCTTGTAGAACAAACCCAGGAGGCCTTATGCAGCCATAGCCAAAGTCCAACTGGGACCCTGTCTGCGGGGGGCCTCTCTGCTTTGGGGGGAGCGGAGGGGGTGCGGGAATGGCAACCAGAGAGGGCAGCAAGGTTTCAGAGAGCGTGCGATGTGCTCCACGTGCTCGTTTTCTGGAGAATAAGTCCACAGAGCCCCGATGGCCTGGCTGGGTCTACAGAAGGGCCAGAGATGTGGCTGGATGAGTGGAGGACGTTGCAGGAAGGCCAGAGAGAGGAGCCCAGAGTGGGGGTGGGTGGGAAGAGGTGTGCAGTGGCCATGGGAGCCACGGTGCTGGGCACTGACGTTGATGGTGGAGAGAGAGCAGGTGGCCGTAACACAGGCAGAGGGTCTGGACCGGTGACGGGTGGGGAGCTGCACATGACCACCTGCCCTTCAGGAGCACCCCCGGGTTCGAGTCCCAAACCCTCCATCCTGCACTCTGCTGGCCCTGGAACTGACACGTACAGCTAGGTCTAGAGGACGGCACGGGAACTGATGCTTTTGATAGCGACCTTGACTCATCACAGAGAGGGTCTATTATGTCTGGGTCTCTTCAGGAAGGCAGGAAAGGAGATAATCTATCCGAAAAAGGCTGTCATCAAAATTGCACAGCGGGCCTAGAGTCAGAAGACCTGCTACTCACTAAGAGTCACCCCGGGCATGTCACTTAATTACTCTGCACCTCACTTTCCTCGCCTGAGAATGGGGCTAATACCTGCCTTGAATTGTTCTGAGAGTCAACTGAGATCATGTCTGTGAAGGAGCTTTGAGAAGTGCAAAGCTTGTTCCAAACGCAAGGTGTGATTATTGTTATTAAATTTGTTTCTTTATAAACATATATTTTCCCTGAAGATCTTGGCACACTCTTTATGTGTGCCATTTACCCTCGTGACACTCTTGTGGAGACAGGGAGAGGCCATGGCAGTACTATCTCTACTTAACAGAAAAACTGAGGCCCAGTAGTCAAGTGGCTTGCACAAACCAGGCAACAAGGCTGAGAAGAACTAGAAGGTGTTCAAGGTGTTCAAGGGTCCTGGATCAGCACCCTTTTTCTTGGGCAATCATTTTAATTTCTCTCATATTTGCTAATTCTTATTTTGGTGGCTGGAACTCACCATTCTTTTTTTTTTTTTTTTTAAGATTTTATTTATTTATTTGACACAGAAAGAGAGAGATCACAAGTAGGCAGAGAGGCAGGCAGAGAGAGAGGAGGAAGCAGGCTCCCCGCTGAGCAGGGAGCCCGATGCGGGCCTCGATCCCAGGACGCTGAGATCATGACCTGAGCTGAAGGCAGAGGCTTTAACCCACTGAGCCACCCAGGCGCCCGAACTCACCATTCTTAATTTTGTTGACCAGTGACAAGAGTCAACCTGGGCCTTCACAACATTGAATGGATTTTACATATTCTTTGTTTGCACTGGCCACCATCAAACCGTCCACCCACACATCTATCCACTGTACCTGTCCACACACCCATTTACTCACCCACCAACTCATTAGTGCATCTTTTCCCCCAGCTCTGCATCATCCATCCACCAACAGATCCATTCATCCATCCATCCATTTTTCTACGTACCCACACATGTATCCAACCTTTCATCTACCCACCCAGTCTTTCATCCATTTAGCTACACACCCACCTACTTATCCATCCATCCTTCCTTCCATCCATCCTTCCATCCATCCTTCCATCCATCCATCCATCCATCCATCCAACCATCCATCCATCCATCCATCCTTCTACCTAGCTATCTGTTCAACAACAGTCATGGAACACCTACTGTGTGTTACACATTGTATAACTACAGGGATAACAAGAAGAATAACCCCCCCCAAGTAGAGGGAAATCAAGAGACTGTGCTAGGTATATGGGGTTGAAGCAGGGGATGGAATGATGATGGAGAACATGCCAGGCATATGGTCTAAGAAGCAGCATATGGCATATGCACAAAAGCAAAAAAAAAAAAAAAAGTCTGAACTAGCAGAGTGCACTGGTGAATAACAAGTATCTCAAGATGCTAACATATATAGTGCTGGGGGAGGAGAGAGAACATGATGACAAAGAAGGCAAGGGCCCCCTCCTGAGGGGCTCTGGCTGCCATTATACTGTTTTGATTTTATCCTAAGGGGCAGGAAAGCCACCAGGAGATTTTAAACTGGAGAGTGCATTTTGGAAGGATCCTTTCTTGCAGCGTGGTGAACAGACCAGAGCTAATAGAGTGGCGGGGGCCTGCAGGCGAGGGGACAGTGGGGAGGCTGCTGTGAGAAATTACACTGCCTTCAATCGAGGCAGGAGAAATGGGAGGACATAGGTTGAGGAGGCAGAAGAGAGGGTGAGGAGAAGAACAATGTAGAAGATGGATAATCCCCAGGTTTGGGGTTTGGCCACCTGGATGAATGGGGGTGCCATCAATGGTCATAGGAAGGCATGAGGAGTTGGTTTGGGGGGATGTGAAAGAGTTCAGCATCAGAAATACTGAGTTCACGGTTCTGGGGATGATTGGGGAAGATGATTCATGGGAGACGGGCAATCCATGATCATCAGTGCCAGGTTGAGGCCATAGGTGTTAGCGGGATGAGCTGGGGGAAGACCAAGATGAGAAGAGGGTAAGGGCTCCAAACCTGGAAAAAGTGGTGGAGGAGGAGGAACTCCCAAAGGAGAACGAGGACAGTCAGAGAGCTAAGAGCAATGGGAGGAAGTGATGCCATAGAAGCCAAGAAAGCTCTCAGAAGTACAAGATCAGTGGTGTCAGAGGCTCAAGAGAGGTCAAGTAAGATGAACAATGACCAGGGCCAAGTGGATCTGGTGATTAGGGCGACCTTTGCCATGATGACTTCAGAGCAGAGGTAAGGCCAGACGGAAGGATGGATCACATAGGAGTGGAGAGGGAGAGGGAGGCCGGAAGCAGAGACAACAAAAGTACACCACTTCTTTCTTTTTCTTTGTGGGTTTTCATTCTTTCTTCTCTGTCTCTCTCTCCTTTTCCTTCCTTCCTTCCTTCCTTCCTTCCTTCCTTCCTTCCTTCCTTCCTTCCTTCCTCCCTCCCTCCCTCCCTTCCATCCTTCCTTCCTCCCTCCCTCTTTCCCTCCCTCCCTCTCTCCCTCCTTCCCTCCCCCCCCTTTTCTTTCTCTTTTTGAACTTGGCTACAGAAGAGAAAAACCCATGGACCCCATGCCAGGGTCGAGGGAGGGAGAGGCAGAGATGAGCAGGTGGAATGCAGGAGAGAAGGGGCTCATCGGAGGCGAGGAAGACCCAAGAGCAGAGCTTCGCCTTCAGTGAGAGAAGTGTTACCGCTCCATCTCCTCTGAAATGGACGGGAGGGGCGAGGCTGGCTGTAGACAGAGGCACACGGATGTGTAGATACTCAACGCGGCCCGCCTGTCAGGACAACTACGAAATCAGCGCTGTTCTACGTGCCTCACTCATTATCAGTGCTTTGTGCCGGCCTGCATTTCAGCCATCCCCAGGAGAGGGGGATTTGCCCCAAATATCACTCTTCCACTAGCCAAATAAGGAGCCCTGGTATGGCGCCTATGATCAGATGTCAAGGAAATTCATGGTTCTGACCTGGACTTGAGTCCAAGCTTGCGCCCTGCGGTCTGGCTGTCAGCCCTCCTCACTCAGGCGGGCAGGCACCCGAACTGCGGACCAGGCGCCCTGGAGGGAATAATTAGCCTCCTTCCTGCAGAGCTTGCAAACCGCCTCGTACAAAGTGGTCACAGTAAATGTCACATGGGGGAATGCTTCATCCCACAACTGGCCCCAGGGGGTGGAAACGTAATCTGGGGCTCAGAGCAGACACTGAATCCTGCAGACACTGGAGCCAGGGGATGGGGCCACGGCTCCAGTGGCTCCTCTTGGGAGCCAAGCCCTGGCCAGTGGCCTACTCAGGAGACGAGTTTGGCTCGCACAGTCCCTGCAGCCCGTAAGTTCCCAGGACGCTGGGTCGGGGCTCGAAAACACAGGGACGGTGACCGTGATTGCTGTCAACACCACCCAGCTTCTTCTTTAGTGCCCCTCTTTTCCCTCCTAGGAGCCTTGCCTGTCCTCTCTGTGGCTCCTTTTGCGTTCACTTCCCGGACATCCATGGATCTCTCCTAAAGGATGACTGGAAAATGCCTGAGGCAGCTCTGAGGTTTTACCCTTCCAGAAGGGGTCTCCTGAGGACCGACCCACACCTTCTGGGTCCTTGACTGGCTCACATGTTTGGAATGTTTGCTCTAGAGGTGAAGCTCTGCACTGCGTATAAGCCTGAAGATCCATTTTATCCTTTTACCAGTTTATCTGAGTTAGCTATTGTCACTTATAGCTGCAGAAACTGAGGCACGGGGAGTGGGGTGACTTCCCAAGAGCACACAAGTAATGCAAAACTGGGATTTGAAGCCAGGTCTCATCTGCCTCCATAGTGAAACGACGTAACCACTGACCCACCAGTAAGGCCCACATAAACGAGTCTGGTGGGGGGCGGTCAGCCAAGAGTCGGCTGTGTCTCGGATGGTTCTGGTTTTCACTTGTCATCCCAACGTAAGTAGTCAGTGTCCCTTTTGCTCACGAAAGGGCCCTGATGTGGATGGTACATTACAGAGTCACCTAGACAAGGGAAGGGGTGCTGAGGGGTTGGGCACCCCCGGGGATTACTGGCTGACCTCTAGCCTCTTCCACTTCCCCTCCTTGTGCTCAGTGCCCCTATTTATCAAGTGAGTGGGGGGGGGTGCTCCTGCCCATCTCTGAGGGGTTCGGCCGGCGGGGTGGGGAGAAGGGCTCTGACAGTGACAGAGCGTCCTGCTCCCAGCAAGGTGGCTGTCACTGCAGGGGACCATGACACCTGCTGCGGGGCCTCACCTGGGACTGCGAGCACTAACTGCTCCCCAAGGACGGAGCTGAGAACAAGATGGAGTTATGATCATGAACGCCCTGTCCACCGTTCTCTGCTGGAGCGCTGGGGCCCTGGGGAGAGCCGTTGGAGGACAGGCAGATGGAAAAGCAGTTATTCTGCAAGCTTCCCCGGGGGAACTTGGCCAAGAATGCCTGGCCTGGAGGCAGTGGGTGTCAGGTGGCACCTGGGACCTTCACCCCTCCACGGTACCCGACCCCTCTGAAAGAATGGCTTCGTTTTGTGTCTGACTCAGCACAAAACTGCTCCCAGAGACAGAAGGAGGGGTTTGGGCTGGTTGGGGGCCAGGCCTGGGGCTCGGGGTCGATGCCCCTCTTGCAGCCCCTTCTCCAAACTCACAGATCTCTCCTGGTGCCCACCAGGCTGGGACCCCGGCAGGCACGAGGAGAGGGCCTTCTGCTCTTAGCTTCACCTCCCCCTGGCCCTTGGCCCCGGCCCCCCCACCTCCACCCACCTGAGGCCTGGACTTGACCTTGCTGGCTTGTCGGGGGGTGGGTGTGATAAGCGTTTGGTGGAGGGAACTAGCTGCCTGCAAAGGCATTTTCCGCTCTCTAAAGTAAACAATCAAACAGGAAATTAATCGAGAAACCCACATCAACGGAAGGTTCAGGTTGTGATTTTCACAGCCCCAGAGCCAGGAAATTCAAAGTTAGAGTTCCCATAGCAACTTGCCCGTACAATCAGCGGCCAGCACGCTGGGCTGAATGAGACCCTGAGGGGTCAACGAGGCCAGTCCTCTGCCTCTAGGAAGCACAGCCCAACGTCAAGTCTGAAAGTCCCGGGGTCCGCTGCTCTTCTGAGTCAACCAACAGGCCTGGGAAGGAGTTAGGAGTTGCAAAGCCAGACTCTCTACCTTAGTCCTCACAGCAATAAGCCTTGTAAACCCGGCGACCAGTGGATAGCTCCCGGCTGCAGTTTTCTCTATTCCCACATCCCAACCGTTATTCCCGTATTCTAGGAAATGAGACTGGGACTCGGCCTGCCAGACACTCAAGCGAGGGGCTGGGCCGTGCATACCGATTCCTACTCACGCCTCCCATTCCGTGTTCCCTTCTGTCCCATCACCGCCCCCACCTCCATCCCAACCGCCTCAGAACCTCGTCATTGCCTTTCGCCACCCCCTCCTCCCCGCTGTTTCTCCTCCAAGAAACATCTCAATGGAGGGACAGTTCCAAGAGCTCTCAGACGGCCACCGAGGTGGCTCTGTCCAGGGGGTGCTCTTCTCCTCCATCTGCCCCCTCCCTTTCTGGACCAAATCTATACTATCGTAATATCAGGGCAATGCCCACGGACTGCTTCCCGGGCCGACCACCAGGTAGCTTAAATGGGCCCCGGAGGCCCGTCCGCCCCCCCTTCAAGTATGTGGGGGCTTGTGTGTCTTGGGTGGGGTTTTCTTTTGTGTGTGTGACTCCCGAGGAGTCCCCGCCTGGCAGGAAAGGAGATAAGGGCGTTGGAGCTCAACCGAGAAGGAAACAGTCTGGAATCCTTCCCCGAGAGTCCCCCTGCCTTCCCACCCCAGGGGCCCCCGGTGGCTGGCGGGCCTTCCCCGTGTGGCACTGTGGGCCCCCTCGTGAGGAGGACAGCCGAGGCCGGCGCGGGCGCTCCCCGGGCACCAGGCCTGCGGCAGAGGGTGCCTGGCCCGCCCGCCCGGCCGGCCCTGGAGCCAGTGCTGTGAACTGGGCAAAGCAGTGGAAAGAGAAGTGGCGCCTGCTGGAAAGCAGACAGAGCGCCTCCTTGATTTCCTGACAGGCCCAGCCGCATGCCAGGGGCTGACGGGCCAGCTCCGAGTGCCCGGCCTCGCTTGCGAAACAGTCCCTTCCTCCTCTGGGTCAGCTTTCCTGGCGGCCGAGCTACTGTCCGGCCGCCCGAGGCCCTGAGCGAGGCCTCCCCTCACCCCTGCCTCCTTCCTGCCTTCTCCCGAGTCTCAGCACAGAATCCGGTGGGCAGGCCGGGGAAGACGGGACCCCTCCCGGCGGTGCAAGGTCCTGCCTTCCCTGAGGCCAGCTCAAGACAGGCAGTGAGGAAGAAGGGGTTGGGGGGGGGGTCACTGGATTCTCTGCCGGTTTCTGCAGCCCCAGAGGGACTCTTGCAGAGGGCGACCCCCTAGCTTCAGAGGAAAGGTGTCCATGGGCAGAATCCAGGGGCTGCCGCAGCTCTCCGCACCCCACCCCTCCGCTCCCACCCTCCGCCCTCCCCACTGTTCTCTGTGGCACGAGGTTCTCTGAAGGGCCTCGCCAGCGGCCCACCTTCCCTTGGGTCTAGGGAGAAACTCACGGTATGCCAAGTCAACCAGGCATCCCGTCCACCCATCGCAGACTTTACAGGTAGGTGAGTGGGGGAGGGCACAGGTAACCGGCCAGGGGCTCAAGGAGCTGGAGCAGGGCCCCACCCGCCCCTACTCTGCTACCCAGCATGGGAATTCTAAAGAAATTTTGCCGAACACATGTCCTCTTCAGCGTGATAATCCTGGCGTGCGGTATTTAAGAAGACATGCCCGCTGGAGCCCGGTTTCCAGACAGAGGTGCCAGTCTTCCGGCGAGGGGGTGGAGGGAGGAGTCTGCAGCCACATCGCAGAGGCTGGGCTGGAGGTCTGTTCCCCGGGTGAGGAAGCTGAGCTGGTTCCGCGGTGGGTTTGGGTGCAAGGCGGTAACCAAGCACCGACTGGGCAGGGACAAGCTTAAGCAGAGAATAACAGGGCTGTGCTAAAGGCATAATTAGCATTAGTCCTCGGAGCAGCAGCCACCTGATAGAGGGACAGACAGGCCCAGGCTGAGGAAAGGGCCTGGGGCTGCCTGGGGACGGCAGAAAGGATTCGCTAAGTACTCTCTGCCAAGTCTAAGGTTGGAGATAAGAGTATTTAATTGGCACCTGGAAGTTTGTTTGGCTTTGGAGCCTTACCCTTAGCAGAATATAAACTGTAATAATGGGGCAACTCTGTTTCTAAATTGAGATGATCTTTCTGGAGGAGTGCGCCTGCGCGTCAGTACTCGGTGCGCACTTAGCCGGTTCACCTGAGGGGGCCGGGAGGGGGTAAAGGGCTTAGCGGATGCTCAGACACTCTGCCCCGGCTGTGCCCACCCCTGTGGCCCTACCCCACCCCACTTCACCTTCACAGACCTCTAGGCCAGCCAATGCCATCTGTTCACAGGCCTATGGATGAGTCTTGCTCTTACGTGCGGGGACAGTGAGGAGCAAACCCCACCTTGGCTCCATTTACTGGATCCCTGGAGACTGATCACCAGACCTTCCTCCTCCAAGAAGCTTTCCCTGACCTCCTCCTCTAACGTCCACCACCAGAAGCTTCGCTGTTCATAGCCTGAGGGCAGCTATTGGTTCTCGCTAGTTCTAGGTCTAGCCTAGGGTCTACCAAGACTAGTTTTTCCTCACACAGGACCTTGTGCCCAGCGGCCCTACGGATTGGATTCAAAGGAAAGCATGCACTGGTTGGGGCCAAGCCACTCGGAAGGGCCCCTCAGTTCCCTGGCGTGGAGCCCACCCAGCAGCACGGGTCCAGAGCGTGGCAGATCCTGCCCCTCCTCCAGGGAGTCTGAGGGGACAACTGTTTCATTCATTCACTCATTCCTTCGGCAGGAGGCACGAGTCCTATCCTCATGGGTCTCCTGGTGCAGTAGGGAAGACAGACGTCGCACCAGCAGATCAGTGATGGGAACCAAGCCTGCCTAGTTCTAATCCCGCCACCCTTCCCCCCGCAATAGGCTGCACACTAAACTTCTCTGTGTCTCAGTTTCCTCCTCTGGAAAGTGGGGTAAGGTTAAATGAGATCATCTGGGATCCATATTAGGATAGTACCTGGCACACAGCGAGCGTGCTCCATCCCTGGCGGCTGGTCTTACTAAGTGGGCTGCATGTGACCCAGAACTGAGGGTGCTGTGGGGGTGGGTGGTGGGAAGGACTGTCCTCACCTGTGTGGAGAGAGGAGCAAAGGGAAGTCCTGGGGATTGAGCTCTGAGAAGACTCTTTAAGGTTGAGCTAGAAAGAAAGAGTGGGGCCAGGAGAAGGAGCAGAGAGAACATTCTAGGCAATGAGAAAAGTCACCCTCAAGAATCCTATGGCCTGGAGGAGTATGGAGATAGGAGGTGAGCCCTATTGGAAGGCCAGCGGGCTCATTCAGGTGAAAGGGGACCTTGGGCTACATGAGCCGTGGACAGGCAGAAACATGGTGGCCAGAGCTGGGGACCAGGGAAGAGCTGCTGCCCACAGACCCTGCAGATTCATGGGGTGGACGGTGGTGGTGAGAGTCAGGGACGGCCTCAGGCCTTTTTTCACAGCCTGGAGGATGGCGGCACCCTCTGGGAGCAGATGGGTTCCATTAGGGCATTCTGAGTTTGAGGGGGATCTGAGGGGGGGCAGGGGGAGGTGTCAGGTGGATGTACTCAGGCCTGGAGACGTGGATCTCCACGTTCGTGCAGGTCAAGTTGGGGGGCTGCTGCTGCCTGGGAAACTGCCTGTGACCGACATAGGTTTTGGGACCTGCACCAGGGACCCCATTTCCTGGCTAACTACCAGCTATGGTCACCTGTCCTTTGGCAAATCGACTTCTCCAGGCCTCTGGTTAAGAGGACGCCAAATGAAGTTCTGGAGAAGGCCTTAAAGGTGAACCAGACCCAGAGCAAAGGCTCCTACACTAAACTTAGGAAAAAACATACACCTGACACAAAAATTACACGGAATCCAACCTTTGGCGTTTTTCAATAAAGTTTTGTGAGAACACAGTCACCTCCTTGGTTTATGTCACCAGCAGCTGCCGGTGGAGCCGAGGACTAAGCGGGCCTCTGAACTTGGCAATAAGGCAATTTCAACAGGGACCGTGCTGTTGGCCTGAGGGGGCAGAAACGATCCAGAGAGACCCTTTCTTCTGAAACCTCTGGCTCCACAGGGTAGACGGAAGTAGGGTGGTTCCTCGAGGGGAATGTGGGGTCAAGGGAAGGTTTTCCCTCCTCAGGAGGGTTTGGTGGGCTGCTGAGAAGAAAGCACTAGACAGCGGGGAGCATGGGATGTGGCGGAGAGAAGGACCGCGTTGGAGGGAAGCCTGCGGGAAGAGAGGGATGGGACAGGCAGCCCTCTGCAATCGGGGGTGAGCTAAGCCAGAGCCACTGCCCTCGTGGACAGGCTGCCCCAGACAGGCCCGACCACGGTGGGTCCGTCATGGCTGTGACGAGGCCGGAGGCAGCTCGTGGGTCCCGTGAGAGAATTAAGAAAGCAAAAGTTACGTTAAGCCAACTCAGATGAGCAGTTCGGGTCCAAAAGAAAGGTACTTAAATCTGGCCTTTGGATGATGTAAACACCTGACTCTCCTATTTGTGTTTACATATAAATTACTCTTTCCTCAAGCTATGTGCAAATGTCAGTCCAACATTATACAGAAAGATCCCCAAGGGAGTGATTTTATATTGTATTTCTACTTTTCTCAGCGGAACATTTTTGGGAGAAAACTTTTGAAGTATCACATGGGCAAAAAGGTGCACACATCCTAAGTCTGCCGTTAGATGAATTTTCACACAGGGGATACACTCATGCTACCAGAGGCTTGACCGAGAGCTGGAACCTTGGAGAACCCCCCGGGCTTCTTGGGCTCCTTCCTTTCGTTAGCCCTCCCCTTGGGTTGCCACAATCCTATTTCGCACTGCAGCTCAGTGTCACCTGTTGGAAACCCACCCCCCCAAGGCCTTTACATTGGAAGCAAACACAATGACCCGCAGGGTAGTTCCTGCGAGGCCCCTCGCTCACCTGGTGGTCACTTGGAGACCCTCAGCGTCCTTGGCTGCTCTACTCTGGGGTTTCTTTCACAGGACATCATCTGACTCTGGAATGGGGGGTACAGGTAGGCTAGTCATGGGTTTTAAGGCTGAAGAGATGGCAGTTTGGAACCGAATTAGGTGATGTTCAGTGTGCCCCTGGCCATATGTCAGGAGGAGGGAGCTGATTCTCAGACCCAAAAATCTGTCCCCAAAGTTTGGTGCTTTCTTATGCATTGTGTTTAAAGACATGTGTCCCTTAGCTTTTTGGAATGTGGGCGTCTTTGAAGATCTGACGGAAAGTTTGGCACCTCTCCCAGAAAAACGCATACGTACGCACATTCACAGATGTCTGCATCCAATTTCTGTGAGCTCCTGGACCTTGACGGCCACCCAAGGGTCCTAGATACACACCTTTGACATGGCCTTATACCGTCCAACCTAAATCACCACTAAAAGTGTCCCAGGAGTATGGGACAGTGCCTTCCTCCATAAGGATAGTCACACAATCTCATATGTCAAGAGGCTCATATGGCCTTTTTCCGTGCCTGTCGGGCTGTGGCTGGGAGCGCTGTGGTTAAGGCATTAAGCCAGGTTGGCCAATAAAGATACCCTAAATGTTCTGTACTATGTGCCAGACACTTGACAGATGAGATCCCTAATCCTTATGGCAATCCTGCAGAGCTAGAGAGCTGTTTTCCATTTTACTGATGGAAAAACTGAGGCTCAGGGAGGTTCCGTATCTTGCCGCAGGTCCTAGCAAATACTGACAGCGTGTTGGTCTGATGTCCGAGCCCTCCTTTCATTTTCTCTTCTTACGGAGGGGACTTTCAGCTCCCCTCTCATCCTTCTCTGCTCTGTGGATCCCCGAAGCTGACAAGGTGGTCAGGAGGGAACCGTGTGACAGCCCAGGGATGCCTCAGTGCACGCTGTCTCCACTCATGGGAAATGACTCACTGGAGCCCTGCCACTTTGGGACACCAGGGGACACATACACATTTCCTGTGGCTCAGCGAGTGCCTTGGGCAGTGTGAGCAGGCAGGGTAGATCTCGGGGGGGGGGGCGGCGGGCAGAGATAGAAAACCAGCCAGCTCCACATCCAGGGATAGAGAACCCTCTCCCTGGAATCATACGACAGAGCTAGGGCACCTCTGGGCCTCAGTTTCTCGTCGGTAAAATGGGGGTGGTGTTCGGACTCGGTCAGGTCTACCCAGTGTGTGGACCCCCTGCAGCAGCAGCCGCATCGCCCAGGAAACTGCAAATTCTCTTTTCGGACAGCGATGCCTTGATTTTTAATGAGCACTGAGAACCACGAATCTAGATCAGGGGTCTGTAACCTACAGCCCATCGGCCAAATCTGGTCCACAGCCTCCTTTTTATGGGGCCTGTGAGCTAAGAACAGTTTTTACATTTTTAAATAGCCGGGGAAAAAAACCAAATGAATAATAATATTCTGTGACACATAAAAATGCTATAAAATTCAAATTTCAGTGTCCATAAATAAGGTTTTGTTGGAGCGCAGCCACGCGCGTTCATTTACATATTGTCCACACCGCTTTTGCATCGGGGAGGCAGAACTGAGTACTTTCCACAGAAACTGCTCTCATGGCTTCGCACGGCTGCTCAGGGCAGCACAAATCACAGGGATGTGGTTAGACTCAATTTAGCCTCTTGGCCTGCAAAGCTAAAATATTTACTATCTGGCCTTTTATAGAAGTTTGCTAACCTCTGATCTATGGAGAGAGTGAAGGGGACAGAAGGGGTGGGAGGTGGGGGGGAGGGGAGGGAAGGAGGACCAGTGTAAGAGCTGGGATCCCTTCTCGGGGTGGAGGGGGGAGTGAGCTGTCAGTCCTCGTCTGTGCTGTGCTGGGTCAACCCTGGGGATCCTTCACACAGTCGCTTTGAGGGTGGTCTGGAAGTCCCCTCTGATCACGTGCCTATATGAACACCCCAAATTCCACCTCTAGTGGGGGGGCTCGTAATGAGAAGCCCCCAGAGGACAGGCTCTAGGGATTCCCTGCAAGCTTTCATGTATGTGGGTATTTTCTGGGGAGAGGGTTCATGGCGGGCGGTCAGTAATCTCCCTGACCTTCACAAACCCCTGAGCCTCTGTTTTTTCCCCCTTTGGGGCACACGTTTTTCTCTTCCAAGCTCTCCTTTCAAAATGCGAAAGTCCTTGGACGGGTAACACCCTCCACACACATCCCTCCTACCTAGCAAAGGCGGGGTGGTTACCTGATGGCGCCAGGCAGGCCTCAGGAAAGTCCTGGGAGTCTGAGGCAGGGTGAGGGGAGGAGGCAGACACACTGAGGTGGGGAAGACCTTGGTCATCAGGAAAAGGGCCTCTTTCCTGGAAGGCTGAGAGCAGCCCCACCCCGCCCGGATTTCCCCACACTCTAGAACCCCCTCCTCGCCATCAGCAAGAGGCCAGTGGGGATACTGGTTGCCACCGCCGCGGGTGGGTGCCTCCACTCCCCAGCCCGCGAGGCCTCCCGCCTGGGGCATTACCCAAGCAAGTCTCAACTCGGGCCCTGGGATTCCAGGTATCTCCCCAGCCAGCCCCACCTCATCTAATTGCTTTCCAGTCAGCTAATCCTTGGCCCACGCCCTCAGCTCCAGCCAGGCAAGCCACCTCAGTGTGGCCGGCAGTAGCTTCTGAGACTTCCCATGGCCTGCGTCCAAGCCTGGGGCAGCCGCTCAACTCCCCTTGCCCAAACCACATCCTCCTTGCTGTTCTCCACACCTCAAACTCTCCTCTGACTAACATTTCCAAACCAAGCACAGCATGGTCCAGTCCGGACCCAAAGCGGCAGACTAATTCATTCCTTACTGTCCCTCCTTCCCCCTGCCCCCGCCCCCCACCCCGACTGGCTATATCCAGTCTATCAGGGAAGAACAATTAGCAAAAAGTGGAGTTGGACCTACTGTTCAATTCCCAGAGCTAATTGTTTAAAGCAGGGCTTCAGCCTTAATTATGGGATAATTAGCTAGTGAATGTGTGTTTGCATTTCCACAAGTGTGTTTGCATTTCCTAAGTCTGGCTTTTAACCCCGGGAAGCCAGATTCAGCACATACTTCTGTTTCAATACCTCTGAGTAAGGGACAAGGTCTTAATTACAGAAATGGAAGTCCCGAGAACAACAGTGTAATCAAAAGGGCAATGCAAGAATGAGCTAATTGTGCCTTCCGTGGACTGGGCCATTGTGAGGAAGAGCGGGCAGCTGCCTGCACCCCCTCCCGGGTCTGCGGGCTCTGCGGGGAGCTTTGTGGCACAGCCTGCCACCCCCTGCCCGGGAGTCCCCTGATCTGTGTGCTGTTTCTCCCTCTCTCGCCCTTTCTGTCCTCTGCCACTCTCCTCACCTTTCTAGATTTTAGCTCCCAACGTCTTCTTTTGCTTCTGGGTGCTCAGCGAGAGAAGCTAGGAAAAATACTTTTGAGACTTTGGGGATCCAGCTACTTTAGGAATCCAGAACGGTTCCCCAAAGCCTGAGGATTCTAGAAACTAGCCGCCAGACCTGTGCTGTCCAAAGCCTGAGGATTCTAGAAGCTAGCCGCCAGACCTGTGCTGTCCGGTGCAGTAGCCACCAGCCACCACGTGCCGTCTTGAAATGTGCCTACTATGAATCCAAAGGCGCTTTGAGTATGAAATACACAGTGAATTTCAAAGACTGAGTACAAGAAAGAATATTTAAAAAAACCTCTCACGGATACTTTTAAATATTGATGTTGAAATGGTCATTCTTTGGCTACACTAGAAAATAGGAAAGATACTAATTTCACCAGTTCCTTTTTTTTTAAATGCAACTTCTAGCAAGTGTGTGGTGATGCAGAGGCTCACATTATATTGTACTGGACATGTTGCCCCCTTGTTGGGATTGTGCTGAGATGGTAAAGGACAGAGGCTGTCATTGTCCTCAACGTCAGTGACTCGGGTGTCCCCTCCCAGCTCGTTCTCACCTTCTTCCCGACCCTCCCAGGACTCTCCTGAACTTTGTGCATCCTTTCCCTCCCCAAGGGAGAGGCAGGAGAGGAAGGCCCGGCTGCTCGGCCCGCGTCTCCCGGGCCAGCTGAAGGCCGGCATGGCACACAGAGGACGGCCCCCTCGGTGTCCCTCCACAACCCGTTCTCCACGACTCTCGATCTGTGAAACTGTGTCTCAAGCCCATCCTGACTTCTCTAGATTGTGGCTCATGGGATTCTGACTCGGGACAGACTCATTCAATCCCATGGGAGGCCTGGTGGGTCAAAGTCAAGAAACGACCACTTAAATTAGAGGAGAGCTAAGCGTGGGGACAGAACGCAGGCAGCTTCACTGGCTAATGGCAGTGCTCCCCCGTATGCTCCAACTGTGAGCACAGATTGCTTCCTTTGGGTTTGATTTGGAGGAGAGCGTTTCTCCCACTCTGAGCTTATGTGCAGGGACCGCTCCCAGACAGCCCCACCTGCTCGCTCACCTTGCCTCTTCAAGGATTCTGGATTCCTCTGACCTCTGAGAGGTCTTCCCAGATGAGCTCTAGAAGGGCGCCTACTGTCTCCTGCTTTGCTCAGGCTAGACATTCCATTTCATTCATTTGTTCAATATTTACTGAGTACCTACTCTGTGCCCGGCACTGTTCTAGTCGCTGGGGATACTGCAATGAAGAGAACACACATTCCTTGCCTTTAGAGAGCTTTCACGCTAGTTGGGGAGAGAGAAAACACATGGACACAAAAAGCTCTAAGGTAGAGCCAGATCCCGGTAAAGGCTATGGAGGAAAAGAAAGCAGGCTGCAGGGGTGGTGAGTGAGGGTCGACTGAGGACGGACAACCAGCTAAGACCTGGAAGGGTACCCCCAGGGAGGCCATTCTCCCTCAAGGAAAGGCAAGGGCAAAGGCCCTGACAGGTACTTTACTGTGTTCCTTCACAGTTTTGCTTATTAAAAAGCACTGGTTTATATGACATAAATTCACTGCTGAATGATCCCATTACTTCATTTCATGTCTCTGTTTTGTGAGTCGTCCCACAGGGAAGGGAGGAAGTCAACTTGTAATTAGCAAATGGGACTAAATCCCCTTTAATCCTCAATCCCAATAAGGAGCGGAGGGCCAGAGAGGAGAAGAGGGCCGAATTTGTCGGGCTCTGAGTGGGCCTTCTTCCCCAGCTCCCTTCCTGGCCCGTTACAAGAACAGGTAATCCCGGAGGCTTCTCCCAGGGCCTGGCCCAGCCTACCCGTAACCTACGGATCATTGCCGGTGGTGGTGATTATGGAGCCCTCAACAAGGAACTGGATTCTAGAAGAGAGGAGAAAAGCGGCTTCCTAACTGTCTAGCCCAGATGGACAAGTGCTGCCCTACACATTATTTACGTCGGAAGGTGGGGACGACAGCCCGAGGGGTGGCATCATCAGCTAAAGTTAATCGGAGGGTCTTCGAGCTAGCAGGTTAAGGAAGATCGGGGTGGGTCCTAGGGCATGCACGTGTGCACCAGCTCCCAGTGCTGGGTACTGTTCTTTCCCCCTTCTCCCCAGCAGACAGCAGCTCTGGGAGGGGAGGGACTACGTCACGCTCAAGCAGCCAGCCCGGCACATGGTGCCCCCTATGGCTGGGTACAGGGCACCTGGCATGAAATCCAGGCAGGGCTGGGCTGTGCAAACCATGGGGAGGCCCTGGAATGGGAGGGCCCCCAGGGGGGCCGGAATTCGGGGGGCACTTAACTGAAGTTTCGAATGGCCCTCTGTCAACCCCACAGCGTCTGGTTTCCTATTTTCTAAATATGTGGGTCACTCCTTCTCCCTCCCAGCCACCCCCCCCCACTGGAACCTACACACGGAGAAAGTGCCCCAGACTGTCTGTCTCCCCTCCAGCCCCAAAGTTGATAGCAGAATCCGCCATCAGCCCACTGGGAAACCGCCCCTGGGGGTGGGAGCGGAGGGTGCGAGGAAGGTAACTTACTTAAAAAAAAGAAAGGCCCAAAGCACTGAAAAACGTAGACAGATGCATGTGTGTATGTATAGATGTGCGTGTACAGATTTATCCTCCGCCGTCCACCCGCCGGCTTAGAAGTCCGCACCCTCACCCCTCCCCGCCGAGGCCTCAGCCCCGCCGGGTCCCCGCCCGGTCCCCGCTCGCCTTCTGCGCGCCTCTGCAGAAAGCAGGGGCCTCTTGAAGTTCAGACATTAATTACCGAGTTAGAATATTTTTCGGAATTACAGGCATGGCCCCGGGAGATAAGAGGAAGGAGGCGGTGAGCGCCGAGGGGCGGGGCCGCGGGGGCGGGGCCGCAGCCGGGACGGGGGCGGGGCGGCCTCCCGGAGAGGCCCGCTCCCAGCCCGCAAGGTCAGGCGCCCCCTGCAGGCGGCGCGGAGAGCGCCTGCCGCATTCCGCGCTCCCGCCCGGGGCCAGCCCGAGGGGGCGTCCGCGGGAGGGGAGGGGAGGGGAGGGCCGCGCGGATCGGCTGCTCTCCCTCTTACATCCCCTCCCCACCCGAGGCCTTCCACGTGGGATTCCTGCTAGAAGACGGTTATGTTAATTAAAACCGTTTTCAATGAAGAGGAGAGAGACCCAATCAGTCCCCTTCTGTAATTAGGAGGATTGGTGGCGCTGACTCCCCGGGAGGGAACCGGAAGGGCTGGCAGCAGCTCAGCCTCACTTTTAAAGAATGCCGAAAATCTGATGTTTATTAAAAACCGCTCTCACCTATATATGTAAGGCTAGCTCATTCTCAGGCAGGATCTCTATATTTTAGAGAAAATACCCAAAGCTTGCAACGCCACCGCCTTCCAAACGGGAACTGAAGAGANGCGCGTTCATTTACATATTGTCCACACCGCTTTTGCATCGGGGAGGCAGAACTGAGTACTTTCCACAGAAACTGCTCTCATGGCTTCGCACGGCTGCTCAGGGCAGCACAAATCACAGGGATGTGGTTAGACTCAATTTAGCCTCTTGGCCTGCAAAGCTAAAATATTTACTATCTGGCCTTTTATAGAAGTTTGCTAACCTCTGATCTATGGAGAGAGTGAAGGGGACAGAAGGGGTGGGAGGTGGGGGGGAGGGGAGGGAAGGAGGACCAGTGTAAGAGCTGGGATCCCTTCTCGGGGTGGAGGGGGGAGTGAGCTGTCAGTCCTCGTCTGTGCTGTGCTGGGTCAACCCTGGGGATCCTTCACACAGTCGCTTTGAGGGTGGTCTGGAAGTCCCCTCTGATCACGTGCCTATATGAACACCCCAAATTCCACCTCTAGTGGGGGGGCTCGTAATGAGAAGCCCCCAGAGGACAGGCTCTAGGGATTCCCTGCAAGCTTTCATGTATGTGGGTATTTTCTGGGGAGAGGGTTCATGGCGGGCGGTCAGTAATCTCCCTGACCTTCACAAACCCCTGAGCCTCTGTTTTTTCCCCCTTTGGGGCACACGTTTTTCTCTTCCAAGCTCTCCTTTCAAAATGCGAAAGTCCTTGGACGGGTAACACCCTCCACACACATCCCTCCTACCTAGCAAAGGCGGGGTGGTTACCTGATGGCGCCAGGCAGGCCTCAGGAAAGTCCTGGGAGTCTGAGGCAGGGTGAGGGGAGGAGGCAGACACACTGAGGTGGGGAAGACCTTGGTCATCAGGAAAAGGGCCTCTTTCCTGGAAGGCTGAGAGCAGCCCCACCCCGCCCGGATTTCCCCACACTCTAGAACCCCCTCCTCGCCATCAGCAAGAGGCCAGTGGGGATACTGGTTGCCACCGCCGCGGGTGGGTGCCTCCACTCCCCAGCCCGCGAGGCCTCCCGCCTGGGGCATTACCCAAGCAAGTCTCAACTCGGGCCCTGGGATTCCAGGTATCTCCCCAGCCAGCCCCACCTCATCTAATTGCTTTCCAGTCAGCTAATCCTTGGCCCACGCCCTCAGCTCCAGCCAGGCAAGCCACCTCAGTGTGGCCGGCAGTAGCTTCTGAGACTTCCCATGGCCTGCGTCCAAGCCTGGGGCAGCCGCTCAACTCCCCTTGCCCAAACCACATCCTCCTTGCTGTTCTCCACACCTCAAACTCTCCTCTGACTAACATTTCCAAACCAAGCACAGCATGGTCCAGTCCGGACCCAAAGCGGCAGACTAATTCATTCCTTACTGTCCCTCCTTCCCCCTGCCCCCGCCCCCCACCCCGACTGGCTATATCCAGTCTATCAGGGAAGAACAATTAGCAAAAAGTGGAGTTGGACCTACTGTTCAATTCCCAGAGCTAATTGTTTAAAGCAGGGCTTCAGCCTTAATTATGGGATAATTAGCTAGTGAATGTGTGTTTGCATTTCCACAAGTGTGTTTGCATTTCCTAAGTCTGGCTTTTAACCCCGGGAAGCCAGATTCAGCACATACTTCTGTTTCAATACCTCTGAGTAAGGGACAAGGTCTTAATTACAGAAATGGAAGTCCCGAGAACAACAGTGTAATCAAAAGGGCAATGCAAGAATGAGCTAATTGTGCCTTCCGTGGACTGGGCCATTGTGAGGAAGAGCGGGCAGCTGCCTGCACCCCCTCCCGGGTCTGCGGGCTCTGCGGGGAGCTTTGTGGCACAGCCTGCCACCCCCTGCCCGGGAGTCCCCTGATCTGTGTGCTGTTTCTCCCTCTCTCGCCCTTTCTGTCCTCTGCCACTCTCCTCACCTTTCTAGATTTTAGCTCCCAACGTCTTCTTTTGCTTCTGGGTGCTCAGCGAGAGAAGCTAGGAAAAATACTTTTGAGACTTTGGGGATCCAGCTACTTTAGGAATCCAGAACGGTTCCCCAAAGCCTGAGGATTCTAGAAACTAGCCGCCAGACCTGTGCTGTCCAAAGCCTGAGGATTCTAGAAGCTAGCCGCCAGACCTGTGCTGTCCGGTGCAGTAGCCACCAGCCACCACGTGCCGTCTTGAAATGTGCCTACTATGAATCCAAAGGCGCTTTGAGTATGAAATACACAGTGAATTTCAAAGACTGAGTACAAGAAAGAATATTTAAAAAAACCTCTCACGGATACTTTTAAATATTGATGTTGAAATGGTCATTCTTTGGCTACACTAGAAAATAGGAAAGATACTAATTTCACCAGTTCCTTTTTTTTTAAATGCAACTTCTAGCAAGTGTGTGGTGATGCAGAGGCTCACATTATATTGTACTGGACATGTTGCCCCCTTGTTGGGATTGTGCTGAGATGGTAAAGGACAGAGGCTGTCATTGTCCTCAACGTCAGTGACTCGGGTGTCCCCTCCCAGCTCGTTCTCACCTTCTTCCCGACCCTCCCAGGACTCTCCTGAACTTTGTGCATCCTTTCCCTCCCCAAGGGAGAGGCAGGAGAGGAAGGCCCGGCTGCTCGGCCCGCGTCTCCCGGGCCAGCTGAAGGCCGGCATGGCACACAGAGGACGGCCCCCTCGGTGTCCCTCCACAACCCGTTCTCCACGACTCTCGATCTGTGAAACTGTGTCTCAAGCCCATCCTGACTTCTCTAGATTGTGGCTCATGGGATTCTGACTCGGGACAGACTCATTCAATCCCATGGGAGGCCTGGTGGGTCAAAGTCAAGAAACGACCACTTAAATTAGAGGAGAGCTAAGCGTGGGGACAGAACGCAGGCAGCTTCACTGGCTAATGGCAGTGCTCCCCCGTATGCTCCAACTGTGAGCACAGATTGCTTCCTTTGGGTTTGATTTGGAGGAGAGCGTTTCTCCCACTCTGAGCTTATGTGCAGGGACCGCTCCCAGACAGCCCCACCTGCTCGCTCACCTTGCCTCTTCAAGGATTCTGGATTCCTCTGACCTCTGAGAGGTCTTCCCAGATGAGCTCTAGAAGGGCGCCTACTGTCTCCTGCTTTGCTCAGGCTAGACATTCCATTTCATTCATTTGTTCAATATTTACTGAGTACCTACTCTGTGCCCGGCACTGTTCTAGTCGCTGGGGATACTGCAATGAAGAGAACACACATTCCTTGCCTTTAGAGAGCTTTCACGCTAGTTGGGGAGAGAGAAAACACATGGACACAAAAAGCTCTAAGGTAGAGCCAGATCCCGGTAAAGGCTATGGAGGAAAAGAAAGCAGGCTGCAGGGGTGGTGAGTGAGGGTCGACTGAGGACGGACAACCAGCTAAGACCTGGAAGGGTACCCCCAGGGAGGCCATTCTCCCTCAAGGAAAGGCAAGGGCAAAGGCCCTGACAGGTACTTTACTGTGTTCCTTCACAGTTTTGCTTATTAAAAAGCACTGGTTTATATGACATAAATTCACTGCTGAATGATCCCATTACTTCATTTCATGTCTCTGTTTTGTGAGTCGTCCCACAGGGAAGGGAGGAAGTCAACTTGTAATTAGCAAATGGGACTAAATCCCCTTTAATCCTCAATCCCAATAAGGAGCGGAGGGCCAGAGAGGAGAAGAGGGCCGAATTTGTCGGGCTCTGAGTGGGCCTTCTTCCCCAGCTCCCTTCCTGGCCCGTTACAAGAACAGGTAATCCCGGAGGCTTCTCCCAGGGCCTGGCCCAGCCTACCCGTAACCTACGGATCATTGCCGGTGGTGGTGATTATGGAGCCCTCAACAAGGAACTGGATTCTAGAAGAGAGGAGAAAAGCGGCTTCCTAACTGTCTAGCCCAGATGGACAAGTGCTGCCCTACACATTATTTACGTCGGAAGGTGGGGACGACAGCCCGAGGGGTGGCATCATCAGCTAAAGTTAATCGGAGGGTCTTCGAGCTAGCAGGTTAAGGAAGATCGGGGTGGGTCCTAGGGCATGCACGTGTGCACCAGCTCCCAGTGCTGGGTACTGTTCTTTCCCCCTTCTCCCCAGCAGACAGCAGCTCTGGGAGGGGAGGGACTACGTCACGCTCAAGCAGCCAGCCCGGCACATGGTGCCCCCTATGGCTGGGTACAGGGCACCTGGCATGAAATCCAGGCAGGGCTGGGCTGTGCAAACCATGGGGAGGCCCTGGAATGGGAGGGCCCCCAGGGGGGCCGGAATTCGGGGGGCACTTAACTGAAGTTTCGAATGGCCCTCTGTCAACCCCACAGCGTCTGGTTTCCTATTTTCTAAATATGTGGGTCACTCCTTCTCCCTCCCAGCCACCCCCCCCCACTGGAACCTACACACGGAGAAAGTGCCCCAGACTGTCTGTCTCCCCTCCAGCCCCAAAGTTGATAGCAGAATCCGCCATCAGCCCACTGGGAAACCGCCCCTGGGGGTGGGAGCGGAGGGTGCGAGGAAGGTAACTTACTTAAAAAAAAGAAAGGCCCAAAGCACTGAAAAACGTAGACAGATGCATGTGTGTATGTATAGATGTGCGTGTACAGATTTATCCTCCGCCGTCCACCCGCCGGCTTAGAAGTCCGCACCCTCACCCCTCCCCGCCGAGGCCTCAGCCCCGCCGGGTCCCCGCCCGGTCCCCGCTCGCCTTCTGCGCGCCTCTGCAGAAAGCAGGGGCCTCTTGAAGTTCAGACATTAATTACCGAGTTAGAATATTTTTCGGAATTACAGGCATGGCCCCGGGAGATAAGAGGAAGGAGGCGGTGAGCGCCGAGGGGCGGGGCCGCGGGGGCGGGGCCGCAGCCGGGACGGGGGCGGGGCGGCCTCCCGGAGAGGCCCGCTCCCAGCCCGCAAGGTCAGGCGCCCCCTGCAGGCGGCGCGGAGAGCGCCTGCCGCATTCCGCGCTCCCGCCCGGGGCCAGCCCGAGGGGGCGTCCGCGGGAGGGGAGGGGAGGGGAGGGCCGCGCGGATCGGCTGCTCTCCCTCTTACATCCCCTCCCCACCCGAGGCCTTCCACGTGGGATTCCTGCTAGAAGACGGTTATGTTAATTAAAACCGTTTTCAATGAAGAGGAGAGAGACCCAATCAGTCCCCTTCTGTAATTAGGAGGATTGGTGGCGCTGACTCCCCGGGAGGGAACCGGAAGGGCTGGCAGCAGCTCAGCCTCACTTTTAAAGAATGCCGAAAATCTGATGTTTATTAAAAACCGCTCTCACCTATATATGTAAGGCTAGCTCATTCTCAGGCAGGATCTCTATATTTTAGAGAAAATACCCAAAGCTTGCAACGCCACCGCCTTCCAAACGGGAACTGAAGAGAGGTCTTGCTGAAGCCATGCTGAGATGGGTTTGGAAATCACTTGAGTTTTAAGACTGTTTAAAAACGGTTCTGGCGTGGAGACTGGTTTCCCTTTGGAAACCAGTGTCTGGTGGAAGCTGGTATTTTTATAACTCCAGGCTCTCTATCAGATCCTGTGTTACCATGGTTGCTAAGGGGAACACTGGCTTCGAATTTCACATTTCAGTTTGCAGAGTCTGGCTTAGGAAGTAGAACAGTGGAAGGGTGGGGGCTGGGGAGGGGTCGGGGACTGGTGGCTGGGGTGGGAGGGAGACCCGGGTTTTATCTTGGGGTGCGGGTGGTGGTCAAGGATCCACAGCCTCCAGGAGGCGTGCCAGCCACTGTGGGTATGTGGGCGAGCGCTGGGGTGTCTGAGCCGGTCAGGGGCATCACACCACAGAGTGCCTTGGCTGCCAACTGGAAGGGGGGGGCGACAGCTTTGGAGGGGACAACACTGTGGGGAGTTATTTCAGCAGAGGTTACAGGAATGGTTGCTTAAGCTGAGGTATTCATAGCAGCAGCTGCTGGACCTGGAGGAACTGTGCTAAACCAGTGCCCAGCGGCTGTGTACCTGCCCCAGGAAGGCTGCATTCTCGGAGGAACATTCCAGGCAGGGTCTGTGCCAAAGATTAGGGCTGGAATAAACTGTTCATGGAGAAAGGGTCTCCTGAATTTCAAGCTTCCTTCCAGCCTTTCGCTTCCTGCTTAGTCTTCTTGAGCGACTGTTACGGTAAGGAATTAAAGGTGCAAGGAGTTGAGGACTGTTCTCCACCGAGATGCCCTTGCCAGATCTCCTTGTCCCGTCTGCTTCTGGGCTCCCACCTTCCTGCTTCCAGGCTCGCGTGATTTTGAGCATTACACTGTGCACTGAGTTACCCGGGCGTCTCTCGGGCTAGGGAGAGCCCAGGTTCCTTGACTTTGTTATTTCAACATATTCTCTCTGGAAGTGTGTCTAGGAGACTTTGCAGTTCAATAAGAGGTACCATTTTTCTTAGTGTTTGTTGAATGAATACATAAACTCTCTTTCATGCCTTCCATGGTGTTGCTCTCTGGCTTGGAAACTTTGGTATCATCTTGCGTGTACCGGAATGCCTCTGCAAGGAGCCAGCGCCAGCCGGGGACTTACCCATCAGACCTGACATAGATTGGCCACGCTCATTCTGGCCCTTGTGCCTCTGCTCATTTTTCTTCCTGGGGGCCTTTCTCCTTCCTCACCAGGCCAGTACCTGTGCTGAAGCCCTAGCTCCCCTCCCCTTCGCCCCCATCCCCTGCCCACACCTCTGAACTCCCTCTACCCTTACGTTGGCACAACCCACCATACGTGTTCACAGTTGTTAGTTGCACAGGATGTTACGGGAAGAATAACTCAGGGCAGGCTGGGGGCATGGCGGGAAGTGAACCTGGCCTTGAAGGTGGGCAAGAGTCAGGCATCAGGAGGAGGAAGATGGCCTTCAGGCAGGAGGAATGCAAGAGGCCTTCTGTTGGAGATGTGTCGGGAGCGCTGTGGCTGGAGCCTCAGAAGACTCCAGTGAAGTTCTCCAGGAAAGGGGGGTTGTGTTTGATTGTGGGGGGCCGTGGTGCCCAGTGAGGAGAATGGACATTACTTTCTGGGGCTGTCTGTGGGCTGATACTTCTCTGGAGCAGTGCCTGGAACACGGTTGGCTTCCGACAGCAATGCGCAACAATGCAGCTAGCTCTCTGAGGGACTGGCATGCACCACTTGCTTTCATTTTAAGCCTAAAACCTGCAGCGTGAGTATTAGTCCCATATTCCTGTGTTACAGATAGCAAGTCGAGGTTTGGAAACATTAGAGATTCAGGCGAGCCCCAAAGCTGGGATTGGCAGAGCCGGGATTCAAACTCACGGCCAGAGAGGTTCTTCCGGTTGTGCTCTTCCCACAGTGCTCTCTGGCCGTCAATGGCTGCTCAGTACATGCACCTAAGATGCAGCTACTTGCATTTCTTAACCTTGGCTGCACATCGGAGTCACATGGAGAAATGAATTTTTTTCCCCCCTCTCAAACCCTATCCCCAGAAAGTTTGATTTGATTGGTTGAAATGGGGTTGGGGGATGGTCTGAGAATTTTTACTTTTTAAAAAGGTTCCCAAGGCACAGGCTCAAGAGTCCTGGGTTGCATGGAGAATAGTTTCAAATCTCTCCGCTCCCCATTAGGGTCCATCGGTATCCTGGGCGCAGCTGACCTTGGCCTCTTCTGGCCACAGTGGCCTGGCCCCAGCTGGGTAGCTGAATGCAGCCCCATCTCCTGCTCTCGGGAAGGGAGGAATAGTCCCGCTGGAAAGGTACCTCTGAAGAATGTTCTGCTTGACTCTCTTAGCCCTGTGAAATAGCAGAGGATCTCCACCCACACCCACTTCATCTCAGCCTTTTCCGAGGTCAGATTTCCCCTGGAGCCAAAACAATGCGAGCAATTGAATGCACGCTCACGCAAAAAGTTAAAAAAGTGGCTCTCTCATTGTTGCACGAAGCAATTTCATTTCCTGAGAAGCCTGACTTGCTGCCCTCTGTGTCCTCCTCCCCGGCCTGTGCCTGCTGGCCTCTTCCAGGAGCCCAACCAGTTGCATCCTTGAGGGGGGTGTGCCCATCAGAGACACCCCTCAGAGGCACCTGCCCCCTCCCTCCCCTTCCTCTGGAAAAGGCAGGGAGGGGGCGGATGGGGTTTCTGGGGCCTGGAGGGAAGGAGAGCCAGGGAGCCAACCGTGGGGGTGGGGTCAGAGGGAGCTGCAGAGGGATGAGAGATTCCTGGCACAGGGCACCCCCGTCCCTTCCTCCTTTCCTCCACTCCTGACCCCTGACTTGGGCTGCCAGACTCAGAAGAGTGCACGATACTGGGAATCATGGGTAGAGATGGGATGGGGGGATTGGAATGGAGAGAGAAAGGATGAGAGGGAGTGGGTAGAAACAGGGCCCTGGTGCACAGGGAACGTCTGCCCAAAGGAAACAGGTGTAAGGGGTTAAAAGTCACTCCAGCATTGCCGGCCAGAGGAATTTTTGACAAAGCCCTTGAAGAAAGGCGTCCAGAGAAAAGTGTTCGGTGGTATCTTGAAACAGTCTGGCAAGATCACCACTGGGTCACAGAGGTGACAGAGGAGCGGAAGGGGCCAAGAGCATTGCAGAGTCTGGAAAATGGTTTGAGGAGAGGACCCCCTGCGGCCCACTGCAGGCCCCAAGCCCAACCAATTGAATGGTTGGCAAGTGGGCTCCAGCTGAGATGGGAGATGACGGCACCCTTAGGTCAGGCCACAAACACTAATTATACTCTCCTGTGGGGGGCCCATGCAGTCACAGTTTGGCTGGGGGCCTGGGCAGGATGAAGGGGTCCTTACAACGCTACTGGAAGACAGCTGACGGGATGCTTTCCTGTTTCGTTGAGTCTTCTTTGATTTCTTTCGTTAACATTTTGCAGTTCTCAGGGTACCGGTCTTTTACTTCCTTAGTTAAGTTTATTCTTAAGTATTTTACTCTTTCTCATGCTACTGTAAAGTGACTTGTTTTCCTAATTTCCTTTTCACATAGTTATCCGTGTAGAGAAATGTGGTTGATTTTCGTATGTTGATTTGGTATCCAGCAACTTTACTGAGTTCATTTATTGGTTCTAATGCTTCTGGGGTTTTTTGGTGGAGTCTTTAGGGTTTTCTATATATAAGATCACACCATCTGCAAACAGACAGTTTTGCTTCTTCCTTTTCAATTTGGTTGTCTTTTCTTGTCTAATTGCTCTGGCCAGGACTTCTAGTACTACGTTAAGAGGGAGTGGTAAGTGTGGACACCCTTGTCTTGTTCCTAGCCTTGGATTGGAAGACTTGATATTGTTAAAATGTTCATACCACCCAAAGTGACCTACACATTCAGTACAATTCTTATCAAAACTACAATGGTGGGCGCCTGGGTGGCTCAGTGGGTTAAAGCCTCTGCTTTCGGCTCAGGTCATGATCTCAGGGTCCTGGGATCGAGGCCCGCATCGGGCTCTCTGCTCAGCAGGGAGCCTGCTTCCTCCTCTCCCTCTCTCTCTGCCTGCCTCTCTGCCTACTTGTAATCTCTCTCTCTGTGTCAAATAAATAAATAAAATCTTTAAAAAAAACCAAAAAACAAAAAAACTACAATGGCACTTTTTAAAGAAATAGAACAGACGATTCTAAAATTCATAGAGAACCACAAAAGATTCATACAGCCAAAACAACACTGAAACAATCTGAAAAAAAAAATCAGGAAGCACCACACATCCTAATTACCTACCGTAATTAAAACATCCATATAGACCAATGTGACAGACTTGAGAGCCCAGAAATAAATGCGTGCATATATGATCGACCGGTCTTCAACAAAGTGCTGAGAACACACAATGGGGGAAGGACGGTCTCTTCAACAAAAGGTGGTGGGAAAACTGGATGTCCACAGGGTGAAAAATGAAACTGGACTCTTATGTTACACCATACACAAAGAAATCAACTTAAAATGGATGAAAACTTAAGACCTAAAACTATAACTTCTCAAAGAAGGTGCTTCGTGACATTGGTCTTGACAGTGATTTCATGGATATGATACTGAAAAGCACAAAAGTGAAACAGACAACTGGGACTACACTACATCATATGAAAAAGTTTCTGCACGGCAAAAACAAAACAAAAAAAACAAACGAGACCCCACAAAAAACCAATCAAACAGAGTGAAAGGCAACTCACAGAATGGGAGAAAATATTTGCAAACCATGTATCTGATAATGGGTTAATTTTCAAAATATATAAGGAACTCCTACAAACCAATAAGCAGAAAACTAATAACTGGATTGAAAAAATGAGCGAAGGACTTGAATATACATGTTCCCAAAGAAGCCATACACATGGCCTACAGATATATGAAAAGGTGCTCAATGTCACTAATCATCAGGGAAATGCAAATCAAAACCACTTCACATCTGTTAGAATGACCATTATTATTTGGAAAAAAAAAAAAACAAGTGTTGGCAAGGACGGGGAGGAACAGTTGCTCTGAAAGATAGTAAGTAGGGAGCTTCCTCAAAAAGTTAAAAATAGGACCATATTATCCAGCAATCGCACTTCTGAGTATTTATCTAAAAGAACTGAAATCAAGATCTTGAAGAGATACGAGCACTCCTGTGTTCCCTGAAGCTCTATTCACAGTAGCCAAGATGTGAGAATGACCTAGATGTCAATGAACAGATATACAGATTAAAATATGTGGTATATCCATACAGTGGAATACAGCACGCCCTTGAACAAGGCAGGGGTTAGCGATGCCGACCCCTGTGCCATCGAAAATCCATATGTAATTTCTGACTCCCCCAAATCGTAACCAATAGCCTCCTGTCATCCAGAAGCCTTACCAATGACATCACAGTCAATGAATGCATATTTTGTATACATGTATTCTATACTCTATTCTTACAATAAAGTAAGCTATTGGAAATATCACTAAGAAAACCATAAGGTGGAGAAACTACATTTATAGTACCGTATCGTAAAAACTCCGCATCTACGTGACCCCCACAGTTCAGACCCATGTTGCTTGGGGTCGACTGTACCATTCCACTTTATAAAAGAAGGGAATTCTGCCATATGGGACAACACGGAGGAATCTGGAAAATATTATGCCAAGTGCAATAAGCTAGTCACAGAAGGACAAATACTGCATATTTCTACTCACATGAGGTATTTCAAATAGTCAAACTTGTAGAAGCAAAGAACAGAGGTGGCTGCCAGGGGCTGGGGCTGGAGAGGGGAATGTCAGTGGCTAAAAACTGGGTATAAAATCTCAGTCGTGTCAGATGAATAAGTTCCAGGGATTCGCTATAATGACATTGTACCTAAAGGTAACAATACTGTCCTGTACACTTAAAAATCTGTTAAAAGGGTAGATCTCATACTAAGTGTTCTTATGACAATAAAATTTTATAAACACTAAAATAATTTTTAAAAAGGGGAGGGGCGCGCCTGCTTGGCTCAGGGGGTAGAGCATACGACTCTTGATCTCATGGTTTTAAGTTCGAGCTCCACGTTGGGTGTAGCGATTACTTAAAAAAAAAAAATTAAAAAGAGCTCACGAAGCAAATACTAGTGGTAAACAGGAGGGCAAGGAGACCCCTGCCCCTTGCAGGCACCGATAATACTCTTCAATCACTTTGAAAACCCTCTTGGCAGAGCCACTGGTGCTGAAACAATAAAAAGGCTCACTGAAAATTATTCTTCTCCATCCCTCAAAGAAAGGTCTGATTGGCACATGTTATTTATGGCAAAAGCGGAATCAGTTCTCCGATGACCTATTTGGCTTCTACTGTGTAGTAGGCGCTGGGCTACGGACTGAAGAAACAGAAAGGTGCTTCATGAGGCGGGAGCAGAGTGGCCAGGAGCAGGGACTCCAGCAGTCAGAACTGGATTCCAGTACGCACTCTGCTGTGTAGCCCTGAGCAAACTGCCTGACCTCTCTGTTCTCTGGCAGCCGGGGATGAGCATCTTTAGAGTGTTGTCCGAGTTCAAAGAGAAAAGAATGTATGATATGCTTTGGGCAATGCCTTCCAGTATGCTGTTGTCATTATAAAATATTAAATTACTAAATAGATACTAAATTACCAAATACTAAAATACTAAGGTGCGCCGGAAAGACTTGAGCTCTCAGGGTGGAGTGGAGTGTGGTGTCTGGCTCTTGGGAGCTGTCCCTGTGCTCTGCTGGGGGTGGGGGCAGGTAGAGAGAGGCTCCAAGGATGGAGTCCAAGGTCTGAAGCTTGAGTAACCAAGAGAACCAGAGAGAATGGTTAATTTGACTAGGTCAGAGTGTGCAAGGAAATGTCCGGGGGACTCCCCCTAGAGCAGGGCGGCTCTCAGAGCCCCGGGTGGCCTCCAGTCTGAAGGGGCTTCAGGGGCAAGCAGGCACTCAATCTTAAAGGGGAGTGCAGGCCAGTGAGCCCCAGGTCCAATGAAGGTGGCCTCCGTGAACTGAGGACCCCAAGATGGCGGTGGGGCTGTGAGGATTTTGTATCTTCCTCTTAGGTTTGTTCTAAATGAGCTTTTCACACCAAGATGGCCCAGGAGTCTGGTTTGAATCAGGGCTCAGAGGAAAGGGGAGCAGGGGAAGCCAGGGAGGGTGTGTAGAAGCAGAGGGTAGAGTGACCCATGTCTGTAAGAAAAGGCAATTGGGTGAGTTCTGGGGCTGCCGCTGGCTGTGGTGGGGCCGGAAGGCTGGGTCTGGGCCCACACTGGGATCTGGACTGAGCAGGAAGGCCTTGGGGTGCAGGTGCGGTCACATCTTACTGGAGGGGCTTGAGGCATGACCTGCACGTATCTAGGGGCAGCTGGAAATGCAGGCCTGGGACGGTTCTCGGAGCTGGGAGGACCCAGGCTAGGGTGGTAGGGTGGGCATCTGGGTCAGCCATCTGCATGGCCCCAGGGGAAAAGTCTAAGCTTTTCTGGCACGGAGAGAGGCAGCAGCAGTGGCTTTGGCTTCTAGAAACTTCTTAGAGCTGGCCCAACCCGCTTTGGGAATGTCGGTCAGGCCTGGGTGGAAGTGTGTGTGTGTGTGTGTGTGTGTGTGTGTGTGTGTGAGAGAGAGAGAGAGAGACATATAAGGGAGGGGAGGCAGCAACAAGGTCTGAGAATTCAGGTGTCTGTCTCCAGAGAACTGGGAAAGGCACCAGATCCCCGTGGGGACTGAGATGATCCCTAGGATACCCCTTTATGTCCACATCTCTTCTTCTTTTTTTTTTAGATTTTATTCATTTATTTATTTGACAGAGAGAGAGAGCAAGCACAAGCAAGGGGAACAGGAGGCAGAGGGAGAGGAGAAGCAAGCTCAGCAGGAAGCCCGATGTGGGGCTCCATCTGGGGACCCCGAGATGGTGACTTGAGCCTAAGATAGATGCCCAACCAAATGAGCCACCCAGGCACCCCGTCCCCATCTCCTCTTAAGGCCCCGTGTCAGGGAAGCTAAGAGCTCTCGATCGGTCGCGGAGCAGCCCCAGACCAGCGCTGGCATTGACCGGCTGGGTGTCCCAGCGCAGGGCACTCTGCCTCTCTGCCCCTTTGAGATTGGCCCTAGGTGGGCGCCTGGGTGGCTCAGTGGGTTAAAGCCTCTGCCTTCGGCTCAGGC
>LNAC01000015.1:3502851-3556273 GCA_002007465.1 Ailurus styani | reverse complement strand
AAAAAAAAAAAAAAAAAAAAAATTGGCCCCAGGTCAGCCTGGAGGACACCCCGCCCTCGAGAGCCACTGTGCCCTAGAACACGTCCCCAGGGCATTTCCTTCCACATCGGACCTAGCTGTCCTGGTGCATTTAGCACCCTCTCCACACCACGTTTTGTCCCCGAGCCCCTCGGAGCGAGCAGCATGGTCTCCCTCACAGAGAGGCACCAGGGCTCAGCACCGGTGAACTCTGCCCTAGATGGCACAGCTCGAAGCGGGCAGAGGCAGGGCTGGAGCCCAGGGCTGGTGCTCTCGCACCACCTCACTGCGGGCCTGCGGCGGACAGCTCGGCAGGGCGAGTTGGTTCCCCCTTTTACAAGATGGCACGAGCTCTGGGTGGCCGGTTTGTCCTCTAAGTTTCCCGTGAGCACGGCAGGCACTTGTGTCGGTGACAGTGTCCTGGAAAGTGGAGCGCTCCAAACAAGGGTGCGTGAGGGGACGCTCCCTGTTTTCTGCGCAGACCTGCTGGCACCTTCCGGATCTCACACCCGAAAGTTCGCGCCACCTCGGGCGGTGTTAGAAGCGTCCTGGCAGCCAGGGCCGGCGCTCAGCTGTAGCCTTGCCTCCTGCTCGGGGGAGCAGGTGCTGGCAACACCGGAGGTGCCCGGATCACGCAGAGGGAACGTGTTGGGGCAATCCAGGTCACTGCCCTCGCATGGGGCTGCTCCCTGCTTTGAGCTGGGTTGTCAGGGGCACAGGGCAACTCAGGCGGGGGTGGGAGGACCCTGGGAGGCCATCAGCCAAGAGGGTGGCCTGCAGGTCACCCCCGAGGGATGCAAAAAGCAAAGCTATGGCCTCTTGTGGTGCTGCGTCCCGAGCTTAGGACGCTTTGAGAGCGCCGCACTGCTGGAGGAGGCCCTGTGCCGATTCTGAGAAACAACCTGAATCGAAGCACGATTGTTAAGAAGTATGTGAGGCTCTGTGGAGGCTGACGGTTTACGAGGTGTCTGAGAGAGGTCGGCCTGCTCTGCTTTAGTCAGCATCCAGTCAGGAATGAACATCCTGTTTCATAAACAGATGCTTCAAAACCATCTACGAATACCCTCCCCTTTCTCTAGAAAGGTTGCTTTATTATCTTTTTCCTTTGCAAAACACAAAAATGTCCCCTGACTGCACACCTCCCCTGTAGTTGACAAGTTCCTCTTCCTTGTTGCCTTTCAGAGAAACGCTTGTCCAAAGACTTGTCCACACTTGCGTCCTCACCTCCACCACCTCCACCACCTCCCCGCATCTGGCCATTCCTCCATCTACACCCTCTCCCTGGGTGATCCCATCTGGTCCCCAGCCTTGAGCACCAAGTGTACACGGACACTTCACACGACGCTCGATTCCATGGCCCCAGGGCCGACCTCGTCCCGATTTTCAGATACTTCTACCCGAGCAACAGTAGGACAACTTTCTGGGGATGACCACTGGGTCACCCAAACACACAAAAAAACCACTTCCTGGTTTTCATCCCCTGTCTGTTTCTCTTGGAGCCCTCCCCTTCTCAGAAAATGGTGCCACCAGGCTGGTGAACCAGGAGCCCACATCACTTCCTCTGTTCTCTGATGCCGCATGTCAGCAGATCCTGTTGGTTCCAAATCAAAAATACAACTGGAATGCAGTCCTCTTTTGTGCCATCAAGGCTGTGTTCTGAGCCACCGACCTCTCCCTGGATGACAGCAAACACCCTGTAACGAGCTCCCAGCTTCTGGCCCCCAAAAGTAGCCAGGATGACCCTCTAAAGTGGGCTATATACTTGGTAAGGCAAGTACACCACTGAACTCTTGCTTCTCAAAAGTTTCTCGGTTATTCTTATTTATTTCTCTTTCAGATGAAATTTAGAAGCAAGTATTTTTTTTAAATAAATAATTCAATGGTAAACCAATCCAGACCAAAGATCCATTCATTCAATTAACATTTACCGGAGGCCTCCTCCCTGCAGGCAGTGTTTTAGATTATGAATTACTGAAGTCTGAGTTACTAATAATTTCCTTTGGAGGGCTTTTTCCCTCTCAATAAACTCAATAAATTAAAACCTGGCTTTAGTCAACAGAAGCACGGGAAGTTACACTTCCGTTTACCGAAGGATCGATCACTCTAGGTCATACGAGCCTCGTAGCTTTCCTGACGCTTTGGAGTTTTGCCTTCAGGCATCCCAGGGTGGCGCTCTCTGGCAGGGCAGTGGGCACGGCCAGGCGGGTCTCTTACCTCCCTGAGGCAGGTGTAGATGGGGCAGACGAGCACGCGGAAGGGCTCGCCCGTGCTGCTGCGCATGGTCCCGAACACCTCACACAGGAAGGTGATGAAGCCAAGCCAGCGCTCCACATCCTGCTGCTGAAGCTCTTCCCGCACGGTGAAGTCCTTCTGTGGAGGCACAAGAGACCGAGTCAGCCTCGCCGGGGTCAGCCTGCTTTGCTGTGGTGTCTGCGGTCTAAGAGCTGGCTCTAGACAACTGGTAAACCCCATGCTTTCAGTAAGGAGGAACGGGTGACCCTTGGCTGGAGTGTGAGGGTGGAGTACTCGCTTGTGGGTAGCAGGGGCCACCCTGACTTTTGGCCACAGTTCCTCTTCTTCAGTTCCCAGATTGGGGGCCCCTCAGCTTTGCCTCACTGACCCCAGTGCTGAGGTGGGGGAGTGAAATGAAGGGCAGTTGACACCTCGCTCAGAGTTATCACCTCCCCCACTCAACTCCGTGTGCCTAAACCACCTCCCTTTGCTAATCCCCAAAGCATCCCCTCCGCATGAGGGAGGGTAACCAGAGCAATGTCCTGCACGTCAGCAATTAGTGACTGAGGCCCATCGTGGCTTGAGAACGGGCCTAGAGACAGCTAAGGCCCCTGCCTGCAAGGGGCTTAGAGACTTTCATTCATTCTCCCTACCAACAGTGCTGCCCCATTGTGTGCCAGGCACTGTCTTAAGGACTAAGAAATGGCACTTTCGCTTATAACTGTGATACAGAGAGAAGGTATCAAAGCCGCTGTGGGGTTCCAGGTGAAAGGACTTTGGAACCTTGGAGGCAGAAGTTGTCACTTCGAATGGGAAATCAAGGCCATGAAAGAGCTAAGCTTCCGACCCAAGAATGTGGGGCACTTCAGGTGGAGAGAACAACGATGTGGGGAGGTGGAAGGCAGTTTGGCTCCTACACGAGTGGTGTAGAGAGGCAAAAAACAGGAGGCAGGGCTGAGAAAGAGGGTGGGGCTAGAGTATGGATAATTGAATCCAGCCAAGGAGCTGCATTCTGGGATGGTTGGCAGAGAAGGTTCTGGGTGGGTCATGAGAGGCCACGGTCATATCAATGCTCCTTACAAGGGTAATGACACGGATGTGGAGATAAGCAGGAGGCGCCCGCCAAAGTGCAGGCTGAATGAAACCACACTCTCTGGCGTTCGAGAGCTAAGAATCTGTGGCAGTTTAGATTATATTCAGAAACATATTTCCCCTACCTCTAGTCTTAGGGTCTGGCCACATGGCTTGCTTTGGCCAAAAGAATGCGGCAGAAATGACAGGGTGCCAGTCTGATACGAGGCCTTAAGAGGCCTTATATAGTTGTGCTTACTCTCCTGTGTTTCTCCCATTGGCATGAGAGGACCATCTGTGGGCTGGTCTGATGGTCCCAAAGGGAAGACAAGAGACATGTGAAGCAGGGCCCCACTCAAGTCTAGACTAGATCAGGTGGCCCCCAGCCAGCCCGCACACACATAGTCTGACTACAACACAACACCGTGTGCCATGAGGATTTCTGCGGTTGTCTGTTGAGAAGCACTAGCTGCTTGATACAGGATGGGCACATTGTCAAGATACATGGTCAAGATAAAGAGTTGCCAGGTGATGGATTTCAGGGTTGATGGAAAAGGAAGACTCAAAGATGGCACCGAGATTCTGGATCCGGGTGACTGTGCCACCGAGAGGAATAGGACATGGAAGGGAACAGGATGTAGAACACGCCACATGCCATCCCCACCATCCAGTACCCCTCCTCACCACGTATGTTGGCTGAGCATTCTCCTGGATGCCCGAATCTCGGAATCTCCAGAGAAGGAGGGTCCTCATGAAGACTTAGTTAATGTCTGTCCCTTGTATAGGATGGAAGTGCTATCTAGAAACCTCAAAGGGTAGATGGGGCCTCAGTCTCCTTGGATGGACAAGGGGTCTGGAAGAGAAGATCTCCAAGAGATGTCCCTCCAGTTCTTGCTTTTGAGGACTCTCGGTCATGGCTTACACGTGTCAGTTTCACCAGTTTGAAGCAGGTGTGCGTATAGAAGGAGAGCAGCAGCCCACTCCTTGCGCACCAGACACTGAGCCAAGGACCTGAACTGTACTGTCTTCATGTAATCATCACAGTGACCCCACGAGGCAGGTCCTATTATTGCCCCATTTTAGAGATGATGAATCTGAGGTTAGAGAAGTTACCCAACTTCCCCATGGCTACGTGGTAATGGAAGAGCTGGGATTTGAACCCAGACCTGCCTACTCTGGACACCAAGATTTTTCCCCACTTCTTCTCTCATGGTGTTTTTATTTTTTATTTATTTATTTATTTTTTTTTTTAAAGATTTTATTTATTTTATTTGACACAGAGAGAGAGATTACAAGTAGGCAGAGAGGTAGGAAGAGAGACAGGGAGAGGAGGAAGCAGGCTCCCTGCTGAGCAGAGAGCCCGATGCGGGCCTCGATCCCAGGACGGTGAGATCATGACCTGAGCCGAAAGCAGAGGCTTTAACCCACTGAGCCACCCAGGCGCCCTCTCATGGTGTTTTTAAACTGGAAAAGTAGTACCTCAGAGCCTAAGCTCTTACTCACTTGGTGTCTGAATTTTCCACTAAGCTGTTTGTTCATACTGCCCCCGGAAGTCCACTCAAGCTCACAGATCTCATGTGCCCCATGCCAACCCTCGGGCCTCCTGCCTCCCCACGCACTTCCCACTGAAATGTCTCCTTGTGTACAACTGTGGTTCCCCAGTGCAGGGAGCTCTCCCACCTGGGAGAGGGTCTGAGAGAGGGCAGTGTCCCTGGAAGAGTCCCCTGGGTTTAACCAGGGACCCCAAAAGTGGTGGGGTCTCCTTCCTAGTACAGAGCCTGGAGCAGGGAACCCACAGGGGCTGCCCTGTGGTGTTCTAGGTTCCTGTGAATGAACGAATGAATGACTTTGCCCACCCGCTGTAAGGCCTACAAAGGGCCCTGGACTGCTGGCCTTGAAGTCATGAATCTTTAGGTAGTTCCACCCTCATTAGCCTGTGTTTATCCCACTATATCCTTATGTGGTCAGAGCAGAGGCAGGTATTAGCATTCTCATTTTAGAATGGGGGAAACTGAGGCACAAAGTGGTTAAAAGACTTGACCGAGGTCACTCAGGACTAGAATCTGAATAAGAACTTAAGCCCTACCATTGCCCTCGAATCTGGGCTAAAGGTTCTCGGCCCTGGTTGACACTGGAGTCACCGGGAAGAACTTCGAAGCTACAGAGGCTTGTGTAGCTGGCCACGGGGGGTCGGCGTGGGGGACCTGGACACTGGTCATGTCTGAAAGCCCTCCAGGCCATTCCAGTGTGTGGCCATGGCCGAGAACCACAGCTCCAGGCTTTTATAAGGTGCTGACTTGGATGTTAAAACGGGGCCCCTCTATCGGGGCCTGATTTGTCCTTTTCCCATCTCCCATAAAAATACCCGAGCAGGCAGATATAGAAGCAGAAAGCCCCACAATGACACTGAGAAGGAAGATAGGAGTTCACCAGCAGCCTCCTCACCAGACTTTGGAGGTAACACCAAGAACACGAGTGCTGTCACCAAGAAGCTCTAGTTGCCCAGAGCACCTTGGCCTCCCACCCAGAAGACCAAAGGTTAGGGGTAGATTGGTTGGTAGCTTGACCTTCAGCCTCTCCCCGTCTGCTCCTGGCTGGTAGGCAGTCTGGGATTAGTTGCAAACCCCGTCCTGTGCACCCAGGCAGCTCCTAGCAGCACTGCTCTTGCTTTGCTCCCTGGAGATTCAGGGGCCGAAGGGACCCTGTGCGCTCAGAGGTATGGTGCTCTCAGGCAAAGCCTTCTCGGGCAGGGAAAGGCTTGGATAGTACACCAGAAACTGAAGTCTTAAAAAATGATCACATCTCAACAAAGAACTATCAATTTCCCCTTGATAATCGGTGGCGTCGAGAGAGGATTCTGTTTGGGGCTAGCAAACCGAACACCTGCTAAATGTTGGAAATCAAACTTGGGATGTGCACATGAAGCCACGCACGGAGAGGGGGACTCTACGGTTGCCGCAGCAGACATTGAGAAGTCCAAGGTCGACCCGTACAACTAACCCCCAAACCAAACCGAGCCTTCATCATTCAAGGGTAAGGGACGAGAAAAGCAATATGCCGTCTATGGGAAAATCCTGCACAGCAGAGTAAGGGGCTGCTGCCCTGAAGACCTAATGAAAATGCATAGCTTTCAAAATGATAACGATATATCAAGAAGAAATAAAATTAAAGATTCCAATATCAAACGCGTGGGCTTTGAGGTCCATAAGAACAACAGCATGGATTCTGTGACACGTGGAGAGGCGTTCGAAAGAAGGGACTCCCAAGTCGCTAAAAGCCCCCACGGAGACGAAGTGTAAGATGGGTGCTGATCTCTCAGGGAGAACCGACGGGAACCAGACGTAAGCCGGCCGCACGAGAGCGGGCGCCAGAGGCAGCGAAGGGCAGAATATGCGCTGCAGAAAAAGTCACACTAAGACAGCCGGAAAGTTGAAGACAAGGATACACAGATGAAAAAGAAAAGAAAGAGAAGACTGAGCGGACGGGCGTCTGACCTGTGAATTTTAGAGGCTTTCAAAAAGGATCCCAGAATACACGGAATAAAGAGCGCAGAGGCAAACACTTTGAGCTGGAAACCAAAAGCCAAAGAAGGACGGACTCTTGAGGCAGAAAAGGCTCCCAGCCTCCCGGAGCCCCACCATGGATACTTAGCAGGAGAATTTTCTTTTTGAATGTCAAGAAAAAAAAAAATTCTAAAAACATCTTTGAAGGGGGCGGGAAACCCCTAGGTTTCTTACAAAGGAACAAAAATACGGTTGGCCTTATATTTCTGTATTTGATGTTAAAATTCAGAGACATGGAGACAACATCTTCACTTGTCTAAGGGGGAAAGAACATGCACAGCTGGGGGTGAAAGCAGGAGAAACGCATCTTACATAATAAGCAAAGGTTTTCAGAAGTCCTACCTACAGGCTTGTCTTAAAATGAAGTCAAACTGGTGTAGCTGCCATGGAAAACAGTATGGCGGTTCTTCAAAAATTAAAAATGGAAGTACCCTCTGGTCCAACAATTCCACTTTTGGGTAAATACCCCAAAGAACTAAAAGCAGGGATGATTGCCCCTGTACAAGCATCTAGAGAAGTCAAAATCACAGCGACGGAAAGTAGGAGAGAGGAAGCCAGTGGCCGGTGGCTGGGGAGAGAAGGCCTGGGGGATTGTCTCATGGGTTTGAGTTTCAGTTTCATAAGATGAAACAGTTTTGGAGATTGGGTGTATAAAATGGGACTATGCTTAACATGACTGGACTACACTCATATAACCAGTTGCAGTGGTAAATTTTGCTTAGGTGGTGTTTTCTTTGGCCACAATTAAAAATAATTTAAAAATTTAAAAACTTTCTTAAATGCATACCCAGCCAACCAAATTTAGCTGTTTGAGGAAATCATGGTATAGAAGGACCAGAAGTGAAAACTGAAATCAGGTAGACTTACAGAGTTAACAAAATAAGTAATTATAACTTTGGTTGTAAGACAGAATCAAAAGACGAAAAAAGCCCTTGAAAGAGAAGTTACTGAATCTTTAAATGTAATTTGAATAAGAATTTTGTAGTGGTAGTGATTTAATAATCTAAGATTAATTTACTGAAGACTGATACATACTGGTGGGAGGGGGACAGAGGATGGTAAAGCATACACATTTCATAATTTAGGCCGGAAGGATTCAGAAGTTATTGCTTCTTTTTTAAGTATGGTAATCATAGAAATAGAAGTTAAAGTATGCCTTTAAAAGTATTAAAAGTAAACACTAGTAACCATTAGCAGAACTGAAAACAAGATATATAAAATGGATGAGTAAAAAAAATTGTGGACAAAGAAAAATTAAAGTGCTAGTAAAATCAAAGTAGTTTTCAAGATAACAATCATTAAATAAAATAAAAAAGGTTACATACGAATAAAATTACATTCATAAAAGATAAAAAAGATTATACACTGCATAGCACAGACTCAAAATACATGAAACAAAAGCTATTGAAACATAACGAAAAAATAGGAAGAATAGCATCTGGAAATGAAACTGCTAGTATTCTATGGCTGATTAACAAAATTTAACCACTTAGCTGACTTAAATAAGGTAATTAATAAGACTAAATTGAAACAAGGCTCATGTAAGCTGTGATTCACCCTAAATTTCGAAGCACAGAAATTCTACAAGTTACATACTTGGGCCAAGAATTAAGAACAATTAAAAAACAGCCAATTACTTGGATATTTAAAAATAGTCTCCCAAAGGAGATGACTGGGTGGCTCAGTTGGTTAAGTGTCCAACTCTTGATTTCAGCTCAGGTCATGGTCTCAGGGTCTTGGATTGAGCCCTGAGTGGGCTCAATGTGCTGGGTGTGGAGCCTGCTTGACTGTCTCTCTCTCTTGGGACACCTGGGTGGCTCAGTGGGTTAAAGCCTCTACCTTCAGCTCAGGTCATGATCCCAGGGTCCTGAGATCGAGTCCCGCATCGGGCTCCTTGCTCGGCGGGGAGCCTGCTTCTCCCTCTGCCTCTGCCTGCCACTCTGCCTGCTTGTGCTCTCTCTCTTTATGACAAATAAATAAAATCTTAAAAAAAAAAGGACTCTCTCTCTCCCCCTCTGCTCCCTCCCATCTAAAAAGAAAAAAAAAGGGCGCCTGGGTGGCTCAGTGGGTTAAAGCCTCTGCTTTCGGCTCAGGTCATGATCTCAGGGTCCTGGGATCGAGGCCCGCGTCGGGCTCTCTGCTCAGCAGGGAGCCTGCTTCCCCCTCTCTCTCTGACTGCCTCTCTGCCTCCTTGTGATCTCTCTTCCTCTGTGAAATAAATAAAATCTTTAAAAAAAAAAAAAAAGAAAAAAAAAAGAAAAAAAAAGTCTCCCAAAGAAATACGGAATAAAGATATAAACAAGTACATGGTAATAGATTAGAAAATAAAGAATTATAAGAATTTGTGGGATGTGGTCAAAGCTATAATGAAAGGTAAATTTATAGTCTTAACTATTTTGGGTATTAAAAAGGGAAGCAAATTCATCATCTAAACCTATGCTGTTCAGTATCGTAGCCACTAGCCACATAGGGCTACTGAGTGTTTGAAATGTGCCTGTACAAACTGACAAGTTCTGTAAGTGTAAAAGAGACAGGAGTTTTTGAAAGCTTAGTATGAAAGAATGTTACATGTCTCCTATTTTATTTTATTTTATTTTTAAAGATTTTTATTTATTTATTTGACAGGCAGAGATCACAAGTAGGCAGAAAGACAGGCAGAGAGAGAGGAGGAAGCAGGCTCCTTGCCGAGCAGAGAGCCCGATTCGGGGCTCGATCCCAGGACCCTGGGATCATGACCTGAGCTGAAGGCAAGAGGCTTAACCCACTGAGCCACCCAGGCACCCAACATGTCTCCTATTTTAAAAATATCGATTACATGCTGAAATTTTGGATATACTGGGTGAAGCAATATGAGTTATTGAATTTGAAATTACATATGCAGGAGTGTCTGGGTGGCTCAGTCAGTTAGCATCTGACTCTTGATTTTGGCTCAGGTCATGATCTCAGGGTATTGGGATTGAGCCCTGTGTCAGGCTCTGTGCTCACTGGGGAGTCGGCCTGAGATTCTCTCCCTCTCCCTCTGCCCCCGCCCCTCTCATGCTTCTCTCTCTCTCAAATAAATAAATCTTAAAAGAAATTATATATGTGGATCCCATACTTCTACCAACTACCTCTAATCTATACATTTGACTAAAAAAATTAGAAAGCTATCAGTAACTAAGGAAATATATGAAAAGACATAATACAGATAAAGCCAGAAAGTAATTAATTAGAAAACAGAGAAAAGAAATTTTGTAAAATCAAGAAACAGAAATGAAATGGGCGCCTGGGTGGCTCAGTGGGTTAAAGCCTCTGCCTTCGGCTCAGGTCGTGATCTCAGGGTCCTGGGATCAAGGCTTGCATGGGCTCCATGCTCAGCAGGGAGCCTGCTTCCTCCTCTCTCTGCCTGTCTCTCAGCCTACTTGTGATCTGCTCTCCCTCTGTGTCAAATAAATAAATAAAATCTTTAAAAAAAATCTTAAAAAAAGAAATAAAATTAGAAATACAATCAAAATATTAAAAAAGATATATAGTAGATTAAAAATAACACAAATATATTTACGACTCTATGCTGATGATTTTGGAAAAAAATGATAAAATAGGAGATGTTTTAAAAAATAAATAGCATCAAACTTTACTAAAAAAATCAATAAGAGGCCAGAAAAGACTAAAAATCATAAACCAAAATGAAAAGTTCTGAATTAAGAGGTCTCTAAACTTATGATTTTTATAGGTAAGTTGATTTAAATTTTCAAAAATTATATGGGTGTTCTGCTATGTAGACTGATCTAGAACAGAAAAAAGATAAACTTCTCCTTGATAGGAAATTACAAACAAGGAAGTCTATGGGCTTATCTTTCTAATCTGAGTAGATGTGAAAGTCCTAAATGAAATGCTAGCAAATGGATCCATTATAACCAAGTAGATTTTATCCCAGAAAGGCAAGGATGATTTAGTATTAGGAAATCTATGCACATAATATATTACATCAATAGGCCTGATTAAAAAATTGTAGCAACTTCCATGACCCTTGGAAGGAAGGAGATAAAATAATTTGATATGATCACTCAAATGAAAAACCCAAGAGAACTCTCTAATTAAGATTAGAATTAACATGAGAGTTTAGCCACTAATTAATTAATAAAAGTATTTAGATGCAAAATTAATATACAAAGATCAACAGCTTTTTAAATGATAGGATTAACCAGTGAGATATTTTAGTGCACCAAAGCTCAGTTATTAAAGCAATAAAAATACTTGCCTAACATTATTTAGGAATGTGCAAAATTTCTATGAATACAGCTGTAAACCAAACTGTGAGATTTTGGACAAAGTCTTTGACAAATGAAGAAACACACAATATTCCTTAATGGGTAGACAGCATTATAGAGATGGTGATTCTCCTTCAAATAATTCACATGTGTAACCCCAGTTTGTACTCCATATTCCAAGGGGAACTTTTTGGAGGGAAAGGGGGAATGGAGGCTTGAAAAAAAAATAATCCTAAAAGTAATCTGAAAGAGCAATGACATGGGGGCAGGGGGGCACCTGGGTAGCTCAGTCAGTCAAGTGTCTTGGACTCTTGATTTCTGCTCAGGTCAAGATCTCAGGGTCGTGAGATCGAGCCCCATCTTGGGCTCTGTGCTGAGCATGGAGCCTGCTTAAGATTCTCTTTCTCCCTCTCCCACTGCCCCTTCCCCTCATATTAAAAAAAAAAAAAAAAGAGTAACGGGGAAATAGCTAAAGTCAAAATTGTGAAGAGTCCTATTATTTTTCACCTATCCTAAAGCTTTACTAATGAAAAGGGTGTGGAACCCACCTAAGAGTGGTCAGCTAGATCACATAGCCTAGAAACACGTTCAGCATCCATAAGGATTTATCACGTGGTCCCCAGAGGACCACAAATCAGTGGTAAAGGGAGCATTACTCACTCAAGCAACACTGCAGGTATAGCTGTCTAAGCATGGGGTGGTGGAGGGGGGTGATAATTCAGAGTTTCCCTTCACACTGAGCCCTAAAATGAATGCCAGATGGAATAAAGAGGTAAGTGTTAAAGAAAAAAAAGAAGACAAACCATAAGAATTGGATAGAGAATCAAATTTCTGGATGGAGGGGGGGCTTTCTACATCAACACAATAAAGGAATGCATCAAAATACTGCAAACACACTTAGGAGGCAATTAACATTCTGGGAAAAATGTCTGCAATAAATGTGACAAAGGGTAATAGTCTGAACCTATAAATAGCTTGATCAAATTTGTAATAAAAATATTAAATCCCTCATGGACAGTTGGGGAAAGGCCATTACAAGACAATTCATATATCAAAACATAAATTGCTGATAAATGAATGAAAACAAATTAATTAAATCTCAATAGCATTCAAATGAATGAAAATATGATATTTCCCCTACTTACTATATTAATATATTAAAAACCGGTAATTGTCAACCCTGGGGAGGATGGAGTGAAACAGACACACTCATATACGCACAGTGCAAACCGGTTATACTTTCCTAAAAAAATCTTAAAATAAGCCTTCAAAGTGTTCTTATTGTTCGATCTAGTAATTGCACTTTGGGGTAATTATCATAAGGCACCAGTCACGTGTAATAGGAAAAATGAGCTTAACACACACAAAAACTCAACGACCTAAGTATCCAACAATAGGGGAATGATTAGGTCAATGATAATCCTTGCACTCATTCAAAATTATATGTTTATGAGAAGTTTGTAACATCTGGGGAAAATAGCTCTACAACAGTGAGAAAAGTGAAAGCAAAATTTTGTGTATGCTATAATCTCACCCAAGATTAGAATGATTGGATCAGAACTAGAATCACATCTAAAAATCACCCCACAATTTTTTTTTAAAGGAAAAAAGATGAGGGGCGCCTCGGTGGCTCAGTTGGTTAAGCAACTGCCTTCGGCTTAGGTCATGATCCTGGAGTCATCAGGCTCCGGGCTCCATGGGGAGTCCTCTTCTCTCTCTGACCTTCTTCCCTCTCATGCTCTCTCTCTCTCTGAAATAAATAAATAAAATCTTAAAAAAAAAAAAAGGAAAAAGATGAGAAACATCCAAGGTATGAATAGTCATTGCTTCTCAGTAGATGGGAAAGTCTACTTTGTATGGATTTATGGATGACCTTTATTTTTTTTACTTTTCATTGCTTTTTGAATGTCTCTATTTTTCTGTGAACATGTTTTCTAATCAGAGAAACAGTGACTTGGGAAGAAACTGGTGGGCTGTGACCCTTTTCCTTGATTTTTTTCGACGAGGACAGTGGAACTCCCGGAGCGATCTACAGACTAGCGTTGACTTTCCCTGGAAGTGTGAGGAAATGGGTTGTGAACAGGCCCAGCTCTGAGGTCACCACAACCTAGCTGTGTGCCTCCTCTGGGCACACAGGCTGTGGGCTGCCAGCTTTTCCTCTGGAACAACGAGCTCTTTTCTGCCAACCGAAACCAGCCGTCCCCTGGGTCTCCGCTCCGCCTTCAACATCAGCCTCTTGCATCCACAACCAGCAAGGCGCCTCCGATTGGTGGCAACCATTTCAAAGTTGGGTATTTGGCTCCGGGTTCTCATCGGACTGGCAGGCTCCCTCCCAGCAACCCCTAGTGCCTTTCCCCAAACTTGAAGGCTACCATTTAAGCCCCGTTTCCTGCCTAAAACGATTTATTGACGTACTGCTATTTCCTGCACCGACCACATCAATAAACCCTGAAAGCCATTCAGTGGCTCAGGTTTCTCAAAGCATGCTGGGAAATTCTTCCCCGCGCTGGATAACCACACGAACTCTGGCATGATAGAGTCCTGTGGGCAAGCCAAAAACAGCCGCGTCCAGGCCCAGGGGGAAAGCACCCCGCCCCCAGCCAGCCACAGCCCAGGGGAGATGCTGCTCCCAGATCCCGGAGGGCCAGCGGGGGGAGGGGTTAAGGCACAAGGATCGCACTGTATTCTGACACTTCCCGGAGTCCACGGACGGCCCCTCCAAGCCCTGCAACCTCGCCATCATTTCCTTCTCCTTCTTTGAAAACAAACGACCCAGGGAATTTTGCCCATCCACACTCCACATCCCCAGCGACTCTGGCTTGTTTCTGGGCAGAGAGGTGGCTGGGGCTGCCGTCTCCCCAGCGGGGAGGGGAAAGTGCCCTTTTATTTACTTCTGGCAGGAAGTTTCTTTTTCCTGGAGAAGTTGGGATGAGATGTGGGAGGGACGGGCGCTGAGGCGCTGGTGACAGCCCAGCAGCCGTGAGCTGCTCCCGGTCCTTCTCCGCGGCCATTGGTTGGAAGGCTGGAAAGGATTGGATGGAATTCTTTATATTGGAAAGACGAAAGTCATTTTCAAATAGGAGGTGCTCTATTTTTGTTTGGCTCAAACTTTCACTTCCTTCAGGTTTCTGCTTCAGGGTCAGCTCCTCAGGGAGGCCTCCCCCAACTATGTCTCTAAAGTAACAGCACCCCCCCCTCCCCGGGGGCAGAGGCAGGGGAATTCCCAAGTCTAGAGCTGGTCTGGAGGGGGACCTAGAGACTTGCTACATCAATGTTCCCTGGCGTGCCATTTTCTGTCCTTTCCTGGGACCTCCAGGCTCCACGGGACACCTCTGAATCCGTATGAAAAGGGATTTGGGGAAGTTAAGCCCCCTCAAGTTGGTTTCTATGACTTAGGACCCAAAGAACTGATCGGTATGACAACAGGCCCATCTTCTATGATTGAATAACGGATCCCTGGGCTCTAGGCTGGAGGACGAAATGGGGCTGGGAGCCAGGGATTGGGATGTGTGGCTGGGCAGAGTCGGTAAGGAGAGCGGGCTGAGGCTGGGTGGGCATGCTTCCCTGGGTCAGGAGAGGAGGAGAAGTCATCTGGTAGGCATCTGTGTCTTGGGCAGCCCCCACACCCTGCCCCTCGCACACCGACTTGGGGCAGCGTCATGGAAGAATCACCCACGGAAGGATCGTGACTAGGGTAGGAGAAACCTTCTGAGCTTCAAGGAGTGGCGTGTGCAATGTATCTGGCACACAGTAGGTGTTTAAGTGGCAGAGAGAACTCTTGGTCATTGCAACCTGAGTCATTCTGTCCACTAAAGCTGGCCCCGGACCTGGCCACCCCCCCTCATCCTTCTGGCAGGCTGTGGGTGCAGCCCCGGCCAGGAGGTGTGCTCACCAGGCTGCACCACAGCTGGCCATCACGGCCACAGCATGGCCACAGCTGCTAGTCTTGGCTCAGTCTTGTGAGGCATGGAGGCCCGGCCCCGGGGATTCAGCAGTACCTTGATTCTGGAACAGCGAGAATCTGACCTGCCGGGCCATCGGGCTCCCGCCGTAGTTTGCTGCGGCTTCCCATCTCATCCAGAGGGAGAAGGCGCCCCAGAGACTAGTGTGAGCCCGGGGCAGCAGCTTCCACCCCATGACTGATGGCTCGCCGTGAGTTCTGATGTCTGCTGAGCCCTGTACTGCTCCTTGCCTTTGGGCATGTCCTCTCCCACTCCAGGCTGGACTTTTCCCTGAGGACCCCTGACTTCCCTGGCGTGCAGACCAGACATCCACCCACGTGATGCCAAAGCCATCTCTAATTAGCGCATGGCCTGAACTGGCTTACAGGAGGGGTGGGGGTCCAAGGACATGGCTGGTCCTTGAGCTGGGAGCTCAAACAATGATGCCAGAGCTGGCCCTCCCCACTCATGCCTCTGCCTGTCTTGGTTTTGTGCATATCAACCACTCTCTCTCCTGCCAGGGTCTCCCTTTGTAATGGCAAAAGCCAAAGATGGTGGTCGGTAGCTCCCCATCTCTATCATAATGGCTTGTGAGCCAAAGGAAGACAGACCTCCCTCTCTCCTTGTGTCCAAAGCACACATCCCAGGGACAGATTCGGATTGGCCCTGCTTGTCACATGACTACCCCTCAGGCCAATCACCGTGGACGTGGAGATGAGGTTCCCTAATTTGCCAGACCCATGTGGCCAATTCTGTGGCTGGGTGGTTGGGGCGCTGTGACTGACCCCAGACAGAGAAAACAGCTGCCCACTGAAAATACAGACAAGGGTCTGGGATAATCGCTGTGGCTTTCACACATGCCTGAAACACTCTTGAGCATCCTGTCAAATTCTCTGCATGTTGGTGGTGACTACCGCCCTCTGAGTCCCACCCGAAAGAATGAAGACAGAGTAACATTATTGGATGATCTCGAATCTGCTCTAGTCAGTAGAGATGAAAATCATGCCGCAAATCCCGGCCATTCAACTATTATTAATTAAAAAAAAAAAATCACTGCAGACATTCTGTCACTGATGGTTCCTGGCACCGTGGCTGAGAGCGCCTTCTTTCTGGCACTTGGCTCCAGGTGAAAGGAACACGCTGCAGCTGGGAACAGCCATCAGCCACTTGCAGCTGAATCTAGAACATTCTGGAGACATTTTCCAAGGCTCCCGGGGTGTGAGCACCCAGAATATTTCTGGCTTGGCAAAATCAGGTCAGGCTGGCTCAGCTCGGCTGATCTGTATGAGGGGGGCGGAAGCAGCATCACTGGGGTGCAGTGGGGAGAAGCCGAGAAGTTGGGCTGATTCAGTGGGAATTCTGTCTCACACTTCTGCAGGCGTGAAGCCTCATTATCAGGCGAGGGGAGCCAGCACCTGCTGTGGCTGTGGCCTTGAAAAGCCCTCAGAAGAGGCTGAAAGTTTTCCTTTCAGCCTGAGCAGGCAGAGAGGGCTGGCCTGTTGGACAGATGGACACACCAGTGGATGGGCAGGAATTCCTCTGACCCGGGTGGCATAGGATTCATTTAGCCTCAGGAAGACCCCTGCAGGTGCTTGCCAGGTACAGGTGAGTCGGAGCCCTGGCGTGTCCTAGGGGAGCCCCCAGGAACCAGACACTCAGTAACCAGACCATGTGGGAGGTCCTCTGGCTGCCAGGCTGACTTTGGGGTAATAGGACCACTCGACATTTACATGTCACTTTTCTTTTCAAAGCACTTCCTACAAATGTTACTGGCTCTACCTCCCACAGCATCTCACACTTCTGAGGCTGGTAGGGCTGGGACCCAGGTCTCTGATTTGGCTTCTGGGGCTCTTTCTTCCCCAGAGGCGTCCTGTTCGCAAAGGCTTGCCTGTAGACAGGACAGATGCCTGCCCCTGCCCTGCCTTCCCCTGCAGCTCCCTCCAGACGAGAGGGCCCTGCTGTCACTCTGCACAGCCCAGATTCCCCTTGGCCTGGCTGCCATCCTGCCCAGAGAGTGGCCGTGGGCTCTGACGCATGTCATCACCGGGGGCTGGCCCGGCCCAGGTAAGTCTTACCCGTGACGCGGGGCTCTCTGTGGGGAAGGAGGGGGCGTGCTCAGCTCCAGGAGTGGGCTGACTGGAAAAGAAAAGGGCAACCAGTCTGGTTTGGGCAGGTCACTGTGCAAGTATCGGGGCTGCCTGTGCCTCTGTTTCCTTATCTGTAAAATGGAAAGAGACTATGCGACGGGTGCAGGGTTAGCAGGGTGATGAAGTGACGAACAGGTGTGAAACCCCGGGGAAAATCTGAGAGCCCTTCCTAGCTAGGAAAGGGTTATGGTGCCCACATTCTACAGTTTTGGAAACAAGGGGACAAGTGCCCTGTCCAGGGGTTTCTGTGTGAGGAAAGTGGGAGCAGGGAGGGAGGGGGGCACCAGAACATAGCTCTTCCGGCTTTCAGAGGTTCCTAAGGTCTGCTCGCAGAGTTTCTGCCTGGACCAGGTTCTCCCTCGAAAGTTGGGTCCCCTCCCACAGCCAGAACTGCTGTCTGGGATCCCATTGCTTGGGGCTGGGCCCACAGGCCACATTCTGGATGCAGGTTGGAACTGAGGATGTGAAATCCTACTTTCAATGAGCAGCCCCATCGCTTCTGAAGCCGTCTGGAAGGCTGGCGATAAAAATAGATGATTACGCAGGCGTTATTAAACTATTTATAGAATTTGAGAAAACCCCTTGAAATGCTCACGAAAAGATTTGGCCTATAATGGGGATTCCAGAATGACTCAGCCTGAAGCCCAAATCCACCCTCGACTTTGAACTTTGCCACAGACGGAGTCTTCAAAAGTCACATTAACATTTATGGGGCATTATCCCTCAGGGAAGCTGGAATGGGGGTGCACACATCTTTTATCAAGCTGAATCCCGAAGTGTTTATTGGACAATAGTTAAGCAACAACTAGGGTGGGGTTCATGGAGGGGAACTGGGATGGAGGAGGACATAAGGACCCAAAGGCCAAAATTTGCATCCACGGATCCTGGCTCCTGGCCCGGTTATAAAGACCACATGGGGGTACGGATGTGGAAGGGATTGTCATGCCTGCTCTTTTCCACAAAGATGTGGATGGAAGCTGTTTGCATCAGGCTTTGTCTGAACGTGCCCTTCGATTACAACATGCCATTCTATGTGCACTTGATACCTGCTCTGTGCCCAGCAAAGCAGGGCGGGGGGTGTCCCTTGAAGGAAGCACCCAGGCCCTTCTAGATGAGCCAAGAGCTCCAAGCTGCAGACCAGATGGGTTTTTATGCTGTTCCTTGGAGGCTTAGGCCACCTGTGGGGGTGGATGCCCGGCGGCCGGGGGGTGGGCAGACTTGGAGAGCCTCAGTGCTTGGCCCAGACCTTCTACTGAATCTGTTTCACATGGTTAAGGACAGGCCTGAAGTCAAGTTTGGAAAAAATAGCACTGCTGCTAAAAATGTCTGAAAAACACTGGTGTGTCAAAGGTATACACAAGGGGCTCAAAAACCAGAGAGGCCTAGGTGATTGGACTCCCACCCAGCTCTTGGACCTGGGCAAGTCCCGAGACCTCTCCCTGGCCTCCCATCCCCATGTGGGAAAGGGCGAGAGGGCTGGACAGAATATGAGTGAAAACTGCCTGGCCAGGGTAGACACTTGGTGGAGGCTTCTCCTTTTTGCTTCCTTGGCCTTCCCAAGTTAGGCCCCAAGAACATCTGTGCCAGGTATGATGGGATAGCCCATCTGACCTCCCGCTCTTTGGCCTGCATATGGTGGGAGTTAGAATCGGGTGCGGACAATGGCATCTGTGCAGAGGGAGAACAGTGGGGGGTACTGACATCAGGTTACTGAGCCAGAGGAGGGCCAGGGGTGAGGAGCACTCCACTGGGAGCTGACATTCTGGCTAGCACGAGTCTCATGAGATGTTTGATTTCCTTGGCCATACTGAAAGCCTCTTGGTGTCTTCCTCCTCTTTTCTGCCTCCCTCACATATCTGGCAGAGAGTAGAGCTGGGTATAAAAGAGTAGTTTGGAGACTCTTGATGACTTAATTTGAGAGGAGGCCTTCAAGATATTTCTTCTGAAGGTGGTGTTAACTGTGAAATACTGGAAGAGTTGGGGAAGAAAAATCCATCTTGTCTCCACGCATACCACAGTGCCCCACTCCTTCCCCACTAGGCTTTTCTCTGCAGGACTGGGGACACTCTGGCTCTTGAAAAGCTGGCTCACGTGCTCACCCTTCAGTTGTTGGCCATCTTGTCTTCTCCTCCCAGAGGCCTCCTGCCTTCTCTAAGTAGAACCTCTACTCTTTGCAGTATCATTGGCTCTTCTTCATAGCACACAACACAGTTTCGAAATAGACACTTGCTGGTTTATGTGCCCAGTGACTGCCTCTCCCAAAGGGGCCACAAACATCATTAGGGCAGGGGAATTCCGTCTGCTTTATTCCCCAATATACATCCAGTGAGGCGCATAGTAGGCTCTTGGCACGTATTTGCAGAAAACCTGAACGAATGAACGAAGGTCTCCGAGGCAGCGGGGTGCGAAGGAGGGGATATTGTCAAGGCACAGTGGGAGGCGATCTTTTGGTTGCTCTGCCAATACCTAGCTTCCCTGCTAGATCTGAATGTGGCTTTGGTAAGAGGTCAGAGAGGGCATGAATATAAGATGACTCTAGATGGGGTTACAAAGGGGAGTTTCTTAGGGAAAAAGGCAGAGGCCAAGATGGGAAGCTCATTCTGTCCTTATTCAAGTTTCTGCTCATATGAAGATGGATGGAAGCAAGGGATGATTCCTCATCAAAATGGGGTCCAACATGAGCCAAGAGAGAAGAGGGAGTTCTGAATCTGGAGAAGGGGGTGTTATCTTTCTTAAGAAATGATCGAACAGAAAGACCAGAAGACCTGGCGCTCTGGGGTTATGTGACCTTGGGCACGTTATTCACCTACCTGGGCCTCGGTGGGGTTACCCACAAAATGGGGCTGATTATACTTGTCCCACAAGGCCTGTGCATGGTGGTGAAGACTGAATGACAGAGGTAATGGATATAAAATCACTGGGAGAACAGAAAGTACTCTACAAAACAGGGTGGTTGGCCTTGAAGGATGGCGCCCACATTGCTCCCAACATCCAGCTGGGTCCTGGCCTTGCACGAGGTAGGGGGCTCAGCAGACACCTCCGGAACTGATCCACGTGTCCCAGGCTTGCCACTTTCCCCACCCGTGGTCTTGCTGACCAGGGGCCTCCTGTCAAGCCACATGCTGGGTGGTGGGAGGAGGCTCCGTCTGCTAGAGCAAGCTTGCCTAATCTTGGTATTCTAGACATTCTGGGTTGGATTACTCCTTTTTGTTGGGCACTGTCCTGTGCACGCTAGACCTCTACCCACTCAATACCAGTTGAAGTTCCCCACCCTCACCCCAAGTTGTGAAAAAAAAAAGTCTCCAGACGTTTTCAAATATATGCTGGGGGCAAAATCACTCCCTTCCCCCCACTAGAGGCCACTGCTTCAGATGAACCCCTGCCCACTCCTGTACCCCATGGGGCAACCTTTTAGGACACAGCAAGACTCAGAGGCACTGGGATGACACCGGGGAACAAGAGGGACTCCACCAAGGCCTATGAGGGCGGACTTCCAAAACTCCTGGGGACTGCCCCTGTCACACACCTGTGTGCCAAGTGGCCCTTGTGCTGGACTCAGCCTCGCTGGACTCAGCCTCGAGCCCCTGCTGACTAGCACGCACCCAGCATCAGTGTCCACAACGCGCCCCTGGGTCCAGGGCCCATTTTCCCTCTTGTGGGAAATGGACAGACACAGAATTATGATTTTAAAGAAAGCATGACCCCTCATGGGCAATGACCTTCCGAAACCTACTAGGGTAAGACTAAAGCTTGGGCTGGAACTGACAGCTCTGGGCTTCGGCTCTGATGTCGGCACCGTGAGCAAATAATCTTTCATCGGCCTGGCTGTATTTTTAAATGTGAACAGCTTAGCACACTTAGCGCTCACTGCTTCTTTGGGCTGGGGAGGGGGGTTGGACAACAGATAACACGACCGCATTCAGCAGATGACACTGACAAAATGCCTCCCACGCCAGTGTCCCCAGATAAAAATAACGCCAGCTCGCTCACAGGTCTGTGGGAAGAAAGGGCAGGAAGCCGGAGGTACCAATCGCGTCTGGCACCTCCCCACCCCCCTGCCGGCCCCTGGTGGCACCGGCTCTGCCGCAGACGGAGGAAGTGTTACCCGGGTGACAAGTGATGTTCTGACTTAGTGAGAGGAACCGAAAGACCGGGAGTGGTCTCCCTTCCCATGCTGTCAGCTCTGCCCACCATGGAAGGCTCCGCTTCCTCAGCAGGCATCCAGGGGCGTCCAGAGAGCACTCTGAGGGCTGGGGCAGGTCTCTTGCCTTTGCTGAGCCCCATCTGGAGAAAGGCCTTGTATGATGAACCCTCCTGCCTCTCACAGACACTGTGAGATCCAAATGCTCGATTCCTGTTCTATGGGGGGGAGGCCGGCTGCAGGCCTAGAAGCATGGGCCTCCGTGGGAATTACCCCAGAGGCTCCCCTTTGCCCTAGAGCACCCCACCCGCCAGCGTGCCCAGGGCCTGAGGTCCCCCCATTAGCATCAGAGCTTTAGAATAAGGCACTGTTTCTCCAGAAACTCCCCAGTCAAATCACAGGTAACACCTCAACTCCAAAGCACATTGGCACAGTTCCACGGATCAGAAACTTCCCCTTTATAAGAAAAATAGGACTCGACACAGTGTTTTTTTGTTTGTTCACTTTGTTTTTTTAAGCAGGCTCCATGCCCAGGCTGGAGCCCAATGCAGGGCTTGAACTTATGACCCTGAGATTGAGACCTGAGCTGAGATCAAGAATCAGATGCTTAACCGACAGAGCCACCCAGGCGCCCCAGAGATAGGTGGGGTTTAAAGAGAGGAAAATTAGGGATAGTTTAGATACTTCTCATGGGGTAGCGCTATGGGAAATCATCTATAGGGTGGCCGATCACAGGAGGCCTGGGAGTCCACGAGGGACTTTGACAAGGATACTGGCCGGGGGCCTGGGCAGGGAAGGCTGTTGGCACAGTCTGCTGACATGGCCTGCTGGCTCTGGGCTGGGCACCTGACTCCAGATGTCAGAGAAGAAGCCCGAGCAGTCTGAAGGGTGGCCCTAAGGACACTGCAGGTCTCTGACTCCTGCAGGAAGACGGGGGAACCCATTCCCACTTCAAAAGTCCCTCGCGTCAACAACCTAAGGAAATGAATGGAGTGTGCTTACAAATACGCCGGAAGCCACAAGTGCATAAAGGCGGCAAGCCTGCCCTAAGTCCTTCCCCCTGAGTCAGCCTCGGGGAGGCGGCAGGTGCAGGTGTTGGAGTGTGGGGGGCAGGCAGGTGGGGGGCATCCACGGAAGTTAAGATGGTCTCTTCCTTTTTACAATGCCCACGTTGATGAGCTGTTTTCTGTTCTAACCGCCTCCAGCTAGTCCCCTCTTCCTGTGCAGAGACCCTCGTGGATCCAAAAGCTTAAAAAAAAAAAAAAGGCAAAAAAAAAAAAAGCAGAATAGTGAACATGTTTGCTATATTAAAAATCGGCCTCTTGGGAGGGGGTGCCCGAAAGATGGCACCTGCCATAGGACACTGGATAGCAAACAGCTCGGCCTTCCTGAGGCATGGATGGTGAGCACCCCATCTTTCCAGGGAGAAAAATCTCATTTTCCGTAAACATTAAACTCTTACACGAAGAGATAAGGTTTCTCTTGAGGGTCTGAAATTCTTCCCCACACAGAATTCTGAATCATTCAGGGAGTACAAAATAAAGGAGTTATACACCCCTGTGCTGAACCCCATTTTGGGGAGTCAGAGGAAGGAGGTCTGGTCCTATCTTCCCAGTGAATACATTCCTGGGGAAAGTAGGACCCACCTATCTGAAAGAGTCCAGAGATTAGGGGGACCTCTTTACATGTCATTTTAAGAAACTTAAATACATAAAACTAAGATGTGATTTAAAAATTTTTTTTATTTTTTGCACCTCAATGAGCACCTTTTTTAGATGGGAGAATGCACTGCAAGCCTCCTTGAACTTGGGGACTCCCTTAGAACACTCCTGGCTAGATAAGAAGGTGATGTGCAGCCCATTTCTTGACTGCCAGTTACCATAACCCCAGGAAGCTGGCTTTATGGGAGCTGGCAGCCTTGGAGGAGTGGGGAGAGGTTGGGGAAGATGCCAACAGGTCCCGGGATGCTCGAGGGACACAGGGGTGCTAGGAACAGCAGTGACGTGGGCTCTGAGGACCACATCCCTGCTCGGATGGGCCTCCCCCAAGGCAGGGAGCTAAGTCATTGGTGGACACACCATCCTTCAAAGAGAAGGTCATTTTCACAGCTGAGGATCAAAATACCTCGCCAGGATAACGCCACCTGCTTCCAAAACATGGGTAGTTCCTGACATGAAAGGGACCCCAGATAAAGCCAACACAGGAAGCGAAGACAAACCTGACTGCTTGTGATTTCTGTGTTTGGTCATGGAGCCCCCATAGAGCCCAAGCCCACTATTTGGAGGCTCCAAATCCATCTGTATGCCACCCATCCATTCATCCATCTGTGTGCACCAGCCCCAGATGTTCCTGGGCTTCCTGGGTCACACACGGACTCCGATGCAGCATACGCAAGGGGCCTGAGGGAAGGAATGTCCTAAGCCACACTCTGAGATTTGCTGAACAATCAGGAAAACCTAGAGCATTCGACAAACTCCGGGTCTGACAGGCATCTCCAGAGGGGATCTGCTCCCATCCTACCTGCTTTCAATCATCGCAGGTGGTTTGTAAAGCTGTCCTATATTTAAAGCTATTCTGGGAGGAATGTCCCCAAACTTCCCTCTGCTTCCAAGGTTTCTCTCTGCTTACCACCCCATGCTGTTGTCGGCTACCAAAAGGTCAACCCCCTCGCTCAGCTGGAGCTCCCATCTCTGGGACCACCAGCCAAAGCCTCCCCTCTTTTGGCCTAAGGCCCTCCTCCAACTTGGGGGACCCGTGGGGAGCCTGGGTTTGCTGGGGGGAGCTTCGCTGAGGGACTTAGCTTGTGAGTCTCAGGTGGCCCATAGTCCTGGCTCGCCGGCTCACCCCATCTTCCCATCATCACTGGGTTAGAATGCTGGCTGATTCCTTCTCTGACATGACTTCAGACTATTCGAGAGCTCACACTTGCTTTCAGCTTTGGGCCTCACTGGCAAGAATGAGTCTGTTGAAGAAGCAGCAAAAAATGCAAGAAATATTGCCTGTGTATCTCAGGAGGAAGGGGTGGGACATAGGAACTGAGCTGGGGTAAGTGGGTAGCATAGCCCTGTGGTGCTTCCGTGGGGGGCTGAAAGCCATCCTTGGGGTAACTAGTCAGCAGGCCCAAAGGATCCTTAGGTGGTGCAGGTGACATTCTCTCCGTCTGGTGATGGGGATGACATCTTCCTTAGACCAGGAGAGAAGGTAATAGGGGTAGAGTGGAAGCTCCAACTCAGGTGTTCTCAATTTCTGGGGTCCCACGGCCGGTATTGTGGGGGCATGGGGGACTGGGGGCCCCTCCGGGGCTTCTTATTTGCAAGACTGGGCTAAGCAGCACGGTCCCTGTGGTCTGGGCACTAGCTCTCTGGCAATCAGGCTGTCCCCAAAAGCCCTTCCCTATATTCCTGGGGAAGGGACTGGACCTGACGGTGCTCTCCTCGAATGAACCTGGGGTGGGGAGGGCTGACATTTTGAACTAGATTATTCCACGTTGGGTGTTTGCTGTGACCTCGCAGAAGAATTTGGGAGGAAATCTTAGAGAAAAGGAGATAAATGAAGAGGAACTTCGGCCATGCTAATTATTACAAAGAAAAGGGCGGGGGGTACGCGGGCAGCCTGCCGGAGTGTGTGGCCACAAACCGGGCCCTCCTCTTCCAAGGGATTCTGTTTACTCGGAGATCGCCATGGAGGCAGGAAACATTTTGTCAGAAATACCGAGCACAAAATATAGTGGGCGCTAAATACTTAATAGCATTGGCACCACCTACAGAAGCCAGAATTGCAAAGGGCTGTGGGGAAAAGGTCTGAGTTATATAAAGCCACACAGAGCAAAGATAGCCCTAGGCGCCCATCCCAGGCTCTCCGTCAATTTTCCGGAAGCTGAAATGTAAGCTTCACCAAGGAATGACATGATAAAATGACACATTTTCCCATGAAATGTCAAGAGGTTTAGTGTGATGGGGCTGCAGCCCGGCCCTCCTGGGTTCCCGACAGCAGAGGCCTCCTCACTTACGAGCTGCTTCCCGTGCGCCCTGCCCCGTGCCAGCTGGGAGAGGACCCAGAAGGTGGGCGGGTGGGTGTGCAGGGGCTGCGGCCTGTCCCCTCCACTCTGCCTGTGATGACATGCAGGTGGCTAGAGCACCCATCCCCGGCCACCCACGCATGACTCTGGACAAACGTGAAGCCAGGTTCCGCTCTAAAGCAAGTGGCTTTTTTTTCCTCATCTACCCTCATTCCCTTGAGATGTCATTAGTCTGGTGGTTTTAAATGCCACCTCAGGGCCCGTCCTACCCGCCGCACTTACTCCTGCCATTGTTCTTCCCTCTCAGGGAGCAGGGGCCCCTGTTCCAGCTGTCCAGGCTCCAAGCCTTGGATCACCCTTGACTCAAACATTCGTCCTTGCCCCTAGAGCCCATCCTTCAGCAAATCTCCTTAGCTCTTCCTTCAGGGGATGCAGACTCTGCTCTGTGTCTCTACTCTGATCAACTCACCATTACCCCTCCCTTAGACTCTCCTTGAAGCCTTCAGGCTGGTCTCCCTGAGTCTGCCCCACCCATTCTGGCTACTCTCAACCCAGCAGCCCAGATGATCCTGCTAAAACTGAAGTCAGATCTTGTCTTCCCTGCTCAAAACCTTCCGGGACATTCCATCCCGCTCAGAGTTGACGTGCATCATCATGACAGCCCGCAGATCTCCGTACAAGGCAGGCCCTGCCGAGGCTCTGACCTGCTGTCCTCCCATAATTACTACCCCTGGCCTCCTTGCTGTGCCTCCATGGGAAAGGTGCCTTCCCACCTCAGGGCCTTTGCACTGCTGTTTCCCGGTGGCATGGTTCACTCCTTCATGTCTGTCCGAAGGTCATCTTGGTGAGCCCTTTCCTAATAGCTCTATTTAAAGCTGCACCCCCAATGTATCCTGCTTCATCTTTCTCCACAGTGTTATAATTGTTGATTGATCTATTGTCTTGATGTTCACTGTCCCCTTCCTCACTAGAACATAGGCTCCATGAGAGGAAGCATTTGTTTCATTCACTGAATCCCATGGGAGCCCAGAGCCTGGGGTGAGCACAGCACCTGACACACAACAAGCCCTTAATAAACGGTTGTTGAATGTTGAATGGATGAAGTCGTCTACATTTTTGTTAGAGAGACAGGGATAGACCAGTGAGGCAAAGTGAAGGACACCAGCTAGCAACAGCCAAGTGCTCAGTGAAGGCACAGGCAGACCCCACAGCGGCGTGGATGACTGGAAAAGGTTCCAGGGAGAGCGGATTCCAGGAAACCAGGGAAAATGGTTGGGATGCAAATACAATCAGCTGGACCCAGGGAAGCCCCTCAGGAGAGAAGCTCCAAAGAAGACAAAGGTACAACGGAAAAGCCACCAGTCAGTCAGCACCTGGCTTCAAGGAGACCACCCCGGCCGGACGGATGGGGGGCAGTTTCCTCCCAGCATGGTGGGGCGGGGGGTTGTGGGGGGCAGGGAGCCTGACTTGGTGACACGTCCACTCTCCTCTCCTCTCTTGATCTCTAGGGGCCCTGCCAGCCTGTCCAGAACCTGCCATTCATCTACAGAAGGAAGAACATGAAAACAGAACAAGATGGAAAGTGAAAACCACCAACACAGTCTGAAAGAGTCCTGGGCTGAGGAGACCTAGACCCTGTTCCGCCTCTATCTTACTGGAGGCCTGGGGGCAAATCCAGGTCTCTCCTGCCTTGGTTTCCCCATCAGTCCAGAGTATGGCTCTCACAGTCGCCAGGCCAACAAAGTAGACCTGTGGAGTTACCTGTGGACAGGTGTCCATGCTTCAGCCTGGCGTGAGCCATTGTGCAGGGTTCATACAGAATTCCCCTTCCTCCCCTAGGTCTGCTCATGGCCTCAAAGACAGACTCATGAAGTTCCTAGGAGGTCATTTCCAGGAGCCAAGGCTCTCCTGGGCGGAGGGCATGTGTGGGCAGACAGGTGTGGGGCCAAAGAAGATCAGAGATTGAGGGAAGCTGGCTGGAGGTGAACCCAAGGCCTTCCACACGGAGAAGGTATATTTGGGAACGCCAGGAAGTGGGCCAGCTCACAGAAGCCACAAAGGAGGACGTGTTTCCCCACACAGAGGTGGCCTGTGATGTGCCTCTCCGATTTCCAGGGTGGCGACTGGAGGTGGCCTTGGCTCCAGTCGGGCGGGGTCTGAAGTGGGAACTTCAGAGCAGGAGTTGGCCGCATTCCTCTGAAATCCCCGGCCTCTGAGAACGAGAGCCACTGGTCACGTCCTCCCCTCACACGTCTGTCCTCCGTGAGAGACCTGGCCCCGGCCCCTGGCGGCCAAGGCGGCCCTTCCAGCTCCCGGCGCTTTCTCAGTCTTTCAGGAAATGGCTCCGGGCCTGGTGGGGTATGTGTATCCGGGGGCCGGGGAGGGGTGGCTGAGCTGGGCCTGGGCCAAAGGGCTCTGCGGGGTGTCCTGCTGGACTTGGCAGCCTGCCCTAGGGTGACTCAAGCCTGCTGGTCATCCCCTACCCACGATGCCTGCCTCGAACTCATGGCTCCAGAAACAGCCTTCTCCAACGGTTCCAAGGACACCTTTGCAGTTCCTTGTTCTCGGGTCTTCCTTCACACTCCCTGTTTGCTTCAGACTTCCTCTACCTTGAACCTTTGGCCCAGTGACCCTGGGCAAGTTACTTCCCCAGTCTGGGTGTGGGAAAAGGAGGGGCTGGACTGAGGGGCCTTGGGTTCTCAGCTCTGGCACTTCATCCTTTAGAAATGGTGGCTACCCTTCAAGTCTCGTCTCTTCTGTAGGGCCCTGAGACCCTTGAGGTGGGAACTGTCCCCATTCCATCTCTGTCCCCTCCCCAACATTAGCAGAGAGCCTTGGGCGCTGAAGGCGGTTCATACTTGAGAACTACATCGGTTCTGCTTTTTCATGGCACGGTCTGCCGCCAAGCTATTGATGACATCCTCGCCCTCTGAATCTTCTGGGCATAATTAGTGTCCCAGCTCAGTCACATGGTCCTCCCTAGATATGGCCATGTGTATATGTCTTATTTTCCCCACTAGCTTAGGAGCTCCAAATCAACAGAGCAATGAGTCTGATCTCTGTGTTCTGCTGGTGGAAATGGACCTGATTAGGAGAGTGCCTCCTTTAATCCTTGTAATAGCCCTGTGGCAGTGGCACTGTGATTATCCCCATTTTAAAGAGAACCTGGGCCACAGAGAGGTTACAAGTATCCCGCTCAAGGTCACGAACGTGCATCTGGCAAAGCTGACAGCGGAAGCCCCGGGATCAGGCTCTCACACCTGAACACTGAACCTCGGCCCCGCATGCCTATGGGTCTCTCACTATGTCTCGTCTTCCCAGCAGAGCCTCAAGCAAAAACCAGCCCTTGATTTACACTTCTGACTTCTTATTTTTTAAGACCCCTTTGGATAGTCTAGGTCCTTTGTGATTCCAGATACATTTCAAAAGCAGCTTGCCAGTTTCCACCAAAAAACCTGATGGGATTTTGATTGGGATCGTGTTGAATCTAGAGACCAATTTGGGAAGAATGGACATTTTAATACTGAGCCTTCTGATCCATGAGCTCAGGACATCCCTGATTCGTACTCGATTGTAGCTCCCCAGAGCTTCACACAGGACCCGACCCAGGGTACCAGGGCACATGGGATGACTCAGATCCAATCACAAACTCTTCTCACTGTTCTTCCAAGCAGAGTCCAGTCAGATCACTGCATTATGAGCGTGTGTGGAGGGACGGCATTATCCTAAGCCCCTCAGATGCATAACCTCATTTACTGGCCCAAGCAACCCCATGGGATGTTATTATCATCCCCACTTTACTGGCAAGGAAACTGAGGCAAAAACACACCCAAGATCACGTGACCACTGAATGAGAGTTGGAATTCGAAGCCAGGCTTGTTGGACTCCCTACTCCGTGCTATTGCCTGCCACGTCATAGGAAAAGTAAAAATCAGCTACTATATCCTCAAACCCAAAGGAAACGATCTGGGGCTTCTCAGTGGTTCAGTGCTCCCTGCTAAGGAGGCGGCTGCAGAAGCCATGGAGGGAAGATGCGGAATGAGCGTGCTAAGGGCGAGGGTCTGCAGCCCGCGGGCACCCCCGGGCACCGTGGGATGCCATGTCTGCTGCCACTGCCCAGGGTCCTGCCCGGCTCGTCCTGAAGGCATCCTGACGTGCAGCCCTCAGCCTTCCTCACGTCGGGGTCCACTTCCGGCCCACCTCTCCAGGGAGATGATGAGTCCTCGCCCCTCCCCTATAGCAGAGCAGTACAAGCACTTTCTTTTAGTTCTCTCAAAGTGACCTGTCCAAGGGGGACCCTTGGGTTTCACAGGTCTGGAATTTATAGCGATGGCGACAAGGTCTGTGTCCTGTCCCTCCTGTAGCTGCATCTCTGCCTCTCCCGGACTTAGGGATCTGGTCTACAAAGGCTGCTCCCCTGACCCCCTCCAGCTTCACGAGTTCTTCCCGGCAACGCAGCCCCTGGCGGGCAGGTATGCAGGGAGCCGAGGGCATGCTCCAGGTGTGGTCCTGGGATGCTCAGGGTCAAGGGAGGAACAGCCCACAGAACTCCTGCTTAGCTCTGAGGGGCCCTGGATGCTCAGGCCCTTTATTTACGGGGGAGGCCAGGGAGGGCAGGGGGCTCACCCAGACTCCTCCTCAGAGTAGGGGGCAGAGACGGACCTAGACCTCAGGATCCTGAGCCCTGGCGGAAGCGCTGGTGCCTGTGTGCCCCTCTGCAGGGGGCAACACCACACATTCTGTATGGAATCCTGGGAATGGGGGTGCCCTGGTCCCAGAGCAGAGTCCTGAACCTTTCTAAGCCTCCTCCCGGAAAAGGACAAATCCAAAAAAATTCAGGTTTCTCCTCCAACCTAAAGATCAGAGGGTCAGCCATCCATTCATTTCCTGTGGCGGTTCTCACTTGCAGACTTTGAGAAGGGGGAGCTCCCACTCAAGGTCATAAGAACGGTTCTCCCAGAGCCGCGTTTCCTGGGCAGCAGTGTCTGACTCTGAACTTCACCCCCTGCTCAGATCCTCCTCCTTCGGCGAGGTGAGAAAGACAGGCGTCCCAATGCACAAGGCTGCCCGACCCCCCTTGCTGCTCTGTCGGCCCCCTCCAGGGCCCGGGGAAACTGCGTGCGACGGGGGGACAAGGCGGGGAGGGGTGGGGGAATTGGGGTAGGGTTGAGAAAATACCATGGATAGCCGCGAGCCCTCAGTCTCAACTGCAAACCACCCTTTGGAAGAAAAGCAGACAGGGAGCAGCCAGACGCACGCTGTCTGGGAGCTGGAATGTGTAATGTGGCAACACAATCACACACACACACACACACACACACACACACACACACACACGTATCTTGCCCCTTCTTCCTTCCCGGGGTGAGATGGGGGGACTCCCAACCGAGAGAGGAGACCCAGGGGACCAAGAGCTGGGGCTTGTCATGTGCGCTTGCCACAACGCCTGGTTTGGAGACAGCTGTATTTAAGGCCACGTGGCCAGGGTTTCAGAGCAACCCACGGAGAGAGAATTGCCTTGTGAAAGCCCTTGCTACTTCATGGTTTTTCTCTTCGGACAGATATGGGTCACCTCCCTCCCTCCCTCCCTCCATCCCTCTTCCCCCGCCCTTCTCTCTTTCTTTTCATGCTTCAGATGTGAACCAACGTGGCCAAGTCCATCCTGGCTACCCCTGCCCACTCATCCCTCACAAACACTAAGGCCGGGGCGGGGTGGGGGGGGGTCGGTCATCTGTCTCCTGCCGGCTGGCGCCCCTCACAGCTGCTCCCAGAGAGCCAGGGAAAGGCCCTGCTGTTGTCCTGACCCCAGCCCCGCCCCTCCCTCAATGGTCTGGAGGCCCCAGACAAAGTCCCATCCCCAGGGCGGCTCCCAGGCCGCCAGCCGAACCATATGGACAGGCTGCAGTCCCCAGCAGGCCGCAGACTGAGTGACAGGGTGAGGGGAGGAGATTTACTATGCTGCAGGGAGGGAAGGGACTCGGAGGTCATCCAGACCGTCCGCTGCCCCCAAGCAGAAGGCTTTCACAGAGCCGGCCGAGGCCGGCGGGCCGGCGTGGGGTGGGGGCGGCAATGCTCCCGGAAGACAAGGACGAAGGCCCCTGGGCTGAGCTGGGGTGAGGCCCAGGAGGGACGACAGCTGGCCCGGGTGCTTCCCGCCCCTTCGGAGCTGCACACGGAGACTGTGCCCCACGCACTCTGATCTAGCGAAAAGCAGGCAAGGCCAAAGGGGAAACACTCGCTTAGAATGGCACCTCTCACTGGTTGAGGCCCCCCGTCCCGCCAGGCCTCTGCTCAGCCCTGGGCAACCGTGCAGGGCCGGCCGTGATCCTGGGCACACCTGGGACTTACGGAGGGCTCCCTCTGTGCCAGGCGCCGCTTTAAATCTTTACAGGCGGCATCTCATTCAGTCCTGCTAACGTCTCTATCATCCTCCCCATCGCGTGGGGAAGAGAACAGACAGAAAGATTAGGTCACTTGTCTAGAGGTGCGCGCCGGGAGCAGAGGAGCTGGGCTCTGAACCTAGGCAGGAATGCAGCTCAGGCTCCAGCGCGGCTTCCTGCTGGGCTCGCGGGGCCCTAGGGGAGCTGCTCAATGATGCTTGGCTGCGGGCAGAGGCCGGCGGCCCTGCGGTTCGGCGCTTCTCGCAAAACCCGACGCTGGGGTAGACTTTTCTCTTTTCTTTCTTTCTCTTTCTTCCCGCCCTCCCATCTTCTCTTCCTTTAATGAGTAAAGCTCCTAGAAAGGCAGAAGGGGGGCATAGAAGCCTCCTATTCCTCACTCTTATAGGCTCCAAGCCTCATTCCAGCTATGGTGGCTTTAAGTGACTACAAAATGACAAGGATTGCAGAAAGTGAAGCCTGATCTGGTTTCATGAAGTGGTTTTGGTGACCTTGATGCATCCCAAAGCCCCCCACCATGGCTGTCTGCACTCCTGGGGGCTCCGGGGGTGGGGGGAGCTCCTGGAAGTTCCAGGAGGAGGGTGTGGGGTCTCCTGCCGTGCACCCCATCGGCCATCCTGCACGAACCTGCCCACATCGTTCACATTTATCTGAAAGAACCGGGTGTGGAAAAGTGGGTGCTCCCACGTGCAGCAAATGGCCTAGGGCTGGGGGCCGATCTCTTTGGGGTGTGTTTATCGGGAAGAGCAGGAAGATACTGGAGGTGACCACTTCTGGAAAGTGAGCATGACACTGTGGACCTCTCTGAGCATGTATGGGGTGGCTCTCCCCACGTATACATGTTCCCTCTGACCCAAGCATCCTCCGCTCACTGTGCCGACACGTGAAATGAAGGGGTCCTAGCAGGCACCCAAGCTGGAAACTTGCCAAGCCACTCAGAGCCGACCCTGAGATGATTCTCACGTCACCCCCTGACCTCAGGTCTCACTGCCATTACCTGAGGGAAGGTTCCAAGTCATGCCTCTCCTCCCCAAAAGGGACATTTTGCTCCTCCCAAAGTCCTTGTCCTGCCCTCCTCTGTCGCAATGCAGAAGGAGATTAAAAATGCCAATTAGGAGAGGTCACCTCCCTTAGAAAGCTTCAGTGGTGCCCAAAGACCAAAGGGTACGGTCCCCACTCCTTGGCAGGGCAAACAACGTCCCTTCCAACCCTGGTCTGGTCCTCCCTCCCCCCTTCTCTTCCCTCTGTCCCCAGCGCACCCTTCCTTCCAGTAACATCATCTTTGCTCCCTGCACACTACTCCTTCCTGCTTCTCGGCCGTGTCTATGCTTGTCTCTCAGCCCGGAAAACCCTCCTCTGCATCCTTCTTCACTTGGTCCCCCTGCACCAGCCACCGAGACTCACCTCCAGTGTTCTATTCTCTGACCCATAGCTTTTGATGGGCCCCCAGTGAGTTCTCGCTCTTCTAGATTCTCAGACGGTGTGTGTGCCCTGCGACAGCCCTTAGCAGCCAGGTCTGCAGTTGCTGGTTTACCTGCCAGATGACGAGGAACCCAGTGACATCAGAGACTGTTCCATTTTTGCACCAGCGCCCTGCCTGGCATGTAGCAGCTGCTCAGCTAATGAATGAACACATCTCTGTGTTGAAAAGGCTGTCAACCACTGTGCACATGGACCCATGTGAGATGGACAGAGACCGTGTGTGAGCCTGAGAGTGAGGAGCGGGGGCAGGAAGGCCGGGGGAACCTGAGGCCACTGTGCATGCCGGTGGGAGCGCAGTGCGTGCTGACCGGGTAACTGGGGTCCGTATTCCCGAGCGCGCGGTCAGCGTGCTGGGTTTGGTTGGAGGCAGCCGCTGCAGCTTCTCTGGCTTTCCCCAGGCCTGCAGGGGCAGCGGCAGCCCACAGTGGCAGCGTGTGGTGGGCAGCTGGGACACTGCATTCCCAGTGGGAGGAAGCATCTCCACCCGGGAAAACAGAGCCGGTGGGCTGGGCTAAAACCCCAGCTGCCAAGCTGAAAAGGAGTGTCAGGCGGAGACCCGCAGCCCCAGCAACCCCGGCTGCACCCCGTTCACTTGTGGACCCCTCCCCCCCAGCGGGCCTTGCAGGCCTGGGCTTCCCCGCGCCGGACAGTTGGCTGTCCAGCGGAGATGTGCTGTTCTGGATGTCAGCTAGGGGGCTGGGCGTGGGCTCCAGGATTTCTTGGATCAGAAAGATTTGAGGGTTGCCAATGTTTTATTTTGCTAGGGATGTTTTTAAAAGAGGTTTCATCCATCATTTCATAAAAGAAAGGACAATCTAACGCCGAGAGCGTAGGAAGGATGCAGTCTCAAAATAATGGCCGGTCCTTCCCAAGCAGGGCGGGTGGCCAATCCCAGCGGACAGGAACCGCACGGGAGCAGCGCCCTGTGCAGACCAGCTTCGGTCTGGCCCCCGGGGACTGGCACCCGGGAACCATTCAGCTAAGGGCCCCTCGGCCTGTCCCCATGTGGGAGGGCCCGTGTGGTACCCACGCCTAACAGGCCTGTCTCCAGTCCTTCATTCTGCGGAGAGGAGAGCAGGGCCAGCAGTCACCAACGTCACTCACTAACGGGTTAGGACATAGGACAGGTGAAGGTTAATCGGGGAAAAGGCAGAAAGCCCTTTTGTAATCTGGGGTGCTCTGGGAAGGCAGGTCAGGGCAGGGGGAAAGGGCCTGCCAGGCAAAGCGCCCCACTTCCCAGGCCTGCCCCGGGTTGGCTCTGGTTCCCTCCTGGTGCTCGTAGTGTGGTGGCCAACGGAGGGAGGGGGGGCGGCAGCTGCCCTGGGCCACAGGCGCCAGGCATTCCTCCCGTAAGCTTCACACACGGCCCCGGCCCCGTTTATAAGGCACAGGGAGCCAAGGAGTCTGTGTGGCCCCGCCAACTCAGCGCAGAGGCTCAGAGGAGGGAACCCAAGCCGGAGGTGAGGCTGAGCCACTCCATGCCAGCCCCAGGGGCTGTCGGCCTGCAGCTCCCAGAGCCCCTGGCACCTGACCTGTGGCCCTCCGGGTGCCCAGAAGTCCCAGGAGGCGGGCCGAGGAAGGGGAAGCTGGAGGCCGAGAGGGCCTCAGGGGTGGGTGGCATTCATGCCCCCAGGGCACCATACACTTCTCTCAGCCTAAGAGCCCTGTCATCCCTGCAGGCTCCTTCCCGCACTTTCTCTCCCAGAGGGGGCTGATTTCCAGGTCAGGATAGGGAGGGGTGGGGGGGGACAGGGTGACCTGGCTGCCTTGGGCAGTGGCGGTTAAGAAAGAAAGGCAGAGTTACTCCTCATCCCTCTGCAGCAGCTAGGACTCTACCCTCCAGTCCAGGCAAGGGCCCCGAGCCCCTGGTGGGTGAGGGGCTTCGCGTAGCTTTCCCTGTCTCCCTGGAGACGTGCATGGGACCAGGCCACCTTCCACTCGAGTCAGCAAACCTGGGACCCACACCCCCGCCTGCAGAGAGCCTCAGATGGGCTGCGCCCTCCCTCCTGCCCTGGGTCCAGGTTCCCACATGGAACCTATGACCCACCACTGCCCCCGCCCCACCGGAACCTTCCACAGCCCACCTCCTCCCCACGGCTCCCTGCCATGTTCCTGTGACCCAGGTCTTTGTTTGCCGGGCCTAGGGGACACAAAGCAATTTTAATCATTACAATCATTTATGCGGCACTTCACAGTTTACGAACTTTTCACGTTCTTATTTCGTAAGATCCTTCCACCCCTCCTGTGTGATATGCAGGGCAGATATAAATAATCCCCATTACAGCTGACGAGACTGAGAACCAGAGATAGTGGGGGGATGTATCCAAAGTTCCTATGTGAAGTCAGTGATAGAGCTGAGACTGAAAGTAGGCCTTTTAACCATTTGCACCGCACGGAGAATGTTCCTTCTGGCCAGCCACACTCCCCACTCCTACCCTCTAGTGGAGGTGGGGGAGGAGGAACACGGAGAGGAACACAGCCCGGGGGAGGGGGGGGAGGGGAGGGAGGACCACATGTCTCCTCTCCCAGGCCCTGAACCCTGCCGCTGGCTCCATAGGTCACTTTCACAACCCAGGACAAAAATCTCACTAGATACGGCCACAGACCGGCTGGCTCCAGCCACCCTGGCCGGCAGACGCAGACGCACACAGACTCACAGAGCCGGGGCTGGGTTATCTCTCTCTGCAGACCGTTTCCTACACTTCTCAAACAGCAGATTTCTTCCAGCCTGGCCGCCTCTCCCAGTCACCACCCACAGCCACTGGCCCCTGGGACCCAGCCAAGTCCCCTAGACGGTGACGCCGAGTCCCTGCTATCAGACAGTCGCCTCTGCCCTCCCAGCCGCCGCCCCCAGAGTTCCCTGGAAATGTCCCTTCTGCAGGCCCGGCCCCCACGGCGACGCAAGGCTTTGTCTGCACACACAGCTGACTTGTGTTTGCAGGGACAGACAGGGGCTGGCGCTGGGGCCAGAGCCAGGAGGCACGGGGAGGGCAGAGCAGACGGGGAAAACACAAAGTCCAGAGAACAAACTTTTGTAAGCAAGCCCTCTGGGGTCATTTGGGAGCCTGACAATAAGGAGGGGGCTGGAGAAGCCAGAAGCTCCACCAAGGCAGGGATGGGGGGGTCTTCACACACACATACTGTCTGGTCTGCGTGGGGAACGCAGCCAGCCGGGAAGGGGTGGGATGAGAGAAGGGAGCCCAGGGACCGGGGAAGGGACAGAAGGAGCTTCTGAGCCTGTCTGCACTGCCCTCCCTTGAGCCCCACCCCACCACTCTGCCCCTTAGGTACACAGAGGGTGCTCAATAGATGCTTGTTAAGCTGAACTGGCTTCAGGCCATCTTGCCCCCGTGGGGCTCTCATCGCAGCCAGCTCTCCAGAACGCTGCCTCTTCTGTCCGGGCCAGAGGGAGAGGAAGCACTGAGGGAGGCAGCTGCAATGTGCCGACGACGCACCACAGGTTCGAGCTTCCCTTTTATAAGGCAGAGGAGCCAAGGTGTCTGTGTGGCCACCACGCGTTTGCAGGGAGAGGAGGCGCGGGACCCTCAGGCAGCCGCGGGGGTGTGTGTGGGAATGCGCCGCATTAAGTGTCCCTCATCTTCCCGCAGCCCCCCGCCCCCCCCCGCGACCTTTTCCGTTTTGAACCCTCAGCTACTTAACCTGATTCTGAAATGAAGCCGCAGCTGCTGAAACGCATAGGGGTTGTAATAAATCAAGTCGTACGCGGGGAGATTTAAAAAAAAGGAAAGGCAGGGCAGTGGCAGCAAAGATGGCTTTTCACAGCGTGGCTCTTTCTCTGGGGTGACACTCTGGGCTGCGTGCCGGGGAAACCTTAGAAGGGCTCCTCCGGGACCGAGCAGCCCAGACTGCCTCGGCTCACACCCCTGGGTCCTCACTGCTCATAACTGAAGCATTAGAAATGAGACAGCCCGCAGGCTTGCTCGCTCTCTCTCTCCTTCTCCCTTTGCAGGCCTGAGGTCCTGTCCTCTCAGGCCCGGTGACCAGTGAGGAAGGGACCGTTAAAGGTCCCACACCCCTTCCTCCAGCCTAGACAGGCGACAGGAGCACAAGGCCCCATCAGAGACATGACCCACTTCCTCCAGGCTTCCGTGGCTGGGGCCTGCCACCCGACCGCGGGGCTGCAAACACAGGGGCACCCGCAGGTGCCCAGACACCAAGCCGGGACCCACTCTGACCCGGAGCTGCAGCCTCTAGCCCCCTGGGGTCGTCATATAGGGACACATCGGATGGAACTGAGTTTTCCTCCCTTTGCCTTTTTTCATGAATCACCAGGGTGACAGGCTGGAAAGCCATCGTGGGGCGGCCACAGAGGAGAAGCTGAGGCTGGCTCGGAGAACAAGGAGCCACCTTGCCGCTCGTCTGCAGCTTGGTGGAGAGGGGCACCCCTGCCCCCTGTGCCCCCTGAGACAGGCAGGGGGCAGTGGATCCTGGAGCTGTGGTCTGGAAACTGCCTTGATGCTGTCGGTCATGAGATGACAGCAAGGAGGTCACTCGGCTCCTGTTTAGTCTGGTCACCCTGTCATTCAAACGTGTCTTCTTAGCTCATTCCCTGCCACCTGTCCTCTAATACCTGACCCTACCCTGCCCCCAACACAAATACACTTCAGCCAACAGAGGCACTCAGGGGGCGTGCAATCGGAGGTGGTAGGGGTCCCGTTCTGCTTCTGTCACTGACTGGCTGTGTGACTTCAGGTGTGTTTCCCAAGCTTTCTGGAACTTTCTGTACCCATGCATAGAATGGAACTATCAACATCCAGCTCACAAAACTCTAAAGGGTACCGGGGGCTTACAGTGTCTGCTCTCAGCCAGTGCACCCCGAAAGCCTGCAGAGGGACTGCCCGGCTCAAAGGGAGGGGGAAGGGGCCTCCAGCTAGACACCTGACAGGAGCAGCCAGACCCTGGCGGAGTGAGCACTCTGCGGGCTTGCCACAGACGTCTGGAAGGGACCCTCAAACAGGTTGCCGGACTCAGGGCCGAGGCCCCTCAGGGGCTGGAACTTCCACGCGGGAGGGTGGCTTTGTGGCAGAGCTACCATCATATGGCTTCAATCTTCCCAGTGGGAAAACCCCAGGAGGCCAAGATGTTGGGTCAGCCCGGGAGGGGCCTGCGGGCAGGTGAGGCCAGCCTTGCGTGCTGGCGCCCCCTGCAGGCCGCTCTGCCCACAGGCCGGCACGGACTCCACCGACCAGGCAGGAGGGCAGGGAGGAGTGGACTGTATGTACCTCGGACCTCCCCAACTCCTCACCCCGCACGCGTCTACCGGGTCTGCTGGGGTCTGCTCATCACCGGTCAACCCACGGACCAATCAGTCAGCAGTGGGTAATTACCGTGCCCTCTGCGTGCTCAGCCTGCCAGCTGCGGAATAACAGACACAGAGCTGGTAGGGACTTCGGATTTGCCCTTCTGCCCCCTTTACGTTATAGGTTAGGAAGCCACCAGATGGGTGGGAGGGCTGGCCCGAGGTCACGCAGCTGGAGAAACGCAGGGCAGAAGCCAGAACCCAGCCGGCTGGGCAGGGCCTCCACCAGCGCACCTTCAAATCCCCTCCTGAGTAACGCCCCATCTTCTCTTCCCGCCCCTAGGCAACTACCAAATATTTTCCAGGCTCTTCTCTGTCCTGCACCCCCACGCAACCTCCACAAGCCCAAGGCGCCCAAGGTGCCCAAGGCGCTGAGGGGGCCAAACACAGGAGCCAGGAGCCCCGCTGCCCAGTAGGGAGGCCGGCCCCCAGACCACAGGAGGAGCCTGAGGCCCAGAGCAGGTGGAGCTGGGCCAGATGCTGGCTTCGGACTTCTGTATGCTGCTCTACCCCTTGAGGCAGGCCAGAAAATATGTCCCGGGGTAGGAGGGGAGGGGGCGTCTGCAGAGGAGGGGGAGGTAAGAGCAGAGCAGTGAGGCTTTGTGAGACTGCCCGCCCCCACGGCCTCACCCACGGCCCTGCTTCTGGCTCCCCGTGGGCTAACAGGTGGCGACGGGGGGGTGGGGGGGTGTCTGCACAGAAGACAGCAGGGCGCTGGGGTCTGCACGGAGAGAAGCATAGGAGCAGCCAACCCCTAAGGAGGGGATCCTTAAGTGAGCCACACAAGGTGGGCACCTGGGGCCCTGCCCTCGACTGCCAGGCCCCCCACCATCTGCCTCAGTGACACCCTGGTGTCCCAGGCTGTCCAGCAGGCTGGCCGGGGCCCCCGATGCAGCAGCCCTCCCTGCCTCTTGCCCAAGGCTGGCAGGACGCATGCTACTCTTGAAGGAGAAGTTTTAGGTCTGGATTAAAACCATCGTGGCTTGCAATGGTGAAAAGCCAAGTTCGAGCAGATGAAACCGCTAATGTGGGGACTGTGGCCTCGGGTTGCTGCCTGACTGGGCGGCCTCCCACTGGGGCTTGCTGACACTGGCAGAGCCCCCAGTGCTTCCCAGAGACCCTTGGCCAGGCTGTCGGGGCACCACCTGCCTCATTCCCCCCAGGCTCCCCCACACAAATGCACCCCACTGGCTCCTCTCATCTACAAGCCTTTGCTTTGGCTCCTTCCTCCTGTTCTCCTCTGGTTCCCCAAATCCTGCCTCATCTTTCATGCCACCTCCTCCAGGAAGCCTTCCCCAGCTGCTAGCACTTAAAGGGCTTGTCCCCTTCTCTGACTTTCCTCAAGTGCTCTCTGGTTAAGCTGGCCTTGCCCCTCCAGCAGGCTTCTAAGTGTCCGGTAGAGGCCAGTGGCCCTGCTTCACTGGGCTTTAATCATGCTGAGCACGGGGCACCCAGCAGGGCTTCCGCGCCGGCCCCAAGGCCCCTGTGAGGGCTTTCCTTGTGCCTGGATCCCAGGGCTGTCCACGATGCCACATCTGAATCCCAAGTTCTAGCACGAATTGTTGGCCCCTGGGCTCGCAGAGGGTCTGGGGGTGGGGAGGCTCTCCTAGGAACCCCGATGAATGGGATTCCTCAAGGGCTATGGGAAAAGCATGATTTTATGAAACTCAGAAGCTCCTCTTGGGGGAGGAGCCTTAAGAGGACACAGATGAAATGGTACGTGTCCTGAGAAATTCTAACAATGACTATGTCTGCGGGGTAAGCGGGTGTAGGACACGGCTATTATTACCCCATTTAATGGGAGAGTAAATGGAGGGCAGCTGAAATTTGAGATCTGCCCAAGGTCGCCAGCTGATGGGTACCAGAACAAGGGTTAGACGCTGGGCCGGGTGAGGGGTGGATGCTGGGCTTCATCGCTGATTTCCTCTGCCACGTGGCAGTCTCTGTGGCCTACACACAGGATTCCAATGACTCTGCTTCTACCCTGGGTTAGATGCACTATTCCTTTCATCTGGGTTTTTTCAGCATCCAGAGCAATGCAATGACCGCTGTCTGATGGCAGTCAATGGCAAGTGTGAGTCCAACATGTGGAGCTCTGATTTATAGGCAGCTGCACAGGAATGCACTTATCCCAACTACAGATGGACGGGCTTTAGCTGGAGCCCAGCCATCCCTGAATACCGCCTACGCTACCCCTGCTTCAGTATCACCCCTGCTCCAAGGCAGAGCTGGGCGCTATACAGTGGTGTGGGGGCTCTTGGTTGCGGACGATCTAGGCACGCACATGTGTGGTGCCACAACCTCTCTGGAACGTGCTCAGTCCTAGTTGGGGTGTCAAGAGAGGGATGATTGGTGAGGCAAGCAGCTTCCCCAGGGCCCCTTGCGTTGCCCTCTGCACTGTGGGCTGCCTGGTGACCGCTCAGTAGCCACCCGGAGGGGAGCTGGGAAGACTTCTGTCCACTTATGGGGACCTCTTATTTGTCTAGGGAGATGGAAGCCAGCTGCCCCGAAAGCAGCAAGCTCAGGACAAGTGTGATGGTCTTGCTGGCTGTTGACATCGTTGTCCTGTCATTTTCTTTCCATCCCCTCAACCCTCTCCACCCCACTCCCACCCTCCTTAACTTTTGATGAGTCACTCTCATCCACGCCAGGCACCCAGAACACAGCCAGTGCACGCGGGTCCGGGGGCGGGATGGCGAGGGGGAGGTGCGCCCGCAGCAGCACTGTGGTCACCCAGAACTCTTGGGTCTCTAACATACGAGATTTCCAAGCATAACATCCTGGTCCTCCATCATGAAGTCCAAACCCTTCTGTTCCAACTTACAGACCTCCTCCAACTCTCCACTTAACACCTCTGATTCCAGGCCAGGTGGTGTCCCCACTGTCCCCCACTTGCATCGTCTCTTTGGGTCTTGACTCATTCTATCTCCCCCATCAAAAAACGACCTCCCAGAAAATAGTTGGGCAGTTCCTAAAAAGTTAAAAGTAAAACTTCCATGTGATTCAGCTATTCCACTTCTAGGTGTATACCCACAAGAATGGAAAGAAGCGGCCAAACAGGTACTTGGATACGCACGTTCACAGCGGTGGGACTCACAATAGCCAAAGGAAGACACAACCACAAGCGTCCGATGATGAATGAATGAATGGACAAAATGGGCAGATCCACATGGTGGAGTATTATTGGGCCATGACAAGGAAGGATGTTCTGACATGTGCTTCCATGTGGATGAACCTTGAAACCACTTTGCTAAGTGACATCAGTCAGACACACAAGGGCAACGAACTTATGAATCCATGTATGTGCGGTATGGGTAGAGCGTGAAAGTCTTGGAGACAGAAGGTGAGGGGCTGGGGGTTATTGTTGGGTGGCAACGGGGCTTCTGTTTGGGATGATGGGAGGTTCTGGGGGTGGATGGTGGTAGAGACCGTGGAACCTGGTGCTTGTCCTTGGTGTCACTCAGTTACGTGCTCAAACGTGGTTCAAGTGGTAAATTTTATGTTGCATATATTTTACCACAATGAAAAATGGCATATATTTTATCACAATAAAAAAATTTCTGTTGCATATATTTTACCACATAAAGAAATCCAACCCAACCAAACAAGCCAACAACGACACCGTCCTTCCCGTGCTCCTTCTCAGCCCCTCCTGCTGAGCCCAGGTCCCTCGGCAAGCCTTTCTCACGCTTCTGGGCTACACGGCAGGGGCAGGCATCCGAGCTCCACAAGCTACAGGGGACAGCAGTCTCCTTGGGGCCTTGGAACCCTGGGTTCAGAGGAAGAGCTTGGACAGTGACTCAAGACTACTGACTTCTCTCTGAAGGAATGACCTTCTGCCATCCCCTCCCTGGCCAGAGACTGCCGCTCTTCCTTGGCGGTGGCCAGGAGCCTCCCTGGGGAGCCAGGGACAGGGTGGTGAGCAGTTACATAACCTGCAGGGAGATTTTTTCCATCGGCCTAGGCAGTGCCAGCTTTCCAGAGGCGGCCACAGCAGGTAGAGGCGCCCTGTCTGGGCCGGCCGTGCCTGGGCAGGGCAGGCAGGCTGTGATCTGGAGTGGCTTAGCATAGCTCAGATTCCCAGCGGCGGCTGGGGGCCGGCCACTTGCTGAGCTGCGGGGAGGATCTGTTGTCTCCTGCTGGCCCGGCTCTGGGAAGGGGGAAGGAGGAGGTGCTGGGGGTGAGCTGCCAGCCAGCCAGGGGTGACCCTCTGGGCCCCGGGACACCCGAGCTGGCCTTCTCCGATAACCCACTTATCTACAGTGCCTGCCTCGGCATGGCAGCCTCAGACAGGGAAGTGCCCGGCCAAGTTCTATCAGGGGATTTAGCAGGGAAAATGAAGCCGGGGTGGGAGGTGAGGGGATGCAGGGGGGAGGACACGGCCTGGCAAGGGACGCGGGTGATGGTGAAACAATTTCTGACTTGGGTAAAGCTCCCCTGGCCCAGAGATGGGTGGGAGCAGGACACTGAACTGTCCCCTTCTGCTGTCACCAATGCTCCTTTGTCCCCATTGGACTGAAGCTCTTGGAAGCAACCATCTGATGCTGGCCGAGTACCCACTATGTGCTGGCATGGTGGGGGGGGCACAGAGATGACAAGAACAGGCTTTGCTCCTAAGATGCCAAGGGACGTGGCCTATGATAAGAAAACCTTAACGTGCCAGCTACGGCTCTGGGCTCCTTCTGGGACTTACTGAGGGTCCACGATCATTTTCTCCTCTCTGCTTCTTTTCTTTTCTTTTCTTTTTTTTTTTTTAATTTATTTATTTTGACAGAGCGAGAGAGATCACAAGTAGGCAGAGAGGCAGGCAGAGAGAGAGAGGAGGAAGCAGGCTCTCTGCCGAGCAGAGAGCCCGATATGGGCCTCGATCCCAGGACCCTGAGATCATGACCTGAGCCGAAGGCAGAGGCTTTAACCCACTGAGCCACCCAGGCGCCCTCTGCTTATTTTCTGATGAAAAATTCAAAATGCGTTTTTCCTGTTCAAATCACGGGCTGCTTCTGTCCCACCCAGCATTCCGAAATTCCATTTAGCACTTTCAAAAGCCACCGTGCCCTCCCAGCGGCCCCTCCACCCCACGCCACCCCAAGTTGAACAATCTGAGAAACCTGGGGCCTTTGAGACATGCCAGCTGGGGCCGCAGGGACAACATGCAGACTTTGGACAGTACCCCCACCCGCACAAACTGGGAGAAGACCAGAGGGGTGGGCAGATTAGCAACGACGATGCACAGGCAGGCTGGGCCAGGGGGCAAGATACGCAGCAAAGGCTCCATAATGGGTTTGCTGAGAGGAAGAAATGAGGACTGGAAGAAAGAAGGTATGATCCGCTCATTCCAAAGCCGGGGTGGCCAACAAGTGGGTCCCCCCACTAGGACAGGGGAGTAGATTCTCCTGGCGCCGTAGCTCGGCCTGCCACAGACTCTGATGCGGAAGGTCAAGCTCTTGGGACAGCCAGTCTCCCATGGCATGGGCGGCAGGCTTGCGGGTGCCCACCGTCGGGGCAACCTGTCTGCAGCTCCCCAGGGCCCTCACAGGGCGAGAACTTCAGTACAGGCAGGCACAATGACTCAAAGGGTGCTTGCACCCTGGCCAGCAGGTGGGGCAACTTTTCTTTTCTTTTTTTTTAAGAAAAAAAGACCTCTCGTGGGTCTTTGCCATCACCATCCACAACCTGCCCGTGGGGAGAGCAGTCTACGTCACCGAGAGCCCTTTGCTCTATCCGCTCTTGATATCCAACAACCAGCGGAGGGGAGCTGGGGTGGGTACAGCCCCGGGCTTTGCTCAGGCTCTGGAATGCGCAGAACAATGCGCTTCTATCCCTGGGTATGCCTGGCTCGGGCCAACAGTAAAATTAGTTTCCATGCCTGGAGCGCACGTCAGCTCCGCGGTGGGCGTGCAGAAGTGAGGGAGGTCTGAGCTGAGAGACGGTGCGAGGGGGAGAACCAGAGCTCACCTCAGGAACGGCAGCTGTGTGGTTCATCTGGACAAAGCCGACGGAGATGTGAAGGTGTTTCCTCCGACACCCTCAGCCCTCCACTGGCCCAGAAAGCTCAGACTCCGAGACCGCTGGGAATGCAGGAGGATTACACTAGAAGGGTGGATACTGGAATCCCCACCGATTCCTCATTCCATTCCTCATTTTCCCAACTTTCTGACCCTTACACCCTATCTGGGGGGGGGGTGGCATGGGATCCAGGAGCTGGGGTGCTGGACTAACAGCCCCCATTCAGTCCCATGACTACGGGTATGGCTTGCCCCTTTCCCGAGCCACTTTTCTCATCTGTAAACACGGGGAAGGACTCCTGCCCTGGAACCCAGCTCAGAGAGTCTTGACATTCACACATGAAGTGCTCAGGAGTCAAGGAGCCCATCACACAGCAGGGAGCACTGGGACCTAAGACGGAGGGCTCCATCCTTCCCTTACAAGCATTTCCTGAGCACCTACTATGCCCAAGTCATGAGGCCAGCAGCTGGGGACCGAGGCCAACTCACCCAGGACTCCTGCTCTCGAGGAGTTTACATTTAGAGCTGGTTACAACCTCAAGACTCAATGCTAGCCCCTCCCCCCCTCCCCCCTGTAAAGATGGGTGTTAGGAACTCGGTAAAGAGGAATGGGTTTGATTTTCCTGAAACCTTGCAATACCCAGAAGAGAAGGAAGTTCTCTCTGAGGAGTGCAGTTAGAAGGATGGCCCAGGGCCTCTGCCCCAAGCCAGCAATGTGGGACCAAGATGAGGGGCAGGGCAGAGGGTGAGAGAAATGGGGCAAGAGCAGGGTGCACGCGTCCCACAAGCCCTGGAGATGTACCTTACGTTTCTGATGTACTGATGGGGCAGCCAGACCAGGAAACCTTGAGTGTGCCTTCTGGGCTTAAAACCCATAGTTAAAATCACTCCCAGAGACTCCTCAGAAGCCCCACGCAGCTCCTGGTGCCCCTCAATGGACTTTCCATGTATCAAAAGCCCCAAACACAGTGCCGACTGGTGACCCAGACAGAAACTCAAGAGTTTCCCTAGCTCGAGGCCAGTTTTTTTAGAGACAATCTTATAGAAGGTGCTGGTAGAGAGGAATTTATTTTGAAATCTGGTCATATGCCAGATTCTGATTTGGCGTTTTTGTTTTTTGTTGTTGTTTTTTTTTTCTACAACTGCCCTGCTGTGTTTACGACTTGAGTTGAGATGAGTTTTTTTTTTTTTTCAAAAAAGGTATCGCATCCTTCTGTTAGATGTGTTGTTAGCAACGGTTGCTAGGGAGAGCTGGGGTCAGTTACAGACACACTGATGCCTGCTCTAATAATACTTTGCTCTGCATAGCTCAGATGCAGACACCTCTTGGCTAAACAGGGCACGCACATTTCAACAGAGGAGGGCTTGAACTTGTACTGCCCAGGCATACCTCCGCGAAGAAGCACTCCCGGAGCCCAAGTGGAAGGCCTGGGGTGGTGACAGGGTAGTGCTGGGCGGAGGGGACTCAGGCCTCCAATTCTTCTCATTCCAGAGGTCCCATAAAAAGAGGCACAGTCATTCTTCCCTGCCTCATGAAGCCAGAACCTCCCCCCCCAACCCACCCCATTATCATCCCACAATTTCCGGGTGAGGATCAAGGCCAAGAGTTTTGGTAACTTCTGTCACCCAGGGGTCCTGGGCACCCCACATTCCCCTGGAAGTCAGAAAGCATCAAGGCACATGCTCCAGTGGGTGTGGGACCCTGCAAATGTGAAGTCCGGAGCTGGGTGGGAGGGCGTGGAGGGACGCACGCTAGGCAGTGAAGCCAATCGCCTCCCCAGCTTTACCGGGTGGCCCAGTCTCTGGCACACCCGGGCCACGTGGGTTCAGAGTGAGGTCCCTTTCCTAAAACACGTGATAGCTGCTCCGACAAATGTCCGAGGCCAAGAAAAAGGAAAAGGACACAGGGAGACAAGCCGAGGACAGAGAGGAACAGGGCCAGCGGCGAGGAGAGGCAGCTTTGGGCTCCCGCCTGGTTGACTTGGTTAGTGCGGAGCTGCTCTAACCAAGTCAACCCCGGAATGATGGTGAGGAATGTGGGAAAGGGCCCCCAGGATGGTCCGGAACAGCTTCCTCGCTGCCCAGTGGGGGAACCCGAGGCCAGGCAAGGCAAAGGGACTCTCTCAGCTGCCGTATCTCCTGCTTTGGTGTTCGCTCATCAGCTCAGGCTCCACGTCCTCCACATTACTCAGCGAACAGTCCAGGACCTGCTACAAATTTCTTGACTGGTTCACGGGATGACAGGCAAGGCCAGCTGGCTCATAAGGGACAACAGTGGCATAGTCAGGTCACCTCTGGAGTATTTACCTCCCGAGTGGTGCTCACCTATCTACACAGCAGCATCACGAGGGAGATCTTTCAAAAGGATGGCCAGCCTGTTCCCAAAGAATCTAATTCAACTGGTCCAGGCTAGGACTACTGCAATAGTATGCTCCTCTCCATATGATTCTACCAGGCAGCTAGGCTGAGAACCACTGGCCTACAGAAGACCTGGTGGCTGAAACTCAGTGTTCCCAGGCCAGATCCCCGCTGCTGACAAGCACACCAATAACAGACTGTGCCTCAGTGGGCCATCTATGACACTGACCCATCATCACCCACAAACCAGCAGTCCCCCAGTATAAGGCCTGTGACTCCAAGTGTCAGGTCCCTGGGTCTACAGCACCCGTGTCACCCGGGAGCTCATCAGACCTGAGAATCTCAGGGTGCACTCAGAACGACGGAACCAGAATCTGCATTTAAAGGAAATACCATGCGATTCAAAAGCACATTCGAGTTTGAGAAGCACTGATTTGGAGAGAAACCCTGATCAATGCTCGACGCATAACAGACATTTAAGAAATTCCACTGCTTCATAAGTGGAATTTCATTTATAAGAACAGTAAGGAAAGGACCATACTTAAGGCAAAATGACTCGGTTTTGACGTAAAAACTGAAGATCATTCTTGAGCTGTGGGATCGGGGACGGGTCCACTGAAAGCCTACTGGCTTATGAGGGCAGCGTTTCCGGGCTCCTGGAGAGGACAGTGCAGAATCTCTGGCTGGGAAGGGTTAAAGGTCCTTGGACCTCCCCGTGGCCCCACTTACCGCCCCGTAGGGCCTGCACCCCAGCCTGGCAGGCAGCTCTCAGCCCCCTGCCAGAGTGTCCCCTACAGCAGAGCCTGCCCCTCCCCCCATGCCACCAGCTCCCACTGCCGGAGCCCGGGCGGCGGGAGCAGTCGGCCAAGGAGAGTGCCGTCCAAAGCCAGGGCTGGGAGCTGTGTTCATAGGGCACTTCACACCCTGGCCCCACTGCAGCCAGCATCGCTAAGCCGGGCCACTGAGGTGGAGGCAGCAGCCCAACTGTCCACATGAGGGGCATCTCAGAGGCCACCGAAGCGACCGGTGGAGATCCAGAGGCAGGGGGCCTGGAGAGGATGGAGCCGAGAATGAGCCGCACGGGGCGAAAGGGAAGGGGAGAGCTCTGGGGGCCGGAGCCTGTCTGCCAGGAGAGGGACGCAAATCAGGTTTGCCAGAAAATGAAGGCAAGTCAAAAAGACACCCCTGTGGGCGTGAAGAAGGAAAGTGGGGTTTGAAGAGCCATGTCCGTTTCCCTCTTTTCTTGTCCCTTGTGAGTCCAGGGTGGTGAATGGCCACAAATCACGCTGCTTGGAAAGTTCACTTCAATCGGTCACCTCCTCAGTGCCAGGAAGAGGCAGCAGGGCCCGCGGGGGCCCGGGTGGACCCCCAGTGGACCCCCGGGTGGGCTTCCTCTGGGCCTCGTAATCAGGGGGTTGGTCCGTCAGGAGCTCCCGGGCAGCCCCACGCCGGCACATCCAGCCTGCCCGAGGGGCCTCGAGAGTGAGGGTCTGGCTAAGCCCTTCAAGGGCCTTTCTCCTTAGCTTACACAAGAGCTGGGGCTGCAGGCGGTGAAGAGGGGGTCCGCAGGGGCCTACGGGGGACACTTAGATTTCTCAATACCTGACTCACAGGTACACTACCCAGGGAAATGGCAGATGTGGGACTGATAGCCCTCCTCTGCCCCAGAGACGAGGTGGCATCGGTCGGTCTGTGTCTCGGGCTGGCTCCCAAAGCCTATGCCATACCTAACACTGAGCCACGCTGTGGGGTGGCAGGGTTCCGAGGACCGGGGCAGCCAGGACTGTTTCCGGTGGTAGCAGGGCCCAGGGAAAGTGAGGGTAAGGGTGGAGGCGGCTCCCGTGGGGCCCCTCGGACGCCCCATCAAGGTCCCTGCTCATTTCCAGCAGCCTCGACCTGTAAGACCCACGGAGGAGGGTCGAGCAGCCAGGCCGGGCACTTCCCGGTGGGAGCAGCAGAGGCCCAGCGCCAGCTGCTGACCGCTGGGTAGGGTTGAGAAGCTGATTCTCGGCTCTGCAGTTTAGTGCCCCTGCCCTGCCCTAGTGTTTGCCAAACTATGTCTCTCGGCGCACTAACTGCACAAGACGTTATTAGCCGGGGGATGCAAAGAGGACCCGCTGAGGTCGGCAGGGCCCAGTGGGTTCCCTTCCTGCTGTGCTAAGCCAGTCCGCTCTGTGGCTGATGGAGAGGCTGGTGTGCCACGGAGCCCCTTCTGTGGCTGAGCGAGTCCCGGGACGGGTGCCCTGCCGGACACTGCGGGCAAGCCTGCTCTGACCACAGGTCGTTGGAAGAAATGGCTGACCTGGGCACGACCCTGGGCGGACCCTGCGGCCAGCGGCCCTTCCCGGCTGGGTGCGTCTCGTCCCCGCACCCTGGAGGTCTGCCCGCCACCAGCTCCGGCTAGGTTACTCGGAGCTGGCAGCCGTTGTCTGCAAGTCTTGCCCTATCCTGGCCCTTCTCGAAAAAGAACAAAAGCCAAAGCCAAAGGCCGATCCCGTTCCTGACTGCCCCTGTACTTGGCAGTACGTGGCAGACAGGCTGCTCCCTGCCACCACCCTCCATGCTCTCCCAGGACATTCCGGCCCGTGAGGAACATGCCCGATGTGCAAATCCCTCAGGTAATGCGGGAATTCGTCACCAGGGGAGCGTGGGCGATCCAGGAATGGGAACCTGATCGGGGCCTGGAGCTGGAAAGAAGCCGCCCAGGCTGGCCGGCGAGGGCTCAGGTTACAGTGAGCAGACTCCCCAGGAAGAGGAGAGGACAGCAGGGATGGAGCCCTGTGGGCAGCACACAGAGGGGGCTCCCTCCTCCCTGTCTTTTGGGGAAGAGATGGCAGACTTTGAACCAGCTGCTTAAGACCGGCGTGACCACATGCCTTGGTTTACGCCTGGTGTCTGGTGTAATTATGGACAGAGCCCCTGTGCCTCTCAGAAGTGCTGTGGCTTGGATGACTTCTCCTGTGCTCACCCTTGTTGACACAGACCTGCGGGGGGGGGGGGGCGGCGGGGGGTGTCTCTTCCCGTTCTGGAACTCTGAGTGCAGAACTTCCGGCCTCCTGTCTTACCCTACCTGCACTGGAAACTCAGTTCACATCTCAGCAAGCCTAAGGTACAGAGTCAGAGTAGAGATGACTTTTCCACAGCCAGGAGTCCCCAGGCGTGGTGGTCACCCTGTGCCACCTGCTGCCTCTCCCTGATGCTGCCAGTTCCCCTGCTACCGTCTGGGACAGGAGAGCAGGTATTGGCCTCCAGCTCACGAGACGGAACAGTCCTAATGCACCCACGCCTGTACCTACTGCCCGAGGACGCTGGTAAAACCAGCACTGAACGCTCGCACCCATGGAAGAAGGGATGAAAAGGATGGGGATTAAGCTCTCGGGAGGGATTTTGAGTGGGAAGGCACCAGGGAACAAGACAGTCTTGGATCTCCACACTTCCCCTCTGCCTTAAAGGTGGTTTCGGGAAGCCCAGTGTATCGGCAGCCAGACCAAACCTTTCCTGCTCCAAGCCTTCCGCTCACACCCATCTAAGCACCAGCGACACCACCTCCAGGGCCTGGGAGGGGTGGTGGTCTGAGGCTGGAGGAAGAGGAGGAAGAAAAAAGAAGTCCACACCAAGTTCGCGCCTGCTGGGACGCGGAGAGGTCAAAGCACAGAGACGGGTTAAGACCAAGCATCAGAGCTCTTATCATGGAAATAGAAAGAGGGCAAGGCTGGTTAAACACGAAACACCTATAAAATTATATTGGTCCATTGTAACCATGGAGCACTCACACAAACACACACAAATCCGGACACTCATCCCTTGCCCCTCGAGTGCCTTTTATTTTCTATAATTAATCGTGCAAGGGTGGAACTTGGGAAAAGTTCAACTGTGGTCAGAATTTGCAGCCTTCTCTCTAGTAATAACTCAGGGGCGGGCGCGGTGGGGCGGGGGTGGGGCGGCGCAGCTGCCGGGGTCTGGTTACCTGAAGCATGTTGAGAAGCAGGCTCCGGAACTTGGTCCCCTCCACCATGAAGAGTGCCATCTTGTCGCAGAGCTTGGCGGCCGTGAAGGCGAAGCTGCGGTCGGACACGGCCTTCTGGTAGATCGTCCGGACGATCTCTCCCAGCATCTCCTCGGAGTTGGTCGAGTTCTGCGCCTCCTCCATGAAGGTGGTGAGCTTGGCATCCACGTCGCTGCTGTTGTTCCGCATGCTGTTCAGGATCTCAATCAACTTGTCCATCTTGTTCTGCTGAGGGTTGGTGGTCTCCACGGCCACTTCGTCCTGGGGGTGTGGGGGACAAACCGAGTCGCGCCTGAGCAGAGCCGAGGTTACCGCTGGGGGTGACCAGTGGAGGCAGGGCTGCTGTCCCTGGAAAGGATCCAGCCCTACCTTCTCGAACCTGAGGTGTGGTCCCTCTGGGAATGCTGACCTCCACCGAGGACCCTTGGGCCCCAGGGTCCTCTGCTGACCTTTTTCTTGGCTCCTGTGATCTCTGGGGCTGATCCTTCTTGTAAGCTCTAACTCTTACCCAGGATTCCCATATATATCAGCTGTGTTTGTCTACTTGCCTACAAAATGTCTCAAGCTAGAAATGACTTAATGGGGCTTGTAAAAGAGGAAATTAGATAACAAGCAGAATATGGAGTCTAAGGGCAGGCAGGAAGGAAGTATCCACAGTGCCCGCCACCTTGGTTAAAGGCACCCATGGAATGGCTGGCTACCTGGTCTTCCAGACTCTTGGTTCCTACAGCCCAAGGATAGTTGTGTTCTCTGGGTAAACATGGCCCTGGTTTTGTGTCCTGTGGAGATTGTGCTGGCCTTCTAGAACAAATGCTACCTACCAAGGAATCCTGCCATGTGCCACTAAATCAATTGGTACTTCCTGGATGGAAATTTCAAACAACAAACTCAACACTCTCAAGAAGTTTCACCGCAAGTGGATCAGACCCGGGCTGGTGAAGGAAGAAAATGGCATCTGACAGGCTCAGAAGTATTTATTCAAACACAATGGATTGATGGCCAAGCCCAATCACTCTAACTGCTGGGATGTGAGATCGGGGTGAAGGGCAGGGTCAGGGGCATAAAGTGAGGTCCCACGCTTGCCCTTCTGTTCTCAATAAGGAGAGCTCTAGCCTAGAAGGCACAAACCAGGGCTCTAGAACCTGCTTTCTGCCTCTAGCCATATGGCTATGGGCCGTGGTTTCACTCTCTGGGCCTCAGTTTCCTCACCAGGAAGATGAGGAGGTTAGACGATGCATAGCTTTCCCTGAGCTCTGCTACTGTCTACACCAGTGTCCTCCTGGTCCAGGAAACCAGGGGGCCTCATCTAAGAGGAGTCCTTGAAGCCCATGTATGGGCGCTATGTATCTGCCTTATCTATGCGAGTCCCTCCTTGCCCACCCCACTGCCCAACTCTGGGCCCCAGGGCAGAAGAGTGGTCTGTACATAAAATGACAACCACCCAGGAGACTCTTTACAGGTCCCGACACTTAACCTTCACAGTCTGTCTGCAAGCTGGGTACAGATGAGTCAACTGGGGCTCAGAGAGGTTAGGTGACTTGCCTAAGGTCACCTAGCCAGTCAAAGGCAGGGTGAGCACCAGCTGGACTCTCAAGTCCATGTTGTTTCCATGCTTCAACAGCGCAGCTACATTTAGTAGAACTGGAGGGAACGTAATGAGTATATTCCCCACCCTGGCCAGGCTGTAGGAACATGTCTTGGAAGGTCTTCAGGAGAAGACGTACTGGTCACCAGCTGGGAACCACTTCCAGGCTCTCACCTTTGAGAAGCAGGGAAATGAATGGCGCTTCCCTCCTGGACCTCAGTTGCTTGCCCCACGGGGAGCGGTGGGGTGGGAACCGGGGGCTGCAAAGGATGCTGGGAGCAGCATCTCAGCTTCAAGTGCTGGCTGGAGAAGAGGTCTGACCTGCCTCATCCTGCCTGAGTGTGGACCTGGGCCTGGCTTCGGAAGCCGCCAGCGACATAGTCCCATCCCTTCGCTAGAGGTTCAGGACATGTTCTCCTGAATCGGTGAGCCAGCCTCTGGAAGGCTTGGGGTGGGAGGCAGGGGGCAACCCTTAAGGGCCTCACTCTCAGGGCTGTGCCAGTGCAGGGTTGGCACCTGTAGGATGCTGGGTGGGGGACGAAGCCCTCTTTCAATGGTGTCCCTTAGACCCTTCCCTGGCTGCTGCCTGATCAAAGAGGAGAAGGCCAAAGCTGAGCCCGGCTCGCGCTCTGCCCAACTCACCTTCACTCTCGACCCTGGTGGGGACCGCAGCTGGCTGGCACTTACCTCGGGGAGAAGCATCGGTCCTTCTCATCCTATCAGCTCTGAGTTCCCCCCCAAGGGCCCTTTAGCACTACCAGGCAGTGTCTGACTGCAGAGAAGGCCGGAGGGAAGAACCAGGCCTTCCCCGCGCCCTTCCCACCCCCCTTGGGCACGTGTCCCCCCTCCCCTTCCCTCTGAGGCTGGGGAGCTGGTGCCCGGCGCTC
>LNAC01000015.1:3471529-3501497 GCA_002007465.1 Ailurus styani | reverse complement strand
TTAAAAAACTTTTTTTTTTTTTTTTTTTTTTTTTGTAGATCGACATTTCCATCCCCAAGCCCACTATCAAAATGTGCAGTGAGAAGTTGTGACAGGCTGAATTGTGTGTCCCTACCCCCACAATTCCCACGTGGAAGCCCCCATCCCTGCTACCTCAGAATGTGACTGCATTTGAAGAGAGGGCCCTAAAGAGGGGATTAAGTTAATCCGTTAGGCCATTAGGGTGGGCCCCCATCCAATCCGACCGGTGTCCTTATAACAAGAGGAAATCTAGACCCAGACAGACTCTGGGGACACAGGCACACAGATGAAAAACCGTATGAGGAGACGGCAAGAAGACAGCCATCGGTAAGGGAGATGCCCCAGAAGAGACGAATCCTGAAGACACCTTAACCTCACGCTTCCAGCCTCTAGAATTCCAGAAACTCAATTTCTGTGGTTGAGCCACCCCGTCTTTGGTATTTTGTTATGAGAGTCCGAGCTAACTAATACGAGTGGCAGCTGGCTCACTGACTTACTGGACACGCTCGTTCTAAGGCAGAGACTATCACCTGGAACAGACTTGAGGTGTGTGCACATGGGATGAACCCCAAACGTTTTGATCCATGGACTGAAGACAAGTGAGGGGATGGGAGGGGGTGTGCTGGGGACCCTCCGGTCTTGCGCACAAAGGCTGCTTCCATCTCTGGAAGCCCTTTTGTGTCTACCTTCACGGTATTTTCCACAGCATGAGTTTATACAAAGCGCAGATGGAGAACAAGATGACCACGAGCCCCTCAAAAGTGGCAAAGTCAGTGAAGGAAGTTTGCAGAAAGAATTTACCTTCTAAAGACTGAGGCTTAGACCATCTGTGAGCCATCCCCTCGGCAGGTGGAACAGACCTTCACTGCATTGCATTTTATGAACAAAAAGCTATTTATTTCCTTTAAACTATTACTACTTATATAAACTGAGTTTCAATGTTCACCTGATAATTTTGGATGTGTGAAAATTTGGAGGCATCTTGGATTGTGGTTAAACATATCACTTTCCCATTAAAATAAATGAAAACTTTTTTTTTTCCATTGAAAAGTTTCCCCTACTAGCGGGGTTTTCAAGGGGGAATTAAAGTTGTTAAGTGAGAGACAGGTGTGTAGTCTTTTGTTTCCACAGAAATGGTAACTACAAAACACTGTATATTGGAAGGAGAAATTAGTATATTTCTGGAGGGAAATTAGACGACTTGTGACAAGAGCCCCTAGAACACGTAACCCACTGGACCTTGTCATTCCACTTGTGGCAATTTATCCAGAGGAAGTAAACGAAAGCTTTGCCTAGGGATGTAGGTACAAGGATGTTCATCACAGCAGTGTGTACAGAAACTGAACGTGGAACACTAAGAACATGGTGCAAGACTTGACTCTGTGTCCAGAATGTGCAGCATGGTGCAATTTTTTAAGGCAAATATTTCTGTGCCTAGAAAAATCTGGAAGCAGACACACCAAAGTACTAACAGTGGTTATCTATAGGGGACGGGATGAGGATTTTTCTTTTCTTTTTTATTTGTGTTTTCTAAATGAACATGAATTTCTTTTTCTTCTTCTCTTTTTTTAGGGGGGGGGGCAAAGGAAGAGGGAACAAGAGAATCCCCAGCAGGCTCCACGCCCGGCGCAGAGCCCCACGTGGGGCTTCATCTCATAAGCCTGAGATTGAAACCCAGAGCCCGACGCTTAACCGACCGAGCCACTCAGGGTAGATGCTTATTTAGTTTAACCCCCACCCCCAACTGTTTAACTATTTTCCAGAGAGGCTGTACCATTTTACATTCCCACCACCAACACACAAGCTGTTTTCAGTCATTATTTCTCTGGGTAATTCCAGCCCCATCCTTTCCCACCCCGACTGTATGGATTCTGAGAACACGTATGTTAGATATGCTATTATGGACTCCCAGGTCCCAGAAGCTCGTTCCCTTTTTCCTTTTCCTCTTTTTTCCTTTTCCCAGCCTATTTTCTCTGTGTGGCTCAGACTGGATCGTTTCTAGTCTATCTTCCTGTACACTAGTTCTTTCCCTTGGCCCTGCATTCTGCTGTCGAGCCCATGCATTGAGTTTTTAATTTAAGTATGAAATTTCATTTGGGTCTTTGTTACAGCTTCCGTTTCTTTGCCAAGACCTAATTTTTCATCTGTTTCAAGTGTGTTCCTAATTGTCCTTTGAAGCATTTTTATGAGGGCTGCTTTAAAATCTTTTGTCAGATCTTTTTTTTTTTTTTTTAAGATTTTGTTTATTTATTTGACAGAGAGAGACACAGAGAGAAAGGAACACAAGCAGGGGGAGTGGGAGAGGGAGAAGGAGGCTCCTGCTGAGCAGGGAGCCCAATGTGTGGCTCGATCCCAGGACCATGGGATCATGACCTGAACCCAAGGCAGCCACTCAACGGCTGAGCCACCCAGGCGCCCCTTGTCAGATAATTCTAACATTTCTGTCATCTTGATCTTGCCCTTGGCCTTGGTCTATTGTATTTTCTCATTCAGTTGAGATCTTTCTGGGTTTCAGTACGACTAGGAGATTTTTGGTTGAAACCTGGACATCTTGAGTATTATGTTCTGTGAGTCTGGACCTAATTAAGTCCAGAGTCTTAGAACGGTTTTGGCGGGCTTCCTCTGACCTTGCTCCAGTACCGGAAAGCGCTGCCATGCCTCGTTACTGCCAAGCGGGGAGTAGAGGTCGGGTTCCTTACTGGGCTTTCTCTGACACCCCAGGGGGGTTCCTCTTTACGGCTGAGCAGGGCTGGGAGCTCTGGCTCCCCACACTGTCACCTCCCTGGCTAGGAGGGGGAGGGGACACATTGCTACTCCCCAGGTGGCCTCCACTGACACAGAGGGAGTGAGGGGTGCTCCGTGCCCCACGGGGACGAGTCCCAAGTCCTCACTCAGCCTTTCTGACACCACCCTCGTGGAGGATTTGGGAGCCTCCTCAGCCTGGTGAGTGTCAACTCTTGGCTCTTTCCTTGGCCTTTGCTTGTGTGGGTCAGGGCGGAGCCCGCTTTTTTTTCTGGGAGCTTTGCCTAGAGTTGAGTGTTATCATCCAAGAGTTTTCTGCCTCTCGAGGCTGCCCCTTTCCTGGTCCTCTGCCTAGAGAGGGCAGGTTTTTGTCGGGGTTTTTTGGTCTGCCTGTGCCTACTGGCCTTTCTGAGTTGCCAGCTTCTTTGGCTCCCAATCTGGGATCTGTGAGGCCAGGAAGAAAGTTGAGCAAGTTACTACTCTATCATTCCTCGGGTGCCGTGGTCCCCAGCTGGCCTGCTTTCTCTCCAACCTTTCGGAGTCCTTTTATGTTTGTTTTTATGTACAACGTTCAGGGTTTCTAGTTGTCTGTATTTATTTTAATAATTTAAGAGTCATTATGGAAACATCTACGGAAGCCTGGGATGTGGCACGGAGTTTGGCTGCCGGGGTGTGACCCGGGCCCTTCTCATGAGGCCTGCGTGGTATTTCTCATCCCTCACGTCCAGGTTCAATGTCATTGGGTCTGAAGCACATCCCTGGGGCTGTGCTACCCTGATCCTCGGGTGGAAGAGGCGGCCCCTCCGCCCCACAACCCTCCACTCTGCCGGCACGTCTGCAACTCTCAGTTTTATTCCCCGGTGGACTCATTCTCAAAGCATGGATCAGCGAGGCACTAATTTTTAAGTTCTGGAAGACGCTCAGTTTGCACTGGCCGAGGGGCAGGGCTCAGGAGTAGAGGCACCCAGGCAAGTGCTGGGCCCCAGCCGCAAAGTGAGTCACTGGGTCAGCTTCTTTCCAGGATCACCAACTGGCCTTCAGACTGCCCAGACCTAAATCCAGATGCCTGAGCCACCCGTCGGCTCGGAAGCCAGCGGCCCTCACCTGAGAGGCCCAGACCGGCCTCCATCGGGAGAGAGCCAGGAGCCCGGAGCCCGGAGGAATTCCACGGCCTTCCCTACTCCTCAGGATGCCACAAGCCTGTGACATTTTGTGACTTCTCCCAGCTTTTATTTTTCAATGACTTTCAAGTAATTTGCCCTCTCTCCTTCTACTCTCTTTGTTCTCGGAGTATGAGTAATTTTTAAGCCCAGAGAAGAACCTTGGAAATTCCCTGGCAGATAACACTTGATTGTCGCGACTTTTCCCATCCTTATTTAGAAAATTTGTGGTGCCTGCAGCTATGGCCCAAGGAATGCCCCCAAACGATGGCTGACCAAGTCCTTCCCAGCATTTGTCTTCAAACTGTCTGGCTTCCCACTTGCCATATCAGGGATTTCCCTGTCTCTGCCCAACATCCTCCCTCCTTCCCCCCACAAAACAAAACAAAACAAACAAAACAAAACAAAATTCTCCACCTGGAGGAGGAAGGAGGTAATTTCAACATGGCTGGTGGTCAAGGGCTCAGAAAGAAAGCAGCTAGGTCTTGCAGACATTCTGCTGTTCTTGCTGGAAATTTGGGGGGACGTGGAATTCCACATCATCTTAGTTTGCAAGACCTTGGAGCCAGCTAGTTCTGTCCATACAGCAATGACCAAGAATGCCCAGGTTGCTGGGCATTTAGTGGGTGCCCTCAGACCCATTCTGCCTGGCGGGCAGCTCCTTTGCACACATGAAGTGCTGTCTGCAGGCAGAAGGGGAGACCCTCATGGGCCCCCTCCTACCTGGGCAGGCAAGACAATGGAGTCAAAAAGAAGAGGGCTGATCGGGGGCTGGATGGCAAATGATACTGGCTCGGTGGCCCCTTGGGGGGGCGGGGAAAGAGGAGCCAGATGCCATTGGAGGCAGTGGGCACAAAGTGTTTTTCTTTCCCTTTCCTCTTTCCTATTCAAGGCTCTGATTAGTTCTCAGGGCCACCAAATGCTGGAACCGGTCTCTGTGTGCAGGCTGGTCAAGAGGCTTTCTTCCCATTTTACAGATAAGTCAACTGAGGCTCAGGGAGGCAAAGTCCCACACACCCTCCAGGGTGTGCCCAGCCTGTCTGCTAGTCCCAGCACCCAGGGCCCACCTCGTGTCTGTCTGCTGTTTGCCCTCAGATCCAGCCCAGGAGAGAAGGGCCGAGTTACCACTGAGATCTGCTGCGGTGATGACCACACGAGGCCCATGTCCTGGGCACGGGAAAGGGCTGAGAGAGCCCCAACCACCGGAACAGATTTGGGGGCTGGGCCTCGGTCCCCAACAATGGAAAGCCAGGCTTCCCTGCTCTGGCCATTCACAAATATTTGTCAGCGGTCGCTGGCAGAGCTGGCCAAAACCAGCTCCTCTCTCCTCTGCGTTTGCTGGCCCTGGGTTTCGTCGATACCTCCCCGTAGGGGCCAGCTGGCTGCTCACCATGAAACCTGTGGGTTTAGGTTTGGCCTGGCTAACCTGAGCTGCTTTTGCTCCCAGTGGCCGGGCACGGAAGCTCTTGGTCTAAGATACATGGACGTGTGGGTCCAGGTTTTGGAAACACAGCAGACATGCAGTTTTGCAAGCTCATGAGCAAAAAGAGGGCAAGTATCAGTCTCCCTGTCTACTTATTATGCTCTAATCTCTCTGGGGGAAGTCTTCTCTGGTGGTGGTGGTAGAGGGGAGAGGAATGGCTCAGGAGATAAGATTGATATTCCACTTTTGCCACTGGCAACACCTGCCGTTAGGGAAATAATGTGTGTTTTTATTTTTTTGTGGGGGGGGAGTGGAAATTGTCAGTATGCTTTTTCCATCACTCATTTAGTTTATTCTTCCGTCTTTGGGTTCTGAAATCAGATGTCTTGTTTCATTCTAAGACTGCATTCTTTTATTAAAAAAAAGAAAGAAAAAAAGAAAGAATACAGAAAAAAAGTTCCCCACACCACAGCTGCATTTTGGGAGGTGGGTGTAGGGAGAATAACTTCAGATTTTGTTTTGAAGAATGATTCTAACAGCAGTCCAAATGCAGACAAACGTCTCTCTGTTCATTTTTTATTTCATAATTGTTCCCAACTAGATATTCCGAGGGCCACTGACTTATTATGGTTCTCTCAATGTCGGACACTTTACCACATAATTTGTAGGTCTGCTTAAAAATTTCTGAAAGCAAAATTCCTAGGGCAAGTGGTTTAAAAACTATGCACGGGCTCATATTTCTTGCCTTCAGGGAAAGTGATGACTGCTTATTACTAGCTCAGGCGCCTCCATCCCTGCCCACCTACACACGCCCCGCACGGGGTCCCACCTTCTGCACACCAGCTGCGGGGGCAACTCCAGAGCTGGACAGGCGCAGGCATGGGGCTCCTCTGCAGCTCTGGGGCCTGGGACGAGGGTCGCGGCCACACACGCGCCTGCCCCCGTCTGCAGAAAGACAGAGGCTACACGAGGGGAAGTGGAGGGTTCAGGGAGCCAATGGAGGGAAACATACCATTGGCTCAACAAGAGTCCAGAATCATGGCGGCCTGTCTTAACTGAGCACCTACTGTGCGCTTGGGGTCGGAGGAGGTGATGGAAACCCATTGGGTCTCTTCTGCGGGACACCCCTCAGCAGGCCTGTCTGGGAGACCACAGCCAGCTCAGAGCCTGTGTCTGTTCCCTGCTGTGTCGGACCCCAGCTCAGTGGTGGCTGTGAGGATTACGGAGGGACAGCATGACAGTCTCACAGATGACTAAGCCACGGTTCAGGGAGGTCACCCTTCCCCTCTGAGTTGCCCCAGGGGTTAGTGAGGAAGCCAGGACAGGAGGTCCAGTCTGTGTTTCCGCGCTAGGGTGCTGCCAGAAACGCTCTATGACTGGATTTTGCAGTTACTTGTCTAGGGCCTTTCTGCCGTCTGGAGAACCGGGGCACACCACAGCTCCGACAACCGAATCCCTCTGTCATTGCCAGGGCCACCCCCGACATCATGGTGACAGCAGCACGCTGTTGGCTGGCTTTCTGAGTGCCAGGCCTGCTCCCCACCCCGGGTGCCCCTGCCGGTCCCTGGAGGAGAGAGCCCACTGCTTCAGGGACGCGCCCGCGTGCCTCGGACGGACGGCCGAGCTCCAGGCTCTCCCACCCCAACAGACTCTGGGACTCTCCTCGGGCTCCGATTTGGGAAGAGAATAATTCAAATAATTCAAAGAAAATAATTCAGGACTAAGGTCTCTGCCAGCCAAGGCGATGGTTCAGTATTTCACTGCATGAATCGAAAGCTTTGGAAACCAGACGTTTACCTGGCCAAAGGGATGTTCTGGAATGGAAAGGAGAGGGTCTGACGGGTACCTCTGCCCCCCAGAGGCGGAGAAGAGACTTTCCCAACTGTAGGACGCATGACCAAAAGGACGACGAGAGGGAAGCCTGCTTCATTTATTGTTTCGTTAATGAAAAGTGCTGTGAGATTCTGCTCGGCCTGGAGGTTGATCAGAGGTGTCATGGGCTTGCCCGAGGCCGCAGAGCTCACGCGACACTCTGAGGGGAGCTGGGGCCGTGGGTGACAAAAGCTGTTCGGCTGTCCCTTAGGAGTGTTCTAATCCCATCTGGGCTCCAAGGCCCAGATCTGCCCTGCAGCCTTCCCCAGCTCCCCGGAGGCCGCTTCCCCTGTTCAGACTCCCAATGTGATTACAGCCCGACTTCCCAGCCTGTGCCACCGGACAGCCTCGTGCGAGCTTGTATGGCCTTAAAAGCAACCGCTTCCTTCGGATGGGGCAGGAACTCCTATCTCCCTCGGGGTCTGGCTGGGAGCTGGACATCCATCCATCCATGCCTCCAGTGAGCCCCACAGTGTGCCAGGCCCTGGGGACACACAGATGATCCCGACACAGGGCAATGCCCTCATGGGGCTTAGGATCCATGTGGAGAGACGGACACGAATCCACTAATTATAGAACAGGTTATCTGGCGACAATCAGGGACAAGAGTCACGAAGGAAAGGAAGCAGAGAGTAGCCCAGAGGTGTGGGACAGCCTGGGCTTGGAGGCAGGAGGGACCTCATACTCTGTGGGACCCAGTGCAAAACGACAATGTGTGCCTTGGGTTCAAAAACGNATCCATCCATCCATGCCTCCAGTGAGCCCCACAGTGTGCCAGGCCCTGGGGACACACAGATGATCCCGACACAGGGCAATGCCCTCATGGGGCTTAGGATCCATGTGGAGAGACGGACACGAATCCACTAATTATAGAACAGGTTATCTGGCGACAATCAGGGACAAGAGTCACGAAGGAAAGGAAGCAGAGAGTAGCCCAGAGGTGTGGGACAGCCTGGGCTTGGAGGCAGGAGGGACCTCATACTCTGTGGGACCCAGTGCAAAACGACAATGTGTGCCTCGGGTTCAAAAACGACTAAGAATTCCAAGACGGCACTGGCAGAACAGTAAACCCAGCAAACCTTCCCGAGCCCCGCCCAGAGCAGCCCAGAAGGACAGGCCTGGCTAACGAGGACATAGAGTCAGAAAAACACACTAACATGGTGAGGACCGAACGGCTTTCACTTCACCCCAACACAGAGGGACTATTGTTAACCCCGTTTTACAGAGCGGTCACAAGGCACAGAGAAGGTAAGTACTTGTCGAAGGCCACACAGCTCACAAGAGGTTTACACTGGGGTTTACATTTCGGCAGTTTGACCTTAGAATGTGTGCCCTCAACCACGATGCTCTCCTGCCTCACGGTTTTGAGGCCTGTCAGAGGGTCCTAAGGGCCTGGAGCAGCCAGCCTCACTGCTGAGCCACTGAAATCCAAATCCAAATCCAGAGGATCTCAGGCGTTGGCCAAAGCCAGAGGGGGAAGGGACTGTGGGCTGGCAGCATGTGGCGGAAGCAGGGCTAGATATGCAGAAGCAAAGGCCAAAGGCTCAGCCCGAGGCCACTGGGAACAGGGAAGCTGAGGCCCGTGGGAGGGGAAGGGGAAAGCCTGGGAGGGCTCTGGACAGAGCCCCAAGTTGAGGTTTGGAAATCCGGCTTCCAGCCTTGGCTCCACTGCGTCTGGGGAAAACCACAGAAGCCACGTGTGGCCCTCCGGTTTCCATCTGTGCTGGGAACAGTCCTCTCCCCGCCAGTCTGCTAGTTCCCGTGGCCGGGCCTGTGGGGCAGGGCTGGGAGGCTGGGTTTTCGGGGTGGCCCTCCGGCTTCACTGCTGAATCCTGGGGGAAGGGAAGGAGGAGCTGTAGGCTCCTGTCACCTTCCTCCATCTTGGGGCAGCACAGAAAGCCATGGAGAAATGGCTTCCTTTGGGGTATGAGCGGGCGGGTCCCTGAGTCTCACTCAACTGCTCAAGCATTTCTGAGGTGCTCCTCCCAACACCCCTGGTAATCCAGGGTTCTCGGCCAAAACATCAGTGCTGGGCAGCTTTGGAAATCCAGCTGACTCCTTGTGTCTCAGTATTCCCACCTGCAGAATGGGAATACTAAAACCCCACTCAAGGTGTACCCTTAGGTGAGCTCCCCCCTTCTCTGCATTCCTGCCTGGGTCACCGGGCTGGTCAGAAACTACAATACAATCAAGGCCAGGAGAGCCTTTGGGGAACAAAGGCACATTATACATATGAGGCATTATTTTTGTTCCAGCGTGAATCAGGCATTCCAAGAATCCTTGGCCTCATGCGTTCTTAGGCAGCGTGATGTCATGGGATGAACGCGCGGCTGCCTTGGAGGAGTGTTTCCAGAAGGCCCTCGCCCTTCTGTCTGGCCCGGCCAAGCCCTGCAGGCGCTCAGGTCCGGCTGCGGACCCTCAGTGCGGCCTGCTGGTGAGTCGGGGCATCCCCTGAACTACGTGTCTGCGCCGGGTGCTCACTAAGAGGCTGGCAGACATCAGCCATGAATGCTGGTTAAGTCTCAGCTGGGATGTTCGGTTTTCCAGCTCTAACGACCTGTGGTTAAACTGGCCCAGTCTCGTGACTCAACACCAGGAAGCAAAATCTGGCTCTGGCCACCTTTTTGGAGGCTTGAGAGTCTGCCGGCTCCCCGCCCCCCCCCACTTTTCCTAAAGAACAGGGAGGTCCGGCTATGGGTGCGAACTTGCACTACCGTGTGCCTTCTCCCACAGGCCCTCACTGCCTACAGTACGGAAGGTGCTCAACACAAACGCCCAGGGCATTTTCCAAGAGGCAACACACTGCTGTAGTTCAAAGCATGGATGCAGCAGCCAGACTTCCAGAGTTCGGATCCTGGCTCTGTACTTGCAGCTGTGCAACACTGGGCAAGTACCTTAACCTCTCTGGGCCTTAGCTTCTTCATCTTTAAAATGGGGACAGAGTACGCCCCCTCTCCCGGGGTTCCTGGAGTCCTAAAGGAGCCAAGGTGTTATATTAGTTTACTTGTAAGGATACTCTGTTGTGGGTTTTCCAAGCAATACAGCATGAATCCATCAAATATTCAGAGGAAGTGATGAGTATGAGTACAAGCCGGAGAGTTCAGGCTTTGGGGAAGCAGGCTGTTTCAAGTGTTAGGAATCAAGGAAGAAACCCCAAGATGTCCAGCTTCTGGCCTTTCCTCTAATTCTAGCCTCTGAGGGCTGCGTCTGGGATACACTTTCTCAGGATGGAATTCTTCATCACCAAATACTCATACTGTCATCAAGAGAAATGCTGCCCAAGAGGTCCCTGCAGGCTTGGGGCCACCTCCAATGACTCGTTTATTCCTCCGCTAAAGCCTGGCCATCAGTGCCCACCAATCGGCCTCAGCTGGCCCCACGCAGCCTGGGGTTACCCCGTGTGCTGACTTCCGAGCACGCTCAGGAGCTAGCCCTCTTTCATAGCCACTTCCCCATCTCCATGAGGGCCGTGGACTGGCCCTCAAACTGCAGCTGGTAGGACAGAGGAAGGAGGAGGGTGAGAGAGTCTCCTAGGAGTTTTTCAATCCCAGGTGCGACCAACTGCTGAGCCCTTCTGAACCATGGGGAGGGAAGCCCAGAGACAGAGCCTGAGTGCACCTAATGGAGAAACTTCCTCACAGAGAGAGCTGCCCCCCAATTAAGGGGTTGCCTGGGAATTTAGTGAGCTCCCTGTCACAAGAGGTGTCCAATCACTGACCAACAGCTATGGAGACCTCTTCTCCCTAACTTGCCCATTCTGCTATTAGCACCTCCTCCAGGAAGCCCTCCTGGGTCTCAGCAGTCATCCCAGGAGTCCTCAGTTGGAGAGGCAGCATGATGCAGTGACAGCTTGAGAACAGGACACACTGGGTATACCCTGATTTTGCCCACATCTAGTCAGGTGGTCTCAGACAAGTAGCCTACCCTCTCCGCCCCTCAGTTGTTGAATCAATCAAGTGGGCCTCCTGACTGGAACACAGGAGAGTGGCTGAGCTGAAAGGGACAATCACAGTGCTGGGCGATAAACCTTGCCCACTCTCCCTCTGCCTCAGCCAGCCCCGAGAGGGTACCCCAGGCCTTCCTGGCCAGCCCTGGGGGCTCTGGGGAAGGTGAAGGAAGATGGCTCCATTACAGGAAGCAGGGCTGCCCAGGGCCATCCGGGAGCCGATATGGCTTTGTGTGGCTACAGAGCCCTGCTGCGCTTCCAGGCTCTCCCAGGAAACACTACCGGCTGCCTGCCCACCTCACTCCAGCAGCCAAACATCTCGGCCACCCTCCTGGGTTATCCTCCTCCCTCACAATTCATTAATGACAGGTCCGCTCTATCCCTGAGAAGCTGGAAGGAGAGGGAATGTGACGTGGAGTTAGCCGGAGGAGGGCCTCCCCCGGCCCCATTTTTCAGCCAGGGCTGGAGGAACTGACGAGTCCACGGCCAGACGTGATGGCAGAAGGAGAGCCATCAACAGCTTCATGCACGTCACGGTCCCCAACCCCTACCCAGGCCTGCCCGGACACAGCCGCCCAGCAGATGGGTTCTTGGGCTAGAATGTTCTAGAGCACAAGGTATTCACAGCAGGGTGCTGACGGCCTTCCCATTACACCCCTATCCGTCAGCATTGGGTGCACATACTGGGGGACACTCTGAGGACTCTCTCTTCCTAGCTCCCCAACGTGGGGGATCTTGAAGCTTAGCGTAGTGAGTTTAAAATCAATCAGAGACTCTCTCCCACAGCAGAAAGACAACCAGTAAGATGAGAAGGAATGACGGAGTTAGGAAATCATTTGGCAAACATCACAATAATAATTGTTTCAGGCAAGAATCATCACTGGAGGCCAGTGGGTGAGAGTTTGAGGAAAAGCAGAATATTGGCACAGTCTCAAAGTATCTCCCCACAAGCTACTTCTTAATTACAAAGGGAAAACTCGTAACTTTACAGCGGAGAGACTTGGCAGACACTGCCTTTAGCCAAGGAATCAAAGTTACCACCACGAGTCATGGGACAACGGGACAGCCCGAGTCCCCCGGTCCCATGCCCTGAGAAGGCCATGCCATCACTCATGTGCCTGGAACCCGAGGGAATACCAGAGAAATCCCAAATGAGGGAACTTCTACAAAAATAACTGGTCATTCTTTGAAAAAAGTCAATGTCATGAAACACTTGGGAACTGTCCCCAGATTAAAAAAAGTAATAATGAATAAAGAGACGTGATGATTGAACGTAGCCCAGGATAAAAAGTAATAATGAATAAAGAGACGTGATGATTGAACGTAGCCCAGGATCTAGGATCACTGGAGAAAAACAACCAAGGGGCTGTGGGTAATAGCCTCCAGTCTGTGCTGGTTTCCTGATCCTGATTATTGTACTGTGGTGATGGCAAAAAATGTCTTCATGAAGAAACACCGTGTGAAATACTCAGCAGTAAAAAGGCATCATGTTGGCAACTTTCTCTCAATCAGGTCAGAAAAAACAAAAAAAAGTACACGAAGGGGAGAAAGATAGAGCCAACATGGTACAATGTTAATATCCGGGTGAGGAATCTATGACAATTCTTTGTACGATTCTTGCTGCTTTCCTGAGTCTGAAATTTTGTCAAAACAAAAGTTTTAAACATACAAGTAGGATTCAGTAGGAACGGAAGACATGGAGAGGGCCTTCTAGAACAAACGCGAGACTCATCAAACACACGGTGGCGATTTTTCTTCCATGGGTGTCATATGTAACAACCCTGGGAAGTAACAAATAAAATACAATGAAACTGACCACAGAGAATCCTACAGCAGGTAAAACTGAAGAGCCCCCTCCCCACACAGGGATGGCGGCGTCAGAGGTGAACACAGAGCTCATTCATTGTGGATTTGTATCCTTGAGACCCATAGGAAGTCCTTAATGGAAGTCAAGTGTGGGCAGAGTCTGAAGGGCAGCCAAGCTCCCAGAACCTGGGGGACATGGGCCTGCGAGGACCCCGGGCACCATCATAAACAAGTTTGTTTGCTCTTTTGCATAAACTTGCGGGGTCAAGCTTCCCAAAGCAAGACTGTTCCCCGGGGTGGGTCTGTATGTCACCCACCGGGAGACCTAGTCCCTCAGTGAGTGGGGAAAAAGCATGTATTTTTATTCTTGTTTTTCTACCCATGGAACTGAGGCAGTTTAGTGGGTTGGCTGTAGCCTCGATCAGCTTTTTAGCTTTCAGAACTGCTCTCCCGGTAATGTATCACCTTGTAAACATCCCCAGCAGCTTAAAGGACATTTTGTTATTTTTGACAGGATACAATAAAAAAGTTATTTTGCGTAAAACATTTTTTTTAAAGATTTATTTATTTGAGAGAGAGAGAGTGTGTGTGCATGAGCGAGCACACAGTGGGAAAGGCAGAGGGAGAAGGAGAGAGAATCTCATGTAGACTGTGCTGAGTGCAGAGCCCGACACGGGACTCGATCTCACAACCCCGAGATCACAACCTGAGCTGAAACCAAGAGTTGCTTGCTCAACCGATGCCGCCACCCAGGCGCCCCTAAAACATGGTTTTTATATTGATATGTTATTGGGAGTAAATTATAAGGTTTATGTTTAATATGATGTTTAAGAACATCCACGAATACAGGCAAAATTTAGCCTTCCCCCACTTATCAAGTGATGCCCTTCTCCATTTGTTATTGTAAATGAGTTATGAAAGCAAAAGCATGATTTTCTGCAGAGAGGTTTCAAAATGCCATCCTACCATTACACTGTGGCTTTGGCATCAGATACACGTTAACATGTAGGCTAGCGTTTGACTATATAAGGCAGAAAAAGAAACCAAAGGCGGAAATTGATCTCGTGGCCCATTGTTTGGAATTCTTGAATTTTATATGTTTGTTTGCTTGCTTGCTTAAAATAAAAATCACCTGGTTACAGGATGCCTAGGTGACTCAGTGGGTTAAGCATCTGCCCCCGGCTCAGGTCGTGATCCCAGGGTCATGGGATCGAGTCCTGCATCGGGCTCTCTGCTCAGTGGAGAGCCTGCTTCTCCCCTCTGCCTGCTGCTCCCCTTGCTTGTGCTCTCTCACTCTCTCTGACAAATAAATAAAATCTTAAAAATAAAAAAACCACCTGTTTTGTTTTTGTAATTTTTTTGCTTTTTAAAGATTTTATTTTTTATTTATTTGACACACAGAGAGAGATCAGATCACAAGTAGGCAGAGAGGCAGGCAGAGAGAGAGNAAATAAATAAAATCTTAAAAATAAAAAAACCACCTGTTTTGTTTTTGTAATTTTTTTGCTTTTTCCTAAATGCTGATATCCAAGAAGTTGCAGGAAATTTTTACATGCAATCACTTCTGCCCAAGTAGCAGGGCGAGAGCACGGAGGGTCTCAGCTCCCTGGGAACAGAGCTGGAAGCTGGCTGGACTAGGGCCCTGCAGCTCCAAGAGCTGCTGCCCAGGGACTCCAACCAGATGAATGGGACTCCGGATCTGGNTTTTTTGCTTTTTCCTAAATGCTGATATCCAAGAAGTTGCAGGAAATTTTCACATGCAATCACTTCTGCCCAAGTAGCAGGGCGAGAGCACGGAGGGTCTCAGCTCCCTGGGAACAGAGCTGGAAGCTGGCTGGACTAGGGCCCTGCAGCTCCAAGAGCTGCTGCCCAGGGACTCCAACCAGATGAATGGGACTCCGGATCTGGGCAGAGCACCCGAGGCAAATGTGCAGAATTATTACCACTTGTTTGTTCCTCATGAACCAGCCTTTTAATATCGGTGTTCTTTAATGCTTCCTGCCTTTAACCAACTGTCCATTATGGGTAAAAATTAAATATTTGGCTAAGAATAAAAATAATCTCAAACTGCGTAATGGTCAAAACCACCAAAGTGGCTCCCGGGGCTGTTGGATGATGGACTGGCCAGGGGCTGAGACCTGGGCGTGCTTCTCCCATCTCCATTAAGCCGGGCACTCACCCCATCTCCACAGGAGGCGGGGGGGGGGCTCATGCTGGGTGGTTTTGCTTTAGGGTGAAAAGCTACTTCCGGCGCGGAGGTGAGAGTCGGCCTCTGGAGCCCACCAGGCCTGGGCTCAGAGCAGGGCCCTGGCACCTCCTAGCTGCGTGCCCCTGGGCCAGACTCACACTGGTTTATACCTTAGCTTCCCATGTGTAAAATGGCGGAAGGATGATAAGGGGTATTGCATAAGGTTTGATGGTGAAATAAGCTTCCCTCGGCCCAGAGCAAGGGCTGGATAAGGAGCTCCCAGCACTGCCGCCATGGCTTCATTTGGGAAACAGGATCTGTGACAAGTCTGGACTCTGGGTACGGTGTTCTTGCCCCTGGGTGTGGAGCAAGGAGGCCTGAGCCCAGAAGACACCTCTTCTGCCTCCACAGCGCTCCATGGCAAGCCTGACCCTTTGCATCTGACCTCAGGTTTATACACCAGTGTGGACTATTCAGAAGGATTTGGATTCTTTGGCTGCCCCCTGGGGAAGTCTCAAGCCCTTGCAATGCACCAGCTGCCTGCCTCCCTCATCCCTGACCTCCAAGCTCCTCCCCACGGGTCTCCAGTGCGCCCCACTGGGGGACCTATCCCAGTCACCTGGCCCCTGGTGAATGTGGTGTGTCCCCTAGGATCTCTCGCTGGGTTGACGGTGAGTGTCTCCGTGTTTAGAGCCTATGCCCACAGCTCATTCCTGGAGGGCAGGCAGGGACCCCTTCTTTCTCTGCTCCCGCCAGGATCACTAGGGGAAGAATCAAGATCCTTGATTCTCTGGAAATGGATGGTTGGAGTCTCCCAGGCAGCTCAGTGAAGCCATTCTTTCCAGGTGGGGAACCAAGGTAGGCCTCTAACTATTGGCCCCTGTCAGGAGCAGAAGTGATGGGTTGAGGGGCTGGGGGGGGGGCGGGTTGTGGCAAAGCTACGGGATGGGGCTGGGCCTGGGGTGGGGTCACATTCTCATTCCTTCAGATTCCCTTGGGAGGCACTGATAACCCACTGTCTGAATACGCCTAACAAAGGAGAGGGAGGGGCACAGGGGCCAGAGAGGAGCTTGCAGCAGAGGTGGGCCGCTGGGCTCCACTCTAGCTCAGTGGCTGTCAGCTGTGTGCCCCTGGGTTAATGGAAATACCTCTCTGGGCCCTAGTTCTCATTTCTAGTAATAACAACAGTAGCAACAACTATGACAAGGAATGACACTTGAATGGTACTTTCTAGGTCCAAGGCACTCACTCTTCTAAGAACACAAATCAATTCGTTCAAGCATCCCCACAACCCTATGGGGTAGACAGCCACCTTAGGATCCTCACTGTACAGCTGACCAAACAGGCCCAGTGAGGTGAAGTCATTTGCCTCGGTCACACAGCTAGAGGGTGAGAAGCTGGGCAGAGCCCAAGCTATCCTTCCACACTTGGCAGAGAGGCAAGAGGAAGCTCGAGAGAACAATTTCTAGAGACTCGTTAAGCTCTAACCTCTAACATTGTGATATTTCTATAGCCTGTTAGTAAATTTTTAATGATCTGTTCTTGGCTGTCTCCGGATTCCAACGGGCTGACCACCACGGGAGAGAGGTGTACAGGGTGCAGCCCACTCCTTCCGAAGCCAGAGCTTCTCTGCTCTCCGGGGACACAGAGGAACAGTCAAGGCAGGCCAAGGGCAATGACCTGAGTAGCCGCAACTCCCTGACCGGTGACTATAAAGCCCTTCTCCCGGCTGTCTTGCCGTAAGGGCCACAGGGGAAACAGAAGAACCACCGGTCTCACCCTGTGGCCTGGGGTCTGGGAAGATGGGAGCTGCCTCACAATGTGGGTGGGATTTTTATGAGGGTGATGAGTGGCCCTGCAGCAAGGCCTGGGCCTGGTCAGAGCCAGGGTACTGGTCTGGCTGATGGCAACACAGGGCACATGGGCAGGGAGGGTGGGAGGGTGGGGGATGGGAAGAGATTCTGGAAAGTTAGGTCAGGGCCAGGTTTGGGGGCTCTCCGGCTGATGGCAGAGGAGGAACGGGAACCTTGGTTTTGGCCAGAGCAAGTCTTGTTGGAGCCTAGACACTGGATGGTCAGAGCTGGGTCAGGGACAGGGCCGCAGGCCTGGCGAGCCAGGGAGCGGCTGGATCACTGGCAGCCGAGAGAGATCGTGGGAAGCTGAGCCGAGAGATGAAGAGGGGGAGCCGGCCTGGGGAAGACCCTCCGGCAGCCGGGCCGAATGCAGGACCCGCCTCTGTCTTGCTGTGTGACCCGGGTGAATTATGTTACCTCTCTCTGTCGCAGTTTCTTCGCTCATAAAATGTGGATATCATGGTACCCACCTCAAAGGGTGATTACCACGTGCACTGATAACAGCAGAGCCCTTCAAACACAGGACACGCTCTCTAAGAATTCACTAAATACAATGGGTAGGCCGGTCGGACTTGGGGCCCATCAGCGAAGCAATCTGGGCCACCCCAGGCTAGGGAGGCAACTGGAGAGGACAGGAGGTAGCGGGTGAGGAGCAGACAGGAGTCCATATTCCAATCATCAGTACGGCTCTCCCCGTGGGTCCTTCCAGAAAGATTAACAAAAGGCATCTGTGAACTTTGAAACCATAGCCCATTATAGTGCAGCAGCACCCCCCATGGGCCTCCAACATTTGCTCTTCGCAGGCCGCCATTTTGGAATGCCACCCATTCAGTATGGGTGCAGCAGCCACAACAAGGACTCACCCCATCTCCCATGAGTGGGAGGAATTCTTTTCTGACTCTTCAAAGATAAAGAGGACTGAGGAGGGATGGAAAGGTTAGCCCACAGGCCAAAGAATGAAGAGGGGTGGGCCGGGGTCTGAGCAGGATGGACTATGGGCTCTCCCACAGCACGCCGCCAGGACTGAGGCCCATCAAGCCGAAGTCTGCCCCCCCCCCGAAGGTGTCACAGGCCACAGTGAGTGGGTGTGCTTGCTTGGCATCCAGCTCGGGGTTAGACATGTCCCTCCAGACACTTTGGTTTTCTTCAATAATCCATTTTGCCCGATACTAATTCTCCCCCACAAGTCCCTCTGGCCTGTTTCAAAGGCTCCTACCCCAGGAGGAATCATGTGTATCTGACTGGTTTTGGGAAGGGCGAGGAGTACTTAATACTCCCCTGGTGATGACATCTCAGGAATGCCCAGATGTGGGAGGAGCCTTAGAGACAGGGTGACCCAGGTTTGCCTGAGACTGAGGGCTTCCAGGGATGCGGGCCTTTCTGTGCTAAAACTGGGACAGTCCCAGGAAAACCAGACCCCTGTGCCTGCCTGGTTAGAGACTAGCAGACTCAGTTCCCCTCGGTTGGCCACTGAATCAGTGGAGGCCCCAAGGAGTAGGTGGCCTGATCAAGCTCTCACCCTGCCTTGGTCAAAGCGATGGTTTCCCAGGCCCTGAGTCCCAGCCCAGTGCTCTTTCTATCACATTGCCATGACGTGAGACAAAAGGACGTGGGGGTGCGGATACCATCTGGCAGTGCCCGGCCCTCCTCTGCCCCTGGAGGTCGAGTCGAGAAGGTACGTCCAACACCCTGCACACTCAAGGCCAACTCATGACCAGGCACCTGGCAAGGAGGCACCCGAATGACACGTCAAGGATCCTTGTTTGTCCTGATTTGACTTGAACCGAACTTCATCTCCCAAAAGACCGCTCTACATGGGCCACCATGACCCTAGAGGATGGCTTAACATCCATCACTGCTGTCCCTCTACCAGCTGCTGCTCGATGATCCAGGCCTGAGCCTTCCTAACAAAGGCCCAGAGTGGGTGCTAGAAACCAACGTTTTTTTCTGCTTCAAATCTGGACGCTGAGGCTAGTCTCTCTTGGGTTGTCTAACAGACTTCTTTCCGGGCCGCGGCATGAGGGCGGGCACTGCAAAGCTGGCAGGGCTGTAACAGAGTCTGAAAGGCCCCAAGAGGATAAAGTCAGGACCCTGGCAGGCTGGCTACCTCCTTGTCCTCAGTATTTACTATATGCTGGCCCTGGGGATATGTTCGGGAGTAATTTGACACAAAGCCCTGCTCTTGCAGAACTCATCTTCTGGTGGGGAGAAAGATAACAAACAGAAGAAACGCATTGTGCATTACATTAGAGGGTGTTAAGTTCTATGGGGAATATAAAGCCAGGAAGGAGGACTGGGCCTGCTGGCGTGGGACAGGAGCCTCTGTGCGAAAGGCTACATCTTTGTCGGGTCTCACTGAAATGTGCCACTGAGCAAAGTTGAGAGGGAGCAGTCATGTAAATAGCTGGGAGGGGAGCAATCCAGGTAGAGGGGACAGCAAGTGCAAAGGCCCTGGGGCGTTTGAGCTTGCTGTCATGCTTAAAGCCCCCAAGGAGGTCAGAGGTAGCTGGAGTGCAGAGTGTGAGGGGGATGGTAGAGGGTGAGGGCAGAGGTCAAGGGAACCAGGTTATCTGGAGCCTTGTAAACTACTGAAAGGGTTTTGGCCCTTGCTCTATGTACAATGGGGAACTACTGAAGGATTCTTAACAGAGAAAGGACATTTAAAAAGACAATTTGGGAGACCAATGAGATTACAAGAAAAATCCATATGAGAGCCAATAATGCCCTGGGCCACAGGGGCAGGAACAGAGATGGTGAGGTGGGTGGAGTTTGGATTAGGTCTGAAGGTAGGCCTGGCAAGAATTGCAGGGGGGCTAGACATGGGTAGGAGAAGGGGAGAAGTCAAAGATGTCTCCAAGGTATTTGGCCTCAGAAGCTGCAAGGATGGAGCTGTGTTACCTGAGCAGGGAGACTGGCAGGAGAGCAGAAGCTCACTGTTGGGTATGTTGAGTTTGAGAAGTCTATTAGACACTCACTCTACCATGCTGGGGAGGTTGGGGATCCAGGAGATGGCTGCCCCCGGAGCTGGCCGGGTACCCTAGCTCAGGCAGCGCACCTGCTCTCTTAGGCTCAGTGAAGTTTGTTTTCATTTCAGTTTAATTTTTACTTATAATTATGTAAACTATTTACACAGTTCTAAAGTCAAGTCTGCAAAATGAGGAACTAGCTTCTACTTTTCTCCTCCTTTTGCCTCCATAAACTCCCATTTCATTAGTTTTATGGTTTACTCATCCATTCATTACCTTTAATTTAAGTGAATATGAATATATACTTGTATCTGCCTTTTCAGGGAGAAACGCAAGTGTACTGTGTATACTTTTTCCACTTTGTTTTTTTTCAGTTACTGTTATTTAATATCTTTCATTTCTCTCTGCTTTTTATTTTTAGGATGGCTCCCCCCACACCCCCAACTTCTATAGGTTTTTAGAAACGTCTGTACCATGGTGGTTCAATTCTAGCAAGTACCACCATTCTGGGTAAGGGGCAAGCAGTCCCTAGGATTCCATGTGCAGCAGTTTAGAAGAGAATGGGTTATTCTGTGGTTTCTTCCTGTTTTGAACTTCTAGAACTCCCTGATTCTTGAGATAGGCATAGTGGGGCCTTGTCATACACGAGGAGAAATGTCAGGGCAGAAACTGGGGAATCAGGTCACGGTCGGGCTCTGTGAACACCAAGGGCAGACGTTCCCTCTTACCGCAAAATGGGGAGCCTGGACAAGACATTCTCTACGGGCCTTGGAGCACATCCTTTTCTAAGAGGATGGGCGGAGGCTGATCTGAAACTGCTCTTGGCAAAGTCACCTCAGGGGAAGGCAAGAAAGACGAATTCCATCGTGTCACTGCCTCTGCCCCATCACTGGCTTTTCCGCACATGGCAAAGGGCTGCTGGGTGACACGGAACCACGTGCTGGGTTCTGGAGACAGAGCTGTGAGCAGGAGGCAGGGATGTGCTTACAAAGCAGGGGGCCACTAGGAGCAGCCAGCTGGGCAATACATTTCCAGGGAGCTTGCAGATGCCAAGATCAGAGTGGGACGGCAGGTGACCGGGCAGCTGGTCAGGACGGCCGAGGGCTGAATGCAGGGAGGCAGAGGCTGAGCCCCCACGACTGGCCTGCCCTGACAGCAGGCTCCTGCGCTCTCCCTGCCTGAGGCTGGGCCGGGGTCGCCTTCCCCAGGAGGGCCGTCTGGAGCCTGGGGGCTCACTGGCCACGGCGGTGCAGATCCAGAAAGTTCCCGGAGCATGAGCATTGCTTTTATTCTTTCTTCCACGGAAAAAATTTCAGATCTGGAGGCACCCATCCTTTCTGTTTTTCCTTCTCTCCCCACACTCCCAAACACAACTCACACATGTAAAGGCAAGAGGCCAGGAAATAAATATGCCAAAAAGAAAAATCACTGGAAGACATAGAAAGAGCAAAACTATGAGGCGTCCCAAAGTGGCAGCCTGGGCGGGGCTTCCCACTAAGCTGTGCCTCACACGCTCGGGCTCAATGTCTTCTCCCAGCTTCCATCTGCAGCTCTGCTTTCCACTCGCGCAGCCCGAGGCAGGGAGGGCCCCGAACCCCGGGGATTCCGGGGGGGGGGTCTGCTGAGTGGCCCTGGGGCAAGCTGAGAGCAGGAGGACAGCTGGCCGCAAGGGCCGGAGGGGCACAGGCTCTCATCCTACGCCCTTCACCTTCCGAATCCCAGACGTCAAATCCACAATCGCCAAGCTCATTAACCACAGCCCGTGGGGCCGTGCGGAAAGGAACATGGGAGAGTAATCCACTTTCTGCACTGACCGGGTCTTGACTCAGTGTATCTTGGAAGAAAGACGAGGAGGTCTAAACGCTCCCACCCAGGGCCAGCTCCGTAATTACAGGTTTTCATAACACTCCGGGAAGGAGCCATTGCCGCGATGGGGAAGCGGGGGAAAGGCTTCGTGGCAACCATCCCCAGGAATGAGTCCATCCTAACCGCCGGACCACCCTGGTGTGCCCTTTCCAACTCCTCCGCTTCCTCTGACATACAGGATAACAACCAGCCCAGCCCTCCCCCCGGGACCATCCGTTCTCCCCTCCACAAGCATGCATGAGATGTATCCTGTTCTGGCCCCAGATCTCCGGGCCGGAGCTCCTGGGGAGCACAGCAGGTGGAACGGGAGCACCTCCCCCTTCTGACCAGACCTTAGCACCACTGGGTAGACGTTTTCAGCATGACCTATCTTGATGGGGGAATTTAATCATCATCCGGGATTCTGCAGACCTCCGCCTAAAAGGATGGGAACTGTGCTCTGGGACCCAGGACAAAGATCCGAGGCTGCTTGGACACCAGGGACCGAGAATCTCTCACTCGCCAACATCTCTCTCCTCCAGCTCCCAATCTCACCTCCTCCTCTCCATCGTGAACTCCGTCCTCAGTACCACCCTCCATAAGCCTCATGCTTTCCAACCATGTGCCTTGGCACCTGCTGTCCCCCTCCAGGGATGTCCACTCCTAGACTCGCTGCCTGGATATCTGCAGACAACGTAGCTTGAGGGGCGGGGTCTAACCCACGTGCTCGCTTTTCAGGCTCTCCGCGGAGGCCCCGCCTCCCACTTGAGTGCTCTCCCGTCCCGTCAGGCCGCCCTGCCCACTGTCCCTGGATGCCGCAGGACTTTTGCCTCTGCTCACTTACCAGGGACATGCTTTGCATCCCCCTGACCTCCACCTGGCCCCACGAAAGGGACTGATCACATTCTGCCTCCTCTAGGACGGCTTTTGGTGCTGCGGTAAACCCCAGAAATCTTTCCTTTTTCTCAAGCCCCAGGGCCTATGGCCTGCCTGCATTGTACTATTAAACACACACACACACACACACACACACACACACACACACACACACACACACACAACCACATTACGAAGTAAATTGTTCATCGCATCTTTTTAAAAAAATAATCTCTATGCCCAGCATGGGGCTCAAACGCATGACCCCGAGATCCAGAGTCGCCTGTTCTACCGACCGAGCCTGTCAGGTGCTCCTGTTAGCATATCTTCATCTTCTGTCTCTGACGAGACTGCACGCTGGGACAGATATAGGCCTGCAAGGTACTCACCAGATCCCCCACCCTTCCTGACCAGAGCCCCTTTTCTGGTCCTGCTCAACTCCCTGTAAAGGGATGGCGACAGCTATGGCTCCCACCACGCGGGGATCGTGAGGTGGCGGAGTCTAACTCTGCAAAAGGCTTCTGCCTCAGAAAGGCAGAACTTTCCTCTCCGCCCTATGATGCTGCCTGATGATAAACAGGAGATAAATAAATCCTGGAATTGGAATCATTTTAATGTAGCTAAGCTGACATCATCTCTTTGACCACAGCCACGCTCGAGGGGGGCAGCCCTGACCTATTTCTGACAGCAGTCACTGCCAAGAGGAGTAGCCTTCAAGGTCTCCCTAATTCCCAGCCCTGGGGAGAGGGGATGGGGCCTCCAGCCTCCCTTCCGGCCTAGGCTGTCCAGTGTTGGATATGAGCCGGGGCTCACGGGGCAGCCTCTGTGGAATCTGAAGAACCGAATATCCCTAATGGCATTGCTGCGACCTAACCCTGACTTGGGGAGGTGGTTGGCTTTATCTCCAAATACCCCTTTCAGTGGACTCCAATTCGCCACCCACCTCCATCAGAATTAAGACCAGCTAACGCACAGGGTCTTAGGATGGGAAGTAGGGGCACCTTGGTGGCTCAGTTAGTTAACCATCTGACTTTGGCTCAGGTCAAGATCTCGGGGTCCTGGGATGAAGCCCCGCGTCGGGCTCTATGCTCAGCAGGGAGTCTGTTTCTCCCTCTGCCTGCCACTCCCCCTGTTTGTGTGGTCTTTCTCTCTCTCAAATAAATAAATAAAATCTAAAAAAAAAAAAAAAAAAAAAAGAAGAAGGGAAGTAGGGCTTTACCCAGGAGAAGCTTACGCCTGAGCCTAGCCCTGAGAGACATGGAGAAGGGCTGGGCCAGTTGTGATTGCTGGGGGAAAGGGGCTGGAGGGGGAGTCCGGGCCACCCCTGAGGCGGGCTGGGCTCCTGCAGGCTTGGCTGGAAGGGTCCCTGCAGGCATGGCCCGAAGGACACTTATTCCACATTGCTGCTTGTACAAAATGCAAAACCTTGGGCAGACTCAGGGAATTTTCTTCCTTCCCGGCGCTGCCTGTGGCTCTGTGGTGGGCTGGGCTGGCTGCATTGTAAATGCCCACTTTAGAAGGCCTTCACCAAAGCTGCGAGCACCCCCCCCCCCCCAGCAGCCGGAGACTCCTACCAGGCCACCGTGTCCCCACGACTCCTCCTGACCACAGGGGCTCCGTGGGGCTTGGGCATGGCTCGAACAGCCCCCAGAGAGCCCATCTCCCGACCCTGAGCTCAGCAGGCTCCTCCAGAAGAGTGGCTGGCCAGGAGCCCGGCGGGCCCTCCTTCAACCCCTCAGGCTGGGCGGGGGATCAGAGGGATTTAATGGACATGGAAGGCCGCCACTCCCAAAACAGCCGGGCGGGACTAAGGCCCAGTCGTTAGGCCCTCAAGCTGGGCCTTCAATTCCACTGCCCCCTTCACCACCCCCATGCTGTTTCCAACTTCCCTCTCTGCCCCTCTTCGCCCCATCCCTCATCTGCCATCCAGTCTCGATGAGATCGGTCCCAAGAAGGTGTCCAGAAATCTGGGGCTATTGCTTCCCCAGGAGGGCAGGTACACCTTGCAGGGAAGACAGGAAACGTGGGTTTTTAACCCCAAGACGGCATGCACTAATGATGGAAGTCCGGGCAGCCGAGGCCCAGCACCTCTAAATACATTCATTCACGCTATGATTCTTCACATGATTAACGTGCAGATGGAAAATCTATGGAGAGTCCACTATGGAGAGTCCTCTACGGAGGGCACAAAGAAGACTGACGCCCCCAGACAGCCGCTCACATTAGCGGGTGCCTCCTTGCGCCTACACTCTAGACAGACACCCTGGCGGGGGGCTGGGCAGCCCCGCCCCTTGGCAGCATGGTGGTGCTGTGCGGAGGGCGCACAAGGGACAGCACTGGCTGGCTGGGCCATCCCGGTCTGCGGAAGAGGCACTGCGGTGATCCCAAAGACCTCCGGACGAGACTGAATGAGAAGACTCTGAAGACTCATGTCCAGAAGGGGACTGGCCAGGGATGGGTCACCAAGAGCAAGAGACCCCCTCTTAGCCTGCAGATGCTTCGGGCTGCTATGTTAGCTATAGGCTGTGGACTTTGAGAAGAATCCCCACTGCTGTAGGGGACAGGCTTTGCAGCAGGCTTCCCCAGGGGGGATCCTGGAGGCCGGGCTGCCCGTTGGCAGGCATGGGTCTTGGCGGGCCAGCCCTGTCGCTGCAGCAAGACCTGTCTGGGCTGTGCTATCCCACACTGCTGGTCCTTCTTCCCGTTCCACCTCTCCCTTCTCGGGCCCTGCCTTAATGAGTTCAGGGAAGCAGGGCACCTGAGACTCCGATTGTCCCTCTAAGTTCTTGTCCCTTCCAAGTTCTGTGGCCACCCATTAGGTGTGCCTGGCTACTCCCAGGTTACCCTGAATCCTGAGCTCTCCCTAGGCAGCATTTGGCAAGACCTGCAGCCTCCAGGTCAAAATGCATCCCCGGGGGGCACCTGGGTGGCTCAGTGGGTTAAAGTCTCTGCCTTCGGCTCAGGTCATGATCCCAGGGTCCTGGGATCGAGGCCTGCATCAGGCTCTCTGCTCGGCAGGGAGCCTGTTTCCTCCTCTCTCTCTGCCTGCCTCCCTGCCTACTTGTGATCTCTCTCTCTCTCTCTGTGTCAAATAAATAAATAAAATCTTTAAAAAAAAAAATGCATCCCCGGGGACCTTTGTCCCCTCTGGGGCAGGGAGCCAACAGGGTGTGTGAGGCTGATCGGACTGAGCTCAAGCATCTGGCCAGCACACTCGCCTGAGCTGTGCCCCTCTCAGACCTAGTGCTGCGTTCAAGGACTAGAGCATGCTGGGGAATGGAGCAAGACAGCCTGGGGCCCCCAGGACCTCTCCTGGCTTTCTTGCTACCTCTGTCCCAGGGAGGGACCCTGGGCCAAGGCACTCATTCTCAGCAGGGAGGAGGGGCAGGGGACGTGAGACACGTGAGAGCAGAGTAAGAACCGTGACTTCACTGGCTGTGCCTTGGTCTCAGTTGCATGGCAGAAACCAATTTTCTTCTCTTTGGGCTTGTTGGAGGATTTGTGATAATCTAGGTCAGGGATTTGCAAATGATGGCCTGCGGGCCAAATCCCCCACCATCTGTTTTTGTGAATGAAGTTCGTTTCACTCTCTGGTCCTTTATGGGATAAGTCTGCTGACCTCTGATCCAGACAGGATGCCCAGGACGGGGGCACACTAGAAGAGGCAGCTGCAGGAACATGGGGACAGTGGTTGGGGGGGGGACAGTTGGGATGCTGGCCCCAACCTGATCAAAACTAAAGAGGTCTTCTGGGCGCCTGGGTGGCTCAGCGGTTTGGGGCCTCTGCCTTCGGCTCGGGTCATGGTCTNTCTGGTCCTTTATGGGATAAGTCTGCTGACCTCTGATCCAGACAGGATGCCCAGGACGGGGGCACACTAGAAGAGGCAGCTGCAGGAACATGGGGACAGTGGTTGGGGGGGGGGCAGTTGGGATGCTGGCCCCAACCTGATCAAAACTAAAGAGGTCTTCTATTGGTATATACAGTTTTCATAACCCGGTGTCTCTCCCTGTTCGGAAGGACGTGCCCTGGGTCACCCGACCTGGGGCTCTGTACGCACCTCTCTCAGTGACGTCCCTGTCAGGTCTGTGGGGGAAGCTGCTCAGCTCCCAGGGGTCCTGTTGGCCCACAGAGAGGGTCTGCAGGCTGTTCCCCAGGGGTAGCATTCTGTCTGCCTCCAGCCATGCTTCCGAGCAAAGATCTGGAAGAAGTGGCCCTTGTAGGCTCTGGAACCGCAGTAGGGTGGGTAGTGTTCCTCGCCCCCAGACCCAGCACGAAGAGAAGCAACCCCTTCCTGAGCCCCCCTGGGGGCCACGTGTGCTCCGTGAACCCGTATCTCTTTCTCAGCTTCTTCCTTCTGCTCTCCATGCCTCTTCCCTGTGCCCAGACCCTCAGCCTGTCCTACCTCAGCCTTCTCTCCTCCCCCAGCCAGCCCAGGCCTGGCTCCCTGCGGCCCAGGAGGGTTTCTGCAGAGCAGCGCTATCTAACAGCACTTTCGGCAAGGACGGAGATGTCCTCTGTCTGCACGGTCGAGCACAGTAAACATTGGCTGCGCGGAGCTAGCGAGCACTTGAAGAGTGGCCGGGGTGACCAAAGGACAAATTTTAACTTTATTTCATTTTAACTCACTCCAGTAGCCACCATAGCTACTGTACCAGGCAGCATAGCTCCGGTGAGAAAGGGCTTGCTCTCTCTTCATCCCATGACTCCGCCTGGAGCCAGAGCCCGCGAAGTACCTCTGGTGGGAGGGGCCCTGCAGACGGGAAGGGACCCACTACAGAGGGTCCTCTCTCGCCCACCACCACGGTTTGCTCACAACGTTTTATCGCACCCACCGAAATGTTTCCAGTTCTGAGGGAGGTCTCTCTGCTCCCTGCTGTCCCGAACCCCTACATACGTGCTCATCCATCCCAGGAAGGACACCCCTCACCCAGTCAGACAACTCCAAATCACCTTGTATTCTGGGGCGGGTAGAAAAGAAGCACAAGGGCGCCTGGGTGGCTCAGTGGGTTAAAGCCTCTGCCTTCGGCTCAGGTCATGATCTCAGGGTCCTGGGATCGAGGCCCGCATCGGGCTCCCTGCTCAGCGGGGAGCCTGCTTCCCCCTCTCTCTCTGCCTGCCTCTCTGCCTCCTTGTGATCTCTCTCCCGCTGTGAAATAAATAAATAAAATCTTTAAAAAAAAAAAAAGAAAAGAAAAGAAGCACATGTCTCCCTGTACGAGGCCAACGGCACAGAACCCTGTGGAAGAGCGTCTGGGTATCCGATTCAGTTCTGCAAGGTCTTGAGGAAACTGCATGGTCTCTCCGAGCCTCCCGTGCAGAACTCTTACGATGGGGACACTTGGCTGAGTCTTATTCGCTTCCTGGGCCTGCTCTAGGGATGCTGGGAGGAGCGCCTCAGAAAATACCTCTCTTTGTGGTGCTAACATTTGTATACTTTTCGGGGCGCCCGGGTGGCTCAGGAGGTTAAGCGTCTAACTCTTGACTTTGGCTCACGTCATGATCTCAGGGTTGTGCGATCAAGCCCCGCGTGGGGCTCCGCACTCAGCGTGGAGTTTGCTTGAGACTCTCCCTCCCTCTGCTTGTGCTTTCTCTCTCTCTAATAAATAAATAAAATCATAAAAAAAATTTGTATTCTTTTCTCTCCTACCCAAGGCAGCCTTCCCTGTCAGTGTCTGCCAGATTCAAGTACCTCGGTATGCTTCCAATTAAAGCCCAACCTTTTATGATCATGGAGATTATAGAGCTTAAGGGAAAATAAGTATATGTGTGAGTGTGAGTGTGTATCTTGGAAAATTCCCTTTCCCTGGAAGTACCTGCTGGACCCCCCTGGAGGACACGTATGTTCCCAAGCTCAGACAACAGCATCCTCTGGCTTAACACCTTCCCCAGGGAGGAAATACTCACTCACGTTCCCCTCTACAGAGGAGCCACGGACAGGGGGGACGGACGAGTAGAGGGGAGGATAAGGAAGGCGTTCTTGGAAAGATTCGAAGCTGAACCAGAAAAGAGAAAACACCAAACACCGCCCACCCATTCGGAGCTCCTGGTGGATTTTACTAGGTCATTTAAAGTGGGAGCAGGGGGTGGAGGAAGGCAATGACACAGAAAGGAACTAGAAACAGGTACAGATGGTCCCCGTCCCCCGGTATTCACGCTCTTGTGTTGTCCTTTCCCACACTGTGCCGGGCTCAGTCTGTACGACCAGCAGAGTACGGCAGAAGGGATAGGATGTCACTTTTGAGATTAGGTTGTAAAAGACAACCTCTCTCTCTTTCCCTCTGTCTCTCTCTCTCTCGGATCACTCATTCTGTCATGAGCACCCTACAGAGAGGCCCACATTGTGAGGAAATGAAGCTTCCGGCCAACAGCCAGTGAGGAACTAAGGGCTGCCAACAACCATGTCAGGGAGCTTGGACGTGGACCTTCCAGTCCCATCCGAACCAAGTTTTCAGATGATCACAGTCCCCACCAACAGCTCGACTATGATCTCAGGAGAAACTGAGCCAGAACCACCCAATTACACTGCTCCTGGATTCCTGACCCTTGGAAACCGCGGGCAACCACCAATGTTTGTTGTCTTACGCTCTGCATTTTGGAACCGTTTGTTATGCGGCAAGAGATAACCAATACAAACGCCCAGGCCAAGCTCCATTTCCAGCGACCTCTCCTTGGGAACGGTAATGGCAGCGTCCCCAGAGCCGTCACTCACACACAACTATGCGCACAGACACGTGTGCCCTACAAACACACATACGGGCGCGCGAGTCCTCAGGCTGCCCGGCCCTTGACATTTCACCTGCTTTCCAAGCATCATCCCGTTTGAGCTGCAGAACAGTCTTAGAAGGTTGATGGCCTTTGTTATAGATGAGAAACATGCCCCAGGGAGGTGCAGAAATGTCTCTGAGGCTCCGTGTCTAGCAACAAGCCCCAAACCAAGTCTGGACAAGTCTGCACACTCGAGGGGCCACCCACACATTTAGCTGCAGTGGCTCCTGTTTTGTGACTTCCAGAAAGTGAAGGTAGGGGCACAAGGGATGTTTGCTTAAAGTGGGGGATGGTTTTAGGCTTCTAGGAGCTAAAAATCGTGTCTTTAGAAAATACAACCCATCCACCCTCCCTCCCTCTCAACCCTCCCGGTACTGGTGTCTCCGGGTGCCAGAAACTCTCAGCCCTGGATCATTCTCTTAACTCAGGCCAAATGCAAAGTGACCTACCCTGGTTACCCACTAAGGCCAGATCGACCACCGACATCCCAGTTCACAAGATGGGA
>LNAC01000015.1:3308537-3471147 GCA_002007465.1 Ailurus styani | reverse complement strand
GGTGGGGGTGGGTGGAGGGGTGTAGGTGGTTTCCCCCAGAAGAAGCACCGCAGTAAAAATAGGCTAGAGCTTCAGCCAGGAAAGGGGGCCCCAGGCTCCCCTGCTCTCCCGAGGGCGGTGGCACGGGAACTGGAGACGGGGGCCTTCGGAGGGAGCTGGCCTTCGTGGGCCCTGCCCAGAGACATTCCAGCGATCACCTCCCCACCCCGCTCTTGACTGAGCATCCCCAACCTTCCAGCACATCAGCGCAAAGTCAGAATTCTGCCCTCCGCCCGTCCCATCCCTGTTCTGTCCTCCCAGCCACGGCTGCAGCTCATGGTTCAAAGGCCCGAGGTTTCCTGCTCCCAGGGACGAGGCTGTGCCATCTGCTCCCTGATGCACGGAGCCAGTCTGGAATACTGCGGCCCCTGAGCCACCGGACCAAACACACACACAGCCCCATATCGTATTTTCCCTTCTCACAACATGCCGCATCTTTGTTTGGGGTCCACACACGTTTTCCGGCAGTTCAGCGCCAGCCGGGCAAACAGAAAGTCTGCAATCAGCGGAAAATCAGAGTCTGAAGGTGGCTCGGGGGCTGGCATATTCCCGAGGCAGGGTGTAACTGTGGGTCATGCAGCCCCCGGAGCGGCTGCTTTTGTTCTGGGTTCATCCGTGCACCTGGAGAGGTGGCTCAGGATACGGGGGCCCGCTCTCCCTCACACCACTGACCCAGGCTCCTGCATGTCCTGGGGCCTCCCGCCCGCCCCTGGGTCCCTGCACTGCTGCACCTGCTCCCGTGAGCCGGGGGCTTGAGGGAGGCAGGCAGAGCTCTCTGGGTGTGGGCCAGGCCTGCCTCTGTGGGCAAGGTCAGGGAGGAGGATCGGACGGGCCCAAAAAGACCTTGCGGGGTGGAGGGGGGCAGGTGGGATCTGAAGGATGGGAGGGAACCCGCAGGGTGACAGTCGGGTGGGAGGGGTCCTGCGCAGACAGACAGCTTAGTGAGGCCCACGCAGCAGAAGGGAGGTGTGGGGGAGGGGCAGGGGGCAGGCAGGGGGGGCACGCCTCCAGGGAGTGGAGGGGAGGGAGCGGGTATGGCCGGCACTGGTAGGGGGTCCTACAGGTCTAGGAGGGAGGTTATATGCTGTCAGGTTCCTTCACTACTCTGTGCAAGCTACTTTCCTCATCTGCAAAATGGAAATAAAAATGATGCCTTTCTGGGGGTTGTGGGGAAGATTATCGGTAATCTGCCCCAAGCTGCTAAAGTGTGAATGTTCTGGCGACTGTAAGTTTTAAGCTCCCCTTGAACTGCTGGTAAGTTTGACTGTCCACCTACAATCTGACCTCCAGAGCTTGCCACGGCTGTGGGCCTGTCTGCTCCTGGTGCTCCGGCTGTCTGTCTCTCTGGCTCTGTCTCTCCGGCTTTCTGTTCAGATCGACTTGGAAAGAACTGGCAGCTCCATCCATTCTGCATTTTCAAGGGCACTGAGATGCCTGCAGGTGCCACCTCGGTCTTCATTTCCCCCCGGGCTGAGGGGGCGTTGAGTACAGGCATCACCTTCAAAGACCCAAGGGTCTAACTCCTTGAGTTATTTTAATTCTGTTTGCTGATGTTTTGCCTAATTGAGCCCTTGCATCACTTCTGGAAACCAGCCCCCCTCCCCCCCCAATACTCCAAACCATAATAGAGGCCACCTTGGCTTCCCTAAAACACACGCACTGGAATAAATGACTAAATTTCAATTACTAGGGAAGACTCAGAAATAACTCCTGGAGCTCAGGGTAGACGCTGATCAGGCAGGAAGGCTCCTTGGTATTTTTAAAGCCTGTGCTGCATCCCTGCTGGGAAACCTTGGGGAGTGTGCCTGGGGCCCCGGCCCTCTGGGACCGGGGGAGCAGGAGGAGGGGCTCTCAGCCAGACTGCCCTCCCCGGAGAACTGCCCACCCTTCTAGAACTCATACCACCCCCCCTCCAGCTTCTCACCAGGTGGGGCCCCCGCAACCCGGGCTATGGAAGGGGCCTCCTAAATATGTCCATGCGTGAGTCATCGGAACCAGGGAAGGGCTCTCCAGGCATGACTGAGCCGGAGCTGGGATGCAGGAGGCAGGAGGTGAGTGGCTCTGCCGGGTAGGTCTCGACTGAAACCGTGCCATTCACTCATTCCTTTGAATTATGCACCACCTCTCCACTCAGTCCATTTGAAAACAGCAGCCCCATGCTGGTCGCCACGGGGGCACATGAGTTAATTAGGGAGCGTATGTAGAAGGCAGTGAAGGACCCGAAGAGGGAGGCGGAGCAGGTCGGGGGAGGGGACAGAGAGCTTTCTGCAGAGAACTGGTTGGGGACACAGGCTCCGAAGCCCGGCTGCTCGGCTGTGCCGTCTGCCTCAGCTCCTTCACCGCTGCTCGGCTGTGCCGTCTGCCTCAGCTCCTTCACCGCTGATGACTTGTCCCACCTGGAAAGTGGAAGTAAAAGCGGTATCTCCTTTCTAAGGCTGGTGGCAAGATGATAGGAGCTGCTATTCTGTAAAGGGCTCAGAGTGCCCCGAGCACGGCGAGCATTCTAGAAGCGCTCGTTAAATCGCTGAGGGACTGCCGGAGGACTGAGTGTGGGCTGGGCTGGCCCGGGGGTCCGGCCGCAAGGCCCCAGAACCAGTGGGATGGGCCACCTGCCCTCTGAGTGAGGTGGGCCCAGGCAGCACCCCATCCCTGGCAGCCAGAGCCCTGGGAGTATGGGGACTCGGCCAGGCGGGCAGGGTACCCGGGGTGCGGACCTAGACCACGTCGGGTCCTGGAAGATGCACGCAGGGGCAGCAGATATGGCCTGCCTTCCTGGACCTCTCTGGAGAGGGCACAGGGGCTGGGTGGAAGATACCAAGGGTTATTAGTTATTGGCACCAAAAGCCCCAGCTGGCCTCTGGGACTTCTTGTGTACCCGCCATCGATGTCACCTGTGCGCACCCCTGCAGGCGGCAAGTCAGTGCCCTTGGGATGCAGCAAGAAGAATGGGCTTGGCGAGGGTCCTTAGCTCCTCGAGAGCCCCGGCCCGGTGCAGGGGAGCTGGTCATGAAGCGGAGCGAGGCTGGCGCAGGCCCTGGGCTGCCACCCCCAGGCAAGGCTACGCAGACCTGGCGCCCGGGCCCCAGTCCCTGGGGGCCCCCAGAGTTGCCCATTTCCATAGGCTCCAGCAAGGGAGGAAGGGTTGGGGGTTAACATTTCTGAGCCAACTCCCCAGTGCCCAAGGCGGCCGAAACTGAGAGACCGAGGGCACCGAGTAGAAACTGAACCCACTCAGGTGGCTGTTTCCTGGGGGTACCCGCCCTCCCTCTCGTCTCAGGCACAGAGCTGGTGAGGGTGGCATTCCTCCATCTCAGCCAGTTTCCCAGTTGGCAACGCTGCCGCCTCCCAGGCCTCTAGGCGCGGAGCCCCTGCTTCCGCTTCCGCCGGCTCTCTTCCCTCCTGGTCCCTCTCTTTCCCCATCTGGGGTCTATGGGGTCTGAATACATCCTAAGAGCTGGAAAGAGGGCAAGAGAGCAAACAGAGAAGGGCAATGCTCAGCTTTCCCAGAGCGGGCACAGACTGGGAGATGCCCATGGCCAGGGTGGGCAGGCCCGGCACCTGGGAGCTCGGCCAAAATGCACAAAATGGCCCTCCCACGGGTGCGGGCCCAGGCCCAAGGGACCTGCTGGCCCTTCCCTGGGAGAGGGGCCCCGGGGCCTTGTTTTCTTTCCCACGAAGTGTGATGCGTACAGCCAATCCTGAGCATGGAGCGTGTGCCAGGGAAGAGGGGCAAGAACGGGCACCCAGGGAAGGGGCAGTGGCCTTAGGTGAGTCATAGGCTGGCCTCCCCGGGCCCTCTCACAGCCAGGTCCACCCAGGACCGCTGCGTGAGGCGGCTGTGGGGCCCACGGGAGGATCTGGCCATCATGATTTGTACAGAGGCTGGGGTCTTCTCCAGGCATGTCAGGGCTGGAATTTCACATCCCTTGGACATGGACATGGACATCTGGCTTCAAGAAATGAGCTGTTCTTCTTTCCAAGAGTGCCTGCTTGGGGGTGGGCGTGGGGGAGGGAGGAGAAGGAGCCTAAAAATAATTCCTATCTGACTCATGTTGCTTGGAATCTGACAGGGCTGCCTGCCAGGTGGGGGTTTGCCTGTCCCATTTTCTTATCTATCTTTAGCAGGGACTTAATGAGGGCAATTTCCTTGCTGGGATATAAAGACAAACCTCAGGCAATGGCAGTGTGATCTGTCTCACCGTCCCCTGGGCTCCTGATGACAGGATGACAATGATGGTCACTGCAGCGCTAGGCAGTCTGGGTGGGGGGGCATGCAGGTTCCAGGGACGGTGTCATCCCAGGACGGGTCAAACGAAGTAGAGGTCTCCTCAATGAAACCCAAACCAGGGGACGTGCAAGGAAGCCAGGGTCTTCTGCTCCTCCCTTCTCTGGCCCCCAGCTCTGCCACCACCAGCCACACAAGATGAATTACTAGGTCTGAAATCCCACCCCTCACAATATATTCCTTTCTCTTGAGCACCTCTCTACCCTGCTTTAAAGAGCAAGCACAGTTGGCTCTCATTATTCACTGTAGCGAAGTTCTACAAAGTTCCGCAAACACCGAATAGGGAATTCTGAATAATTGCCCCCAAGGGATATACACGGTTAGGTTTCTGTGAGCCCCTGGTCACATTTTCTGCATTGGATCAATACATAACTTTATATTATTTGTTTCTGCTTGAAGACACCTTGCTTAATATAGAATGTTGATGCATCAATGGTGAACTCATGGTCAACAGCACTCTATCGATCCTGAAAATACATCATAGGTATCACGACTATATATAACTTGTGCCCGAATGACACTTACCTAACACATGTATTTTTCTCCAGAAGGTACACCATGGCCTTCTTGCCCTTAGGAACAACAGACAGCACCTCAGCACTGCACTTGGGAGCACTTTAAACAGCAAATTCACCAACACAAAGCACACACATGTGAATATCACGGTGCTAAATCGATCGTGAAAAGGATGCTTGTTTGCGGATAGAGGGCTGAAACACAAAGGTGGGGCATCTTCTGGTCTGACCTCAGCTGGGAACATGCACATTGGGCAAGTCAGTCAAATTTCTCACCGCCCCATGCGTGTCCGTGAATGACCTTGAAAGGACTGGGAATACTGATTTCAGGGGTTACATGTACGTTTTAGCAAGTAGGCAAATTTGCAAATATGGAATCCATGAGTAATGAGGACTGACTCAACCTGTGTGAATGAGCCGATGGCTAAATCTAGGGCCCTGAACGAGGTTATCTCCTGACCCATTCCTGGTTGGCAAGATCTGGGACTTACATCCTCACAGGATGAAGGACTCCATGACTGCTAGGGTCATCTGCGGTACTGAAGGGAGTGAACAAGCTCCCAAAAGCAACTGTGACTTACGGGAATGGAGTTAAGGAGGCAGAGGGCATCCCTAGGGTCCTCGCCCGTGAGCTTAGAAGTGAGGAGAAGGAGGGGTAAAGTGATTCTAGAATGGAATAAGGGGTTGCCCATAACCAGCGATGACTATCAAAGCATGGGGTAGTCATCCGAACATGTCAAGGGTTGATGATAGTCCTAAAATCGTATTTTCGTCTTTCGAGTGAGAAGGAGGACAGAAGCCTGAGGTTGCTGACAGCGATGATGTAAAATTAACAGGGCAGCTGAAACAAAGGTTTGCCTTCTGTCAGGGGACAAGTGCTGGCCCAGGAAAGGCAGACCCCGAGGAGCAGGCCGACGATGCCCAGGACCTAGGACGGGATGGTGGGAAACGACAGGTGCTCTGAATTCTCATCTTCTTGCCCAAGGGATGGAGCAATATGGTTCAGGAAAAGAGAACTCTGCACTAAGGTCATAAATGGCCCCAGAACACGTCTGAGGAATCTTGGAGAACAAAGTGCTAGAGACTGTAGCTGTGTGCATACAGTTCCAATTTTCCAAAGGAAAAAAAAAATCCAGAAAAATACAGATACCCTTTTTCTCAGAGAATCCTAAACAGATGATTTGGAAGAAATGGTGTCATCACTAATAGCTAGCACAGAGTCACACAAAACCAGACCAAACTGACTGCCTTTTTTGAAAGGCTCACTTGCTGATACAGGGAGGAAACCCTGCAGACATCAAAATTCAAGGAATGTTTCCAGGGGTTTGTCATATCACTCTGTCTGGGGACTAGACTTATTCATTAAAAATTTTTTTAATTGATATGTAAATCATAGAACAAAATCCACCCTTTTAAATGACATAATTCAGGATTTTTAGTTTATTTACCAAGTTGCATATCCATCACCCCTAATTCCAGATGTCCTGTTCATTTTTATCAGTGACCCAGATGATGTCACAGAGAGCTTGCAAAATCAAATCTGATGGCTGACACTTTGTCCCTAGGGAAAGAGCCTGGCACCCAGGGAGGGTCTGGGCACCTGCTGGCAGAGGAAGGGAAGGCGGGATGAGATTCTTAATTGGTTCCACAATTAGAGGACACCGAGCCACGGTCATGGTCATTCGTAGGACGGAGGCAGCAAGAGCGGCCGGAGGCTCGAATCACCCTGCAGTGTCCAGGATGTGGCCGACTGCACCACCTGGGGACCCAGGGAGGGGGTGGCATGCGGAAGTGTGGGGACAGCTCGCTCTCCTGTTCCCCGCCCAGCAGGGCCATCTGACACTAGCTGGATGCCCACAGCATTCTTTTCTTCTTTCTTCCCAATCTGCTCTGCACATGGAGTAAATGAACCATTCTGAGACCTCACTTAATGAAACGGATTAATTTAGAAACTGGCTCTCCTGTCGCCCCAGCTGCTAGGGCAGTGTGGGATGGAACGACGGTGCCTGTGTTCGTTTTCCTGCTCTGTTAGGAGGCTGGGCTAAGAGAGTGTTGACAGAGACTTGTAACACCCTGGGCTGGGGCCCATCAGGAACCAGGAGCTCTGGCTTTTCCCTTCCACTTAGTTCAGTTGGGGGTGGGGCTGCTGCGAGCTCCACCCTTCTGGGCTGTGTCTAGGGAGCTTTGTGGGGTGACTTCCGGGGGGTGGTGGGAATCCCTGGCTCCCGCACCTGTTGAGCTGTGGCAACTTTCACGCTCCTCCCCTTCCCCTTCCAAATCCTCTCTCACAGTTAGTACAAAGTCCACCTCCTCCAGGAAGCCTTCTTCAGCCACCCCCCACTGGCTCCTTTCTCTGAACGCTTGGATGCTGCAAGTTACACACCACGTTCTGGTGGCTTCAGGGGCCAAAGAGGTTGTGCTATTCCTCCAGCCCTGGACAGCAGGGACCAAGGCTGGCACTTCCCTGCTCCGCTCCGGAGCACACGACGTAGTACAGAGCACCACCCCATCCATCCCAGTAGGAAAGTTAAGTACTGCTCCCACTGGGGTGTGCGCTGTGAGGCACCACCCAGACCCCCTCTCAGGAACGGCGCACTCCCCCCCCAACCCCAAGCTGCTGCACGTGCTGGGAGAGACACCCCCCAGCTCTCAGCCCCTACAGAAAGTGTCCTGGGCAAAGACAGTTGCTGACTTAAGGTTGTGGCAATGGGGATATAAAGACCTGTTCCTTTACTCCATCATGGGACAGCTCTGAAGTCACTTCCCTGTAGGGTCAGAACTCCCCCGCCAGACTGCCCTGCAGCTCAGCTTCTCCCTCTGCTCGACCCTGCTCCCTTCCCTTCCTGTCTACAGCTATTGCTCCAAAGGATGCGTCTCAGTAAGGGCCCTGCCCACTCATCTCAAACCCAGAGTTGGCTTCCCAGGGAACACAGATGCTGCAGGTTGTTCATTGCCTCAGTTTGCTCGCTCTGCAAAATGGAGCAGGGTGGGGCAGGAGTCGAGAGAATCTCTCCCCCCGCAGGTGAGCACTCACTCGAGGTCAACGCAGGCAGTGGGTCAGCTGCATGGCCAGGACTCGGCCCTCTGGGGGCCCGCTCCTCTGCCTGCACCTGCTGTGGGGGGGTAGCCTGGGGAGGGAGGGGAAGCTCCGCAGGGCCCCCTCCAGCTGGCGCGGCTCTGGGGACAGAGCACCAGAGGCATGCTGCTCTCTGAGGATTGCTTGAAATACTCATTTAGTACTTTCATATCACAAAGTGCCTCATTTTGTCTCAAATCAGCAAACATCTTTGAGTCATTTCCCAAAAGAAACAAGTGGTTACCAGTTGTTTAAGTTTTGAGAACATTTTTCAGGACAACAATCTAGGAACTGTTCAGGAGTTTAACCTTTTTCTCCAAAACAAGAAGACATTCACAGCTCAGCTTGAATCACAGAGCCCCTGGGAGCAGCCCCTGGGGTGTGGGAGCAGAGGGGCCCTCCTGCCTTGCCTGCCTGGGCAGTGGATTGTGGACGGAATGCAGGGCAAAGCTCCCTGGGCTTGCAAGTGGGATCACAGGGGATGACCCAGCCTCTCTGTAGCCATCTCCTCTCCCCTCACCTTACAGTGCTTCCCGAGTACCTTGGGCTCAAAAGGGGGCCGGCGCTAAGCCCGTTTCCAGGGGCCTTATAAGGATTCGATCGTCCAAGCCTCCCACTTAGGAGACCCACTTTACATAAGAGGAAACAGGGACACAAAGCAATTTGCCCAGGGCACAGAGTTAGTGAATGGGGGAGGCAGAATTCACATCCAGGGTCTAATTCCAGGGCATGCGTCCCGACTTCAACAATTGGGACGAAAAGCAGCAAGGGCACGGCCAGCCTGGCGTCCAGCCAGAGCTGGGATGTGATGCAGACATCCTGCTCCAGGCTGCAAGGCACCACGCAATCCAGCTTCAGCTACCAAGACCTGGTCCTTCCTGGAGCCCATCCTTGGACTAGCTGAACACCGTCTTCTTCCACGACCAGCTAGCTTCCTCTGGTTTGGGTCCCTCCGAACTTGACGCAGCTGCTCTTAGCCTCCGTGTAAATCTTTCAGTTTATTGGCGTGACTGTTCTTTCCCTGCAGCCTCCTCTTCCCTGGCCCCATCCCGTTAGCCTCTCCTCCCGGGACATACTTTCCATCCCTTTAATCATCTTTATTGCCTTGCTTTGGACCCTGTCCCGGGTCCACATCCTTTGCGAGGTGCGCTGACCTAAGCGGGCATTTGTTAACACGAGCGTGGCTCAGCGGAAGGTCAGCTTCCCCGTGCGTGCGTGTCACGCTCCTCTCCCTATGTTCCTGGGGCAGCTGCTGCTTTCCGGAGGCCTGCCGCTGTCTGGGCGTGGGGGGGCGGGGGGGGCTGCTGAGCCAGGCGGCCAGGTCCGTGAGCCAAGGTATGGCTGACCTGGAAGGACAGCAGCAGCCTGCCACTGCTCCTGGGTCAGGGGGTGACTTTTCACTCGATGCTCAGGGACTCCCCCCGCCGCACCTCCAGACATAGACTTGGGACCAGGGGGACAGGGGAGGAGGGACACCCAGACTCTGCTCTCCCTGACTCTTCCCCAGTCGCCTGGGGCCCCGTTCCCCAATTAGAGACGGGCTCCCTACTTCTTCCCTCCGCCGGGAGCCGAGAAACGAGGAGTTAGCCTTGACAAAGCAGCACAGCACCGAGGCGGTGCACACGGCAGTCACCGTCCCCTGGTCAAGCCTGGTCCAGGGCTTGGTCCAACTCTCCTGGCTCAGTTTCCCCTTTTCCTGCTGCTACATAATGTGCCTAGTGGTTCCGGTTCCTAAGCCAGGACGGCCTTCCTCCTAGTTAGCGGTGTGGCTACTGTTCCCTGGGAGGGCGTCTGATCTGCTAAATCCACTGCTTGATGACGATGAGTGCTGGAAACCCTGTCCTCCACCCAACACACCTTGTGCAGGGCCCACGTGTGGAGGGGAGGCCCAGGGACCCCAGTCAGCCACAGCCCTTTTTCAAGGGGGCAGCAGGAGAACAGGCACCTCCACTTCGCGAGCAAGGGACGTGGCCTGGACTGTTCCCTTGGCTCTCTGAGAATATTTTCTGTTTGTTAAAGGTCAAACCACAGGCCACCACTTTGATCTAAGAAGAAATTCCCTATAGAGGGATACGCCTCCTTTTAATTCCCTGGGCAGAAGACTTTTTTCTCTTTCCTTCTTTCCTGCTCCTTCTACTCCTTCCTTTTTTTTTTTTTTATGTTTCCAACCAGAAATAATTAATGCGTATCCAAACAAAAAATACACTCTAACCCTGCTTTACTACAAATGTCCGCAGACTACAAACATCAATCTGTACCTGGAGTTTTCCACTTGCAATCTACCACGAAGACTTTTCTATGCAAGAACGGCTCCAAGGGAACAAAGGCGGGTCTTCCTGGGACGCCGAGNGGGGGGGGGGGGGGGGGGGGAACTTTCTCCAGCCCCTTGCTATCACCCAGCACGACGAACTGTTGGGAGACCCTCGGTTCTGCCCAAGTTTAAGTGAGCTCCTCCAGGCACTGGAGAGCAGGTGCATGTGTGGCTGCTGGTCTGCGGGTTGCTTGTCACCGCAGAGCCGAGCATGGCCAGCGACGACTTGCAGTGACTAGGGAAGAGCAGGAGACACAGACACCCTTGCAATCGTGAGCTCCGGAGCCTCCTGGAGGCCATGTCTCAAAGCACAACGTCAGCTGGGACTTAGTCCCTTGAGGACTACTGTCCTTGCTGCAAGTGGAAAGAGCCTTTCCCTTCCTGAGCTGTGGAACCTGCACCCTGTCCCTGGACTCCTGAAGGGATCTGTTCCCTGGGCCAGCCCCAAGAAGTGGGGCTCCTGCTTCCCAACTTGTACCTGACCGCACTGCTTCATCTCATGGGTATCAGCAGGTCCCCCTGAAAAGCAAAACCCAGCTCAGAACTGACGGAGCTAGAGACAGCTGGCCAAGGACAGAAAGCCCAAAGCTCTGGATGGAGTCTCTCCTACCTCCGGTCATTTCTCCTCCGCCGGAACAACTTCTTCGTGTGGGCGATCTCCACTTCGTGGGGCATCGGGTGGTAGCCCTGTGTGGTGTGGGAGGAAGGGGGGTCGTGAGTAACTTGAGAAAGAGAACAAAGACCTTCCTGCACATAACTATTGATGGTAATGCCTATGACCAAAAGACAATCAGGAGTTTGAAAAGACTAGACTCTGACCACAAAATCCAGACTGAAAAATGGAAAATGTGTTAATCAATTTCCCACCAGGCAACGATGCTGGAATTACAGGACTAAAGAACAGTAGGGACACAAAGGGGACCTCAGAATGTGTCAAATCCAGTCACTCAAATTCCAGATGACAATGCTCAGGGCCAGAGGAGTGAATGAACCCGTTCAAGGTCTTGCAGAGAATTAGCAACGGAGCTGGGACCAGATCCCAGATTCATGGCTGCATGACCAAGGACAAGTTACTCTTTGAATGCTCATGACTTCTCTAAGTTTTCCAATACACTGGGAATGTCAGTACCTTCTCCAGGCTGTTGAGGGGACCAAAGGGATGCAGCCCCTTGCAAACCCCAAGCCTCATGGAGACGCAGTATGCTAGGACCCTCGCTGCCTCACCCTGGTCCAGGACCGCCTGTGCAATTTCGCCCCAAGACCCTTATTCCTCACACTCCTGGGGAATGTTTAGGGGAAACATGAAATAGTTCAATGCTTTTTTAAACTATACACCGGGAAAGTCCCAAGAATGGTCTTTTGTACACTGTCATCAGGACAATAACGATACACCTATGTCAACGTTGGAGACGGACCCTCTACTTGTAAAAGGGGGTTGATCCCGCCAATGCCAGGCCCCAGGCAGAATGATCTGCAGAAGCTGGGCTGATGGCCAGCTCTGTTCTTAACCACTGCCCTCCTCCCAGCAGGAAAGTGTGTTATGGTGGGACATGCGGGCGAGGACTGTCATCACATTATGGGCCACCTGTGTGTGTGGGGGGGTAGGCAGGGGGAGTGGAGGGGACCAGGCCCGGAGGGCTGGGAGGAGGGGGTGGTCTGACTTGGGCCTGGGATACCTGGTACAGGTCTGATGCAGACGACACCTTGAGTGTGATCCCCCATGTGGCCCACGAGGCCCTGCACACGCACAGGGTGAGAGGGAGTGACAGGGCCCAGTGTGCTGGAGCGCGTCAGTGAGCATCCATTTAGCCCAATCCCCCACTGTACAGACAGGGAGACTGAGGCCCAGATCCTCTATGGTAGCAGCCCTCTGGTTTCAGACTCCCCCATGGAGGGCTGCACCGGCTGCCTTCTCAGGGCTTAGCCCCCGACCGAGGGGGGCTGGGTGTGGACAGCTCTGGCCAGTCTCAAGGAGCTTCCCAGGGTGGGGTAGTCGGAGGACGACAGGCAACAGGCTCAGGAGGACAAGGGGACTCTGGCATTATGGACGCGTGGCCTAGCCTCCGACTCCAGGGGGGGAAGGCCACATTTCAACATTCATTGTCATAACACTCCCTCCCTCCTACCCTGTCTCTGGCCTCCAACAATCTGGCCCAAAAAGCATGAATGAATTCCGGGCTCCAGACAGCCACAATGGGCCTCTGCAACCTTAGGCTGTGCTTTGTTTAATGGTTTTCTCAAAGGATATTATTTGCTTTTCTTTAATACAAAACACAAACAAGGAAAAACACCACGTCTTCCCTCTCATTTCCCCTCTCCCATCCTGACCCAGCTCCGGGCTGGCCCCTTCCCTCCCTCCCGGCCTCGGGTCACCGCAGGAACGCGCTGGGTGTGCCCCACGCAGACAATGGAAGGAAGCTGAGGCTCCCTCTCAAGCTGGCGGCCTGGATGGGGACCTCCCCGCGGGGCCGGCCGACGGAGCCGTCCGCAGCCCCGGGCCTTCCACGAGCCGGGACGTGCGGCGCCCTAGTCTGGGCTTCAGAGCCCGGGCGCTGCCCTACACCCTGCCCTCGTCCTCCGCACCGTAGCAGGAGGCAGCTGCCCTCAGGACTCAAACTCAGCAGCAGCCCTGCCTCTCCACCAAACTCAGTGTGGCCCAGGGGACCTGCCAGGCCACTCGGGGCTTCTGACGCAGCACCCACCCCTCTATCTCTCCCCCAGTTAATGCATACGTGTGCATGCACAGACGATGTCCCGGTAGTCCAAGCACGGGCTCTGCAGCCGTACCCCGGGCTCTGCCTTTAGATGATCATGCGACTTTGATTGCTAACCTCCCCTCCACAGCACTTGGTTTCCACATCCCTCCTAATAGCATCAGCTTCCTCGGGTCCTGATGAGGGTTAGCTGAGTTGATAAGCATGAAAAGAATGTAGCCTAGGGCCTGGTATGGAGTAAGCCTCTGTAAGTCTCTCCCCAGGCATCTCCGTCTCCCTTACCATCATCTTCCCCATCGTCCCGACACTCGGCTCGGAGCCGGGTGGGCCCAAACCGGCAAGGCTGCGCTGGTCCTTCTCCCCGTGGAGCCCCAGTCCTGGCACAGAGTCTGAGGGGGTTTGCCGGGGGAAGGGGGGACCCTCAGGTTAGGGAAGGCAGAGGGATCAGCAGAGAGCTGGTGATGCAGGTGCGGAGCTGGAGAAGGGGCAGGAAGTGCAGCCTGTGCCTTCTCTGGCCCGAGGCTGGCAGACCTCAGCTGGAGGCCAGAAATCAGCTACAAAAAGTGACAAAGGACAAAGTCTTGCACTTCTGAGGCCCTCCGTCCCCAGGAACAATCCAGGCCAGGGCGATGGAGGACGGGTACCACCCCCCAAGACCACTTAAGAGCCCCAGGGTATAGGCATCTGGGTGAATAAATGAGTAAGTGGATTACGCAGGACCTTCAGGTGCTCCTCCAGGAGACCGGGCACACGATTTACGCGAGCTTCACTGGAGGGCCCTCTGCAATCAGCCACTCTGTTTCTCAAGCGGGTGGTTGGCACCAAGTGACACATACAACTCAGGATACTGCCTGTGCTCCTAAGACAAGGACAACTGGGTGTCAACAGGGGCAAGGATGAGGCCAACCGATGAAGAAAGAGAAAATCTGTGCTTAGCCACACCCCTGCCATCAGGCTAGCTGCTTGCTGATCTGAGTTGGCAGAAGTTCTTTACTCTGTGCATGAATGCTCATGACAACATTGTTCATTCATAACAGCCACAACTGGAAACACCCCGCATGTCTGCTAACGGATGACTGGATGAGCAAAATGAAGTATGTCCATACAATGGAATAGTATATGGCCATACAAAGAAGTTCTTTTTTCTTTACTTTTTTTTTTTTAAGATTTATTTATTTATTTGAGAGAGAGAGAGAGAATGAGAGTGGTGGGAGAGAGAGAGAGAATCCTCAAGCAGACTCCCTGCTGAGCACAGAGCCCGATGTGGGGCTCGATCTTATGACCCTGAGACCACAACCTGAGCTGAAACCAAGAGTTGGCTGCTTAACCAGCTGAGCCACCCAGGTATCCCTAAAAGGAAAGAAGTGATGTGGATGAACCTCAGAAACATCATGTTTGGGAAAGAAGCTAGTCACCAAAGACCACGTAGTGTACAATCTCATCTTTATGAAGTGTCCCGAACAGGCAAATCTGCAGACAGAAAGTAGATTAGTGGCGGCCAGGGGCTGTAGAGAGGGAGGAGGAGGGGGGGGTGACTGCTAGTGAGTACCAGGTTTCTTTTTGGGTGCTGGAAATATTCTGGAATTAGACAGTGGTGATGGTTGCATGACCTTGTGAATATACTAAAAAAGCAACTAACCGTATGTTTAAAAGGGTGAGTTTCATGGTATGTAAATCATGTCTCAATTTAAAAAGGTGGGAAGAATATCTGGGGGCAGTATATTCCCGGTGGAGGGGACAGCAAGTGTTGAAAAAAAGAAGAAAGAAGATCCAGCCACAGTGGAAAGTGTTCCTCTCTCACTCAATTACTCTCCAGGAAGCAGCTGCCCTAAAACATTTTACATAAGATAGGACTGCAAAGGGCAGAAATCCTAGGCAAGAGGCACCCAACGACAAGTGTGACTAATGAGGAATCTGGAGAGGAGCATGAGTTGGTATCTCGAGGCCTGGCCAGGGGAGATGGTGCTTTGGCTTTAGACCAGAGATCCTCTCTGTGTTTTGGAATCTATCCCTCAAGTGGAGAATGGGAAATTTATCAGGCTTGTCAGAATTAATCCTTTAAGAGCAGAGAGTGGCCTTTGCTGCAATTCTTTGCTCAACAAATTCTTCCACTCCATGCTTTGAAAGAGGCCCCTATGGATGTCAGTGCAGGTAATGTCAGTCCAGGTGGGAGAGCACCGGCCTTCTGGTTTACCAGCTGCCAGGCGGGTCTCAGCAGTCTTCCGTCACGGGAGCCTCGGTAGCAATAAGCTGGACCACCCCAGGCTATGCCTGCTCTTCTTCCACTTCTCTGCCTGAGAACCCTTCTTCCTGTCCCTCTGATACCTGGTACCTCCACCCCCAACCCCGTCTAACCTCTGACCGCTTTTGCTCACTAAGTGGGCCTGGGAGACAAGTAGATTATATAAACCAAGCCTCTCCAGGGACAGAGGGAAGATAATACTCCTTCCGCATGCTGCACTGGCAGAATACATGTGAAACACACACACACACACACACACACACACACACACACACACACACACACACACACACACACACGGGCTTGGAGGTCAGCAATGGTCAGATGCAGTCCTGTGGGGGCAGTACCTGATTGCTCCAGTTCCAGAAACACCTTACAGAAAGTCTGCCCATTCCAGGGCAGGCTGAGGCTGATCTTCACAACCCAGGGCAGTATTTCTGAGGGATTAAAGGCAAGCCCAGCAGAGCTGCGGGCCCCAGGCTGGGAGTGCAAGGGCCTTGTCCCTGGGGTGAGGGTGCTGTAAGCGAGGGCCAACAAGCTCACTGAGCAACGGCTCTGCTCGGACGGCTCTGCAACCCGCTGACTCTGTGATCACAGTGACACACTCCTGCTAGGCTCCCCGCCCCCCACCCATCCTACAATCCACCTGCTCTTGCATTCACCTGAGCCTATAAAAATGGCTGTTGTAGCCACCGCACATACAGGAGTAAAACAGAAAGAGGCGAAATGCTTGTTTGTATAGAGCACGCGTTCTAGCGAAAGCAGAGGGACAGCACTCAGATGAGCAGACGCTGTGATGATTGACGAAAACGCTATGGAGCAGAACAGGCCAGCGAGGGGATTCGTGCGGCGGGGGTGGTCAGAGGAGACTCCTGTTACTCTATCTCCATCCGTCTACCTACCCACCCACACGCCCATCCGTGGTCCTTTCTCACTCAGCCAGTGCTGAAGGCCTCCCCTGTGCCAGGTGCCTCGGATGGAGAATACCAGAATGAAGAGACCCAGTTCCAGGCCTGCAGGTCAGGGGAACACAAACAAGTAAGCTGATGGACGCCATGGGCCACAGGGGACACTGAACAGATGCCTCAGGCAGCCCAGAAGAAGGAATGAGGACCCTGCTTGGGAGAAGGGTCAGGGAAGCCTTCGCCACGGAGCTGGAACCTGGGCTGAGTCCTAAGGAGTCTGAGAGATGCTCATGAGAAGACAAGAAGGTGTGTTACCACCTCCACCTGCTGGCCAATGATGTGAGCGTCACGGGAGCGTGTGGAGACGTGCTTGGCGCTATGGGCAGACAGGGAAGCACCAGGACCTTCTGAGGGCCAGCGCTGGCCTCCTGACCAGTGTCCGGTTTGGTGCATCTCTGTCGTCCTCTTCACCCCCTGGAACAGGTACAATTCTGCACCTCAACAACATTAGCTGGAGTCCTAACCCTGCAGAGTTGTGAACATGACCTTATTTGGAAATAGGGTCTTCGCAGATATGATCAAGTGGAGATGGGTTCTTACTGGAGTAGAGTGGACCCTAACTCCAATGACTGGCATCCTTCGAAGAAGAAGGAAATTTGGCTACAGAGAAACAGGAGACACTCGGGGAGAAGGCCATGGGAAGATGCAGGCAGTGTTGGACCAATGCAAGCTTGAGCCAAAGGACACCAAGGACTTCTGGAAGCTTCCAGAAGCTAGCAGCAAGAAAGGATTCTTCTCCAGAGCCTTCAGAAGGAGCATTGGCCCTATGGACCCCTCCATCCCAGACTTTTAGCTCCAGAACTGTGGGATAATAAATGTCTGTTCTTTTAGTCCCCTGGTTGGTGGTACTTTGCGATGGTGGCCCTAGATCCTGAATATGCTCCTGGCCCTCCTGTCCAGATCCCACAGCACAGTCCCAGCTGCAGGCCCACAGCACGAGGCTGGCCTCATGGCCTCCCCCATGTGCTCCCTCCACAGTAGTGCTCGCTCCTTTCACGCAGTCTTCCAGAAGCCTGTCTGACATGGGTGGTCCTAAGTCCATCTGATTCTCCCCCATGGGTGAGTGCTACCAACCCCACACCTGTCCACTCCAGAACCTTTGGGGCCATAACCCATAGGGTCATGATGCTCCAGTGGTGGAGTGCCAGGTTCCGCGCTAGGGTCTTCTGGCCCCTCATCAAACCAACAGCCTCAGACCCTGCCCAGACCCCTACCTTCCCAGTGCTTTTGGTCTATCTGAGAAGAGAGACCCAAATCCCTACAGTTAGCAGGGTTCACCTGCCTCCCCGGCCAGCCCCACCATTGGGCACACTTGCAGGGACCAGCAAGATGGGAAAGGCAGGGAAGCTGGAAAGATGTACACACTTCATGGAACCCCATGCCCACTTTCCCCTCAGGGAGATTTTCCTCTGACCTGTGGCCACTAATCCCAGACCTGAGCCTGACAGAAATCATCCAAGCCGAACTGTCTCACATGTCTGTTAGCTTTCGCTCACACATCAGCTCTTTGCAGAGGGAGAGAGTATTAGACAAATATAATAGTCTTCCTCCTAGTACGTGAAGGATCCCCCAGATTGCAGAAGATCTGGACAAATAGCACCGTGTGGTCTGTATTGGGAAGCAGGGGAGCTATGAAATGCCAACATTGGAAAGAAGGCTGGGGATCCTGGTCTCGGTGAGGCAGCAGAAGGGGATTTCACGTGGCAGGGCGTCTTCACCAGTTTCCTGATGAGGTAGGCCTGTGCTCCAGCCCTGCTCTGTCCAGTGACACACCGGTCTGCCCCCACCATTCCTGGATGTCGACTCTCTACCCGGGCCTCTTGGAAACCACCATCCCTCTCCTCTTCTTCATGAGCTTGCATATTGATTGGCCCTACCAGGCTCCGGTAGCTCGCAAGAATGCGACTGAGTACATGAGAACTAATGGTTCCTTCTCTCCAGAAGTTACCAGATGATTCAGGTGGAGGGCCCTATAGGTAGTCTGGCAGAAGAAAGACTGGATATTGGTTCTGCTGTGCCCACTGGGCAAGCCCAGGGAGCTGGAGCTCTGTAGAGGCAGGACGGAGCCTCCGGCCAAGCCAGGTCAGGACTCCACAGGCTCCCCCATCTCCAGCCCAGGGGAGACACCGAGAGTGAACAGTACAAAGCAGCCACAGCACTTGGCAACTTAATGAGCCATAAAAATACCAAGTACAGCTCCCTGACAATGAGCTCGTCTCAATAGCAGAGCCTTCCTCCTGCGGGGAGTCATGTTTTTTCAAAGCTTCTAAGAAGTTATTCTACCAAAGTCTCACTGTGGGCACATGGGCAGGATGTGTGGGTCACGTCCAATGAAATAAACAGGTAATGTTTCTAAAATTCCTGGAATCTCTAGGCTGCACAGCTATTCAGAGAGGCTGACCTATTCTAGAAGGAAAGGTGAGGGACAGACAGCCTCCCCTGTGTTTAAATTTGTGGTTTTCTTTTAATTTATTTTTTTAATCAGCAGAGACTTAAACACACACACACACACACACACACACACACACACACACACACAAGACCTTAGCTGGAGCCCCCATGTAAAATACACAGATAAAAGTAGACAGGGATGAGACTCAGAGGCTGAGCCACCAGCATTCACCCCTGCCTACAGTTCCACTCACATCCAGGAAAGTGACCCTGGACTCCACCCACTCCGAAAAGGTCTGCTGTCACTAACCTATCGATGCTGGCTCCACGGGACCTGGAGATTCTTCTGAGGAGGCGCTGAACTTAGGCTCTCTGTGACCCCCCTGAATTGCCTGTGAACATTTTGCCTGCGTCAGTTTTCAGGGGGAGCCCATGACCTTCATCATAATCTGGGGGTCTGTGCTGCATGGTAGAACAGTCACAGAGACTAGCCTGTAGCCATGGGCAAGCCTTCCTCGGATGCACTAAGCCCATAAAACCCACCCCTCCCTTTTCCTTCAAGTTGGGTTTCACACTGTGAAAGCCAAGAGTCCTGACTAATAAGTCTCATACACCTGTCACACAACCTGCTTCCCAGCTCTGTTGCCACACCAGGGGCCCTCTCTCTCCTCCTTCCGGTGGAGAATGAAGATGAAAATACTTGCCTCTTTTGTCATGACTTACTTTGATTTCACGAGCCGATAAGTTTCCCCTTTTTATCTTTCAAATATTTTGAGGTGGGTTTCTAACACTTATAACCAAAGAAGTCCCAAGCAATCCAGCATGGGATAGCTTTAGACGGTGTTATGCTGGATTTCTTCACATCCGTGAAGGCATGGAAAGCAAACATGACCATCCCCGCCCCTTCCCACTGGAAACCAGGAAATGTCAGGAAGAATCCACTGGACAATTGCAATACAAATGGCATTTGCTTGACAATTTCTGAATGAAGAGAAAAAATGGGTGAGAACATGAACAGAAACCAAGAAACAACAGAACAATGTTAGAACATTCTTTTTGGATTCTATGGCGTAAAATGTAAAGGAACCCGTTGCCAAGGGGCTGGATTTTCAATGGCCATTGTCTGCCTTCCATTGTGCAAGTGAGTCCAGGGGCAGTCCTGGATGCACAGTGGTATTCCTGGGGGTAACTGACACGGCAGCAGCCACGAAGATGCAACTAGGACAGACACGTGCTCTCCACCCCCCTGATGAGGGACATTTACTGAGGGTCTTGGGAGCCCTGATGAACTGAAAAAGCCACAACCTTTAAGCTATGGCAGACCAAAGCCTGGAAGAGGTGCAAGAAATGGAACGGAACAAGGACCACCTGGAGGAAGGGGTGCCTGAGGCTACCCTCCAAATTAACGGAAGCAGACTAAGAAAGATGGCGGCCTTGGCGCAGGTTACCAGGAAGCAGGCTTTAATGGCTTTACTCTTGCTTCTCCTAAATGTATTCTGGTGCAGCTCAATATACAAACTGGCAATAGTCAGGGGTCAGTAAGTGTGAGGGCACCTGCAGGCCATGTGGCGGGACCTCCTGCCCAAACCAACTCTAGCAGTGATGCTGAGATCCCCCTCACCCTCTTCTTTTCTCTGGCACAGTCTGTGAGATGCCTCCATGTGCACCCCAAGCCCCTGTGCCAGGAAAGCCCTCCACCCCTGAGGCCTCCTTAGTATTTCCACCCATGTCCCTCACGCGCCTGCCGGAAAGCAGCAGCTCAAACCCCTAGGGATGCCATCCTAGAATGCGGCCACTGGGGTCTCCCCACCAACTGCTTCCTGAGCTCCCTGGCTGTGTCCAGAACATTCTCAGGGGACAGAAGTGCAGCTTGCTGCAGTCTCAGCCTCCTCCGTGTACACAGTCAATGCCCACCCCAATGCAAGAGAAGTGGTGAGCAAACCACCGAGTCAGATCAGCCTGGCCAGGCCAGGGGGGCATTAGGCAGCTCGCGGGCCACTGAAGAGGTCAGGCCACGTGAGACAAGGAGCGAGTGCAGGGAGAGAGCGTGGAGGGACTAGCTTCTGCACTCAGGCTGACTGAGCACCTGCAGAGGTAGCAACGGCATTGCTGCAGGATGCGAGAGGTAAAATGTGGTCCATCCGACAGGAACCACCGGACTTTCATTCACTCCTGCAAACCCAACGGTGGATTGAACCACAGATCAGGGTTTCCACCCCACAAGGGGAAGGAGATAGCCAGTAGGATGCAACTAAAAAGAAAAAGATCATTTAAACAGAGACCAGTGCACTGGAACAAAAAGAAACAACGAAAATGAAGAGGAAGGCAATGCTTTAGACCAGAGGATCAGAGAAGGTCTCTCTAAGAAAGTGACATTGGAGCCCAACCAGAATGACTAGGTGGACAGATGGAGAGAGAGCCGATGCGGAGACCAATGTTCTCTACAGGAGAAAAAAAAAAATGAAAGAGTTGACTCTCCTTCTGTTTAGTCTTCATCGTACAAAGCTTAAGAGTTTCTTTAACTTAAATGAAGTAGTAGGCTCAGATTAGTAGTTCCCGGTCTTTTAAATTTCATAGACCAGTAAAATTAAAATTAAAAATGGGAAGTTGTTACCTTTCACTCTGCCTGAGGACGTCCCATCTACTATAACCTTCATTTCACAAAGGACAGGACTTTAAATAAAAGGTGGTCCTTTACACGGATCGGCCTCAGCTGCGTGCAAAGCACCGCGCCGTCCTACAGACGGCCCTTTACACAGGGTCTCGGGCAGGTGCTTGCCTACCTTACTCAAGTTCACCTATGTGTACTTAGGAATACAATGAAAATACCCTATGGGGCTTATGCCCTCTTCCCAGCAGGCCGCAGAGTCCACATTTATATGTACATACATTGCCCAGGGTACGTGCTCCAAGCCAAGTATTCTCAACTCCATGGGCCATTTAAGGGGTTTTTAAGAATAATTCTGTACACATGTGATCATTTTCACCTGACCTCAATCCCCAAGGAAACTGTGAACTTAGCGTTTTTCTCCTTTTGCCAAAGACCTGTGGGGCGACCTCTGGCTTACCCGCGTCGGCCTGAGTCATGGACCTCCGCAGCCACCATTCCCTCCCGGGTGTGAAAGGCAAGTACTCATGGAATCAAAGCCTTTTCCCTTCCTGCTCATGCATTTAAGCAAGCCACGATCAGTTTTTGTTTGTTTGTTTGTTTGTTTTTTTTAAAGATTTTATTTATTTATTTCACAGCGGGAGAGAGATCACAAGGAGGCAGAGAGGCAGGCAGAGAGGGGGGGGGGAAGCAGGCTCCCTGCTGAGCAGAGAGCCCGATGCGGGCCTCGATCCCAGGACCCTGAGATCATGACCTGAGCCGAAAGCAGAGGCTTTAACCCACTGAGCCACCCAGGCGCCCTCGGTTTTATTTTGGAAGCAAATGCAGGTTATTGTCTTTTTTGGTCATTTGCTCACTGACCCTCCCTGCCCATCCTGAGCCCTGTGCTTCCCCCCTTGGGTTACTGACACAATGCAGTTAGGTTGGTGAGCACCCACTGGCCTATGTGCACACAGCCCCCCGCTGCCAGCAGCTCCAAATACTGAAGCTGACTCCTCAGAACATACGCAAGTGCATCCCGTGCCAAGCGCCAGGCCCTCCCTGCGGCCAGGCTGTCCCTGTGGCGGGAGATCTCAAAAAGGCAATCCCCATCTGCCGGATGGCTCAGCTGAGCCGAAACAGAAGGGAAAGCTGATGCACCTGCTGTCCCCTTTATCCGTGAGGTTTTCGGGGGTGAGATCCCCCCTCCCTCCCTCCCTCCCTCCTTCCTTTCTTCAGAAGGCGACATTGCCCACAGGGCCGCCCTTCAGGAGCGGAGAGCTGGCCTGGAGAGTCACCCAGCTCCGGGCTCTGAGCTCCCCCAGCATAATCAGGAAGCTCAGTGTGCACAAGCTGGACCCACGGGATCGGCTTCGGGGCTGTGGGCCTGGGTGGCTGACTCGAGGGCCAGGACTTAAGGGCATGGCCAGGATTCCGGGCAGAACCACAGCCTTTCCAACGAAATCACTTCCGTGGAGGAAGCAGTTCTTTCTGCTCTCACTGCCTGTGCTTGTGTGTCAGATCAGGATTCTACCTGGAGGAAAAGCTTTAATAATCACTACTCCGCCACCTCCCCATCTGTACCCCCTGCTGCTGGTCCTGAGAACTGTTTTTACGCTTCTATTTCTAGAAATGCATCAGAAGGTGCCCTGGGCCGGGAGCCAGGAGACCTGGGTTCCTGGGGTTGGAGGTGGACTGCTCTCCAGATCTTTAAGTCCACTCCTACCCTCCTCTGCCTGTCATCCTACCCTTGCACCACATATTCTGGAACCAGGCTTTTCCCGCTGCCTGCCACATCTTCCCCACTTCTGTTCACCCCTGCAATACTGCCCAGACTTTACCATTGGCATAAATGCCCACGAAAGAACCAATTCTAGTTCCCATGAGAATTGATCCACTTGGTCACACAGCGCATTGGATAAACTTCTTAGCATTCTGTCCTGGTATCTAAATGAACTAGACAGCTGCTTCTTAGCTTGTCTCCCCAACCAGGCTACAAACTTTCAGGAGCACAGGGGCTGTGTTTCCTTCACTTCCGTGTGCCCCACGGTGCCTCAGATACTGCGGTCCTCCATAATTCCTGGTTGGACGAAAAGTTAAGATGGCTGACGGCCCTGGATGGACCAGAGTTGGGCCACCCCCATTCTCTCCACCATGGACCGGCGGCATTCACGGTGACCCCAGGCCTACAGACTGCGGCCTTCAACTGTGGAATGTCTGCTGCATTGTAAGCGGGTAAGATGCTCCATGGCTCCCTCAGCCCTCAATCCATAATTGCAATTCTCCTTGAGTTAAATGCAGGAGACATGAACACCCGGATCCCCCCAGTCTTCGGTGAGACTGTAAGTTCTCTGAGAACAAAGGTGGCTCTTTGCTGGCCTGCCTGGTGACAATGACATTGTGGATGTTTGGTGCCCACCACTCGACTCCATAGGCCCCCCTAGTGTGTAATAGGCATCCCACTTCTGCCAAGCCCGCCCGGTGTGCAAGGCCAGAGGCCGGACCAGTCGGGCCAGGCCGTAGGTCTGCTCCCTTCCCTTCTCTTTGCCATGGCCTCCTCTGCTCTAAAATGGAGAATGTAAGCACACCTTCTGTTGTGAGGATTGAATGAGGTGCTGGAAGTCCAATGAGAGGACACATGGGAACACTCCTGGCCAGTCTTTAGATACAGGTTTACTCAACCCAAATGGGGAGATGCTTGTGCCAAGACCACCCTTCAAAAAGAAGGGTCCAAGAGTACCCTCGGTCTACAAAGCCAAGGCCAGACAGGCTGAGAGGGGGTCAAGACCCCTCAGGGGACGAATATGGCCTGGAGAAGTCACACAAGGAACAGGGGCCAGGGAGGTGGCACCAAGAGTTCGCCCTGCTGGGCAGAGGGATGGATGGGCTGCAGGGTCCAAGAAGGTAGGCATGGTCTCCTCAGAGACTCAAAAGAAGTCTCCTCCTGCACAAGGCAGTTGGAAGGTGAGCTGGCCCAATTGTGACCAGAGTCAGGCACCCATAAGGAAGGTCCCACTCAATGACCGCTCCTGGGTTAGGGTCACTGATTCCAGAATGGCATTTGGCCCCGGCTCTCTGCCCTGGATCTGTGCTCTTCGTTTGGCGTGAAGCACTTGGTTGGGGGTAGGGGGTAGAGTTGAATTCTGGGTCATAGCCGGGACCACGGCATAGGCAAAAGCTAGGAGACTCCTCAGAGTCCTGCCTTTCCTGTCGAAGTCTTACCTCCCATACAGCGTCTCCCAAGTTGCACGCACTCAGTGAACCTCTTCCACTTGACTGAGAACACTGAGAGCTGGGGAAGAGGTCAAGGGGAGACATACACAGGAGGCAGCTGGTCCACGCGGAAACACCCGCCTGTGGACTCCTTGTCTGTTTGTAGTAGCTTCCCTTGACTACCTCCTAGGCCACCTCGGGTGGCCAGAAGATGACAAAGAAGATGGCAAGGTGAGGCTAGGGCATCCCTGAGCTGAGTCCCATGCGGATGAGCTGGCCCAACAATGAGGGGAAGCTAGCCTGCAAAGGCTTTCCTTCCCCTCCAGTCCTGCCCCATAAATACACTCCCTTCTCCTGAGTGAGCAATTCCGTTTCCCTGGAAGGTATTCAAAAGATCTCCTTACCATAGAAGGAACTAAATTATGTCTGCAAGAATTGTGAGCTATGATAAGGATAACAGCAGGGTCTATCACTTACTGAGCAGGCGCAGAGCGAAGAGTTTTACATGTATCAACTAATTTAAACCTCACAGGGAGGTACTCTTATTATCCATTCATGACAGGAGAGGAAAGGGAGGATGGATTCAATTAAATAGCAGACCTAAAGCAATGCTCAGTAGAGTGGGGACGTTCACTCAGGTTCAGGATGGAACCGTGCGCAGTGCCCAAGAGAGTAGCAGATTGGAGACCGGCACCAACCACAGCATGCACCAACCCAGAACTCACTGGGGTTGCATCTCCCAGGCAATGGACACCAACCTCCCTCCCCCCCCTCCACCGCCTGTTTCCATCACAACACACTTTGAATGGCGACTGTCACATAGCAGGTACTCCATGACATTTGTTGATAGAATGAGAAAATGAATGAATGAATGACAAGCATGGTTTACAAAAAGCCATGTAAAGGTTAGCCCACTCATGGTTTCACTCACGGTTTCACCACTCATGGTTTCCCCTGGATTCACGCTGTGGACTGTTGGCAGTGTCAGAAGCATACATTCCCAGGGTGGTTATATTTGACCTATGCTGGGGGTCCCTTGCTTCCTCCTTTTCCCTCCTTCCAAGTTAAAACTAACAAGGTAAGCTGCCAAGCTGATTAATCATATGATGAGCACCATGGGAAAATAACAGACCCTGACCCGTGTGTTGTCCGAACTGAAAACTGTAAGGAACACAGCCTTATGTTGGCGAAGGTTTCCATTGAGGAAGAAAGATAGGACGTCAGTAGAAAGAGATGGATTCCTTCAAAGCTGCGTGCTTCCAAAAACTTCCTGCACAGAACTGAGCTTTAAGTGGAGTAGGGAATTATAAGTCCTATTGCAAATATCTTTGGTAAAAGAAATAATTGCCTTCAACTTATTAATTTCGTAAGGGAATATTTTAAGGACACGGGCTGTACCTCTCTCTGACTACAGGAAATGTATCATTTCAGAAATTCAATTACTTGCTCCATTCCCAGAAAGCACGGCTGACCTTTTGTTGTGTGGATGTGCCATTAAGGGTTCCCTGCCACATAAAAGAGTCTTTATGGGTTGCCTTCAATCCGGGCAGCCATTGGTCTCAGCCGGCTCACCAGGCACCAGCAGCTATGATGACCTAGTTGGTATCTATTTCCCTCCATGTCTCTGCAGCAGACAGCGATCTGACCTACTTTCAGGGGCACAGTGGTGGCTCGAGAAGGAACGGAGGGGAACACGAGAGCCTGGACACAGGACTTTGAAGCGCAGGCTCCGGGTACTTCCTGGCTGCCCTCCCTCGCTGGTCAAGCACATCCCTGCCATCTCTCTCCATCTGCCGAGTCTTTGCTTCCTGCAGCCCCTCTCCCGATTCCATCATCCCTGGGTGGCCTTTCCAACCTTCCACCATCTATCAGGTTCTGATGTGCGGGCTCCCAATCTCCCACGCTGCAGCCAGGACGGGGTGGACGATGACATTGGCATGGCACGTGGGGGTGAACCAATAAGGCTGCCTGGGGCCAGAGGGTGGCAGCCTGCACTCTGAGGCCGAGTGACAGCCATACCTTATCCCCCCCACCCAGACTTAGTCTCAGACATCTATCAGGATGCTCTGTTCTGTTTTAAAAGTAACTAAAAAATTACAAAGAAGCGGTTTTAAAAATTCCGAGCATGTGTGCTGATATGATACATAAATTGCAGCTAGGGAGTCTATGCAGAGTCAACCCTCCAGAAGAGGAACGGGCAAACTTTACATAAAGAATCAGATAGGGATGCATGGCTGGCTCAGTCGGTTAAGCGCTTGCCTTCAGCTTGGGTCATGATCCCAGGGTCCTGGAATCGAGCCCCCATCGGGCTTCCTGCTCTGCCTGCCGCTCCTCCTGCTTGTTCTCTCAAATAAATAAACAAAATCTTAAAAAAAAAAAAAGAGCCAGATAGTAAGTGGTCTCAACTGTCATGGTACGGCAGGAGCAGCCATAGGAGCATAGCTGTTAAATAAAACTTTATTTATAAAAATAGGTGGTGGGCCAGATTTGGCCCATAAGCTGTCATTTGCTGACCCCTGCACTCATGAATTCTTGGGAGGCCAAGTGCATTTTGCAGCAGTTTGTCCTCTCTCCCTGGGCCTCCCCCCCCACCCATGCTGACTTCTTGAGCTTGACAGACACCCTACTTCCTCAATTCTCCCTTTACTGCTATTTGAACCTGTCTTCAGGGAAGGCCCTGATAATCTTAATCCCTTGAGAGGAGAATAAATGGATTTCATTTACATTTCAATCAATAAAAACCTAAGGTCAGTGGCTCTCAGCCCCGGGCAACTCACTGAGAGCCCCAGGGGAGCTTTGAGACATCCAGATGGCCAGGTGCCCCTCCCGAGGCTCCGAGGCAGGTGGTCTGGGCTCTAGCCCCCGCAGTGGAGATTTTAAAAGCTCTTTAGGCGATTCAAAAGGGTGGTCAAGTTGAGAACCACAGCCTCAGGTCAAAAGGAAAAAAAATAGTGGTAGTGTTTTGGGAATAAATGAACCAGGGAGGTATCGTTGGTTTTCTCCCCTCGGGGTGGGGATGAGGAGGAAGCTTGTCCAGAGCCCTGAAGACCCTGCCACACAGGCAGTCTCCCTCAGCCAAGGCTGGCACTGTGTAGATCTCCCTACGCTCTGGCAAAATCCAAGACCTTCTCCTTTGTTTCCCTCTTGACATCTAGTATGGTTCCCTACTGGCAATACATGCTCTCTGAACACTGGTTTATCATCCACAAGTGGCCAACAGCCTAATAGTCAATCATCAGCCAATCAATCAAGCCTCATTAAAAAAAAAAAAAGGACAAAGTCCCGCCATAAAAGGGATTGTTGTCTAAGGCAGGAAGATAAGGTAGCACCGATGAAATACGTAATAGGCTTAGCTATATTCATACTATATGATAAGGCAGTTGTAACACCTGACTTCACCCTGCAATCACCTGGGAAGATTTAAGAAATCTTAATGCCTGTGTTGTACCCCATGCCAATAAAATCAGAATGTCTAAGGGTGGAAGATTGGCATGGGTCTCTTAAAATTCTCAGGTGATTCCAATGTGCCACAAAATCTGGGAACCATGGTTACAAGATCCTGCTGCTTGAATGTGGTCCATGGTCCAGCATCCTCAGCATCTCCTGGGAGATGGTTAGGGATGCAGGAATTCAGGCCCTGTTCTACTGAGTCAGAATTGGCACAGGAACTGGTTCTGCCTGCTACCTGCATGCTCATTCAGGAGTCAGAGGGCTGTTTTAAGGTACCATGTTCTGAGAAAGAGAAGGCTTTAGAATGTGCCCGCACAGTAATCAGGGAACACTTCTTGGTGGAAGGGAGAGAGGAGGGTTTCTAACGGATGGGAGAACTAGAGGCAGAGAGTGATGGGGAGGACTCCACATACAGAGGCAAGAGGAGACTGGTCTTCTGGAAGGGTGGGCCAGCAGGAAGAAGTCAAAATGTGTTTTTGTACAGAAGAAACTTAAACCACACTAAGTTACACATTTAACAAGCTCGAGTTTTTTAAAAGGATAAAATGACAGGAAAGTCAGGTTGGTCTTGGTCAAGAGGGGGCAGCAGTGAAGGGGTGGTGGGTGATCAGCATGGATGGGGTCATGAAGGAAGATTCCAGGGACTATAGATGCCTAGGAGAGGGCTCCTGGTTTTGTCTCATGGGCCAGTGCGGAGCTATATGTTGCCTTTTGAGTCAAGGAGGGAGGTGACAGGAGAAGGGACTGGGCGAAGGTGCTCTGACAGTTTCTTTGAAGAGGACAGATTAGTATGAGAAGCAGCAGGGAGGCAGGGAGACAGGACGACCAGACAAGAGGCTCTGACCAGGTCTGGAAGTTAGAGCCTTTGAGAAGGTGGAAGAATAGAACACCAAGGAAGACCTTTCAAAGGAGGGTATTCTATTCTATTCTATTCTATTCTATTCTATTCTATTCTATTCTATTCTATTCTATTCTATTCTATTCTATTCTATTCTATTCTATTCTATTCTATTCTATTCTATTCTATTCTATTCTATTCTATTCTATTCTATTCTATTCTATTCTATTCTATTCTATTCTATTCTATTCTGACTCCATTTGGTGGGTGTGGGCAAGAGAGCATTCTGAGGTCTCAAATCTGCAGTGCTGTGCTATAGAACTGACTGGAAGGAAATCTAGAATCTCGAGTATTGTTGTAATAAAGTCTTTTGGTCATGACCCCCAAAAGTTATCTATGGGAAAATACAAAGATCTCTAGCAAACATGACTCCCAAAGGGAAGTAGAGAGGAAAAGCTAAGCTGTACACAGGCGCTGGGATTGTCCTCAGCTCCAGGAGACCATGAAGACCCACAGCAGCCCTTGAGCACAATCCCTTTGTTTCCAGGCCTCTGGAAGTCAAGCTGATTCCCAGTTGAGTTGGAAATGCCGGGAGATTTTTCCCATGTTGCAGTAGATTGTAACAATAACTGTGCAGTGGACGGTACCACGATTGTTTCCACTGAAGTTATTTCGGGGGAGTTTAGGAAGATTGTCTATTCCAAGAGATTTCCTTCACCCGATTCCCTTTATGAAAACACTAAGGGAAGAAGCCTGTGTCGCCACCAACATGCTTGCCCTGCTCACCAGCACGCGCACAGTGTTCTGTGTGAATGACTCCCAATGGGCCCCGGGAACTGCCACGCAACACCTATTTCTTCACGTCCTCGTAGAAGCTCTTAGATTTGTCGAGTGCCTCATGGTTGTCCACGGAATTTCTCATGATCATCTCGTTAGATTCTCCTCCTGAGATGGTGGCGGGTAGGGGGAGATTTTATCGTCCCTACTTTAGATATGAGGAAAGGGAGAAGAGCGAGCCACCGTGAGGGGGTTCCCCAGCTGCTCGTGGTCTTCTCGCCATTGCCAGTCCCATGGAGCCAAGGACGGAGGCCTGGCCCTTCTGTATTCAGGGCCCCACCATGAGTCGGTGGGGCTGTTACATAGGGGGGATGACAGGGAAAATGTGGGATCCAAGGCTGGAAGGAGAGCAGGGGCTGGATGGGGGCGGCCTTATAGGGCAGAAGCTACGTTCTCTGTGTGATGGGGGAGCAAGGAAAGGCTTACGCATGTTAGTAAAACAGCTAGATTTGTGGACTTCGTGGACTGTGCCGGATGTGGTGTGGAGGACAGACTCAAGGGGCTTTACAAGGACAGCAAAGGGCAAAGCAGTTAAGAAGCCGTCCCAATGGTCAAGAGATGCCAATCACTAATGGAAGGATCAGGGACAGGGCAGAGGGATCGAAGGAGAGTCTATGAACATTTAAGAATAAAATAGGCTGGTTTTGGGGAAGGATGGGGGTGGGGATGGGGGATAGAGCATCATCTGTGAGAAATGGCAAATAAGACACAGTCGCAGTTCTAAAGGAATAGTATATTCTTGCAAGAAAGACTGAAAATGAAGGAGTATTAAGCCAGGCAGCAAGTAATTAATATCAAGAAGGCAGAGGTCACTACCTAACATTTTATAAGTTTGGATCAAATCCGGGGTAACCCCTTGCTTTCCTCTGCAGCACACACCTTCCAGGATGGCACAATGGGAGAAATCCCTAAGACCTGAGTACAGAGGGTCTTGGCTCTGGCTACACACTGGATTCACCTCGGGAGATTTAAAGGGCACCAGAGCCCAGGACCCATCATCAAGCAGAGATACTGATCTGCCGGTGGTGGGGTCCAGACATGGATCTTTTTCAAGGGCTCCCCAGCCAACTCTAACATACAGCAAGGAACGAGAGGGGAGATGTGATGCCTCATTCCAGAGACCCTGAAACACGGGCTTCTCAGCTTCACAGAGGGAAGCTTCGGCTTCCCCACCACACTAATGGCAGGACCCAAAGAAGTTCTTCTTTTCAGTCACTGACATCTGACTCTGAATCACCCCAAGTTCTTTGGGGCATCTCTCTCCTTGTGGGGTAGAGAGGTCCCCCTGCCCAGGGTCCCCAGGGACCGGCAAGGTTCCTCCCTAGTCCTCACCTGCGGGCGTGGTCTGTCTGCCCGCCTGTGTTCCACCAATCTGGTTTTCCTGTGTGTGGACATCCGGTGCCGGCCGCCCAACCTGAGCGACCAGCCGCTGGTGCTGCTGCCCTTTGGGGCGTCCTGAGAAGACCTTGCTGAGGGGGTATGATGCATTTCCTTGACCACACCACACGCCAGCCTGCTGGAACAATGTCCCTTTTCTTGCCGCCAGGAAAGGCCGCATAAAGGAACATCTTCTCTTTTCTTGCCAAGCAAATGTTTCTGCTTTGACCTGGAGGGTACTCTTTGAAGCCAAATAATGGTCCAGAGGCCGCTGAGCTGCCCTAGGAGTCACAGGTCAAGAACTAGGATGAATTGTTCCCAATATTTCTAGCATGTTGAGAGTGTGTGCGTGTGCGCGTGTGTGCGTGTGTGCATAAGCATGCATGGCCCATCGGGACAGTTGGAAGAGGGACAACTGGCCTTCACGTGAGCAGCCTCTGACCAGCTGCTGGGCTCTGGCTGGCTGGGAAGGGGGTACGGGCGAGGACTGGGAAGGCTCTGCTTTCAGAAAGCCTGCAGCTCATGGCCAACTCTGCTGAGGGTTCAATGAATTCCTCACAATGAGAATTCCCCACAACCCGAACGCATTACTGAGGCTCCCTCACGTTGCCGTAAGAAGAATCTAGTGTGAGTGCATGGTCGGTGAGCAGAGCAGGTAAAGGAGGTCAGGCACTAGGGTCTCATTCAGGCCTTGGAAGAATGTGCAGAGTCTGGCGGCAGCTTTTCCTCTCTGCACATTGTCCCTGCACCTGGCCCTTCCCGAACCGCGGGTGTCTGTTGGATATGAGGACCTCTGACTCACAACAACCTCTAGAACTCAGCTCCTCAGCCCCGTACCAGGGATGGGCAGGGCCCTGTGCTCGGGGCAGGGATGTCTGTGCCCGCCTCAGTGTTCCCAGCTGCAAAATGAAAGGAACTGCCTTCAATGACACTGAGGCTCCATTCAGGTCTAGTTCTCTATAACCTGCTATGACCTTGTGGCTCCTTCCACCTGGAGAAACAGAACGGCTTACTCAGCCTTCTGGGCTGTTAGATATTAATCTCCAAGGGGGATTCTCTTTACTGGAAATACTCTAAACTCAAAGCCCGGCCTTCTAGAACATGAAATAGCGGCCTAGGTATTCAACTCAAGCCCGTTTGTGATGTTTGCTTGCAACGAAGAGCCTGCAGCCAACACTTGCTCTGTGCCACCCCAGGAGACAGCCCTCAGCTCAGTCACCGTGGATTTAGATGGTTTTTGACAATTTTGGGCAGAGGCTGTCAAGTGTGAGGAAGGAGCTTCTCTTTCTGATTTGCACAAATGGCCATTCTGGCCAGTGGCAGACTGGTCCACGTCCTGGAACACCTTCCAGTTCTTTAGGGGCTAAAAAAGGACTCAGACGCCAGCCCCACGGCTCAGTATCTAGAACAGGGACCAACAGAAGGATGGGACATGGGACGTCCAGGTGCCACAGCAGAAAATCCTTCTCCTGCACGGTGTTTGCAGAGGCCTGGTTCACCGCACCCTTGTGGCCAGCCCTCCGCATCTCCATGCCCTGGACCCAGCAGGGCTGAGCTGCGGGCCTCAGGGAGCGCTGTGTGGGATCAGGGCTGAGCTGCGGGCCACTCCGATGGCCTTGCTGGGCTCATTCTGGGTGTGGGAGACGCAGAGCCCGCTGCGTGGGGAATTCGAATTTCCTTTCTACGGAATGTTTTATCTGCAGTTTAGTGATGAGGCCTTTTCAAATAGACCTATTGAATCAGATCCCTAGTGAGAGTCCAGACTGAATTATTAAACAGTCAGCCTGTGAGCCTCCTACGAGGACCGATCATGAGAATTCATCGTCAATGAAACCACAGGAAGTGCAGGGAAGAGCAGTGACCTGTGGATCTGGGGCCCCAGATCTGCAGCTGGAGGGGCTGTGTGCCCTTGGGTGCACGTGGGGGACCTTCGTTTCCTTGGAGGCGTGTTTGGGATGTGTTCAGAATGCTTTCCTCACGGCTTCGAATGTCGACGAGCTGGTCTCCAAGTTGGATGCCCAGAGACAGATTTCAGCTCTCGCCCACGGACCCACGCGGGCTGCTCCTTGCCCCGGGCACTAGGCTGAGGCAGCCAAGTGTCTTGGGTTCTCTCAGTGTGTCTCAGGAGCCATTCTTGATGTCCCGTACGCCTGGGCCTGCTCATATCCGACCCTCCCCCTGCCACCAGTCCCTTTCCAAGGACGCCCGGGCTTTATCCTGCTCACGGGGGCCTGAGTGACAACCTGTCCACAGAACAGATCCCTGCCAGTGACCAGCTGGAAAGGGAGTGCTTCCGGATCATAGGATGTACCCAGAGTCCCTGCCCTTCAGGGCTCTGTGTTCCCGACACAGCACAAGAAGAGCCCACCAGCCACCAGGGCCGGCTCTTTGGGGTGCCGCCCTTTATCACGAGGGTACAGTGCTACTTATGGCAGCACTACGAGCCTGCCTGCCCTGAAGGGCATACTTGCTTATTTCAACATTTCCAGAAATGAGCAGGAACTCCCAAGTAAGGAGATTCAAGCTACCAGAAGTTCCACAAAAATGGTTTTCAGGAACTGCAGAAGGCGTGGATTGTTGAAATGCAAATTGGCAAAAGGCAGGGACAGCTTGTACTTTATGAGAGGTCTTCTGGAGCCAGTCTATCCCTGGGGGTGGGTGGGGGTCAGGGTTCTTAGTAATGCCAAAGGGGACAGACTCAGGCAGCTGTAGGAGGAGAGAGCCCAGCAATGACCAGAGGACTGCAGGTTTTCAGGGGAAGAGGCTGCTTTGCCCCCCTCCTTGGCACAGTTGGCTCACACATTTGCTCCAGCATTTAGCAACTCTCTGTGCTCCTGTGACTTCCTGAGCTCCCACCATGTGTCCAACCCCAGCCCAGGTGTGGTACTGGACCAGAGCCTTGCTCCCAAGGACTCTGGAGACTTGCTGGAGGAATGCCTTTCCCACTGGGCAAGGGACAGCGAGGCAGGGTGTGGCTGGAATCCTACTGGGCCACAGGGACTTATCCTTGGGTCCTCTGTGGAGATGGCATTTGCCTGATGGCTCCTGGCTCTCAGGTGTGGGTAAGCCTCTCTGTAAGGTCTAAATCCAAACAGATTTTCTCAGGGACCTTAGACGTGTGTGTGTGTGTGTGTCCCCCTCCCAGAGTTCTTTCAACAACAGGAAAGAGAAGAATCTATTTATTGGCATTCAGGTACATTCTGCTGTATTCTGATCCTGATGACTACGTGCCCAGGGCCTCTGCCACATACTGGTTCTCTGCATAGGCTCAGAGGACAGGTCACTTCATCCCTCTACTCTCAGACACAAGCATCTGCTCCCACCGCTGCTCCCGACAAGTAGGTGAAGCTCAGTGTTCCCTTCAACGATCTCCCTCTTTCCCTAATGACTTAAATCCAACCAACCAGATTTCTGACTCACATAGTAGATTGACTACATTCACTTCTTTCAAATTTTCCTCTTTAATTAATAATAATAATAATAATAATAATAATAATAATAATAATAAAAGGCTGTAAACCTACAAAAACAGAGAATGTGAAAAGAGATTTCCACCAAGTTAGGGAAGACAGAAAGTGAGTAGAGTGGCGGGTAACTCAGCAGAGAGGAACACGAAAGAGAAATGTGCCAAACCCCCAGGGAGCTCAGAGCTCGGAGGGACCAGGGACCACAAAAGGTGGAGGGGTTCAGGATGCTGAGAGAAGAGTCTGGATATGGACTCCCCAAGTGTCTTTCCCCACCCCACACAGCCATGCAATGTTCTTTCATCCTCACCTCCAGGCAAGAGATTTTCTAGAGAAGCTCTGATCTGGGGACTCAGAAAATGGGAGAGAGAAGTAGATCAAAAGACAGGGGATTTAGTCGCAGTGAGCACACCTAGCACCTCCATCTGGGTTTCCAAAAACCATCCACTAAGAAGTAACTGAGTTCCATGGGTAATGGCTCCCACGGCTGGGCTGGGAAAGTACCCAATAAACCCGGAACCACTTCTTGTGCCAGCAAGCGAAGAAGTATTCAAAGAATAATCACTCAGGGCATTTCAGAAACACACAGAAGTGATCTGAAGGGGCTCCCATTCATCAAATCCACAACCATCAGACATCAAATAGTCATGGATTATAACCATTAGAAATGTAAAAATCTATAAGCCAAGACATGTAAATAAATGAATGAATGAACAAATAAATAAATAAGAGAAAGGAAGTATCTTCCTTACAGTAGAAAGTCAACTAAAATATATAGATGGAACTAGAAAAGCCACCATTTGGCAACAAACGTGATGCTATTTCAGGCAAGTGTCATCAATGAATGCTAAAGTGAGTGGGTAAAAGTATTGTCAGAAACGGTATATTGACACCATCTCAAATAGCTCCCTGCAAGACAGTTCTTAATTATAAAGGGGAACTTTCTAGAAGTTTCCACCTGAATAGGTGGTCCATGTCACAGTCACCAAATCAACATCTTGGGCCTCCTGATATCCTGCACCGAGGACACCACGTCTCTTCTGTGGCATTCCTTCCAAAAGTGCACACATTTAATCACGAGGAGACAAACCCAACTCGATGGACATTCTACAAAATAACTGATCTGTCCTCTTCAAAAAAAACGTCAAGATCATGAAAGACAGAAAGATAGAGGAACCTCATGAGACATGACAACAAAAAGCAAAGTGTGACTTTCTCCTGAGTTTTAAATCTAAAAGCACAACCCAACAACAATTTCTTTAGCTACTTGATCAGTGGGACAACTGGCAAAATGGAAACAAGGTCTGTAGATTATGTAATAGGATTCTATCAATGTTGACTTCCTGATTTTGGCCCTGAAACTCTGATTATGTAAGAGAATTGCTCCTGTTTTTAGGAAAACACAAGGAGGTATTTAGGGGTAAAATGACACCATGTCCACAACTTGTTCTTTAAACCATCAAGATAAAAATAAGAAAATTACATAGAGAGAGTGATAAAGCACATGGGTAAGGAAGGGTACAGGGTTGGGCCAAGAGGGTGGCAGAGGCTTCGGTCCTATTTCACAGGAAATGGGACGATGAGGCTCCGAGGTGGGGCAGGATCACCCCTCCCTGGGTCAGAGCTCTGGCCTCCTCAGCCCCTCTGCTCCAAAAGTCAGAACACTGAACCTCAGAGGGAAAGACCAGGGCTGTTTTCCGGACACGATCTCAATGTTTGGCCTTCCCATAGTCTGTTTGGCTAGGCCTGCAATTACAGTACTGTTATTATTTATAGTCTATTTAATAGCAACTTTTGATTACTCCCTTTGTAGGCAGAAGTTAGTGTTTGTTGTTTTATCCCTAGGTCAGCTTCCTCCTGCTCCCAACAATGCGTCAGGGTCACTGCCTGCTGCCGACAGAGTCTCTGAGCTCAGGGACAAACTCCCTTCAACACCGGCCGCCACCCAACACACTGGGCCAGCAAATCAGCCCCACATGCAGCAGCGGGATCCGAAGAGAAGAGACAGAATGATTAGTTCAGGGCTTCCTGTTCCTCTCTGAACACACGAGTTGCCCCCACATCTCCACCCCAGGTGGTGGCTTCCACCCCGTGCAAGTGTGCAGTGTCCCTGGGGGCTCTCCTAAGGTTTCTACATTTCATAGTCAGGAAGGTAATGAGCCCCCCTAACCTGCAGGGGCTCACCTGGGACTGTCGGGGCTAATGGGTCACCTGTCTGGGGTATGGCCAGTGACAGGAGCAGGTACTGGAGTCTGGAGCACCGTATCAATCTTGAATCACTCAACCCTCTGCAAACCCATATCACTGGTTGTCCAAGAGGGCAAGATTCTTGGTCTTTCATTGGAGTAAAATAATGATAAGGAACAAATAGACAACCAAAGATTTTGGCAGCGAATAGAAGGAGATGGGTGATGTCAATTACTCATGAAACTATCAAGAAATTATGAAGATGGACAACAAATCTGTACTGTAAATATTAAACATGCCAGGAGACCTGATGTCAACTATTCCCAACACCAGAAGAAGTGATAACTTTGTGATGCCAGGGAGGTAGGGTGAGCCGCACAATATAAACATATAAAATCAATACGTCACACGCCTTAAACTCACACGGTGTTGTATATCAAATATATCTCGATATTTAACAAAGAAAAAAAGAGCGAGAAAAGACAAAAAATTAAGAGTCAGTTGCCGGCAAGTAAGTCATAAAGCATTGGTTTTCAACCTGGAATGGGCATCAGAATCACCTGTCGGGAGGGTAACATACAGATCGCTGGCCCCAGCCCCAGAGTTTCTGATTCAATGAAAGAGAAGGGAGCCCCAAGAATTTGCACCTCTAGCACGTTCCCGGGTGATCCTAATGCTGCTAGTCTGAAGACCCCACTTGGAGAACCACTGTCCTAAAGGTCGTAAAGGCAAATGGGAGGTTTTCAGCCCTTAGGATCTGGAGTGTGTGCTGCAGGGAGACGTGTGGGAGACACATGTGCTTACCAATGACATGGAAGGTGGGTGGCCTTTCTCTAGGTCTATATTAAGCGCTGGAGAAGCCCAGGTGAATCAGCAAGGAAACGCCTGTCAGGGAGGGCTGCCCAGAGGAGGTGACCTTCAGGCAGAGTCTCTGAAGAACAGGGATATGGCAGGCAGGCAAGCAAATGAAGCAGGAAGGACATTTAAGGCAAGGGAACCGGTGTTGCTGGATCCAGGGCCTATCAGTTAGTCACAAGGCTAAAGCACAAGTTGGTGAGTGATAGGCGAGAAGCCTGGAAGGCGGGCAGATACCAGGCAGAAAGGGAAGTCTGGGGTATTTCCATAGGCCTCGGGAATCAATGAAAGAATTTTTAAGCAAGCCCATAAACCTTTACCTTTCTGGGTCTCACTTTCCTCGTCCGTGTAATGGGGTGATGGGTAGAAGGTCTAAGTAGGCCTTTGCAGCCCTGACATGCTGTGATTCAGTGGGGATGGGAGGAGGGAATGGGGTCACCCAGCTAGTGGCCTCACCCTGCAAAGTTCTGCCCCTTGCAATGCTTAGGGATTTGACAGCCATTCACACATGCTTGGTCTGTCTGTCCATCTGCTGCCTCCAGAACCCTGGCCCAGCCTGGGAAGTGGAGGCCGAGGACTGGAGGTGTCACCCACATTGCTAATCTCTCCTGGGCAAGTCCTCCCTCCCCCAGGCTGTGCAGAGCCTGGGATTGTGTAGCAGCTCACAATGGAAGGAAGAGGGTGTAGGAGGGAGGTCCCCGGGCTGACCCTGGTATTGTTCTTGGGCCAGAAGAAAGCTTCCTCCTGCCTGGCCATTGCAATGCTAGAAATGACGACGTCCAGCCAGTGAGAATCAGTGCGTCCTGAGGGGGGCGGGGTGCCTGCCGTCGGGTGGCCTGGGAGCTGGGGCCCATTCACAAATGCCTGCTGGAGAGCACGTAGCCCTGTCCGCCCCCACCCCCTCTGCCTGCTCCCAGTGAGAAGCTGGGGTAAACGAAAATAACTGGGTTTCTCCGCCCCCAAGCTCGCTGCCGCCAGGAAGGGGAACGCGACCAGAAATGGCACAGTGGCTAATAAAGGAATAATGGATGCTTCACACCCTTAGCAACACCTTCCTCTTCCTCTAGCCTCAGCTGCTCCTTGCACGGGCCAAGGACAGAGAAGGAAAGGTGCTGGACGAGAAAGCAGCCTGGTCTAACGAGGACGGGCTCCAGTCACCAGGCCATCATCAAAATGGCTGGGGCAGGGGGTGGAGGTGGGGGTAAATCCAGCCCTGGATGGTTGGTCAGGCTGCAGGTGGAGTGATGCCATTCATCTCATGCGCTGGGGCCCCTCCTGGCGGGACTGTGGCATCATCGGTGGGGAGGGGGTTGTGCAGGAGTCTCTGAACACCAGGAGCCAGGGCCCCCATAGGTCAGCTTAGGGCCTCCTCAAGTTCTGCGGGCCTCCTCATCCCAAGCCCACCCCATTTCTGAGCAGGGATGGATGGGGCAGCTCTTATTCTTTATGAGAAGGCCCGGGCCCAGCCGTGGCCTTGGTGGAGGCAGCGTTCAGTCTGGCCTTGCTTGGGCTCACCCTCCTCGCCCCCAGGGGCTCCCTCCCACCAGACTGATGAAGCCCACAGGTACTCAGCCAAGGATTCTGGACATGGTCTGGCCCAAAGCAGGGCATGGACCAGATGACCTCTCTGCTGGGGGCAAGTCCTGTTTTTAAGGGACACTGGCCTGTCTTTGCCGAAGTCACAGAACTTCGTTTCCTGGCCATTGAGGGAAGATGTGTATGGTCCTAGGAATTCACTATGGGCCCCAAGAAGAAAACAAGGATTGGTCGGGCTCTAACCCTTGACTTGCTAAATCCTCCTTTCGTCATGCTCAAGAACATTAGACTGAGTCCGTTTTTGGCCAAGTCCCAAGGCCTCAAGGACCTGCACCAATGGCTCTCTCTGCTTATAAAAATGTCCCTTCTGGCGCCTGGACACCCCCATTGTCTATGGCTTCTACTGCTTCTGAACCACTACTCGCTTACTTCCAGAGCCCTGAATGCCAGAGCTTTTCTTTCCTCTCTAGAGAACCTCCCTGGACACCCCCATGGTCCAGTTCCAGGTCTGCCTCCTCCAGGAAGCACAAACATGAGGAGACACAGGAAACAACCAGAAAACCCCACAACTGGTTTAGAATCGAGTTCTCAAGCGTCCATGAACTCTCTGAGGCCTGGGGTGGTCTGCTTGGTTAAGGACAGTTCCACGAAGGAGGGAAAGTGTGAATGGGGCCATGAAAGAGGGGGGAGATCTGGGCCAGCGGGGCAGCCAGGACACAGCAGGTGTGAGGAGTGGGGTGGGCACAGCTGGCGAGGCCCTGCTCTCGTGTCAGCCCAAGTCCGACACAGGCAGACGGTTGCTCTCCGAGAGCTCGGTCTTAGTCAACACAATCTGCACCCCCGTGCTCCCCAAATCACAGAAGGGCCCCGTGGGATGCTTCCCAAGCTTGTTTCTTGCCTGTTAAGCTCAACGTTTCTGACCTTGCTGCCAGTTGTCACTGTGCCACTTAGTAAGGCCATTTCACATACGTAGAGCAGTTTTTCGGTTTATAAAGAGCTGTCATTATATAACCTGGTGTGTATTTTGACTCTCAGGATAGCTTTGCAATATAAGTCAAACAAGTGTATGATCTCATTTTATTTTTACTTTTTTTTTAAAAGATTTTATTTATTTGACAGAGAGAGAGAGAGAGAGAGAGAGAGAGATCACAAGGAGGCAGAGAGGCAGGCAGAGAGAGAGGAGGAAGCAGGCTCCCCGCTGAGCAGAGAGCCCAATGTGGGCCTCGATCCCAGGACCCTGAGATCATGACCTGGGCCGAAAGCAGAGGCTTAACCCACTGAGCCACCCAGGCGCCCCATGACACCATTTTAGAGCGGAGAAACGGAAGCTAGAAAAGAATGATTTTCGGTGAACTTCACTATCTTCTGTGAGTGGAACTGAAGGGCTCTCGGACAATAGAAGTTGAATGAACCTCAGGATTCTTGCCGGCATTTTTTTTAAACCACGTTAAAAAAAAAATGCTCAGGGCTTTTTTTCTCTATATATTCTAGGTCAGTGTTTGACGAACTTTTTCTGTAAAGGGCCAGACAGTAAATATCTTAGGGTCTGCAGGCTGCAGGGCCCCATTGTAAAGTAACCAGTCAGCTCTGCCTTGCAGCACACACGCAGCCACAGTGAGCAAACAGCTGGGCGGACTGTGTGCCAATAAAACTTCACCTGCAGAAACAGGCTGGAGGGCTGGGCCTGGTCTGTGGCCAGTTTGCCATCCCTGTCGGAGGCCCTAGCCGTGTTCAGGATCATCGAAGCGGTTGGGAAGGGAGACAGTGGTCCCCTGGGCCCCCTGGGCTACCTATTGTCCCGGATCCTTGAGACTGCATGGGGACCCACTCCAGACTTGGCCGTAGCCTGCTCCCTAGGAACTTCCCTAGCTGTCACCAACCAAAGTCCTCACCCCCAAAGTGGTGGCTTCTTGTAAAAAGACTCACGAACAACAACGATAAAAATAGGCTTGCCTCACAGAGCACGTTGCCGCATTCCCAATGGGCCTTGCTACCTGGCGGCCTTGGACAGGAAACCGTGGAATGAAAAACTCCTGGAATCCTCCTTCATTGTACGGGGCACCTATTATTGTCCTGAGGGAGGAAGCACTGGGGGCAGTGGGGGGAGGTGGCCAGAGAGCAGAGGGGGCGGGTGTCCTAGGTAAGCCTTCCTCCTTGATAGCTGATGCACCATCTCGGGTCAGCAGGGACGGTCGGGGAGGGCGTTAGAAACTGATTTAAAAAAAAAAAGGAAAAACCATATCTCTTCCTCTTTTGAAGGTGTCTGTGGGGCTCCTCTCTCTCTTTCCATTTTTAGTGACTTCAGCAGGAGAGGAAAAAGAAGATATCCATTTTCTTGTTCTTGCTTATTAAGGAAATGACATTCACCCTTAACTTGCCGTACGTGACTACGGTCACCTAGAATATAGAAAATGGTTTTACAGCACTTCTTCCTCCTCGCCGACATTCCTTACAATGGGTGTCAGCGGAGTCGGGCTGCTTAAATTCCAATTTCCACCCCCCTCATCTATCAGCCATGTGACCTGGGGCAGAGTGTTTGATCTCAATTCTCTCATTTGCGCTCATATCTCCCATGGTGACAATAATACTTTTGCTGTGTGGGGCCGTTACAAGAACTCAGAAAGGATGGGATGCAGAGCCTAGCTCAGACAGCGCTTGAGCCCCTGTGAAGGGGGCCCAGGCTCCGGACGGGGGTGCTGGGAGTGAGTCCCTCTGGGACAGGAGCAAGTCAGGGCTCATCCAGTCACTGACAGACTACTTCATGAGCACCTGTATGTGCCTGTGTGTGGAGCTTTCATTCCAGGGGGAAACAAAGACCACGTAATAAATAAAGCAAATGCACGATGAATGCAATGGATAAGAATGGGGGGGTGCCGAGGGGTTCAAAAGGCCTACTGAGAAGGTGACATCTGACCAGAGACAACCTGCTCCCCAGGGACGATGCGAGGATGAGCAAGGTAAGAAAGAAGAAGTGTGGTCACAGCTCCTGAAGCGCAGAAAGCACTCGGCAAGGGTTTGCAGTGTTCCGAAGGCGCAGTATAGTTGTTGCGTGCTCTCTGAAGGAACGGTGGGAGAACCCCACGCCCACGACCACCGGAAAGGAAGCCAGCCCCTGCATTCTAACCCAGTCCATCATGGCTAAGACAGTGCCTCTCCCCGGAAAGGTGCTCAATCAATACTGGTGGACCGGGTGAGTGAAGCCAGACGGTACCTCACGTGAGACCAAGAGGGGACCTGAAGTAGGGCTTGGAGAAGATGACTGGCCTGGGGGTTCCAGGTAGGGCTTGGTTTTCACATGACTATTCCTCAGCATCTTGGGTTATTTTAATAATACTGATGCTTGTGAATTAGCATATCCTAGAAGTTTCCAGAAGTCTTAGCAACAGAGCTGGCATAGCTCTAGGGAACAATAAAGTCACTCCTTCCCATCTGGACAGCTGGGAACTGGGCTACGGCAGCTTCAATCCAGTGGGGCGGCCCAGGCCCACCAACCCTGTTTCCAAATGACAATAGCGCCCCCTGCCGGAGGAACAAGGTGGCTCTTGCGCAGGCCACCATTTTTATTCCTCCCCAAAGGCGTTGGGGGGGGGGGTTGGTCATCACTCAGGAGAGCAGTGACATTCATTCCTCAGCTCGTTTGTTCCTCAGAGAGGTGCGGTGGAAGAGACTGTCATCCTGTCCTTATTCAGGGCCAAGCAGGGGGATGGGTGCTTAACTCCACGCCTCACTGTCCCCTGCTTCAGCTGGTCTGTCCCCTCTGTTGTGGGTCCTGTGTGAAGAGACTGCTGTGTACACTTTCATGAGGTGTGAACTCCCACTCCACCTTCTCTGGCTCGGCGGGGCCCCTCAGTGGAGAGAACCTCAGGAGGACGCATGAGGCCCGAAATCCCGTGTGACGTAGTAACCCTCCTTGCTCAGCTGTGTGCCAACCACCCGACGGTGGGTTTATACAGTACCTACTACCAAACTAGGTCAGTCACCAGAGGATCAAAGCGAGGGACCTGATCGGGTCACAGTGAGCTCATAATTAACTACAGGCAGGCACAGAATCTAGTTTCAAAATTTCCTCACAGGAAGGCAAAAAGGGAAATCAGTTGGGTTATGCAGTTCCTCTTGTCAGACAAAGGCAGCGGACCTCACGCTTGTCTGACAGAATTCAAGAAATACATCCTTATAGAAAGCCTTGGGTAAGACGCAGGATATTTAAGAACAAGGTCTCTCAACTAGGGTTTTGTACAAGACACAGTAGCATCTGGGGCTGTGTGGGGAGCAGGGAAGCAGCCTCTCCACAGGCCCTGAGGCTGTGTGGTCCCCTGCGCTCCAGAGCCTGAGGGGACGTGGGGGAGAAGCTGCTCAGCGAGCGACCACACCTCAGCGGGAAGGAGCCTTGGGGTGGTGTCTGGGCAGGGATCTCAGGCTTCTTCAGAGTCTATTCCCTTGGCTTCACGTGAACTTAGTCAAATTTAACTCGGCCTGGATTATGGCGCTCGGTCTTTGCCCTCATAGAGTGCCTGTTCTTCCAAGGGCAGAAGCCAAGGCTCTGGAAGGCCCCAGGCCCCACACCAGTGGGCACCTCCCCAGGAGGCCCAGGTCAAGTCTGGTATGGGGAATGCTGCCTGGAACCCTCCCTCCATGGGAAGGCACCCTCCTTGTCTATGCAGCTGATGGAGGTATAAGGGGTGCCTTCCTAGGAGCAGTCATATGTTCCTGGGGGTGGGGTGGGGCGGGGCCCCGAGGGATGTCAGGCCTTTGCACCGTGGGGCACATTTGGGTCAGACAGGTACATCCCTAAAACCTCTGTGACCACCTCCATTCTCACCTCATCCTTGTTCAGGCCAGCAAGGGCCTGAGCACTGGCCTGGGTCTTTTTTATTTTTATTTTTATTTTTGACACGCTGAGCACCAGTAAGGAGGCCCAGACATCTTTGGCTGCTGGGGACAAGGGACTTGTGCTGCAAACGCCAGACCGCAGAGCCTCCAGAGTGGTGCGCTGGTGCCCTCTAGTGGGAGCAGATCACATTGCAGCCAGTGTCCCCGCGAGGCCTCTGCACCAGGCTCTGTTGAACTGGGACCACACTGCAGCCAGCGGTTAACAAGCCATGAGGACTGCAGTGACCACATCACTGCCAACATGGCAGGCCGGCTAGCCCCAGTCCACCTTCACGCAGCTCCCAACAGAGATGCCCCAAATGCAGGCAGGACGCCCAAGACTCCATTCTACGTCCAACTGCGTGGGTCTCAGCTTCGTCCCTGTTCTATGGCCTCACTGCCTGGAGCCATGACTGATGGTCCCCCAAGTCCATGTCACCGTGCTCAGAGCCTCCAGCTGCCCGCCCCCATCAGCAGTGTGGGGGGACGATGCTAGCCTGAGCTCACTAAGCCTGAGGCTGCCAAGTGTTTGCAGATGCCAAGATGTGGCCGCTGGCTGTCACCCACGCCCTCAGTTACCACGATAGGCAGGCAGATCTTGGGGACAGTCAATATCATTGGCATCAGCCCTTATTAAACAACTAAATGCCTTTTATGGATAAAGAACTCTACCCAGAAGATGGGGGCATCTGTCTGGCCTATTCCCACGTCCTTGGGTGCTTCCGGAGACTTGGCTCCAGAGGTCCCAGCGATAGGGGTCCTTGAAGATCCCTCTGTGGAAATACAACCAGGCAGGGCCGTTGGGGATAGGGGTCCTCAGCTTTGACTGGAGGGGAGTTTGGCCAGGTACCCAGGTGACGGCATCTGACCTGACCGAGGCACTCCTACCTCAAGTTGCCCATGTGCGACTCCCAGTGAGAGATAAGCCAGAGCTCCCTGGAAATAGTCATTAAGTCTGGGGGCCACTGGGGTCAATGCTCCGTACTCAGCCATTCATTCAAGTCCCAAAGAACAGCTTCTGTAGCTGTCTGGAGGAGGTGGGGGAAGTCTGCAGGGAGAGGGCCCAGACTCCACCCTACAAGGACTTGGACCTGGGCAAGGCACAGGGGGGCTGGGGCAAATCACAAAGGCTCCTAGACGCTAAGGAGGCTGAACAGGGAGGGAAGGGGTTAGGGGTGATGCCCCAGGCCTCCACGGGCTGGGGAGATGCTGGAGAGACAGGGCGGCTGTAGCTCTAATGCTTCTCTTCATCTGCGGTGGAAGAAATGGCAGGCGGGTGGGCGACGAGCTTCAGGCCAATCTCTCCCTTCATTTTCCTGTTTTCTTTCTTGCCTCCCAGTAGGGAGAGGGAGGTAATACTGCGGTCCCCTCTCATCCACGGGGGACACGTTCCAAGACCCCAGTGGATGCCTTTTAAAGCCTTAAAACCTCAGATAGTACTGAACTGTACACACACACACACACACACACACTATTTTCTTGGACACACATACTATGATACAGTTTCATTTATAAATCAGGCACAGTAAGAGATTAACAACAGTAAGACAGAACAACTATACTGTAATTAAAGTTACGTGGATGTGGTCTCTCTCTCAAGATCTCACTGTACCGTCCCTTCTTGGGATGATGTGAGGAGGTAACAGGCGTGCGTGAGGGGAGGAAGTGAGCTGAAGGACGCGGGGCCCCTTGATGTCATATTAGGCTGTCATTGACCTTTCCCTGCTCCTGCACCTCAGCTGACCTCAGGTAACTGAGACCAAGGAAAGCGAAACTTCAGATGCGGTAAACTACTGAAGTTAATTAACCACTAACCTGAGGACAAGGTTAACTAACTGTGGTTAAGCAGTGTAGGTTTCTTTCTACTCCTGAAACTGACTTTTGTTGAAGCCCACTCATCCCAGCTCGGGCCCAGGACTCTATGGAAGGGCTGGGGGTCCCCAGGCTATGTGTGGGCTTTCTCTCCCCTTCAGCGGTCTTCAGCTGGGGGCACAGTGTCTCCTTGGTGCATTTGGAAATACCTCTGGTGGTCACCGTGGCTGCTCACCCGTCCCCAGTGACCAGCTTTTAGCGGCTGAGGCCAGGAACACCGAATATCCTACCTTGCAGGGGACACTTTCATCCAGTTAAGATCTGTCCCGAACCAAATGCCAATAGCCAGGCTGGCTGACCCTGGGGGCCCAGAGCTGGACGACTCAGCCAGCCAGCCTGGTCTCTGAGGGGCTCTGAAGAATGCTAGGAAAACTCAGAGAAATCATCCTAATGTGCTCTCCTAGGGTCTCAAATTCTACCACCACAGCTCGGCTTCGTAATCAGGGAGCCTGTCAGCCTTGTCTTAATGGTACCCATATGAAGCACAAACACCCAAGAAGAGGTGTCATGAACACCATCAGCTATAACTCTAGTTCAACTCTTATTGATAATTTTGATAAAATGGCAGAATGTCCTTTGATGCTTTAAAAAACACAGATTTCTAGGTATGATTCAGAGGGCATGGTCCCAGCCCCAATGACCCTGCCTCCTGACAGTCACACCTTTGTATGGTCCCTTCCCACTGTACCAGGCTGGTAAGTTTGCAATCCACATACGGCATGTGGTAGAGGGATAGCATGTCACTTCTGAGATTCCGTTATGAAAGATCTGGACTTCCATGTTGGATGCCCTCTCTCTCTCAGATCACTTGCTTTGCAGGAAGCCTGCCACTACATTGTGAGGACACATGACAGTTTATGAAGAGGCTCACGTGGCAAGGAACTGAGGCCTTGAGCCAATAACCAAGGTGGAACCAAGGGAGCCATGTGAGGGGGCCGTGATGGAAGGAGGCCCTCCAGCCCCAGTCGAGCCTTCAGATGGCTGCAGCCTTGGCCAGCAGCTTGACTACAACTTCGGGAGAGACCCCCTGAGCCAGAACCCCCAGCCAAGCTGATCCCAGATTCCGGGCCCTCTGAATGTACGTGGGATGGTAAATGTCTGGTTTTTTTAAGCTGCTAGATGTTGAACCACTTATAATGTGGCAGGAGATAATTCATGCAGCTAGAAAGCCATAGATTTAAAAGCTTCCCAGGCAGGATCTGAGGAGCAGCCCAGGTTTAGTACAAAGGGTTTGTGGGGGGGGGGGGGGGGTAAAGCTGATTCACAGTGGCAGATGTGCATGTATCAAGCCAGACTGCTGTGTGGACCCCACTGCACATGCAGACGAGGGGTGGAGACCTCCATGCCCAGCAGCCCTTAAGAGCCTGCGTGTCAGACGCAGCCCCGGAGAACCAGGAGTGCTTCCTGACTTATTGTTCCCTGGAAGAAAGAGAGAAAAAGTGGAATATGCAATCTGAGGGGGGACCTGGCTTGATGATTCTCACCATCGGATCAGTAGGAGAACCATTTCCTCAAATGAAACAATTCACAGTAGTCTGGTTTAGAGATGCCAGCAGAGTAGTTCTGGGTGAGCCCAAGCAGGGGCCCCCGAACCTGCTTCTCCAGCCTCCCCACTCCTGGTAGCACCCTCAAGGCACCTCTGAAAAACCCAAGAGCTTCACAGTTTGCAGACCTGTGATCTAGTCCAACTGAGTCATTTTACTGATGAGTAAACTGAGGCTGAGGGAGGGGAGGTCACACAGCACTCCTGGGGCGGAAGTCTACAGTTTGATTCTTCTGACTTCTAGTGCAATCTTTCCGCACTGCCTGGGAGGTCGCTTAGGAAAGGACACAGGGTGGGGTACAGGAACTGCTCCCTCTCCCACCTCCTCACCAGCCCGGGGGAGTCCACGGTCAGAGGGAGGGAGCACCTGCTATGCACCAACAATTGTTCTCAATGCTTCACATGAACTCGGTACTCAATCTTCGCCAATGCCCCTATGAAGTAGAGACTGCCATTATCTTCATTTTAACTGAGGCAGAGTGAGGATAAGTAATTAGCCCAATTCCTTGCTTAGTCAGTGGCAGGGCCAGGATTCCATAAAGTCAATGTCTGGGGTCCAGATAAAGCCCTTAACTCCTGAGCTCTGCTGCCTCCCTCGGCCAGGAGCCCAGCTCTTCCTGCCCTTCGAACAGAAATGAAAGGCTCTCCACTCTGCTCTGCTCCCCGGGGAGCTAGGAGACAGGCACCAAATAGGAGAAAGAGGTCACGCCTATTTCCTTCCTGGCCAGGATGTCCCAGGCTTCTGGCCCAAAGGCCACCAAAGGGTCGACACCTCACCGAGGGCAGGGGAATGTGGATTCTCACCTGGATCTGTGTCTTTCAAATGATTTTTTCTATCAACTATGAATGCTGTAGGCATTTAGGAATGGAGCAATAAAATAGTAATTTCTGAATACTTTATCCTTTTGTACCAAAGCTAGTTTTACATTAGCAGTGAAAATTTAATACAGATCCAGCCCAGAGGATGTTCCGTGCACTGAGATATTCCATGCCATTGATCTACACACCATGGCTGAGGATACTGATTCTTTCATCTCTCAAACTTACAGGAAAGTTGTAAGGATGATACAAAGAACTTCCCTATGCTTCTCACTCGGAGTCGCTTACTGTTAAAGCTCACGATTTGCTCTTCATTTCATCTGTGTATCTATAGACCCATTATTTTTTCTTCCTCTAAACATCTGAGGACAGGCTGCAGACAGGAAGCCCCATATCCCTCCAATCCTCTGCTGTGTATTCTCAAAAACAAGGAAACTTGCCTATATAGCCATCATCCAGCCCTTCAAGTAGGACACTGGCACCAGGCAACACTACTGCCCGCCCCCCCCAGAACCCCGTCCACTTCTCCAACTGTCTGATAAAGTCTTCTGGTCCAGGATCTCAGCAAAAAACACATGTGGCATTCAGTCTGCCTCTTTAGGCCCCTCCGACCTAGAAGATTCCTCGGTCTTTTCCTGTCTTTATTATATGCAAGCGGTTTAAGGGAATGGTCCTTACATTTGTTTCCTTATGACCAGACGCAGGCCGTGCTTTATTAGCGGGAAATCCCTCAGAAATGATGCTGGGTGTTCTCCGTGCAGCACACCAGCACAAGGTGGCTACCCATCCTGTCGCTAATGATGCCCCCCCTCAATCATATGGTCAAATTAGACTCTGGCAGGTTTCTCCACCAGAAGGCCACACATGTCCCTTTGTGATGAGGTGAACCCTACGTGTACCCCAGTCTGGTGCCTGGAAGAGAATGTCTGCTCTGCAACACAGGGGGAGTAGTCTACACAGAGCCAAGTGGTCTCAATGAGTTATGGGGACAGAGTTCAAAATTCAGGGAGTCTGAGGCAACTAGAATGAACAAGGCAGAGCACCAGAGAAGAGAAATCCAGAAATCTGCAGACCCTCGAGTCTTTGGCTGAGCACTAATTTGTGCATGTGTGTGGGGAAACTTCCAGAGCCAGTAGAAGTCTTCCTGAAAGGAATAGACACAACAATCCCTTGAGGTCACACAGGGTTAGAAACAGTCTGTGTTCCCAGTGGATGAGGCAGAAACACTTCCATTGGGAAGCAATCTCAGAAGGGTATTGACTCAGTAGTGGAGTAAGAGGTATCCTAGACTAAAGGCCTTCCACCTAACAAGGCTTTAAAAAGCAAGCCTTGAAAAGACCAAACTCTTCTGAAGTAACTTAACTGTCTCCCAGAACAATGCCCCAAATGCTTAAATGAATACCAACAATAATCCAGCACCCAGCAATGTAAAAGTCCTAATACCTGGCAACTAATCTGAAATCACCAGGTATGCATACAAAAATATGACTTATATCCAGGAGAAAAATCAACGAATAGAAACAGACACAGAAATGACATGCATGACAGAATTAGGAGAGAACCTTAAAACAGTCATTATAAATACATTCCTTATGCTCAAGAAGACTGGGGAAAGCATGGGCATGAAGAAGACAGAAATGGGGCGCCTGGGTGGCTCAGTGGGTTAAAGCCTCTGCTTTCGGCTCAGGTCATGATCTCAGCGTCCTGGGATCGAGGCCCGCATCGGGCTCTCTCCTCAGCAGGGAGCCTGCTTCCTCCTCTCTCTCTCTGCCTGCCTCTCTGCCTACTTGTAATCTCTCTCTCTGTGTCAAATAAATAAATAAAATCTTAAAAAAAAAAAGAAGACAGAAATGGAAGAGAGAGAAAAAGATCTAAACAGAACTTCCAGACATGAACAAACAACAATATCCTAGATGGTATTAATGGTAGGTTAGGCTTTGTAAGAAAAGACTAGTTGAACCTGAAGACATAGCAACAGAAACGATCCGAAATGAAGCACACAGAGAAGAAAGACTTAAAAACAAACAAGCAGAGTTTGGTGAGCCATGGGGAATATGAAGAAGCACAGCAGACATATCACTGACATCCCAGCAGTGGGAGGAGACGGTGGCTGAAATTTCTCCAAACTTGATGAAAACCATAAACTTACAGATACAAGAAAGTCAACAAACGCCCAGTGGAAGAAACAAAGAAAAACCGGCTCAAGGCTCATCCTCTTCAGATTGCTGAGACCCTGACTGTACATCCGGCCGTCTCCCGTCAATGGGCCCCAGGCATGAACGCTGAACCCACGAAATGGGACAAGCACAAAGGGAGCAGGGAGAGAATGGGTGCGGGTGAAGTGGCATGAGATTCAGGAGGGAAGGAGAGGGTGACGTGGTGTGTGTGGTGGCAGGTCACTGTCAGGGCAGGCTCAGTCCCCTGGAAGACTGGCTCTCACTCTGCGGTGGCAGGTCCCACCCTCATGCCCGGAGGCAGGGTCCTACTATTTCTGCACCAGAAGCATCTAGAGATTCAGATCTGCTGTCTCTTTGCTGAGTGGATCCTACTGTCCCAGAGCCTGGCTCAATTCAGGGAAAGGAGCCCAACTGATGACAGAGTCGGAAAGCACAGTGGATACCTGGCAGGACAACTCCACTTGTCAAAAGCCGAAAAACAGCCCCAACCACGTTGGAAATCCCAACAGCCCCACCAGTCCCACTGGGACACACTGCAGGACGCCTCACCAGCAGAGACTTGAAGTCAAGGGACAAAACATTTCCAAGTGCGCCGAGCTGCCAGAGCATGGCCCCGTTTCATCTCTGGGGGATGCCAGGCCTGCCACCAATGCCTACGGCATAGCCAAGAGCGTGCTCCACACGCATCACCATGGGACAGCCTGGACATTGGCAGGTACCCACCCCAGCCCACCGACCACTGCAGGACACCCAGTTGCACCCTGCTGGAGCAAGGGGCCAAACGAGCACGTGGGCTCTGCCCAGGCCGAGGATCAGGACCTGGCTAGGATGGTGGTGGGGGGCAGGGAGAGGAGGTTGGAGACTCTGCTCCTGCACCTACCTGCCAGGCGGGGAGGACCTTCTCAATGTCATTCAGGTTGATGCCGTCCCCGTCTTCTAGCTTCCCTTTTCCACACCTGGGCCAGAAAAGACAGAAAGGCACTGAAAAGCGGGCAGGTTCATGCATCCTCTCGCGGCCCGGCAAGCAGGAAGAGCAGACCCCTGGCCCTGCCTCCCGAGGGCCTGCAGGATCGGGCCATCCCACCCAGAGGAAACAGCTCTGCAGAACTGTGCCCTCCTTCCCCGGGCCTGGCAACACAGGCCGGCCTCGGGAATGACAGACGTTGTGCAGGTGCGAGTGCTGGGACCCGTCCGGGGGAAGGAGCACTCATGTGACATCCAACTCCCAGGATGGTTAACAGAGGTACCAGAGCTCCCTCTGACCCTTCCAGGCAAAGACGCTGAGCTCCTTGCTGATGAATCAGCTCCTGCAAAAGCCCATCAACTCCCCCATTATACCGGAGGGACAACGAATGAACAGAAAGACCAAGCAACTTTCTTGAGGTCACACAGGCCCGCAACAGGGATTTCTCCTTCCTTGGCTTGCCTCGGGGCCAGTCCAGCAAGCCCACTCAGATGCTGATGCTTTGTCTTCATGCCCTCTGTGGGCAGGCCTACCATCCGGCCGCAGACGCTGGCCTCGATCCGCTATCCAACACTTACGTCTCCTGCGATCGGAAGTGTAGACTCTGGGACCGGACTGCCAGGCTGGAAGGCCGGCTGCATCCCTTACTAACTGGGGGACTCTATGCAACTCACTTAACCTCTCTGGAGGTTTTGGGGATCACAAGTAGTGGCAGGAGGATTAAATCAGTTCATGTATCTAAGTGCTTAGAATCGTCCCTGGTGTGCATGTGTGTGCACACGTATGCCCGCATATGTAAATTCATATTTACATACCATATTCAATGGTAAACATATTATGGTAACTATGGGCAATAATCACATCAAGTTCTAATAAGATAAATATGTAAATATATTACTCCCACTAGGGCTACTACTAATACTCATACTAACTATAATAGTACTAATCCTATTTACAACTGTCTTACTACTATTCCTACCATTACTGTTTTGCTACTATTTCACTGCCACTGCCTTGGCTGCTGCCGGGGGGAGGAGTGCCAGCACGGAGACTGATTAAGAGCCTAGACTCTGGAGCTGACCCCAGCCCACGCAAGTTACTCACTTCTCTGCGCCTCCTAGTTCCCCAAGTCTGTCAAAATGAAGATAGTAACGCTCCCGCCTCCCTGGGTTGGGTGAGTTTTAAATAACATGAGGCGAGCACTTGGAACAGTGCCCAGGATGGATTAGTGACCACTGCTCTCATTGTTAGTATTAGGGATCCAGGTGCGGTGAGGCCTGCCCAGTGTGACGGCTGCAGAATTTTCCAGCTGCAGAATTAATGCAACTCTCAAATTTCAGAGCATGTATTTGTTCAATATTTGCTGAGCATCTGTTGTGTTTCTGGCCCTGTCAACTTTCCTTGGAGTCATGGAAAAGAAATCTGGTGTAGTTCCTGGCCTCCACAACTCACAGCTCATGGGAAACCAACCCTGAACTCATCTGACAGGGCAGGGAGCCTGACCGCCAGTAGGGGGCAGCATGCGATAAGCATCATAAAGCCTTACAGACAGGCGCAGGGTGGCTGCATATCCCAGCAAGGCTTGGGTGGAAGAGGGCAGAAGGACTGATCTACGCACCCCCCCTTCCCCCTCCTCCACCCCCGTTCAACAAGTGTTTCCGTGTGGGCTCCGGCTCAAGCTGGGCCCCAGTGTAAACAGTGCATACACTGGGCCTCTCAGGGCAACAGAGGGCTGCACGGGAACCAAGAGGAATGCTGCCCAGACCGTCCAGAGGCATCCAGAATGGTCGGGGGCAAAGGGAGGGAGGTGGGTCTGGAGCTGGCCAAGCCGAGAACTTGGGAGAATGGCCTGGGCAGAGGGCAGCAAGGCAATGGCCTGGAGATAAGCCCAAGTATGTTGCTGGCTAGGATGTCAGGGTTCCTGCCAGCGGAGTGGGGCGGGGGTGGGGTGGGTAAAGGGGCAAGATGGTGCGAGAGGGCTGGGGCCGGAAGGACAGCTCAGATTCTGGGAGGTGGAGCTGGGGTGCGAGGGGTGTAAGGAAGGTGTGAGGGGCACGAGGGAAAAGAGGCGAGTCCTTGCGACTGTCGCCCCCACCCCAGCCTCCTGATGCTCTGGGCTGCATGCAGATAAGGAGCGGAAAGAGGTCTGGAAACATCCAGCTACCTTCTAACTACAGGCTGGCCGGTGAAGGTACCAATGGCCTGCCTCTGTATTTCGCATGGCAGTGGGAGGGGAGGAAGCTGGGGACAGCTGGCGGACTGGAATGGCTGATACCCTCCCCCCACAGGTCACGTGTGCCCCCCACCTCTGGACTGCCAGCTGCCCAGGCTCCAAGCATACACGAGACACCAGCTTGGCTCAGCACAGGCACAGCCTTTCATGCTCATCTCGGCGGCCCCTGGGGGCAGCAGGGGACCGTGTGCAGGGAGGGCTGCTGTCCCCCTAGACCCGTCCTGTCCGGGGTTCAGAACTCCCTGGAGGGACTGCAGTTCGGAGGGCAGAAGGTTGCTACAGACCAGCTGAGTCACTGCTGCCAACAGGGTTTCCAAGGCAACAGCCTTCTCTGATTTCTGTCCCTCCATGGAAACATGGGCTGCGGGAAGCCTTGGCAACCACCCTTGGTACCCTGCTTCCGAGCGATGCTGCAGTGGCTGGGCACGTGGAGTCTGTCCCCAGTCTGGCTGGACTCTAAGGGCGACAGAGTTCCTGCCTTACCCACAAGGTGGCCACTGGACGCTGCACCCAGGATCCCCCCGGAACCTGGGGAGGCCGGGTCTCACTTCTGCTCTATCCCATTCTAACAGGGGCCTCCATGCTCAAGGCCACCTCTCCGCTCTACCCAAGCGAAAACGCTCTAGGGAGTTCTGATGGAATCCACACAGGTGGGATGATGGGAAAAGGAGCCGTGGTGAGAGGCTGGGGTCCCCTGGGAGAGTATGAGGCGAGTGATAGGTCTCTCCCCAGAGAAATTTCTGCAAGCACATGATTCTGCATGCAATTTTAAGGGGGTTAAGCTGCTTCACAGATACTCTGGTGTGGTGACCTGGGGACTGGATGGCATCAGAAAGCCTTAAATCATGGCTCATCTACTTGGGCAAGTGAGTCTGCCTCTCTGAGCTGCATTTCTCTCATCTCTGAAATAGGGACAAGAGCATCTTGACGCCGGTGAGACCAGAGTGGCCAGAGATGGGGTGTCTGCTAGGGCAGGGTGAGCAGCAGGTGAGTGGCAGTTATGTTTAACATAACCAGTAATATCAGTTCTGTTCAGATCTGCAGTGACAGGAGGCGGGAGTGGACAGGAAGGAATCCGAGGGAAAAGTATAAGTCATCAACATAATAAACAAAGGGAGAAAACCCGGTGTTGGCAGAGATGTGGAAAAATCAAAGCCCTGAATATTGCTGGTGGGGAAATATTCAGCCTCGGTGGAAGATCACTTGGCAGTTCCTCAGAAACTTAAAGCATGGAATTACCATGTGTGGTATTGTGATTTATACAAGGTATGTTTGGTCTTTGTCCCCAGTCCTGGTACAGAACTCCTAAAATACTTGGAATTTCCCAAGCCAAGCCGGAGATAAAGGTGTCTTTTGTTATGTTAATGTGGCGATTCTGGCAAAAACACCTAGGGAAACTAAGGGAGAGGGCACCTTGACCCGGGGACCTGACCTTGTGATGGGAGGGTTAGAAATTTCGGTCTGAACTCTGACCTCCAGGGAAAGGAAAGGGGCTGGAAGTGGAATCAATCGCCAATGGCCAAGGATTCCATCAAGCATGCCTGTGTAATGAAGCCTCCAAAAAGCCCCAAAGGAGAGGCTTTGGAGAGCTCTGGGGTGGAGCGCACGGGGAGATTCTGGGAGACTGGCCCTCTGGACAGGGCGCCAAGCTCCGCACCTTCCCCATCCCTCTCCTATGGATCTCTTCCATCTGGCTGTTTCTGAGTTATATCCTTGCATCTAAACCAGTCATCTAGTGAGTACAGTGTCTTCCCAATTCCCATGCTCCCCCCAGCAAATCAAAAGAAGCCAGGGAGGGGTCGCTGGAATCTCCAGTCTAGAGCCAGAGATCTGAAGCACAGGTGACAACCTGGCCTTCTGACTGACATCTGCAATGGGGGGAGGGGACAGTACGTAGGACTGAGTCTCAACCTGTGGGGTGCAATGCTGTTTCCAGGTAGATGAGCCAAGTCACAGGATACTCTGCTGATACCATAAAACTGCTTGGTGGTGTTGGGAAAAAAACACAGACACACATCAGAACTGGTGTCAGAGTTGGACCACATGACTCGGCAATTTCATCCCCAGGCCCACACCCAAAAGAATTGAAAACTGGAACTGAAACAAATGGCTGGACACGAATGTTCATCACAGAATCATTCACAATAGCCAGAGCATGGAAAGAACCCAAAGGCCTATTAGCAGATGAATGGACAAACAGGACAGAGCCGCAGGCTGGAATATTACGCAGCCACAAAAAGGAATGAAGGGCTGATAGATGCTACAATGTGGATGAACCTCAAAAAAATTATGCTGAGGGAAAGAAGCCAGAGCGCAAAGACTGCATATGATCCTATTTCTAGAAAATATCCGGAAGAGGTAAATTCACAGAAAGAGAGAACACACTGGTGGTTGCCAGGTGTAAGAGGGGGCTGGAAGGTCACTGCTTAGTGGATTTGATTCTGTTCTGGGGTGTTGAAAATGTTTGGAACTACAGGGAGGTTGTAGTTACCCCATATTACAAAAATGCAAAACGAAACTAAATTGAACACTCTAAAATGGTTAATGCATTGTTATGTGAATTCTAAGCTAATAACAATTATTTTTAAAAAGAAAGGGGGGGACCGCCCATCTGTCTCATTTCCCTGTGTCAGTCACATTGCTGTCCTGAGGTCAGCCCGGGCCCAGACACATCATTAAGAGAGAAGGCAACACTGATACGTGAAAAAAGCAGAGGATGAAACAACCTGGAATAAAATCAAACCTGACCTCAGTGCTTCTCAAAGTGGGGTCCCTGGTCCAGCAGTACCAGCATCCCCTGGGAACTTGTTAGGAATGCACATTCTCAGGCCCCACCCCTGATCCCCCAAATCAGAGTTCAGGATGTTCTGGCTATTTTGACAAGTCTCCCAGTGGCCCTGAGCAAACATGCAACCCACTGCACTTGATCGCCGACAAGCAGAGCCTCAGTGGTCAGGAAGAGGAGTGGGCGGTGCAGGTGGAGGAGGCTGGGCAGGGAAGGGTGGAGGGGTTCCAGAGAGAGGCCAGTGAGTCTGCAGTTCTAGGTGGAGAGGCTCTCTGGACATCAGCCACCTGTGTGTCCCCAGTGCGGCAGAGATGCCTGTCTGCCCGCCCAGGGAAAGACCCCTGTCGATCCCAGGATGGCTGCAACCCCACCCACCCCCATGGAAGAGCCCCTGGTCATCCCTTACCCTTCCCGGTCGATATGTGGCAGGGGCTGCTTGGGCGTATGTCTCAGCTTCCGGTGGAACTGGGTGAAGTCCAGTTTTTCGGGCTGCAGGTCCCATGTGGCTCCACTGGAGGATGAGAAAAGGTGAGGAAGTGAGGGAAGGGGGCGACCAGCCCGGTTACTGATGGGGACCGGACATGTAGGCACAGCCTGGCAGTGGATGTCCTCACCAGAGGTGGACAGGACGGAGAGGGCATCCACCAGCCAAGGGCAAGGTGGACAGAGACCCTTCACTCAGAATGGAGCCTGTGGTGTCAGCTCTGCTCACAGACAGTGGGGCAGGAGGCTGCCTGCAAAGCCCCCACCTCGCCTCAACCCCACTACGCCATAATGCGTGCCTATAAAACACAAGTGTTGGTCTGAGGCCTATCCTACAGCAGTCCCCCTAAAACACTTCAGAGTTTGCTTTCACCCCTTCCTTTGAGGAAGGCTAGAGAAAAAAGAGGCCAAAAATCAGAAGCTTCTGACAGCAGCTCAAAATGGCGGCAAGGCGGCTCTGAGGTAGATAAGGCAAGTCAGCGCGGCAGGAGGCCGGGTGCTGCCAGCCCCAGTCCCAGGAGACCATGGTGCTTCCATTCTGAGCAAGCCAGAGTCTGAGCCAGGGGTGTGCCTGGAGCATGCCCAGTGCTGGCCAGCTCCAAGCCAGGGGCAGAGTGGAGCTAAAGGGTAACTGCCATCCATAGTCTGAAGCCATCACTCCCAGAGGAGTGAACGTATGGTAGGTACCCATTAGCAAACCTTTCAGGGGCACCATCCCCACATACTGAGGTAACCCTGGCCAATACCTGTTCTTCCAACCCGGTCCATCAGGAACCTTCTAGAGTCTGAACCACTGACAACCCTTCCTTCCTCCAGACCTCCCTGCAGCCATCACCTCCATCGTCTGCTATGTGCCATTCTCCTTTGCTCTTCCAACCACCCCTCTGTCTTCTTTCCCTCTTGCCTGTGGTTGGACTGTTAGCATCTGTCTTCTCTTTCCCCTCAACCCTCTCTCAGCCTCCCTTTCCTTCTCTTTCTCTCTTTCCCTTGGATGCTCCTCTCCCTTCATTTTCCTTCCTTTGATCTCCTTCTCTCTCTCTCTCTGACCTCCTTCCTCAGCTGTCTCATTCTTTCTACTTCACGCCCTCTTTGTTTCTCTCTACTTCTTGATCAGTGAATGCTCAACATTTACTCAACTTCCAAACCCCGAGGGGCTTCTATAAGGACAAGAAGCTGGCATCCCAGTCAGAGGCATACGCCACAGACAACAGGAAGAGGAGCTTACCTGAAGGAATCAAAGGTGTTGGCAGCCCAGATATCTGTGCCCAGCATGTCCAGAGAGTTGTCTTTGCTGCCATTCTGGAAAGACATGGGATGAGAAGAGTGGCATTATTTCCTAGTTCAGGACACTGAGAACAAGTGGGCAAAGGCCCACTCACAGAGAGGGCTGCAGAGGGCTTCCCTTTCCCCCGTTGGTTGGTCACTGTGGGCAGCCTGTGGGCTGGAGAAAGCCACTGCAGTGAGCATCCTGGCTGGTGTGCCCTGTAAGAGTCACGAGGACCCCTGTTGTCCCCCCAGGCATAGGCCCTCACTGTGCAGGCAGGTTGAGAAATAGCATGGGTCTCGCTGCCCCCAGCCCATGGTTCTCTCCTCAAAGCTGCCACAGTAATGAGCTGCTGCCGCCATTGCTAGCCCGATAGCAGTGGCTTCTTCCCAGGCATGGAGACTCTGCAAAGCCAGACACGGGGGCAGGTCCATGTTGAGGTCTGACTTCCTCTAGAGTTAAGCCCCCACTTCCCCAAATCAGGCAAAACTGAGAAGCCCCCATTGACCAAGGTTACACACATGAGTGATTAAATTCTCTAAGTCAACCCCCTCCAGTCTTTGTCTTCCAATGTTCCCTACGTGATCCATCCCGTAGACAGAAAGCACTTTATTCCATCCAGTTTCTATAGTTTGGCTTCTCTGCCCCTTGGCTGGTGATCTCCCCAAGTTCTCCAGCAATTTGCCTTCCTTCACTCCTGATGTCATCCATCCCTTGTTACCCCTACAGTCCACTTTCATCATCAGTACTTCTGTCTCCAGTATATCTGGGTGTGTGCACACTTTATGACCCAGAAGTCATGCCCAGGTACAAACACAAGTGAATGTGCACAGATGTTCACCAACAGTGTGAGGCACAGACGTACAGAGCAGCATTATGCATAATACATCCACACTGGAAACCACCTAAATGCTTACCAGCAGTTGACCAGACCCATAAATTATAGTATATTTACATACCAGAATATTATACAGCAGGGAGAATGAACAAATTAAAACAACATACAACAGCAGAGGTCAATTCCCCAAAACACAAAGTAGAACAAAAGAACCCAGACACAAAAAAGTACCAACTCTATGATTCAATTTATATCAAGTTTAAGAACAGGCGAACTAACCTGGGGAGACAGAATTTAGATAGTACCTGGAAGGGCGCCCAGGGGGGGAATGGGGGGGCTGGTAATGTTCTAGTTCTTGATCTGAGTGCTGGTTACATAAATGTGTTCAGCTTGTGAAAACCCATTGAACCGTATGCATGTGATATGTACACTATTTTTCATGTGTATTAGGACCTCCTGGTTAGATTCCTGGTAGCATCCCCTGTCTTTATGACTGATCTCCCCTTCCAGACCTGCCATGTCTCATATCCTTTAGATCCTACACTGGACATTCTTTTTTTGAGACCTTTCCATGGGCCTAGGCCTGGCCAGACACTGAAGAGGCAGAAGTGGAAAAGCCACAGGCCCTGCCTGTAAAGAATGTTGTGTGATGACACACATGTAATAAATAATTACAAGACAGTGTGATACATACACTGATTCAAGGGGCCACAGCAGCACAGGCAACTTTCCTGGGGGCTCCCCCTAAACAGGGGATGCAAGTATTCATGAGGGTCATGCAAGCAGAGGGAAAAGCAGGGACAGGGTCATCCTGGCAAAGGGGTTGGTGTGTGGAAAGAGCAGGACACAACAGGGCATTCTAGGTAACTTCAGGGCCCCTATGGAGCAGAGCAGCCTGGAGAGTGTCCAGAGGCCCCAAGCCCTGGGTGAGTTGGTGGTCTCCAACGTGACCAGTCTGTCCTGGCCAGGACTGCCTAGGGCCCCACAAGTGCTCCTCAGTGATTGCACGGTGGCCACCCTCCAACTTGTACGTTGAAGTTCGATCCCCCAGGACCTCAGAATGTAACTCCATTTGGGAACAGGGTGGTTGCAGATGGAATTAGTTAAGATGAGGTCACACGGGTGGGCCCTAATGCAATACGACCGGTCTCATCATAGAGGAAATTTAGACACAGAGACAGACACACACAGAGGGAGGACGCCGTGGGGAAATTGGAGTCATGCTGCCACAAGCCGAGGAACCACTGGGAGCTGGGAGAGAGGCCTGGACCAGAGCCTTCTTTGGTGCCTTCACATAGATCATGGCTCTGCCAACACCCTGATTTCAGATTTCTGGACTCCAGAACACCGGGATGACAGCAACGTTTACTAGGTCGACCCAGTTTGGGGGTCAGAATTGTAAAGTCAAGCAGCCCTAGCAAACTAATCTGATGATCAACCATCCGTCTGTCTACAAACTCCCTTTGTGAGGGTGGTCAGTCGTATCACTTCCTCCCGCAGTCAGCAGTTGCCCCTGCCCGGACCCGGCGACCTTCTCCTGTCTTCACAGCCACATCCAACACCTGAGGGCTAGTGTCTCCCAAAGCCTACAAACACAGCAGCCTGGGTAGACAAGCCCAGACCCAGGCCGGCTTGGGCTGGTTTCTGACTCCCAACATCCACCTCACCCCAGGAGCCAGCCCTAGGAGCCAGCTATTTTCCCTGGCGGCCACTCCCCTGTAGACCACAGCCAATGTTGCCCCAGAGACTGCTGAACAAAGCCGCAGTGGACTAGAAAAGAAACTGAAGCAGGCTTGGTGACTCCATCCCTGCCTCTCCCAGTGACTGCAGACACCAGCACCTGGACAGAGAAGGCCCTCGATGTGGGGGTTTAGTTTCGTCTTGGATTCTCCTCATTTACTTCAGGTTGGTCAGAGCTGGTAGGCACGCTCTCCTTCCTTACTGTACCATACTCAGCATGCCCAACTCCCTGGCCCCTCACGTGGAAACCAGCCTAATTTCCAGGGAGAGTGAGCAGTATGCAGGTGCATTTCAGCCTTTAATCAATCAGAAGGAAAGGAAACACACTGGCGGGTGGAAAGATTGAGAAGCCCGGCCCTCCAGCAAAGGGGCCCAAGTGCTCGGCCCCTCACAGACACCGCCAGGAGACAAGGAGGGGCTGTGGGGAAAAGGAAAAGCAGTAAGTGGGGGGCGGGCTGAGGGAACAAAGGGAAGTCGGCATGACCCCAGACCTCACAAATAAAATCGGGACTGGCCCCTCCCTGTGGTAGCACCAGCCAGAAGCCCTAGGCTCTAAGTGACAAAACTTTTTTCTCCCTCCCCGCGCCCTGAGAGCTCCTTCTCTTCCTACTGTGCCACAATCCTCTCGTGAATCAATCACATTCACTCAGGGCCATAAGCCTCTCCATATGGTGCCAGACCGCAGCTCTGTGCACCTGGGCCCTTCCTACCCACACCTGTCCAGTCCCATGGTCCCGTGATCCCTTTCATTACTGAAAGTGTCCTACCAACCCCATCTTGCTCCTTGCCTGCCCCTGTCCTTCAACACTTGGCTCCTCCAAGAAGCTCATCTGACCTCCCAAACTATAGGTCCCTTGCTCTGTCCTGAACGTACCACCCACACAGGTGATGTGTGGCAGCAGAGTTCGCCTGTGGCAATTCTCACTCCATCGGCTTGTAGCGACCCCTCTCCTGCACTAGATCAGAGACCCTGCTCGGCAGGCACCTCCCTGGTCCCCCAAGGCTCTTTGCTCACTGCCCAAGAAGTGTCTGCTGAACTGACTTTCACATCAATAAACTTCCACTTTCTTCCCCAAGCTTGTGTTTTCCTCCTGCTACAGTAACCTTGCCTTGTGACCTCAGTGAAGTCTGGACTTGGGATTCTTCGTATTTAAGGAAAGTGGTCTCTGAGAGTGCAATGCTGTGTGCTCCAGATGGGTTTCTTCTGGCACGCGTGCTGCCGCCAAGCCCTCTCCCACCAGTGGCAGACATCAGTAATCAATTACAGCATCATTTACAGCCCTCCAATCAGCTGAAATGTGAATGTTCCAGATCACCCCCTCCCTTTCCCTTCTTGAGTTGCTTCATCATCCTCCCCATCCCAACTCCTGGTGCCTGGCTTGCTTCAAATGCAACTTTGAAACTGCACATGGCTAGAGAGACTCACAATCAACCCCCACAAGGAGACAGCCCCCAGGCCTCCTGAGATGTTTTCTGGCATGTTTACAACACCCTTCCCAGGCCTCAAAGCTAATAATCCAGGAGCATTTCACAATTTTGTTTTTAAGTAGGCTGCATGCCCAGCACGGGGCTTGAACTCATGACCTGGGGATCAAGAGTCGCATGCTTTATCGACCTAGCCAGCCCCCATGGGTAGCAGAGCATTTCAAATGCAAAGGTCGAAAAATAACAACAGCAAAATCAAATAAATAAATAAATTCTGCTTCTGAAGGACATGTCTGGGACCTCATCCAGAGTGAAGTTCACTGTCCTTCAGAGTAGCACACAAAGTCTCTTTCCCCGATCCCCGAATTTTTAAATACCTAACTCACTCTGGCACTTACAAATTCAGCTTAAGTGGACCATTGCTTGTCACTGGTTCCCTTATAAGAATGTTAAATCTTGGGGTGCCTGGGTGGCTCAGTTGGTTGAGCATCTGACTTGTGATTTCAGCTCAGGTCATGATGTCAGGGCGTGAGATCGAGCTCCGTGTCAGGCTGCACCCTCAGAGGGGAGTCTGGGGGAGATTCTCTGCCTCCCTTTCCCTCTGCCCTTCCCCCACTTGTGCACCCTCTCTCTTTCTCTTTCNAGAATGTTAAATCTTGGGGTGCCTGGGTGGCTCAGTTGGTTGAGCATCTGACTTGTGATTTCAGCTCAGGTCATGATGTCAGGGCGTGAGATCGAGCTCCGTGTCAGGCTGCACCCTCAGAGGGGAGTCTGGGGGAGATTCTCTGCCTCCCTTTCCCTCTGCCCTTCCCCCACTTGTGCACCCTCTCTCTTTCTCTTTCAAATAAATAAATCTAAAAAAAAAAAGATTGCTACATCTTCCAGGCAATTTTCCCCCCCAAATTGTTTCCCTGTAGTAAAATGCAGATTACATAAAATTTACCATCTTAACCATTTCCAAGTACACAGTCCAGTGGCGTTAAGTACATTCACGTGGTTGTGCAGTCCTCATTGCCATCCTTCTCCAGAACTCTTCTCATCCTATAAAACTGAACCTCTAATCCCACTGGATGCTAGCTCCCCATCTCTCCTCCCCGCATTCCCACCCCCACCTTCCTACCTTCTGTCTCCATGATGTGCACCACTCTGATACCTCACCTGAGTGGAATCACACAGGACCTGTCTTTTTGTGACTAGGTGACTTCACTTAGCATAATGTCCCTGAGGTCCATCCATGAGCCCAAGTAGGTTATGAGCCCCTTGACTAGAGCAGCTACCTTCTCTTCTTGGGCCTCCACAAAGAGTTATGTGGACGGGACTCCGGAGCTGTGCCACTCAGCAGCCCTGGAGGAGTGATGGCCCTGGGCGAGAAGGAGGGCCCCTGGGCTGCTGAGTTGGAGATGCCGAGGGCTGTGGGCCAGCGGTTCGGCTGGTCTGTGCTGAATGGGACAGGAAGGTAACCCCATTAACAGGTGAGAGGGCAAGTCTGGAGAAGCTCACAATGAAAGTCTGGGTCCCTGGGGTTGACCTATTTATTGTTGCTCTATTTGACACAATAACCGCAGCATATAACATGAATCTGGACGTTTCCTCAGAGCTTGTTGCAATGGAATGTGACAGGCATATAATCATGCACGCAAGTGATTCACAACAGGGTCTGGAGACATTGCCTGGCACTTGGAAGCAAAATCAATCTCCATCAAATCTCAGCCCAGAGAGGGCAGAACTGCACCTGCTGAGCCTTCCTTTGCTGTTCCTTGACAATGTTGAGGTGGTGGCCCCCGGCACCGCCCAGAGGTCAGAGCCACAGCGAAACTGGACCACCAGGAACCAAGAGCCTCACACGCCCACCCCCAGCACCCCAGCCCTGCGGTGGCAGCATCCAAGCTGACCATGAGGCCACCTTGCCATGGGGCTTCAGATCCTGTCTAAGCCCTTGAAGTGTCCGGATAGTCGCTCTTTCCTGAGTTTGGACACCAATCCTCAAACCTTGCAAAACCTCAACCTACAAGCCACCTGCTCCACAAACCTCTTAGGATTGCAGAGAGGTTCATCCATGAGCCCAAGTAGCTTGTAAGTTACCGCAGGGCGGGGGCTTCCGGAGAGACCCACAGACAGGCAGACGGCAGTCTGATTTCTGGAACCTCACAACTGGAGCCAGACCCACCGCGCTCTCCAAACCACCCCTTACACTGAGGAGCCACGTGAGAGGCGAGGACAAGCCGAGGCCAGAGCAGAGGGAGGCCAGCTTGGCTTGTTCCCGGCACTGCCTGCGCTCTCCAGCCTCGGCTTCCCCAGCAGACTGGTAACGCGTGGTGCTGGTGTGAAGGGCTCTGAGGTCATACTGCGCTGCCCAAGAGATGGGATTATCTTCCCCTTTGGACCACTGCGCTCTTCCTGGACCCAGAGAAACAAAGGTCCTCCCTGCCCCTGGTCTTTGTCTCTGACAGGAACCAGCTCGAGACCCCTCCTCTCTGCCCCTCTGCAGCATCCTCGAAGCTTGTGCCCCAGGAGCCTATAGCACGTCCAGCGCTTCCCAGCTCTTTGACTGCACGGCTTCCCCGTGGTGTTCTAGAAACACTAATGCACTGGCTCTCAGATGTCAGTATGCGTCAGAGTCACGTGGAGAGAGCACTGCTAGGTTAAATCAAGTGCAGCTGAGGTGGTCCATGAAGCACTTTTAGAAACATTGGATGTTAGAAGTGTTTTGTAGGGGACAAAAAAAAGGTTCCCTCATCAAATGTTTGGGATACACTGGGTTAAAAATTGTTAAATAAATCACTTTATTGCAAAACTACTCTGTGCCTTTATTGGCCTTTAACGGATGCTGACTCGTCGAGTAGGTGGCCATATAGTATGCAGTATTCCCCAAATCCCTTTGGCCAAAAACCCACCCTATTCCTCCTTTTTATTCCACAGAGCAAATTATTTTATTTATTTTTTTTGCAGGACCGGGGTTCCACAGAACCTACTTTGGGAAACAGTCTTCTAACACTCTTCCCTAATGATTCTGCATCCCCTCAACTGGGAACCCCGGCTTCACTTTTGTGTTGTATCCCTCTGCCCACTCACCCCCTCATCCTAGCCGTGGGACCAGTATCATTCATTAAATACTTTGGAGCATGAATTTGGGTGTCCAGGCACTGAGAGCCCCCCAACAAAACTGCACTGGCTTCCTCAAGAACATCCTCCAGTTTGCCATTCCTGTGGCCGCAGCTTTTCTCCGAGCCCCATCCCCACCCCAGCTCGGGGGTCGGCCGGCCCCTGCCCCCCCAGGTCGCTGCAAGGCTGAGGTTCTGAGAAGCCTAATCAGAAGCAACCACCCTTTTCAGAGGATGGTTTTTAGCACTTAAACGCTGCCGAATCCTGCACAACAGCCCCTTTCCCTGGCAATTAAGGGGCCTCATGCCAGGGTGAACCGTGCTGCTTTCAGAACAGGGCACAAAGAGATAATGAGCACTTTAAACCATGTGGAAAAGAAAAGGAAACAGCTTGCCCATGGGCAGGGAGGCTGGAGCCGCCCCTGAGGGCCCCGCAGGTGCACAGGGCTCCCCCCAGCTCGGGCGGGGCCGGGGGTTGGGGAGGAGGCTGGACGCCGGGCGATGACAACAGCAAAGGCACTGAGGCAGTCCTGGCCGAATGCCGGCCCCCTCGGAGCATTTTCCCCTAGTTACAACCTCAGGAAGCCCCATTTCACTGATGAGAACACGGAGGCTCAGAGAACCTGCCTGTGTTCAGAGAGCTAGTTCGCAGGATGGGAATGCAGACCGTGTGGCCCGGAGTGAGGGCGGAGGGAGTAAACTGCTTGCAGTGAAGGGAAGAGGGAATCTGGGGGTGGGAGCCGGGCTGTGTAAAGATGGTGGGGGGCGCCGGGCTCTGTGCCCGAGTGAATGAAACCAGGGGGGAGTGAATCACTGCACGCTAGGAAAACATGCTGAGTCAGGAGCAGTGGGAAAATAAACCCTCCTCTTTGCTGTATTAGCACACAACCGCGGAGTGGTTTTGCTCATGCACGTGCATGTGTGTGGGTACGTAGGTGTCGACAATTCCAGGCTACGAGGGTTTAGGGACGAAGCCGAACTTGACTAAACTGGACATCCGGCAGCAGCAGGACTGCCCCCATTCCTGGGAGGCTCAAAGGTGAAGTTCCAGCTAGAGGAAGCAGGGGCATGTTGGTCTGGCCTTCCCCAGTATGCCTGCTATTTGGCTGCTGGGCTGGGGGACACGGAGGCAGGGGTGGCCAGCCTTTGTCCTGGCCTCCCACAGCTGACAGTCCAGTAGGGGAGCAGCTGTGTATGCACAGCCCAGTGCTGGGCACCAGGAAGAAACGGGTGGTAGAGCCCCTGGTCTTCAGAGGGCTCACTCATCCAGTCCATCTCCCTTCTCAGTGTAGAATGTTCTTCCACAGATTCTGTGCATCATGAGGGCCAGCGGCAATCCAGACCCTCATGAGGGTTCTCTCACTTCAGGGACACAGGTTCCCAGAGTGGCTGATGGGGAGGGCCATCTCTTTAGAAAACAAATGAAACTTCTCTCCTTCTTCTCCTAGGACCCCGCCCCACCTCCCCTGCCTCGGCCCTGGTCTATCACCCACAGAAGTGGACTAGCACAGTCCTAGTCCTGAGACTATCATCCCTGCCCTCGAAGGTCTCGCCACCCAACCAGGAGTCACAGAAACGAAAAGAACAACAGAAGATGTCACGTGATCAACCACTACATGACACGATGCTTGCCACCTCTGCTGCTGACTTTGGGTGCAAGAGCAGACGGCCTCTAAGACTCCAGGAAAAATTTCTGCGAGTAGCAACATGGTTTGGACTAAAGTGGGGAAAGCAGGACTGTAGGCCTGCAAACTGCATCTGGGAGGGCTCAAGAGAGTCACTCAGCTCCTCGGATCTGTGCTGCCTCCTCTGCACCATAAGCCTTTGGACTGGATCAGCGACTCCCCAGTTGGAGTGGGCAGAGTAGGTGCACCATATGAGACACTGAGACCAAAGGCCCCTGAGGGCATCTTCCGGGCCCAAATGGGCTTCCTACAGGCTGGGTCTGAAACTCCCCTTAGGCTCCAATTAAACCAGAATTTGAGAAAGAGTCCTGTCCTAGTAACTCCGTGTGTGTGTGAGTGTGTGTGCACGTATAAGCATGCGTGTGTTCAGCACCAAGGACAGCATCCCACAGGCTGGTGGGAAAGACGATGATAGACCCCCACACCCACCAATATTTTAATGCCCTTACAATAGAAGGATCTTTGAGGCAGGAGAATGGCAGAACAAAACCAGCACAGAGGGCCTCCTGGTAGCACCAGAGCTGAGTTCAGGAGCAGGAAAGGCCATTCCTTTCATTCTGGAACTTTCTCATCTATCCGTTTATTCTGTCCCTTCCCTCTTTATTAGACCCCACTGTCTTTGAATTAAAACCCAAAGGCAAAGGGAAACGTAGGAGATAATGACTAAAACCTGGGACCAAGTATATTTCTCTGAATCAAATCCTTTCTGCCCACTCTCTTTGGCTAACTAAGTTTGTGCTTTTGGATTTAAATGGCCAGGTTATTTGAACCTGTCCTGGACTGGGCCACACGACAGGCCCCTTCTGGCTGGCTTCCTATTCAGCATCTGCTGAAATAATGGGGGCGTATCCAGTTGTCCCCAGTCGTCCGCGCTGACCCATGCCCCTCTGCAGAGAAAGGATCCCATCCTCCAAGGCTCCTCTTCTAGGCCTTCTTGAAGCTCCCTGGGACCCAGGCATACTCCCTACCTGCCAGCCCCAGACTCGGAACCACAGAAGGCCAGGGAGGATAGGAACTGAGAGATCATCAGGCCCAAGAGGTGACCTGGCACTTCTACAGAGGTGATCCCAGAGCAATGAGGTGGATGGAGTGGGAGAGAGAGCAGATGGGCTCCTTCTTCCCCTGCCTTACCAAGCAGTTTTGCCCCTTTTGTCTTCCTTATGGGATTTTGCTGAAAGAGTCTGATGAAACAAAAGAACAAAATTCTGTTCTTTAAAAAAATTAACTTTTATTTTAGATAATTATAGATTCACATCCAGCTGTAAGAAATAGCACAGAGATCCCCTGTACCCTTCACTCAGTTTCCCCCATGCGGAAACTTGGGAAAGTATTAGCTCAATAGTAAAATGAGGATATTGACATTGATAGGGTCAAGATGCAGAATATTTCCATCAGCACAAGGTTCACACCTGGATGCCCTTTTGTACCAATCCCACTTCATCTTGCCCCTCCCTAGTCCCTGGAACTGCTAACCTAGTCCCCATTTCTATCATCTTGTCATTTCAAGAATGTTATATATATGGAATCAGAGTATGTAACTTTGGGGAATTGACTTTTTTTTTTAAGATTTTTTTTTTAAATTTATTTGACACATAGAGAGAGATCACAAGTAGGCAGAGAGGCAGGCAGAAAGAGAGGAGGAAGCAGGCTCCCTGCTGAGCAGGGAGCCCAATTCGGGCCTTGATCCCAGGACCCTGAGATCATGACCTGAGCTGAAGGAAGAGGCTTTAACCCACTGAGCCACCCAGGCGCCCAGATGGACTTTTTTACTTGACATAATTCCCTGGAGATCCACACAGAGTACTGCATGTGTCACTAGCTGATTCTTTTTACTGCTGATCGCCACAGCTTGTTCTAACTGTTCACCTGTTGAAGGACAGCTGGGTTGTTTCCAGTTTGGGCTATTATGAATAAAGCTGCTATAAACATTTGAGTACAGGTTTTTGTGTGAACATAAGTTTTCACTTCTCTGGGATAAACACCCGGGAGTAAAACTGCTGGATCATATGGTATTTGCAGGTTTAGTTTTTTTTAGAAACTGCCAAATTGTTTTCCAGAATGGCTCTACCACTTTACACTCCTACTAGCTACGTATGAGTGATCCAATTTCTCTGTATCTTCACCAGCGTTCGGTGTTGTCACTATTTTTTTCTAATTAGCTATTTTGATAGGTGTGAAATCTCTCATTGTGGCTTTAATTTGCATTTCCCTTACAGCTAATGATGTTGCACATCTTTTTTGTGTGCTTATTTGCCATCTGTATACATTCTCTCTTCAGGGGAAAAAATGTCTCTTCATATCTTCCATTTTCTGATTGTACTGTTTCACATGCTGAGTTTGGGGAGTTCTTTATATATTCTGGATACTAGTCCTTTTGTCAGATACATGTTTTGCAAAATTTTCTCTCTCTCTGTAATTTGTCTCTTCATCCTCTAGATAGGGGTTTTTCCAGAGCAAAGTTTTTCATGTTGATAAAATCCAATTTCTCATCTCATCTACTGATTGTCTTTTTTCCATTTACTTTGAAATATTTCTGGTTCCTAGTAAGACAAATGATTTTTTTGTTGCAATGAGGACACTTGCATGTTATGTTATGAAACTCTGAATCATGTTTAAGTCTTCTGTGTTAACTGGCCTTTTGTGATAACACTGTGGCAGGGAGAGGTGGGGGGCACAGCCTCAGTACTGGGGTGCACTTGCTACGGCTCCATGGAGGCAGAGTTCCAGGACTCCACAGAGTCCCCAGTGACCCTGGGGGTGGCCGTGGGGGTGGCCAGTGGCCGTGGGGGTGGTCTCATTACCATTTGGCAACAGTGGAAGGCCCATCTCTCTATTAGAACTTTCTCTGACACAGCCCAGCAGGGAGAGAAGGGGTCTCTCAATACTGCTGAGTGGGGGGTGGAAGTCCAGGCCCCCACATGGTCTCCAATAATACCATGAGGTGGCTAGGGGTCCTTCTTATGAGCTGGCAGGGATGAAAGTCTCAGCTTCCTGTCTGGGATTCTCTGACACCACCCCAATGGGGTGGGAGGGCTCATTACAACCCTCTGAGAGTGGAAGTCTAGACTCCTACTGGGTCATTGCTGGTGTGGGTGAAGATGGAGCCATATTTTGTTCTGTGCTACTTGGCTGGTGTAGAGCAGTTATTGTCTAAAACTTTTCTATCTTGATAGGTTGCGCTTTGCCTGGACTTTTGTTTAGAGAGATCAGACTTTTATTGGGACTTTAAAAATCTGTGTCCACTGCCATGTCCTGGTTACCTCCTTCTTTGGCCCCCAAGTCTGGGATATTAGAGGTAAAAAGGAAACCCAGGAAAATCATGACTGTGTCCTTGCTCGGGTCCCCCAAACCCTAGCTGGTCTGCCTTCTTATCTTTACCTTTCAGAATCTAATGTTTGTTTTATACAGAATGTCCAGGATTTTAGTTGTCCTTAGCAGAAGGAATATAAAAAAGAACGTCTACTCCATCTTCCCCAAAGCAGAAATCTAGGTCTATATTTTTAACAAAATATTTTGGTGGCCTTAAGTCTAGATCATCTCCTTTTTCAGAGGGCAACAGGCTACCGCAAGACCATGTGTCTCACCCAGGATCACACAGTCAGTCAGAGATAAAGGGGCTAGAACTCATGTCTCCTTGCTCTCAGTCCAGTGCTCTTACCATGACAGCATGGCACCCCCTCCCTCATGCCTGTGCGTCTGACCTCCTCTGCCCGCTGCAAGGTCCCCCGCAGGCACCAGCCCCACTCCTGCCTGTATTCCCATGCTGCTCGGGACTATTGCTTTCCCACTGCAGAAAGCCTTATTTCTCTAAGCAGACTCCAGGTTCTCTGAGGACAGAGATCAGGCCACATGGCTCATGAAACTGACTGCCGGTGCTCAGTGGATGGCTGCTGTTTCCCTACAAGTCAACCATCGATACTGTTTTAAATGTTGTAGTCTAGCTCCTTCAGGTGAGCTGGAGCCAGAAGGCACCTTGAGGACAGGGACAGGTGGTATTTTCTGGAAAACAGGTTCACATGCTGGGAGCAACAGAGTCTGCAGAATCAGATCATGCCAGCAGGACCGTGCTCGGTTCAGACAGGCTTATTAGGTGGAATCACAGTCTGTAGTTACAGTGTTCCCAGGAGGGTAACCCAGGATGGGACAGGACCCAAGAACCATCCGGTCATGTCCCAGCCATCTCAGCACTGCAGTGTAAGCTTGTCTTCTCCTCTCTCACCTCTAGGTAAACACAGATGTGCCCACCACTTCCACCATCCCGCTTCCCAGCAAGCTGCCCTCCAGGATGACGTGCTGATTGGATCAATGCATGAAAAACTGATAAATAGAGGAACGAAACAACTTAACCATGACAAAGGGAAACAGCTGCAGGAATGAGGGTGTTTAGCTTAAAATGCAGACTCTCCATACTGGGCTGCTGTGGGAGAGATCAAACAGCCATGGACAGAGGAAGTAAAACTAAAACCATCAGCTGGAGCTACCAGCAGGTGGTCTGTGGCTAAATCAGAGAAAGATGCCATAATCCACGCAGCTGCCTAACAACGTTCTGCAATGCCTTTTGAAGGAGTGAGCTCCCCATTACTGGAAATGTCCAGCAGCTCAACAGCCACATGATGGGGCTCCTGCACTGTAGGGTTGGGGGTTGGATAAGGTGACCTCTGAGATCCTGGTCATCCTGATAGCTCACAGTGTTTTAGAATTGAGACCTGCTTAGCTCTGGATCTGATGTGGAGGAAGAGGCCAGCCCCAGCTCCTGGTGAGCTGCTACTAGAGGCGGCACATGTGCTAGTCACGCTAGCCAGTCACCAAACAGTTCTGGCTTCCCGAATTCCAGGCACATGGTAGGGTTATACTTTATAGGGTGCTTATGGTTGGGTGGGGGCATGTGGGCAGTTCTGGGCCACACACTAAGAGGGGAAGTGATGTGTATTACATCTGGGTTGGAGTACTCACTTGCCAGCACAAGACTCTAGTGGACCTTTTCCCTCTATCTTGGGAACTGGTGAGAATGGCAAATGTCCCATCAAACTGGGTCCTGGATGGGTTGTTTAAAGTCACCGAGATTCGGGCCACCTGGGTGGCTCAGTCGTTAAGTGTCTGCCTTCGGCTCAGGTCACGATCCCAGGGCCCTGGGATTGAGCCCCACATTGGGCTCCCTGCTCAGCGGGGAGCCTGCTTCTCCCTCTCCCAGTCCCCCTGCTTGTGTTCCCTGTCTTGCTCTCTCTCTCTCTGTCAAATAAATAAATAAAATCTTAAAAAAAAAAAAAGTAAAGTTACCAAGATTCAAGGCTGTTTGTTGCTGCACCATGACCCAGGCTATATCCTGACAGATACAGGGGGACAGACTTTACCTGGATGGAACATCAGAGACAAGAGAAGATATACAAGGTGCACAGGCAGGGGTGGGGTTGGACAGCAGTTCCAGCATCTCAGCTGAGCTCACAGACACCTCTGTGTCTACCGCCCTCATTCCCACCACTCCTGTAACACCCAACACAAACCACCCACTCCGGGTGTACTCTCTCCTGATGCCCTAACACCCCCATAGAGCACCCAACTTCAAGCCTTGCAAATCCCATTTCTTCTCCCTTCCATTTGGTCAAGCATCCTAACCATTCCTGAGGGCACAGATCAGGTCCCATGTCCAGCAAGGCATCTCTCTTCCCACAGACACCAATAAAAACACTCTTTGGAATGACTGCAGTATCTATGGTCAGGAGGTGTCTTTGAGAGACTTAACTGGGTGCCTTTAACCTTTTTCATGTTAAATAGCCTCTACTCCACAAACAGGTAATGAGCCCAAAGTCTCCAGCTCCTTTGTGCCTGCCAAGCTCATAGCAGATACTCAATAAATATTGACTAAATAGAAGTGCTATGAATATATTTCTTAAATATCCACAGAGGCTGAGTAAATATCCAGGTACTTCTACTAAGATATCATTTGTACTAATGAGTTTAACCAGCACTGAACCGAGTACTATAATTACTGGAGGGCAACAAGATAACTGGCAGAGAACTCCTTTGACCCTTTCCTGTGGGTCAGAGGTAAGCAGTGTATTTGAGGCTCACCTCTGCCTACCACCTGCCATCTCTTGGGTCAGAGTCAATGTCAGCACCTCGAATGAACCTAGCTGCAGGTTAGCACGTGTGTTAGGGAGGGTAAGGGAACAGCAGGGAAATCAGAAAAGTCCAGACTTGTGGCTACTTTTAGCAGCTATCTGGATCCAACTGGTCCTTTCTAGAGACCCAGAAAACAATGAAAGAGATTTCCAAAGAGGTTCAGAGAAGTCTATCATTTTGCACAAGAGGCGCTGAAATGTGTACCACCCCTGGGTCAACATCTGGTTCTCAGGACCCTTGGCACAGGACTCTTCTTGCTCCTTCCTGAGGCTTCATTTGCTAGCGGACATTATGATGGCACAGGGGAGTGCCCTCTTCTCATCATTTCAGGGAATGTGGGATCCCAGGCCATTGGCCAGGACCCGAAGTCATCACTTCCTATGCACCCCACCTTTCCCAGGCTCCACAGGAAACTGCCCCATACGGAGGTGTGCCCATTAGGGTTCCAGTGAAGCTTTCATTGCCTTCCTCAATAGCGAACACTGCAGGTCAACACATTTGTCAGTCAGGAAGTCCTTCTCAAGGACTAATCAGATGCTCTGCTGCTGTTGTGCACATTAATTTTCTTCCCTTGGCACTTCTGTGCACACGGAGAAGAGCGGCTATCTCCTGACCTCATACAACCTTTCATATGCCTTTGGCTTTCTTCCCTGAATGCTAAATCCCATGCTGGCACCTAGAGATGCTTTCTAAATGCACCAGGTTGCACTCTCTCCTATCAGTTACTCTCCTGTAAATCATCTCCACAATGATTCCCCTATTACAGTGAAAAGCTGGAAACGACTGCAGCTTCCTAAGTGACTAGGTGATGGATGAGCTCTCTTGGAAAGAGGCTGCCGGGACGCCAAATAATCCCGGTTGTGGGCAGTTGGATGGCCCAATTTCCTCTGAGCCCCTTCCTCCCATCTCATGGGATTCAGCCTGCTCTAGGTTATCCCCACTTTGTAGGGCTCGGAGAAGGCAAGGGGTTTTCCCTTTCCCTTCTCCTTACGTTCGTTAGTTGAAATAACAAAATAAATAATCTCAGTGCATGGCTAATCACCAAATGGTGCCTGTACCTGGACTACTCATTCAGAGCATGGTTGGTGACCTGCCACGCAGAGCTGCCTGGGCAGAGTGCAGAACCTCAGCATCGTCCAGTAGGCTGTCACTCTCCTGGGCTCATGTGGGCTCAAGGGGGAATGCCAGCACAGCCAACCACCCCAGCGTCAATCTATCTTTAGCTCTCTCTGAAAGTCTCCCCTATGGGTGAATGTCGGGTAGCAGAACTGTTCCACCATCCCATTGACCTCAGAAAGCTCAGCAAATCAGTGGTCAGAGGAACAGGGCCCACCAGGGACTGACTGCATGGACTGGGCCTGGGGCAACTCAGTGTAGTCTCAGGAGTCTTTTTTTTTTTTTTAAAGATTTTTATTTATTTCACAGAGGGAGAGAGATCACAAGGAGGCAGAGAGGCAGGCAGAGAGAGAGGGGGAAGCAGGCTCCCTGCTGAGCAGAGAGCCCGATGCGGGCCTCGATCCCAGGACCCTGAGATCATGACCTGAGCCGAAAGCAGAGGCTTTAACCCACTGAGCCACCAAGGCGCCCTAGTCTCATGAGTCTTAACTGAGTGACTACTGTGTGCAAAGCCCTAGGGCAGGGGCGGTCAGAGATTCAGAGGCAGCCCTAGCGTTCATCTCAAGGTGGACCAGCTAGCTGATGGTCAAATGTATGTGGAAGAGTTAGATTCAACATGAATTTGTAACCCAGGAGAGCCCTCTCAAAAAGGCCTCATCCTCTGGGCATATCAGGGAAGAGAGGCAGGTTTATATGTATATTTAAAATTTCAATTTCAACCTTTTTTTTTTTTTTTTTTTTTTTTTAGAGAGAGAGAGAGCAAGTAAGGAGGAAGGGCCAGAGGGAGAGGGAGAGATCCCAACCAGGCTCCATGCTCAGTACAGAGCCTGACATGGGGCTCAATTCCATGACCTAAGATCATGAATCTGATCCAAAATCAAGAGTCAGACACTCAACCAAATGAGCCACCCAGATGCCCCAAGGCAGGTTTATTTTAACCAGACTCCATCTCCACCCTCCTGGGGCTCTTCCCTATAATGAACCTATGTCTCAGTTCCATCTGCCAAGAAAGTATCAAATATGAGCCTTTTATGATTTCTTCTTTAAATTCACTTGCATTCATTTCGTCTAACCCCACTTACCCCATCCAACTGTTCAACTGCTTCCTGAAGGTGGGATTGGGGTGCTCGCAGTACTAGGATGCCCCATCCCACAGGCTCCCCAGCCCTACTCCATCAGCTTATAGTCTGGCCGACTCCCCACCCACCATCCTCCAGGGGCATGAACCTGGCCATGAAAGGATGCCGTGGGGTGAGGGAGGCAGGTGAGGGGGAAGTGGGAGCACGAGTCATTCTCAGCCCCCTGGAATCCTGTTGGGAGTGACAGGAGAATGAGACTGGAGAAAATGGGTGGGAAGAGGGGGCCCAGAAAAGGTGATAAAGGGGAGAGGGGGGACAAAAAAAAAAAAGAAGATTCTGGAAGATTCCAGAACCAGACATCTACTGGCCAAATAACAGAGAATTAGTTTTTTGGTCTCTCATTTATCAGCCACTTATGTCCCCTATCCAAGAATTCAACTCTTCCCTGGAACCCTCTGGTTCTTGAGTCCCCAGATCCAAGCCCACCTTTGCCACTGAAGAGATAAGGGAGTCTTTACGCAGGAAATCCCTGGGTAATTGGCAGGCAGTCCTCTGATGTGCCAGGCCTCAGGCCATGGCTAGGGGGATTCAGGGAGAATAACACAGGGTTCTTGACCGAGTGCTGGCAGCCTAGTGGCAGGGACACCATCCTCCATGGAAGGCCACCTACTGTAGTAAAGCCAGGTAAATGGCCAAATGCGGGGAGGAGTAGGTGAGAGACCTGGGTTCAAGTCCCAGCTGGGTCAGGTCATGACACCTCCATGGTCTTCAGTTACAAAGTGGCATGGAGAAGCTAGACAGGCCCCCAGAGGCCATTGAATTCCCTGATTTTTATAGGAGGAAGCTGAAGACGAAAAGAATTTCTACCAAGTTTGTGGCAGAGCAAACAGGAGAACCTGGGGACCCTGCCTCCTCCCCTACCCAGAACCCCCACCCCGGGTCCTCGTGACCGCCCCCTGCCCAAGAAACAATGAAACACACACAAACAACTTGCAGTGTGAGAGGTGAGCCATCCCCCCACACCATGGTTTACAAAGCCTTGCAGCCTAAGAAAGGTCTAGAACTGAGGCCACTGACCATCTTCGCTTAGGACAGAGAGAGATGAGTTCATTTAGTCAGTGCCATGGGACCGAAGTCAGACACAAGCAAGTGGATCAAGGCAATGTGTGGACACAGCCACTCTGAAATCACGGGCAAGTGAGTGCAGGAGCCCATAAAGGCTCCCCATATCTTTCTGGACAGGCACAGCATGAGGCTGGGCTGGGTGGTTTCTTCCAGCCTCCAATCCCATAGCCTTCCAGGAATAAGGTTTCAGCAAAAACGGATGGAAGACAGGGAATATACAGGGCCTGAGGGCCACCAGAGCAGCTGCCCCTTTCCTCCCGGCCACACACCCCACACCTGTGTGGGGGGCCCCCTTGGGATCCCACAGGCAAGCAGCAGGGAGAGAAGCAGCGGGCTCCAGCCAGGAACAGGAAGCTGGATGGCTGGGGGGTGGGGGGGCCACTGACACCTCACCCCCATGTTCTGCCCCTCCAGGTCCTCTGCATACCTGGAGCAGAAGTGATCTCAAGTGCCTCACCAGCACCCAAACCCTAGGAGTCCCACTGTTTGTGGGATCTATCACCAACGCTGATGTGCGAACCTCCAATTCATTCAGGCTACTGCCGTATATTATTCCGCAGCTCATTTATCCACTCCCCTTCAAAGGACTTGCAGTTGTTTGCAGATGTTGATGCAAAAATCATCAAATGACAAAAACAAAAAAACTCAGGAATCTATGTGCTTGGAGGAGGGGGTGCTTCACTGTGGGCCGGGTGTTTGGGGAGAGCTTTCCAGAGAGCAGACCACACCCTCCCCTCTCCTATTTCCTGCTCTCTCCACATCGCCGCCATGGCTCAGAAGAGCCATCATGAGCCGGCCCGGGAACCCCGACAGACAAGACGTGTGACCACCCCAGAAGGCGCGCAGAGCTGGTTCCCTACCTGCTGTGGGGGGGCTCGCCCTCGGGAGAAGGAACAGCTGCTGTCCAGCTGCTCACTGCAGTCTGTTGTCCACTGCAGGAGAGAAAGGAGCGGTCAGTGATGGCTGGACACATGGGCTCGTCCTCGCCCTGCCAGGGCCTTCCCGGGACAGCCCTGCCCTTCTGCAGGGAGAGCCGGGATAAAATCCTGCTTGGCCATTTTCAAAGGCAAATCCTTCCCTACCAGCAGGTTCACTTTGGTGTCTCCAAATTCCACCTTGCGGTGACCCCTCTGGTGTAGGCTTGGGGGAAGCAAAATTACTTCCCTTAACCTAAGCCCACCAGAGTGATCAAGACCGGCTGCCTCGCAGAGTCAACCACACAGGACACAGGGTGACTGTATTTTGAACAAGCAGCACCACGTCTAACTGCCTGACCTGGAGGGGAGGCACAGACTTGGGATCTTCCTGTGCACCCAGCTCCAGGGGACAATGGACCCGTGGGCTAACAGGAAGAGCCCCACACTGGCCATCAGACGACTGGCTCTAGCCTAGTCCCAGCACTCACTCCTCAAGGACATGGAGGCCTGGGGTGCCCCAAAGTGTGGTCTGATGACCACCTACTTGCATGAGATTTCCCCAAACCTGCTGCACAGACGTCCCGGGGCCCTAACCTCCACCCTCCGTGAGGGTGGGGCTGAGGATTTTGACAAGCTCCCCCAGTGATGCGCCAGAGGTTTGAGAGCCACTGACAACCATGGATTTTCCAGGCTTGGTCCCGTCATCTACAAAACGTGGCCAGCAAGGCTGGCTGACTGCAAGGTTGAAATGAAGGACTTCTGTAAATGTATAAAAACACTGCAGAGATATGAAGTCGTAGTAACAGTACAGCTTTTCCTCTGTAAGGGGCCATCAAGCTATATGGTGGTGCTTTTATTATTGTGTTAAACATTAGCTAGCCCCTTGGGCTAATGTTGAACACTGACCTTGACCTACACCCTGTGTGATATACAAAGAGCAGAGGAGCCCAATACCTCTATTTGACACACTTGGTCAAAACAGAGCGAGCGTGAATGGCTCGAGGCCAGTGCAGTCTGGGTGTCCGAAAACCTTAGCTGGCCACACCCTCCTGACTGTGGGTCACGGGCATGACCTCTGTTACAGCGCTGCTGACACGGGCCAGTACAAATGTACTCTTAGCTATCCAAACGAAATAATATGAGAGCCACAAACTTAGGAGCCACAGAGGTAATTTTAAATGATCCAGCAACTAGATTTTAAAAAGGAAAAGATTAACTTAAATTTAATAATATATTTTATTTATCTCAATATACTCACAATATGATCACTTCAACATATAACATATATATTATATATATAATATATATACTATGTAATAATATAAAACATTATTTTTTAAAAAGATTTATTTATTTATTTGAATGAGAGAGAGAGAATGCAAGCATATGTGTTGGGGGGGAGGGGCAGAGGGAGAGGAAGGGAGAGAATCTCAAGCAATTCCCTGCTGAGCGCAGAGCCCCAGGCGGGGCTTGATCTCATCTCCCGGAGATCATGACCTGAGCCAAAATCAAGAGCTGGGTCCTTAACTGACTGAGCCACCCAGGGCCCCTAAAACATTATTAACGAGATCTTTTATATTCTTTCCATACCAAGTTTTTGAAATCAACTTAGAGCGCATGTCCAGGCGGGCACTGCAGGGGAGCTGACCCCTGCAGAGTGTGATTCCCAGACTCTTGTGTTGGCTGGCTTCCAGCTCTGCTCGGCCCCTGGAAGGCAGGAAGAAGGGAGAAGCCAAGGCGCTTCTCCCCTCTCTGTATGCTTCCGGGGGCCCTACCGGCAGGGACTGGGTCTCCTTCATGGCTCCAGACCTCACCAGATAGGTCTTCTGTTCATGATCCTGACTCCTGAGCTTTGGCAACACCATCTCCTCCCTGTGGGCCTCAGGCCTGGAGGTGGGATTGGCTTCCTGGGGTTGCTAATCTCTGGCTTATTTTGTCTCAGTTCTTTTGTCATCTGGGCAACCAACTGCCTGGAATAAATTTCCTCTGTCTGGATATTTGCAGTCTCAAAGCATCTCCCACAAGATATTTATTAATGATATCACTTATTAATTATAATAAATATATTTATTAATTATACGAAGGAAAGTGAGAACTCCACCGGACACCACCTTAACCAAGCGATGGGGGATAACACTGGCCATAATGAAGCTATCAGCATCACGGGCTCCCCCTGCCCAGCAAGCAGAGAGAAGGCTGAGGTTTCATGCACGGCCAGGGGCCACCTCACCCCCCTGGTTAGGCTTTCCGAGAGCGGTCCCAAGCTCTTGAGAGATGGCCCTGCTTCGTCAAAGTCATCCTTAACTTAGTATCTGCCCACCAGAAGCTATTTCCTGGGCGCTTTCAGTGCGGGACCTGCAACAAGCACCTCCGTTTGCAGGAGAGGCGAGTGGTCAGAGAACAGCGGGGTGGGGTGGAGGGCGAGGCTGAGAGGAGGAAGAGTGCGCCCCTGGCAGGGGGCTGGGGTGGGTGCGGGGAAGGAAGGTGGCAAGCGGGGACTCCCGGAGAAGCGCGAGCCTGGACGAGGACACAGGCAGCGGGACAGCCGCCAGCTCGGAGGCGGATGGCAGCAGGCACGACTCTGCGGTCAAGGCGCTCGGAGACTTTTCCGGTACACAGGGTCAGAAGAAGGGGGGTGACCCTGCCGGGGGAGGGCGGCATCGGAGCCATGTGAGGGAAGGCTAACTGGCCCGGACGGGGCAGGAGGCTCGAGTCCAGCACCCAGGTTCCCGCGGGCAGTGGAGGCAGAGACAGCAATGAAGAAACGGGTCCGAGAGCACGGTATAGACAAGCCGCGAGCAGAGCGGCTGATCCGTGTGAAGGAGAGCAAGCAAGGCGGTCAAGTCTGCAGAAACCCACCCTGGAGACCCAGTCAGGGCTGGATACAGGCAGGCCCCTGGGCAAAGGGGTTGCAGAAGGGGCTGTGGTCCAGTTGGGCATAGCTTTCCTGTGCCCCCCGGCCCAGGAAGGAATTCAGCGTGAATCCTTGCACTTATCCCACAAAGCTGTGCCCGCTGGGCTTGTGGGGCACCCACCTCGGGCCCCTGAAGGAGCAGCAGCCTCAGGGACCTCCTCACCCCTGCGGCGGGCTGGTGCTGGGATCACCCCCAGTGGGGATGAGAGGGTTCCTTCCTCCGTCCTAAAGCCCATTGGGAACTCTCCCTTCTCCCCCAAATCTCCTCCCCACCTCTGCTGGGATTGCTTTTAGGCTAAGCCCCCACCCCCTGTCTCCCCCTCGCCTTTTCGGAGCCAGCACCTAGAAAAATCTCCAGATGCAGACCTTCCCCAAACTCGTCCTTCTCTGTCTGAGATGATTCTAGAACAGAAAGAAGATTCTGCCGGGAGAGCAGGCTCAGCTCTCCCACCCCCATGCCTGATTCCAACCCTAGAGAGTCTCTCCTTCAAGGAAAACGGGTTTACTGCTAGGAGCAAGTCCTCTGGGGGAAGAGGTGTGTCCTCCTGAGAAGGTCACTGAACACCAGGAGGCAGGAAAAGTGGGACATTTTTATATTTTATACATGGGAATGATGAACATCGAATTCATGAGAATGGTGTGAGGCCTCCACCCCGCCACTATAATTTATTTCTTACTTTAAAAACCTGAAACACAGACGGCACAGGGTGAAGATTTCATAAAAGGGGAGTACAGATGCTTATTCTATACCCAAAACAGATGCTTATTCTATTGCTCTGTGCTGTTATTGGCACATTTAAATGATCTCACAGCAGGGGCCCCTGGCTGGCTCAGCTGGGGGAGTAGGAGACTCTTGATTTTGGGGTTGTAAGTTCAAGCCCCACGTTGGGTGTAGAGATCACTTAAAAATCCTAAACAATAAATAAATTTAGAATTTCACAATAAAAAATGTTATAATCGGCTCTCTGTCATTTGCATCCGAGGAGGGACAGTATTGTAGGAGCAGACTTGGTGAAAGACAGGGGAACCCATGGAGCCCTGGGGGAGGAAAAAAGCACAGAGTGGGGGAGGCGGAGAGTGCACCCCACTTTTCAGTGGCATGAAACCCCCCAGGGATTGCCATTCCTGATATCTAAGTACATTACAAGGTTCGAGCCAAACCAGTAAGCTGACTCAGTACAGGATGAGACAAAGAGGTAACCAACGAAACTGCGCCCATGCACCAACAGATGTACAAATGGGAATTTAGATCCTAGATTATATTATGATCAGGCTAGTGTTTCCAATCAGGGGAAAGGAGAGATCATCAATATTAACACCGGGATTGAGACAACTAGAGGAAAGTGAGGAAGAATTACCCTTGAAGTCTGCCTCACGCTATCTGTCAACAGCACAGTCCAAGTTGATTAATGCCAAGATTCGAGCTTTAGACTACACTCTGTGTGACAAAAGAAATCGTGAGCAAAATCAAAGGCAAGTGAAAGGCTACGTGCGGTGTGTATAACAAAAATGAGTTTGTCAGAAGGTATGAAGATTTCATTTACATCTAGCCTATTACATATGTTAACATCTACTCTTCACAGAGATCTAGGCACTGTTATTATGCTCACTTGGCAAATATGGAATTTGAGGCATAGCATGGCTGATAACGTACCCAGGTTACACAGCCAAAAAGTGGCAGAGTGAGTAAAGGCATAAATAGCTTTTAATTCAAAGAGCCAATAAAAGTGTTGGATACTAAATGTAATGTGTGATCTTGAATTAGACACTGAACCAGAAATTTTTTTTATTATAGTAAAGTATACGGAACATAAAATGTACCATCTTACCCCCTTCTAAGAGTATATTTCAGTGGCACTAAGTACCTTCACATTATCCTGCAGCCGTCACCACCAACCATCTTCAGGACTTTTTTTTTTTTTTAAGATGTCATTTATTTATTTTTTGAGAGAGAGCGAGTGTGAGCATGAGCAGGGTGGGGAGAAAGGGCAGAGGGAGAAGCAGACTCCCCACTGAGCAGGGAGACCAATGCGGGACTCAATCCAATGACCTGAGCCTAAGGCAGACGCTCAACCGACTGAGCCACCCAGGCATCCCATCTCTAGGACTTCTTTATCATCCCAATGATGGGAAACTCTGTCCCCATCAAACACGAATCCCCAGCCCCTCCCAGCCCCTGCCACCCATTTTACTTTTCTGCTTTCATTCTCTGCAAGCTTTGCTAAGTGTCTCATGGAAGTGGACTCACACAGTAGCTCTCCTTTTGTGTCTGGTTTATTTCACTGCATAAAGTCCTCAAGATCCATCCATGTTGTGCATGTCATAGGATTTCCTTTTTTTCTTGAGCCTCAGTACTGTTTCATTGTATGGATAGACCACGTTTGGTTTATGTAGTCATCTACTGTAGGCACTTGGGTTGTTTCCACCTTTTGGCTATTATGAATAGTGTTGCTATGAATATGGGTGTATAAACATCTGTTCACGTCCTTGCTTTGAATTCTTTGGGGTATATATCCCGAAGTAGAATTGCTGCATCACATGGTAATTCTACGTTTAATTTTTGAAGAACCTACAATTTCTCCTCCCTCCCTCCCTTCCTTCCTTTCTTTCTTCCTTCCTTCTTTCCTTTTTTTGCTATAAAAGGTATTACTGGGAAAATTGGTGAAATATAAGGTCTATGTATTAAATAATAATACTGTTTCAATGTTTATTTCCTATACTATGACTATGTAAGAGAATGTCCCTGTTCTTAGAAATACACATTGAAGTGTTTAGGAATAAAGAAGAGTCTGCAACTTACTCTCAAATAAATAAAAAAAGAATCTCTTTATAGAATCTCTCTCTCTTTCTCTTGAGAGAAGTGAGAGACAGAAAGCAAAATGGTAAAATATGGAAATCGGATACTCCAGGTGAAGGGTATACAGGGATTCTTGGTACTATTATTGACATTTTTATTTATATCTGAATTTATTTCAAAGTGAAAAATCATTTTAAAAAAATCATCATATCCAGGGCTTCTTAATCAAGGGGGCGGCAGGATTACCCAGGGAGCAGTTTGAAGGTCAAGTGGGAGCCACTGCTTTCTCACAATGCCCAGAAAAGGGACATGGCTTCCTCACCGTCTCATGGGACTCAGGCATAGGACAGCCAGGAGCAGAATCCAGCCAGCCTACAGACTGAGCTTCTCAAAGTCAGGAACAAGTTCCTCTGTGCTGGGTACACAGGCTCCTCGTCCATGGACAGGAGAAACAGGAAGGGGTGGTGGGAGCAGAGACTAGTGGGCAGCCCCCTCTCCATCCCTGCGATGCTCCAGGAAAGCCTTGTGTGTAAGGGGGAGGAGGTGCTGCCCAAGGGCTGAGATTTGAGAGAGGAAGAAAGGCTTTTTGTACCTGTCTTAAAAAACAAAAACAAAAACAGAAACAAAAACAAAAAACAAAAAAACCCCACCAAAAACCAAAAACCAAAAAACCAACTTTCCTGTTGTAGAGGCAGCATAATGTAGTGATTAGAAGCTCGAGTTCTTGACGCAGTGAATCTTGAGTTCTTACTCCTGCTCTATCTCTTGCTCTACGACCTTGGATGAACTACTTCATCCCTAAGACTCAATTCCTGTCCCCCTCCCCACAATAATGAACAGGAACTACCAACAGTAGAGAGGTTAAGTGTATGGCAACTGGAGTAAGACCACTTGGTTCGGACCTCAGACTGGCCACACACTTGCTGTGTGACCTTGAGCAGTTTATTCAACCTCTCTGTGCCTTAGTTTCCTCCCCTATAAGCTGGCAACAAAAACAGTATCTTCGCAGAATTATTGTGAAGAGTAAATGAGTTAACATGGACACACTTCAATGTTCTCTGTTAGTTCCTGCTCATTTCCTCGGTCTCGTAGGGCTCAATATTGGACCCTCTTCTCTAAGCTCCCTCATTCCTGGGCTTAAGATGCCATCCATATGCTACTATTGACATATGTAAGTCTCCAGGTCATTCCTCTCCTCTGAATGCCACCTCAGCACACCTACCTGCTTCCTTGGCATCTCCATCAAGACCTTAATACAATCTTAAACCTTTCATGTTCCAAAACTCAACTCTTGATCTTTGCTCCCCAAAGCTACACTCAGGGTCTCCTATATATCTCTCATTTCTGCAAAGTCTATTCCTCCATTTACTCCGGCTAAAATCCTCAGGGTGATTCATCAGAAAAGCATGTTGTCTGTACCTTTAAGGTGTAACAAGACTGCCTTTTACCACCTGCACGGTGACGCCACTGCTCCAAGACACCATCACCTCTTGCCTGGACCTGCCAAACGGCTTCCTGGTCTCCCCGCTTCCCTTCCTGACCACTCCCCACTGCCAGCCCCTTGCCATAGCCTCTTCTCCACACAGCCTCCTGAGTGACCCTATTCAGCCAGTCATACCGTGCCCGTCCTCTGCTCAGAATCCTCTAGCATCACCCTGTCTCACTAGAGAAAATGCCAGAGGCCTCACGCGGGAGGAAAAGGCCCTGCGGATCTGACTCTCCTATGACACTCCCCCTTGCTCACTGTGCTCCAGCCAGAATGGCCCCCAAGCTGTTCCTCGAAGCAGGACACACTCCCACACCAGAGCTGGGCCCTCGGCATTCCCTTTGCCTGGAACACTGGTTCCCACATGGCCTCATTCGCTCACTTTCTTCAAGTCTTTGCTCTAAAGTCTGAGTAAGCTCCCTGGGACAGGCCAGCGCTACCCCTCTCCTGCCCACTCCTTCTGCCATCCTATTTCCTTCTTGGTCTATCATCAGTCTTTCTCCACTCGAAAAGAAGGGCTGGGTGTGGGGCAGGGATTATGGTTCATTCTGTTTTTGAGTTTATCCCCAGAGCCTAGACCAGGGCTTGAATGAACAAAATGTTAGCTCTAATTACACTCCACTCTTAAACCAATAGTGAGTCGCAGAAAAGAGGCAGATTTAAACAATTATACTTTATGCCCCAAACCACCAAACGATGTCTAGATCACGCTGAATAAACAAGTATGCTAAAAACTACAGGTATGCGAGTTCACCGTTGTAAAAGGTATATAAAGAAAAACTAAAACCCAAAAATAACATTAGTTTTATCAAAAAGTTATGCTGGATTTCTTCCTCTGTTTCCTGCTAACCTCTGTCTTTCCACCTACTGCTTTAAAAGTAAAATAAAATTGTAACCCATTAAAAATGACTGGTAATCAGACTAAAAGGGCGCAACATCGCTAGACATCATGAAAATGCAAATGAAGACACCAAGAGATGATTTGTCCCAATACACCAGTGGTGGTGTGAAAAACAGAACATTTTAGAAAACAATCTGACAATAGCTATTAAAAATGATTCTATATCTCAGCATCTACCTAAATAAACACTTTAATATGTGCAGGAGGAGGCACGTTCAGTAACATTCATTGAAGTATCTTACGTTTCCAGGGGAAAATTCAGGAGTTTCCTGAATCCCCCTTAGCAGGTGAATATAACTATGGGCGATCCGTGGTATGGGCTACTATGCAACCATTAAACAGAACGCAGTGGATATACAAGGCTGGAAGAATCCCTAGGGCATACAGCAAGGTAAAAAGTGTAGGTTATTGAACAATATATTCATTGGCTATGACTTATGATTTTTTTTAAAGATTTTATTTATTTGTCAGAGAGAGAGAGAGAGAGAGAGAGAGAGCGAGATTGAGCGCACAGGCAAGGGGAGTGGCAGGCGGAGGGAGAGGGGGAAGCAGGCTCTCTGCTGAGCCACCCAGGTATCCCTGATTTATGATTTTGAAATAATGTATTTCTATAAGTCCTATGTTATATATAGGTTGGTAAAAGCATTAAAAAGGGTAAAGTTAACTCACCAATCAAGGCAGTGGGAAGAGGCAACAGCTAAGGGAGATTTTATTGCTAATATTAGAATTCTTGTGCACCATAAGAACGTATGCACAGAGTACTCATGTAATTAAAACTTAATCGTATCTCTAAGAAAATGAGGCCCCCATGCTCAAGCACCCCGCAATTCCCCCTTCAACTCACTTCTTCAGTTAAGCCTTTCATGGGTGGTCCACCATTGAGCACTTCCTCCTACGAGCAAAGTCGGCAGGGGAGTGGGTTCAAAGGGCAGGAGACAATGAAGGAATGGGATAGAAGGGGGATGAGGGAACAGCGAAGAGGGAAGGCAGAACGAAGGAAACACATGAAGAGAAAGAGAAGGAAAAACACGGTGAGTGGGAGGAGGCACGCCAGTCTAAATATGTGCATCCGATGCTTCACATCCTCATGGTTGCACTGCTCTTGCGAAAGACGCCTTGCATTTTAGACAAAGCCTAGGAGCCTAAGTGTCTGACATCATCAAAAAGGAACATAGGAAGGTCTTTTCACCCTCACTGGTTCTTCATTTCAGCTGTTACCAAGAATTTATAGGGAAATAAGCTTTCATTAAATGTATCTGCTCTTTACAATGTCCTTACATTCTATCCATTCGACGGTGGAGCTCCAAGCTGGTGGCCAGAGTGGGGAGGGAAGGGTTGGGGCCCAACTCAGCCACCTCCGAGCAGTGTGGTTTGGTCCCTTCCCATCTCTGTCCTCCAGCGGTCTTCTCTCCTGTGGAATAGGGCTATCATCCTCCCTTCTCTCAAAGACAGAGTGAAGACAACTTTCAGGAGGTGCCTTTATGGACTTGGAATCCACTGGAGGGCAGGCACTCCTGAATTGTATGTGGGGTGGGTTGGGGGGGTAGTGTAACTTTGAATATGGTATCCCAAAAGCGTTGGGAAACTTAGAACATACATTCTCTTGGTTACTCATCTGAAGTAAAGGAAGCTCACTGGCTCACTCTATCTATCTATCTATCTATCTATCTATCTATCTATCTATCTATCTGATCTCTTTCCATGCATCCATCTAACCATCAGTGCAAGCATCCATTCGTCCATCCGTCTTTCTTCCGAGGTGTTGCTAGAGTAGAGGAGACGGAGAACACAACTCTACAAGCCTCATGAAGCATTTTCTTCTGAGGGCCAACCATCATCTCTCATATCCTAAAAAAAATGATCTCACCCACTGAAAAGCAACACTATTCTCCACTCTCTCAAGTTTTCTCAACGTTTCCAAGATTCTTAACAATTTTCCTCTCCCAGAAACATCAAAACACCACCGCAGACAGGCAGATGGGGACATTCTCTGAGGGGTTTTTTTTGGTTCTTGGCTTCCATTTAAAATGGTCATCAGGTTAAATAAGAATAAGCAAAAGGGCTCTAGCAGAAAGACTTCCCTTAAAGCTGTGTCGACAGAGACTATTTTTTTTAAAGAAGTGTGCTATATAAACACATTTAATCCCAGCCTTCCTGAGTGCCGTCCACCACTGCCCTCCCTCTGCAGTCTGCACCCCAGCTGTGTCTGCAGGCATCTGGTAGTGGGTTTGGTGGGCAGGAGGTTAAAGCGTCCCTCCTTGACCAGGGGCACACAGGCAGACCCCAGGATCTTGCCAGGTGTTTGCATTCTTCCAGGGAATTTCAGAGAAGGCAGAAAGTTTAAGGAATGCATCAGACGTCGCAAGTGGCCGTGTTTTCCACACCACCTCACAACAAACATCTGTTTGAAAGCCCCTGCAGGTGTGGACATCCAAGCATGGTCAGGCCCGACTTCTCCCAGAAGCAGGAGCCGAAGGGCAGGGCCCAGAGCAAGGGCCCATCTCCACCTGCTCTACATCTTTTTTTTTTTTTTAAAGATTTTATTTATTTATTTGACACACAGAGAGAGATTACAAGTACGCAGAGAGGCAGGCAGAGAGAAAGGAGGAAGCAGGCTCCCCGCTGAGCAGGGAGCCCCATGCGGGCCTCGATCCCAGGACCCGGAGATCATGACCTGAGCCAAATGCAGAGGCTTTAACCTACTGAGCCACCCAGGCACTCTTCACCTGCTCTACATCTTGAGAGCACCGCCATCACCACAGGGAGGCCAGAGACACCAGGAGGGGCCCTGCTTCCAGAATTATCTCCACTGTGGCTGCTCTGGGAACAGAAATTCTACCATTCGTCAGGTATTCCTCCAGAGTGAAGCTTCACGGCATCTTTGGATGCTCCTTCCAGGACAGGGGCCTACCTCATGAGGAGGACCCTCCGAAGGGGGTCCCCCTGAAGGCCGCTGGAGGCCACACAGTGTGGGAGGCAGGCAGCATGGGCCAGGCCAGCCCCGCGCCCCATCCAGGGGCCTGCTCCTGGGGAAGTCCACTCCAGGACACTGACGGGAGTATGCAAGAGTTGGTTCACCTAATTCCCTCCCCTTCCTGCCCTCCACAACCCAAAGAGGTTTGTTTCCTTCGGAAATTGTCCAGTCTCGTCTGACCCCTGCCCCCCTCCCCGGCACTCCAGGTGATGATATCATTAAGTGTACAATAAAGGTGGTTGAAACTAACACGTCATCAGACAAGGCACCCCTATCTTGCAGTCACCTGTAGACCCCAGGTCACCCAGCCCAGCCTCAGTCCCTGTACTCTTTGAAGACTGTGCTCCTGGATCGTGGCACGTGTTGACGTGTGCTCCTGGATTTTCTGGCATGTGTTGATGTCAGTGACAGTGGTTCCTGTGCCCTGGCAATCATTTTCACCGCCCCCTCCTCTTGATCTCTTCTCAGCTCAACACCTCCATGCTTGTCCCAGCCTTTCATTGCCAACTACTGCACCTTCTGCCCTGGACTTCAAACACCCACTCCCGGGCACTCCCCTTCGCTGTTCACTCCTGCAGGCCTCCAGCCACTCACCAACTCCCGAGGAGGCCCAGTCCGCTGACCCACCGCCCTTCAGCAGCTATCGCTGCCTTGGGTCCTCACTCCTGTCCTTGCCTGGCTCAGTGTCAGGGGATGCTCTGTCCTGACTCCTTCCACACACACCCCACCCCTACCCTTCCTTCCCTCCAGTGTCATTGCCCAGAGGAACCTCAGTCCCAGTTAAATTTGGTTCTGTAACTCTGCACCTGCACTATCACAGCTGAAAGTAGCTGGAGAAACTCATGTTGCACAAAGGGAGGTCATTCTGGAAGCACGGCTTCCAGTCTGGAAACGCCCCCCTCTGTGATCGTGGGTGAGCCACTGGGGACCCGAGCCAAGGTCAAGCCTTCTCCTCTACTCAAGGCCGCGGCTCTGTGGAGCCTTCCCTCTGCCCCAAACCACTCCCATCCATGCACACCATGTTGTGGATGCTCCCATTTTGACTTCACTTCCCCAAACATCAGGTCTCTCCCCTTTACAGAGACAGCCCTGTAATACATAGAGGATCCATATTACCTTCCCCATCTGCAGCCCATCTCCTTAACGTGAGCCCCTGCCCCTTGATGGGCACCTCTCTAGGTAGGGTCCCCTTATGAGCCCCCATAGCTTGGTCAGGTCCTTCTCGGTCTTCCTCTTCCATGGCCCAGCAGCTGCCATCGACACAGCTAACCCGCCCCCCATCTCCTTGAAGACATCCTTCCCGGGGCTCCGCCTGGTTTTCCTTCCACCTCCCTCCTGGTCTCCGGTGGGTTCCTCCTCCTAACCCTGCTTGCTCAGTGCTGGGACACCCCCAGGCTTGGCGCCTGCACATCTTGTCAACATGCCCCCCTTTTCTCCCTGACTCATCCCCTCTGGCTCTCCCTGACTCATCCCCTCTGGCTCTCCCTGACTCATCCCCTCTAGCTCTCCCTTTTGCTGCACCTTGGTCGCCTTGCTTCCCCTGGAATACTCTTCCAGCTGGGCCTTTGCGTGAAATATCTGCACAGCTCACCCCTTACCTACTTCGGTGACATCTTCCCTAATATCCTACTTAAAACTGCAAACCCCTCCTCGTGCTCACTCCCTATTTCGTTTGCTTAATTTATTTTTCTCCACAGCAACCATCACCCACCCCTAGAAGGTAAGGCCCATGAGGGCAGAGCTTTATGCCTCTTTTGCTCACCCCCAGGCACCCAGCCCCAGAACGGCGTCGGGCACAGGTACATGCTAGATACACACTTGCAGAGTGAATAACGGAAGCATTGTAAGTTTATGCTAATTGTGAACTGTGATTTAGAACTTTAAGGACACAAAGGAAAGCATCACATACATTTCCACTTCTCCCTCGGGGCTGATTTTTCTCTTCCGTGCCCCCGTGGGGAAGGTGTAGGAACACCATGGCCTCCAAATGTCCCAGGTGACCCCGTTCCCGAGTTCTGGGTTTCCTCTGGCTTTCTGAACGGCTGGAGGGTCTGGATCTTCTGTCCACCCAGACAGTGAGCCAGCTGGTTGCACTTGGCTTTTTCTCCAAAGCAGGGTACCCAAGTGGTCCCCCTCTGTTGGTCAGAGGAGGCCCAGCTTGAGGAAGGACAACCCCCAAGTGAACCCCCAAGACCCAGGTCCCAAACAGGAGAAGAAATGCATCCTGTGTCTCCTGGTGCAGGAAACACCTTGCTTTTCCGTAGATTTGGGAGCCTCTTACCACCTTTGACCTTCCAGCGTTCCTGAGGCAACAGGATAATCCCCATTTGCCAGCTAAGAAAATCAAGGCTCAGAGAAGTTGAGAGGTTTGCCCAAAGTCACACAGACAGCTAGAAGGAAATCTGGAACCAACTCTTGAAGCAATATCTCCTGGGGATTTACCATATTAAGGGAAGATACATGTGGTACTGCCACTACCCCAATGGTTCACACTTCACTCTTGAGAACTCGAGCTTTCCAAATCTTGGCCCACAGTCAGCCGAGTCCGCTTTCCACCCGGTCAGGGCTGCCACAGACTAGCCCGAGAGCAGATGACACCAACCAGACATTCTGGTCAGACTGCCTCAGGCGCCTACCTAGGGCCGGCACACACAGCCCCGATGACTGCCCGGGACTCAGCTCTTTGCCTGCCAACAACTGCCTGTATTTGAAATCAGAGAAAATGTTCCCAAGTTATAGCCTCTTATGATGTGCATCCTGTACAAGCCACAATCTCCAGATCTCCTCTAGAACATAAGCTTGCGGAGGACAGGGAACAGTGCTTAGCATACAGCAGGCTCTCAATAAATGTGTGTCCAGTGAATTGTGTCTGGCCGGGCCCCAGTGGCCCAGTGGGGCGGGATGGAGGCGCCGTGGAGCAGAGAGTCCTCCTGCCTGGATTCCAGGCTCTGCCACCTTGGGCCATCCGAGCCTCGGCAATCCAGGGCTAGGCGGCGAGACGCTCCCTGGATTTGGGTCCCCTCTCCGCACCCCCACGGGAGGCTGCCGAGGCCCCCGCACCTGCGCAGTCCCCGCCGGCGCTCACCTGGGAGATGTGGGACGGTGTCTGCTCGCTCTCGCCGTCCCCCTCCGTCTTGTCGGCCAGCAGCCCCTGCACCTGGTACTCGAGCACGTAGCTGTCAATGAAGCGCTCCAGCTCCTCGATCTCCTGGGAGCGGCTGCTCCCAGCCTCGGATGAGGCTGATGCAGCGGAGGAGTTCTCCATCCCTCCAGCTCAGGGGCCGCGCGGGGGCTGCAGGGGACACAAGAGCGGGCTCGGTGAGACGCAGCCGGAGGGACGTGCGGATGATGCCCGGTTGAGAACCACTGCCCGCTGCTGGAACATTCTCTCCTCCGCCCCGGCATCCTGGCCTCCCAACATCCCAGAGCAGTGAGTGGGGCGCCAGCCTGCCTTCAGGGTGAAGAGTACGCGGCAACTCCCCCTGCACGTGGAGGGAAACTGAGGCCCAGAGAAGGCAGGTGGCTCGCCTAACTGGCCCACGCAGTCACTTGTGTGGCGCCGGGCGTCGGGCCGCACCTGCACCTCACCAGCTGGGATCCCGCAGGAGGCAGACCCAGCCTCCCAGCCAAGCCCCGCTTCCCGACCTGCAGTTAGCCAAATCCACCACAAAGCAGAACGAAACAGACCACAGGCTTTCACGTCCTGGACCCAAGCACTGGGACGTACCAGGGTCCCCAGACACAAACCCCCACAGGGCCACCTTCTAAAGAGACTCTTTCTCTCAGGACACCACACTGCCCCCCAAATTAGGTGAGGCCCATAGGCCTTAACGGTCTACACACGACTTCGCAGCCTTGTTACGCTGCAGCTCCCAGGACACACTATGCTCAGTCTGTCAGGATGTGACTGGTTTTTAACGACAGAATACGAGGAGTCTGGGAGAACCTGGGCCAGCCAAGGGTGCCGTCTGGCCACCCTCCATAGTCACGTGGCTCTCTCATGAGCCCTCGGGCCCTCTATCTGTGCTGGCCTGGCATAACGTGACTGGCATTCCAGCGTTACCTGCTCAAGTCCCCCCATGGACCTGCCGTCCTTCCCTGACCAGACAGGGTCCGTTCAGCCATTGCAGGGGCCCACTCCTGTCCCTCAAAGCTCCCACCGGGCCCCACCTGGAAGTGGGGAGAACTGGAACCCTTCTCACCTCTAGGTCTCTTCCCATCAGAGACCCTGCCCTTCCTTCTGACAGGTGCCAGGCCAGAAGGGAAGGGGCTTCAAGGCTTATCTGGTGTCCCTTTCATCATCAGAAAAACGCTGCTTTCCACGGGGGCGTGCATTCAAGCTGCAGGAAGCCCAGCCTGCATGCGGTTTCATCATCAGAACTAGTAGAATGGTCCCCTACCAGACGATCACCAGTAGGTACACGAGAAACGCACAGGGCTCTGGGACCACGCATGCATCTAGAAAGTGACTATGGATAATAAAGGCAAGGTCCTCGTATACTGAAGAAGGAACATTTGAATTTCAAGACCTTGGATTACTGAGAACTTTTTTGGAACATAGTTATTGGCCAGCTATCAAGGGTTTGTTGGGTTTTCAACCGTAATGGCTCCAGAACAGAGCACTGGGTTCCAGAAATGCTGCTGAGACCACGAACATGGACTTCCCAGGACCGTCCCTGGTCTTTTCCGAAGTTGGTGCGGGTGGTGGGGAAGAAGAGCTGCCTGGGGGACACACACATTCCTCAACTGATTTCCTGGCTCATATTTTGGCATCTGGCTGCCGTATGGGGCCCTGCCTCTGCCAGGCCCCAGGCCTGCTACAGAGGAAGCTTCTTCTGGGTTTCTGAGCTCTGCAGCCTGGGGGCTCCTGGGTATGTCCACCTGATCCAGAGGGAAGAGACCAGAGTTTCAGGCCTGGGTGCCCTCCTCAGAGGGCAGACGTGGAGGCCAGGGTGTCAGCGGGTCTACAGGGAGTCGGCTCAGATTGGGGAGAAGCATTTGGAGTGGTGCAAGGCCAAGGGCAGAGGTGAAGGTGGGGGTGTCCCAGGATGCCCCTTCCTCCACCTGCCATTCAAGGCCTACAGCAGGCTTACATCCTTCCTACCACCAAGGCCCACCTTATTCCTCCTGCTCCACTGGTTGCCCACGACCCCCTCTTACCCTACTTCTTGTCCTGGCCCCATGCCACGGGTGGTAGGCAGAACCCTAGGAAGGTTCTGGGTGTACACCTTCTCCAAGTTACTCAATCAAACACTAATCCAGCTACTCCTGGGAAGGGTTTTGCAAATATAATTTAATTCCAAATCAGCAGATCTTAAGATAGGGATACAATTCAGAAGGGCCTCATCCAGTCGCATGAGCCCCTTAAATCTGGGATGGGCGGGAGAGACAGAGATTCAAAGCATGAGAAAGACTCAACGCACCGTTGCTGGTTTGAAGAAGGAGCGTGTGCAAAGAAAGCAGGCAGCATCCCGGAATCAAGAAGCAATCCCTGGTCAATGACCAGCAAGGACAAGGGCACGCTAGTCCTACAACCACAAGCAAGTGATTTCTGCCAACAACCGATGAGCCTGGGAGCACACTTGGTCCCCCAGTCTCCAAATGAGAACTCAGCCTGGCTGACACTTGGGTTCATCTCATGACTTACTGAGCTGGCCTTCTGACCTTTGGCCTATGGCCTATGGCCATAAAAGACCTATGGCCTTTTAGAACTGTGAGATAGTAGTTGGGTGTTGTTTTAACCTGCTAAGTTTGTAGTAATTTGTTACGGCTAAGTTTGTAGCAATTTGTTACGAGGCCATAGAAAACGAACGTGTGATATGGCCTCTGCTTTTGCTCACACTGTGCCCCTCCCCCAGAGACACGTTCCCTTTCCCTCTGCCTACAAAATCTAGATGTCCTTACACACACAGAATGCTAGAACAGTGTCTCAGAGGCCATCTGGCAACTAGCCCACTCCCATGCTTTCAGAGTGAGCTAGTGGGCAAAGGATCCACCCCACCTTGGCCTGTGGGCATGGATACCGTGACTTCTACTAATAGGAATGTCTCAACGGCCCTGTGCCCACATCATGTGCCAGGCACTGTTCTCAGCAATTGATATGCCTTCTCCCACAATAACGCCATGAAACTGGTATAATTATACTATTTAGAGGGAAAACTGAGGTTCAGAGAGGTTAAGTAACTGGCTCAAGTTTGCACAGCACAGGTCCATGTGTGCCTACACCTCATTGCCTCTTCATCCCACGTCCTGGCAGCCTGCTCAGGCTTTCAGGATGTCTCCCACTTGCCATTCTCCACTACCCTTCCAAAGCCCAGTGGATTCTTCAAGTGTGGTGTGTGCTTCTTACTCCCCACCGGACTGCCGGCTCTAGAGGGCTGGGCCCCGTGCCTAGCTCACTGTCCGGCGCTGGGCAGATGGCCGGCCTCAGGGGGGGTGGGAAGATAAGGCTGATGTCCAGAGAGGGTTGAAAAAGGAGCTGCGTGCAGGAAAAGCCAGTGTCTAAGGCCATGCCCATTATTCCTCGAAGACTTCAGATCTTATCAAGGGCCTCCTGGCACACTTTACAGGGACGGGCGGAGGACCGGGCTTTGCAGGAACTAGACAGGAGAGTTTCCAGGAGGATCAAGTGCCCGGCTCTGCCTGCAGGGGCAGGTGCTCTGGCCTGCTCTGCTGGGCCCTCCTAGGCTCTCTCAGGCCCCGCACCAGGCCATGCCACAGTCCTGTGAGGGATCCTGGGATCACTGATCGCTGCAGAAAGGGACAGGGCATGGGGACCCGTTCCCAGCCTGCCCAAGTCTAGTGCCCAGAGGGAAACAGAGGACTCCCCCACTGGTCACTTTTGGATGCCCTGTGTGTCCTCACATCCTCGCGGCCCAACCCCCGCACCCCGTTCCTGTCAGTCACAGGATGAGCCTGACAGCACTTCCCCTCGGCTGCCCGAGTGCATCTGCTCAGGGTTCCTCTGACACTGGCCGGCAGACGCCAGCAGGGCCCCCCGGTGCTGGCCCCTGTGCTCTGGCCGAGCACGAGGTGCTAACGGCTCCTGGGGTGGCCACCCGACAAACACCCCTCCTCAGTCTCTCATGACAACTGAAGTGTTCTTTGTGGTCCCTCGGCAGGTCCCAGCGGATGGAGCCTAGCTGCCCACAGTGGGGACCAGATCCGTAACACCCCTTTGCTGGGCCCTCCTTCCTCCTGTGTCCCTCTCCGCAGGGACGCCTGTTCTCGTCCGTCCAGAAACTCCACTTTCCCTGAGGGAACCGGGCCAGCGTATCCCCTGGGCTCACTGTACATTCCAGAATGAGTCCCAACCAGGGCACTTTACCTCCTTAGCAGAGAAGAGGGAGGAGGGAGAGGGAAGGGGGCGCCGTCCACCTTCTCCGTCTCCTCAGCTGTTGGGCTGGAAGTTCAGTCAGCCACTCACACCCCGTTTTTTAAAATGGTGGTAAAATACACGCAACAGAAAATGTACCACTGTAACCACTTTTCAGTGTATAGTTCAGTGGCATTAAGTGTATTCACAATGTTGTATCAGCATCATCGCTATATTTCCAGAACGCTCCAGCATCCCAAGCAGAAACTCGGTGCCTATTCAACAGCTCCCACTCCCCTCAGCTCAGCCCCTGGCAACCGCTGCCCTCCCTTCCGGCTCCTCAGATCTGTCTGTTCTGGGGCCCTCATGTACGTGGAATCATGCGACATGTGTTCTATGGTGACTGGTTTCTTTCACTTAGGATCATGTTTTCAAGATTCATTCATGGGGAGCACGTGTCAGTATTTCACGTCCTACGTCGTATTACGGTAACATAGTGCACACGGAGACCCTGTTGTATAAAACCAGCATCCACCCAGGGACACGTGGGTTGTTTCCATCTTTGGCTACTGTCGGTGGTGCTGCTATGAACACCTGGGTCCCTGTTTTCAATTCTTTGGGGTGCATAGCTACAAGCTCTGCCTTATTTTTAAGGTAAAAGGAATGAGGAGGCACAGGTGAACGAACTCTGAGGCCAGCGGAAGGCCAGGGAAGTACAGGGCCGCTCTCTCAAGGGTGTGTGGTTTGGGGGGGGGTCCTGCCTGTGTTTGGGGGTCCCCTCCTGGCTCCGCTTCCCATTCACAGCACATTGAGGATGGGACATGGCCCACACGGCTGGGCTGCTGGCTAAGCGGAGAGAGCCAGCGAGGGGAGCTTCTGTTTTCATGATCCCAGTGGACGTGGGGGGAGGGGGGGAGGACGCAGAGGAAGAAGGAAGGAGAGGGTGGACAGAAGAGCCACCTCCAGTGGCAGCCCTCCAGAATGCAGAGGAACACGCCAGGCCGATGCAGCCAGCCAGCCACCTCTCCCCACCCTGCCCCCACCGCCAGGTGATGGACGCAGAAGAACACAAAGGCAAGCAGCAGGAGCGGGGGAAAGCGCTGAGGCTGCGGTTTTGCTGTAAAGGGCAGGCCGCCCAGAGCCTGCGGGCAGGGGGGATGAGCCAGGGAGCAGAGCCCGAGGAGGGGTGCAGAGGGGCCGAGCCTGCAGAAGGACAGCAGGGGTGGGAGGCTCCTTAGCCTGCACTGCCCGGATGGGACTCAGGCCCATCTGCAGCTGTCTGGTGAAAGGCGTAACCCGTGTTCTCCTCCTGGTGCTGATGAGAGACCCCAGCCCAGCCCCAGGGACTCAGAGCACCCTCCACTCCCCGCCCCCCCCCAGCCTTTTATAGACTTGCCACTAGAGTCGGGGGGAGCCTGGCTGCCTATTTTTAAGGCCAGAAACAAAAACATTCATGTTCTTTGATGAAAAGGCATCTTTTTCCTCTCCCCACCTGTATCTTCCCCTCGCTTCCCCCCCTGCCCACAGCGCTAAGCTCGCTTAGAAAACCAGCACTCAGGGTGCTTCTGCTGACGAGAGCTCTCTGTCCGGGGCTAGAAGTCTGTCTCTCCCCCAGCCTTCCGGCCCTGCCCGCCTGTGAGGCTGTGAGAGCTCACGGCGCTCCTGTCAGGGGCTAGAGATCTGGAGGAAACGGGCAGGCTGACATCACCAGGCGCCCCGTGTGCCCCCGGAGACAAGAAGCTGGAACCGTCCCAGCCGGCTCAGCACCCCCTTTGAGCGCACGCAGTGACAAATGGCATTAGTAGCTGTAAATTTAGCCAATCCCTTTAAGAACAGCCAGGCATTAGAGGCATTACCTTCTCCAATGCCCGGGATGACTCGGTGACCTGCAAACCGGATGACATGCCTCCCCTCCCCGGCCGCCAATCCTCCTCTAGGGAATCCATCATTCCAGGCCCCGGAATGAGGCAGCACGGCACCCCTCGCCCTTCGTCAGACCCTTTGTCCTCAGGCCCTCAGCGCGCAACTCACCCTGGCTCCCTTTCTGGGAGTGCACAGAAGAAGGTCTCGATTTCTGTATTCCTGACTTTTTTTCCTGCTTTCCTGACGTGGCTTCTGGGGGCTTTTGGCTGCTGCGAGCCACGCCTCTTGGACCCCAGGCCAGCTGCAGGGTAGCTAGCTGTGTAGCAGGGGAGGGGGCCTGCTCCGGGCTCCTGGGCTCGGGGCGCTGGGGTTCGCGGGTCCGTCCACCCATCCCAGCAGTACTGCACCTCCGCAGACAGAGGTAGGCACGTCTGAGCTGTGGGTGGGCAGTAGGGCCCAGCGCGTCACCACTGCTCACCTCGTGTTGAATGCATCCACGCCTGCCTGCACTCCACTTTTCCCAAGGCCTTGCTGCCCACAGCCTCCCTCCCTCGGGTCCCTCCAGCAGTTGGTTCCTGGGGACACGAAGCCCATCTCCGCCCCCTCAACCTGTCTCGGCTCCCCTCTGTGCTGGCAGCGGACACCTTCACCCAGAGCCTACAAGGACAGCTCTCTCCTCTGTGGGGTATCGGGCAGCCCCCTCCAGCCCCCCGCCAGGCCAAGCCAGGTCACAGCCACCTGCTGAGACAGTAGGAGGAGAGAGGCCACTGCTCAGGGATACAGGACGCCCACAGCGCTCCCAGGGAAGCCACGGGGACCCCCTTCACAATGCCTGTGGCCAGCCCATCCCTCGGAGTCCAGCCCACGCTCCGCCTCCGGTATAAACAAGGCTCCAGAGACAATGCTTCCCCCCCACCCCCGCCAGCCAGCTGCAGCCCTCATGCCCTGCCACTCTGTCTCTCCAGGCAGTGCTGGGCCACACTGGTGTTTGCCAAGGAAAAGCAGGGGGATTCGGGGACCCTCTGCATGCAGGAGCCTTCGGTCCCCAACCGCCAGAAATGGGAAAGTTCAAATACATTCAGAGCTGGAGGCGACTTCAGAAATCAACATTTATGGAGCATCTGGGTGGCTCAGCAAGGAGTCTGCTTCTCCCTCTGCCCTTCCCTGCTCGTTCCCTCTCTCTCTCTCTCTCTCAAATAAATAAATAAAATCTTAAAAAAATTTTTTAAAAAAGAAATCGACAACATTGACTGTCAGTGTCAAGGACATCTGGGGTCCTCTAAATGTCTGACAGCCCCCTCCCCCACTATAACCCTTTTGGGCTCCAACAGCAGACAGGGCGTTAGCTAGCATACTGCTTTGCAAACTGCAGGTCTCTGCTATTTACTGGGCTGTAAAATAAACTTAGGGTAAAATAAACTCATGATTTCGGCATTTAAAAATCTACACCAGTGAGTGACAGGCATTGCAGGTATAACTCTTGCTCCATGGGACCGGAGTTTCCCCTGCTCAGCAAAGACGTGTTTCTTCTGTGAGGCATCGCCAAGAGGCTAAGTGAAGTGCGGGGAGCAGTGCTCCCAGACTTCCCCGCACCTGCCACAGGGATCACAGGCCATCTTGTTCGAATGCAGCTTCGGATTCCGAATGTCGGCGGCAGGGCCTGGGATTCTGGATTTCTAACCAGCTCCCAGCCGATGTTGTTTTTTCAGGTCAGAGGGACCCGCATTGAATAGCTAAGATCTAGAAGACCTCTCACGTCCCTTCCCTCCCTTATTCAGATATCTTGCCCTGGTCTGGAAAATTCTCCATCCTGACCCTCTTGGGCCAGCAGCTCAGCTCCCTGAAGCAGCGGAGGAGGGGGGACAGCATTGCTTTGAGGTCCCCCTTGGGGTGAGGCAGGACCTTGACAGCCTGAATTAGTATTCATTGATGGATCCCAGGACCACCCACCTCCACCTGAGGCTCCCAGCCAGGCACGCACAACAAGACCTGCTCAGAGCCCAGCAATGCTGAGCTGTAGGCCCAGACTCGTCCCACTGGTTGGAGCAAGCCGAAGGGGCTCCTGAAACCGAAGTTTCGTGACCTCAGTGGTCCTTAGAGAATGAGATAGTACCAGCGCCTCCCCTGCTCAGATGTGGACGCTGGAGCCCAGAGAAGGGGAATGACTTGCTAGGTTCCCTGACTCCCAGGGAACCTGCAACCCAGGTTCCCAGACTCCAAGCCCCTCAACAGCCTACCAGCCCTGGAGACCACCTGCTGAGCTGAGAGTCAATAGCCGCACTCCCACCTTCCACCCAATGATTGCCAATGTCTTTAAAGCCCAAGTGCAGTCTGGGTTACAATCATTACGTCAGGCAGTAATGACAGGACAGCTATTCCTAGAGAAACAGGCAACCGCCAAGTCACTATACTGAGCCCGATTCTGAAAACCCTGTGGCTCTATCAGAACTGGCGTGGAGAAGACAAATGGGGCTCAGGCCTCACTGGTCTCTCCCCACAAGCTGCCTCCAGGAGTATCTGAGGAGCTGGACCAAACTTCAGGGGGAGGGGACAGGTCACTGTGGGCCAGGGAGGCAAGAGAGATGCTGCGAATCCTCACCCGAGCATGCTGGAGCGGGTCAGCCGCTGGCAGGAGGGGGCACCCACCGCCATCCACCCGGGGACGCCGATTAGACTCCAGCCTCCTACCTCGGACCTCTTCTTGGAGGAAAAACAGCAACATGGCAGCTTCCCCAGCTCCGCGGAGGCCACCACGCTCATAGGCAGGCTGGGCCAGGGGGCAGGATGGCACTGCCCACCCCTGCTTCATCCCTGGTCGTCCTTGTTGTCTAGGTCTGCTTTGCCCCAGGCCTCTGAGGCTCACAGGAGCCTGGCCTCCCTGCACTGACCGCCCCCCCCCAACTACTTTGGCGCTGACCTTCCACCTGCTCCCAGCACTGATCCTCAACTTGCTCCAGACATTGATCGCTAACCTGCTCCAGACACTGACCCTCCACCCACTCCTGGCACTGCCCTCCATGTGTTCCGTTGGTGCTGAGGATAGGCTGTCTCCTGACACCCCTCCCCCTCCCCTGTGCTGTTACCCAACTCTCGTCCCGCTCTTGAATTTTTTATGGGCTTTTATCTTGTCTCGACAAGACTGCAAGATCCCTGAGGCCCGCTCCAGCCTCCACCTGTCACAGCTCAAGCCCAGGCCAGCAGGCTGGCCTGTGGCCCCTCTGTCCCTCTGTGCTGATGCACCCGGCTCACTCATTCCCTGACAGTGGGACTCCTTAGTTCTCCTGCCCACTGCCACCGGCCCAGGCTCTCCCCCAGCCCCTCCTGCCTGGTCCTTAGAACGTTGAAGTCAAGGGTGCTGGGGCGGACCTGTCCAACCCCCCCTTCCACCGGCCACCAGGGTGACCTGGTCCCAGAATAGGACTCCAACCTCTTCCCACTGCATTCGAGAGCTTCCTCGGGCACCTTACTCCAAATAACGGGTACTAGGGGGCAGTGAGGAAGCCACCTGACTCCAGCCACACCCCTGGTGGGAGGCAGGTGGCTTTCTCACTGCCCCCAGTCCTAAGACAGGGTAATGTAAGGGTTATGAGTTTCACTGCTAGCTAACCTGCATCCTAGCTCTGGGACCTTGGGCAGCCTGCTTCCTCATCTTTAGAGGATACTGATGATGAAAGTATCATCTCACAAAGTGTTGTGAGGATTAAGTGAGAACTCATGAGAGACTATCCAACACAGCCAGATACACAGAGATATACAGCAGGCACTCAATTATGGGTTAGGATTATCAATTGATATCACAACTGCCCCCCAGCTATGCCCCACTCCACCTTCTGCAATCTGCCCCACCTCTGCCTCTCCAAACTGTATCTTCTCTCCCAGGGCCTGACTCCAGACACACCTCCTCTATGAAGCCCTCCTTGCCCACTGTCCTGCTCCTCCTGAACTCCAGTTCTCCACAGACCCCACCACCCCCTAACGTCTCCCCACTCTGAACTGCCTGTGCCTCACTCGGGCCTCTAGGCGGCCCTCCCCTGTACTCAAGTTCCTGGGTTGCCCCCAGCTCTGCCAACCTGCATGGACTCCCAGGGACCCATTCTCCCCCTGTGTGTGCCCTGGGGGTCGACAGGGTGCCCCCCGCCCCGACCTGGTGCCTTCTAAAACTTCTGGGTGGATGAACAAAGAATGAAACCTAACTCAGAGCATGCCGGGACGGGAGAGCAGCAGTGTCCTGTTCTGGACCCAGCGATGCACCTGTGAGAGCACCTCTCGGGTTAAGTCTGGCCAGCTCCTCCAAGTGTGGTGGCCCCAGCACCCCACACCTTGCTTCTCAGGTGACACTCTCTCTCCAACGTCTCTCACAGGGTAGCCAAGGTCCCCAGTCAGCTCCCTCCCTCCTGGTGACAGCCTCCTGAACTAGAGCCCAGCTGGAGCAGTGGCAACACCATGCTATCTCCTGACGGAACAAGGAGCCCGTTGCTCGGTCCACACGGCCTGGCTCGCAGCTATGCTGCCTGGGATGCCACAGCTTCTCCCCACCCCCCTCCTCCGCAGGGACAGCTCAGGCCCACCTCCCAGATGCCATCCTCACCACCCGATTCGCAGGGAACCTGTCCCTCGGAACACGGGCAGCGGCAGCCGGCCTCTGCCCCCTGCCACCTCGGCTGATGAGCTCATTCTGCGAGGAAGCCTAACCGCCAAGCAGAGACTGCAAATGTCCATTTGGGCCACATCTGGACCACAGGCATTTTATTTGGCCTGTTCAGTATTTTCTTAAAAGATTTTACTTACTGGGCGCCTGGGTGACTCAGTCAGTTAAGCAACTGCCTTCAGCTCAGGTCATGATCTCAGGGTCCCGGGACTGAGCCCCGCATCGGGCCCCCTGCTCAGTGGGGAGTCTGCTTCTCCCTCTCCCTCTGCCTGCTGCTACCCCTGCTTGTACTCCCTCTCTCTGTGTCAAATAAATAAATAAAATCTTTAATAAAAAATTCTTTATTTGAGAGAGAGAAAGCACAAGCAGCAGGAGGAGCAGAGAGAAAAGCAGGCTCCCTGCTGAGCAGGGAGCCTGACCCGGGGCTCCATCCCAGGACCCTGGATCCTGACCTGAGCTGCAGGCAGACGCTTAGCTGACTAAGCTGCCCAGGCGTCCCTGGACAGTTCAGTATTTTTTAAATATCTGGGCCAACATTTACAAATCAAAAGATTTTCATGTAGGGGCACCTGGGTGGCTTAGTCGTTTCCAGACCAGCAGGACTCAGCCCTCACCTGGCTGAAGATGGCCACAGAGCTCTCCTAGGACACCTGTGTCACTCTGAAGGCAACGGGAAGCAGAGGGCAGTGCATGTCCAAACTCCGTCCAGAGAATGGGGAGCTCCCTCCTGGGTTTCTTGAGGAAGACCCAAGTAAGTGTAGGGTTATCCCACTGCTCCTCTTAATGTCCCACCACAGCCCAGCTCAGCCCTGACGTGGTCTGAGGGGCTGCCTCCCTCCTCAGCTACACTCTGAGCTCTCAGAGCCCGAGGACGGGTTTGCTCCTTCCCTCGTGCCCTGGGAGCCAGACCTGCGCTCACCATTGACCTTCAGTTAACCTCTGAGTATTTGATGATGCGTTCCCAGAAACTAGAAAATGGTTACAGGTAACCAGTGCTCTGTCCCCCTTCTTACCTGCTGGCGGCTCATTCTGGTACCCTGTAAAAGCATAAAACCATGACCTGGGGGGCGCCTGGGTGGCTCAGTGGGTTGAGCCTCTGCCTTCGGCTCAGGTCATGATCTCAGGGTCCTGGGATCAAGCCCCACATCAGGCTCTCTGCTCAGCAGGGAGCCTGCTTCCTCCTCTCTCTCTGCCTGCCTCTCTGCCTACTTGTAATCTCTCTCTCTGTCAAATAAATAAATAAAATCTTAAACAAAAACAAAAAGAACCATGACCTTGAACAGGTTCCAGGGCCCACTTCAGGAATGACCGCACAGAGGGCAGCTTCTGGGCAACGAGCAGCGATGTTGCGTGAGTGGAGTCCTGGGTACCTCCCTGCTGTTTAATCAGAGTAGCCGTATCTTAGAGCCACTCTGGGGTCAAATCCCAACTCAGCCTCTTCCTGCCCAGGTGACCTCAGGCAACTCCTCTCTGCCTCAGTTTCCTAGTTTGTACATGGGGACAAAAATGGTGCCCGTGTTATAGGATTGTCTCGATGATTAAAACAGCACAGGGCTTGGCACACAGTCAAACACTCAGGAAATGCCGGCTGTTACGATCTTTTATGTATTGGGGGAGCCATTTAGAATTTCACTTGAGAAGTAAGCATGGTATCAAAGGAGAACAGTTTGGAAGCCAGCAGTCTGTGGGGAATACAGTATTGATGGTTTTCTCTCTGGCCTCAGTAAAAGTCAAAGGGCAGCAATCCCTGAGTCGGAGGAAGCCTCCCTGGTGTTCACCAAGCAAAGGCAGAGGCGGCCATGGGTGTGCGGTCTCTGGGCCTGGAGACGACCTGAAGCAAGGCTCTGGCTTTCGCTTTTCCGTGGGTTTTACACTCCTGGGCTCTTGCCCTGCAGGTTTTTTATCTCCCTGTGGTTCGTGGAGAATTCAGGGAGAACTAGGGGCGCCCTGGGCGTTGGACTGAGTTCGAGACTCCCACGGTTGCTGTCCATCAGGCCTCAGGTATTGTGTGTGATGCATACAGGCCACTCAGCCCAAGGGGGGCCCACACCTGGCCTCGCTCTCTCTGCTGTTTCCACTGTTTTGTACTGTCCGTATCTATGCCCACAGCAGCCAGCAGATAGGAACTATCCAGGTAGTCTGAAGTTCATTGGGGAGGCCTGGAAGGGGTTCTGGCCGCATGCCCCTAGGGACTGCCCAGCCTAGCACTATCCCACCACTTGCCTCTCAATAGCTGAGGGTGTGAGTAAAGCAGGGCATGCAACCCCACCTGTCCTTCTTTACAGATGCACCCCTTGGAGCAATGTGTCTGTGGCCTAGGGACAGGGCAGGACTGTGACCCAGCCCAGACTCCAGCCCCGGGTGTTTCCCTAGGGCCAGCAACATCTCAGAGTCCCCCTCCTTGTGGCACAGCCCAGTGAATCCCTGAATGTACTGAATCCTCACCACATCCTTGCCGGGATGAGATGAAGCTCTGAGGGATGAAGTACAGAAGGGACGGGATGGCAAACCAGACCTACGTGCTGCAAAGACTTCTGGAGAGAGGGTGTGGGAAAGCTAAGCACCACAAGACCACGGACATTTGCTAGCTCTTTTTACCTTGGAGGACACGGAGCCCCCATGATGGAGGTCCGTGGCCATGGATGGCCAAGCCAGTGATGAGAGCACTTGGCCAAGTCCTTGTTGAAGACTCAGGTATAGTAGTTCTCCTGAGCTTGATTTCCCCAACTGTTTCTCTCTGGGATGTGCTGAGGTCAAGTAACTGGGGAAATAGGCAGCCAGAAAATCTCAGCTCCAGATCACTTTGGCTGGGCAACCACTATGGTCTAAGTTCTTGAGGACAGGAATCATTGTGTCTTCCCATCAGCATATTTCCAAGGTCTGGCACAAGGTAGGATTCCATAGAAGATGCAAGGGAAGGACCCTGGGCTGCCCTGAGGAGGCCGTGGAATTGCCCGTCCTGGGAGTCTGGGCTTTGGAGCTCTCTCCCCAGAGCTGGTCTGGGGTAGCTACAGTAGAGTCCCCCAGATGTGGCCAGATGCCTTGCAGAGAGCCCACCGGGTGGCACATCCTGGATGGCTGTTCTTATTAGCCCATCACAGTTTCGGGCTCTATTTCCCATTATCCTTGCAGTTAATTTCACCTGCTAGAGCGTGCTAGCAGCAGATAACCTCTTTACACGCACACAGCAGGAGCAGTCTGTAGCCAGTTACAACCGCAGGGAGCAGGCTGAGTGGTTAACTGGCAGATAATTAACTGAGAAATTCCCCACAGCCCATTGCACACTCCTCTGAGACAGGAGAAGGAGAATATGTAGTCAGAGAGGGGCTCCCACTAACAGTGACTGGGTTTCACTCCAGAATCCCAGGAGCTCTGAAGTAGAAAGGACCTTACAAATCATTGAGTCAAGTGTTGGCAAAGCCATGGAAAAATCGGAACCCTCATACACTGATGGTGGGAATTAAAAATGGTCCATCTGCCTTGGGAAAGAGTCTGGTGCTTCCTCAGATGATTAAATGTTGAGTTAATATATGACCCAGTAGTTCTATTTGTAGGTGTACACCCAAGAGAAATGAAAACGTACGTCCACACAAAAGCTTGTACATGATGTTTTTAGTAGCATTATTAATAATAGTCAGAATACGGAAACTACCCAAAAACAGTCCACCAACTGACGATGCATAAACAAAATGTGGTATACAGCTCTCTCTCTCTCTCTCTCTTTCTCTCTCTCCCCCGACGCAGTGGATGTTATTTGGCCATAAAAAGGAAGGAAGTACTGATATATGTGAAAACACGTATGAACCTTAAAAACCCTGTGCTCAGTGAAAATCACAAAAGACCACGTAGTGTATGATTCCATTAATAGGAAATGTTCAGAAGATGAGATGGAATAGAGTGACAAAAATTTGATTGGTGGTTGCTTAGGACCAAGGTAGGGAATAAGTGAGCAGGGAAGCAATAGCTATAGGGTAGGGTTTGGGGTTTTTTTGAGGTGATGAAGGTATTCTAAAATTTTGGTTGCTCATCCGTGTAATTATATTGAGAACCACTTAATTGTACCCTGTATTTGGTGAACTGTATGGGATATGAATTATATCTCAATAAAGCACTTTAAAAATTTACTGTATTTATACAAGCTGGCCCCAGGATAATTGCTTAGGTTGGAATCTCTGACTGATCAACTTGGAGATCTCTCCAGAGAAAACTATAGTTGTGAGAGTCAACTGAGACTACAAATGATTCAACAAAAAGCCTGAAAAACTGAGTCTAAGTTCCCACTGAATCTGGGGGATGTCTGTAGCTTCCGTAGAAAGAGTCTATTGCCTCACCAAAGATGGGGATGCATCTCTGGTTGTGTCTCCATCAATCCATTCATTATTCATCCATCCATCCATCCACCCACTCGTTTATCATCCATCCACTTGTATATCAACCATCCATCCATCCATCCATCCATCCATGTATCATCCACACATTCATCCATTTGTCATCCATCCACCCATGTATCATCCATCCATCCATCCATCCATCCATTCATCCATTCACCTACTCCTTTATCATCCATCCATTCATGTATCAACCATCCATCTACCCATCCATTTATCATCCATCCAACCATTTGTCATCCATCCATCCATTTATCATCCATCCATCCATCAAACCATCCACCCACTTGTTTATCATCCATCCATCCATATATCATCTATCCATCCACACATCCATTTATCATCCATCCATCCATTTGTCATCCATCCATCCATGCAGCATCCATCCAACCATTCATCCACCCATCCATTTATCTTCCATCCATGTATCAACCATCCATTGACCCATCCATTTATCATGCATCCATCCATGCATCCATCCATTCATTCATTTATCATCCATCCATCCATGTATCATCCACCCATCCATGTATCATCCATCCATCCATTCATCCATCCGTCCACTCGTTTATCATCCATCCATCCATGTATCAACCATCCATCCACCCATCCATTTATCATGCATCCATCCATCCATGGTATCATCCATCCATCCATCCACCCACTCGCTTATCATCCATCCATCCATCTACCCACTCATTTATCATCCATCCATCCACCCACCCGCCCATCCATTTATCATCCATCTATTCATGTATCATCCATCCATCCACCCACTCATTTATCATCCATCCATGTATCAACCATCCATCCACCCATCCATTTATCATGCATCCATCCATGCATCCATCCATTCATTCATTTCAAAAGCATCTAGTCAAGCATGTTTTTAGGTCCTAGGGATACAACAGGAAAGGTAAGAAAGCAATGAGGCAATTGACATTATTTCTGTGGGGCCCAGAGGAGCAGCACAAATATACAAAAGAGATACTGAAAATGTTATTTTTATTAACCTGGTCTAGTGGACAGAAAAATGCAAATATAACTAGTATTTACTAAAACAAGGGGAAACCTCAGAAAGCAAAGTTATTAATTGTAAGACCCACCATTACTTTATGAGCCGCAAAGAAAAGGGCTATCAATTAATCTATGACATAATACCTTAATGGTGGTCCTGCCTGCAGACAAATCAGTCATATGAGCCTCATGTGGTTTTGAAATTATTTCCTCTCTTCTGAGGCATTTGGAGATTTCGCCTGCCTTTGGTGGCATTGCTTAGCATGCGTGAGACTGACAATTATTATTTTTTTTAATACGTAATATCCAAAAGAGAGAGAAAGCATGAGTGGTGGGGGGCGGTGCAGAGAGAGAGGGAGAGAGGACTTAGGGAGGCTCCTCTCTCAGCACAGAGTCCAGTGCAGGGCTTGAGCTCAGGACCCCGAAATCAAGAGTCAGATGCTTATCCGATTGAGCCACGCAGGCACCCCTAGAGACTCCCAATTCTTGCTGTTCTACGAGAAAGGATGAGATGACAGTTCTTCATCCAACCATGAACATTTGCTTTTCTAAAACCAAATCAATTCCCTACTGCTGTTTCCATGCCCTTCTGCATACACGGTAACCTCTGGCATCTTAAGTAATCATGGTAAAATCCTTCTGAAGACAATTTTGAACAATCACACTTCACGTGTGTTTAACCAACAATGCACCTAATTCAGCTGAGGTAATGACAGTCTGAACAGCATGGCCACGTTCACTTCGGCTCAGGCAACAACGGCTGTCATTCCTGGCATGTGGCTGATGGTCAGCAGTAGTAAGATGCAACCTGACTTCATGGATATTAACATGTGGGGGGAAAAACCCAAACAAACCATGCTTCCTAGAAGCAATGAAAGGGGCAAGCCAATCCCTTCTATTATAGGTGAGGACACACAAGCATGGAGCTATCACATGACACAGCCCAAATCAGAGACCTAGGCCTGAAATGCTTGTTAGCTGAGATCTGTGCCTCTGTTTTATTTTCTGCTTCCTCAGGCTACCTCCAGGAGACTGCCATTCTCTAAAGCCTGTCCTATATTTTCTTGCTTAAAAAAACAAAAACAAAGTCTTTTAGAGCATACATGATGGTAAGACTTACATGTCAGTACATAGAGAGTTCATCCTACAAGCCCCGTGAAGATGGGTAATGAGAAGGCTTGGTCCATAAGGAGCCAGGTTCAATGTGCAAGTGGGCGAAGAAGGACTGTTTGTTTATAGCCACCGTGAGCCTGCGTTTCCACTCCCTAGAGCGTGGTCCCTTGCCTGCCATTCAACGATATTGTGAAATGTTGATAAATGAGGCCAACCAGGTGATTTCTTGGAGTTTCACGCTGTCTCTATGGGCAGGGCCCCCAGGGAGACGGCCTCCCCATCAGACCGCCGACAACAGTGGGCAACGCCCTTGCTGAGCCTGCCTTTAGAAAGCACTACGCCTGTTATGCAAAAACAGAATATCCGGAGTTCAGGAGAGTGCTGAATTGCTTCTCCATATCTGAACCTGCTGCTCGCATCCTGGAAGTGCATCTGTCTTACAGGGCACTGGATCAAGATGGGGAAAAACACATTTTTCTTCTGCGAACCTGGCATTGCAGACCTGGCCCCTTGACATTAGCACAGATTAACACAGTCAGGTAACTCTGCCGCAACAACATTTTTTTTTCCTTTTCCTGTAGCTGGATAAAGAACTGGTATAAAGCCTCTGAGAGGAGGGTAGATCCAGTGAAAAGGAGTGGGGATACGCTTCCCCAAATGCAAGGCCAAAGCGTGAAGGCTGAACCAGCAACGCTCCTGCCCCACAAGCACAAGAACAGAGGTCTGTGGAAACGCGCTGTTGATGCAACCGACCAGGCGAGTGCACATCTCAGATTTCAGCCAGGGGCACGTCTCGCCAGGGACACAGCAGTGTCAAATGTAACTACTATAAAGACAAACCACACTGGGACGGATGTGACAAATAGCCGCTCAGGACTGGTCAGAAATATCAGGGGGAAAAAAGGAAAGAACTAGTTATGTTGCAAAAAGTAATAAAAAATTTGTCCATCTCATTCAGCCCTACCCCAGGGAGAAACAAAATACCCAATACTATGGTCTGATTTGTAGTGACAGGCCAGGAACAGAGCTGGGTACATTGAGCTGTCAGAACGCAAAAGAAATATCCCTTCGGTGCAACCTCTGCTCTTCATTCTGGCTCTACCCTTGGCTCAGAGCACAACGAAAGTGGTCACTCCCTCAGTGTGTGCCAGGCACCGTGCTAGACCCGCAGTGCCAAGTGAGTGAGCCGTGGCCACTGCCCTGGGGACACCCCCCGGGGGGGCAGGCAGAGGATGGTATGGTGTAGGCATTCCCACCAGGAGCCACAAAGACACAGGTCCAAGGGCACACACAGGAGTCAGCACAGAGGGACTGGAGTGGACAAACCCAGCCTTCCGAGTGCTGCGGGCTCTGCGGCATAGTCTCTGGTAAGTGAGTGAATTCTCCGAGCCTCTGTCTCCCCAGCCCCGAAGCAGACAAAAATCCCTACTTCCCAGAGCAGTCAAGGGGATGCTCTAAAAATATGTAAACTTTGCATCGTCCCAGGCAAACAGTAGGCAATCTACGACAGCGTGTATTTGATATCCTTATCTTAGAATCTAACATGCATTTGAGGCTCAATAAATAATGGCAATTAATAGTAAGATGTGTGGAGAAGAGGGTCGGAGGGCACATTCCTTGAGTGACCTTGGAGGAGGAGTAGGAGGTCTACCAGGTCGTGGAGGGGAGGGGCCCCCAGTGCAGGAACCGCATCACTGGGAGCCTGTGTGCTATTCCGTGAGGCCCTGACACTGCTTCCTCTCCCGACACCCACAAGCCCAGGTGCCTGGGGCACAAGACCTGCTGGATAAAACAGCCCCTAAGTTGGGGCACCTGGGTGCTCAGTGGGTTAAGCCTCTGCCTTCAGCTCAGGTCATGATCTCAGGGCCCTGGGATCGAGACCCCTTTCGGGCTCCTTGCTCAGTGGGGAGCCTGCTTCTGCCCTTCCTTCCCCCCTTCCTCATGTTCTTACAGTCTCTCTCTTAAATAAATAAATAAAATCTTAAAACAAAACAGCCCCTAAATGCTCATGCTAACCAGTCCGGCAGAAAGGGTTGAGGCGAGAGAGTTGCCCCTTGCCTGCGTGTACAGCCACGGAGGCAGGGACAGGAAACCAGCTCTTCTTCCTAAGCCCTCGGGCCACATGGCGACTCTGCCTGCCCCAGATGAGCCTATCCACTCGATACGGTGACCCTCACCATAGGACAGGGACATAGGGAGGCGGGCCCTCTGGGGAAGCGGTCCACGCCAGGGGGCATGGGCTGGGCCTCCTCCTCCTGTAATGGGCAGCCCTTCCCGCCCCGCTCTGCCCGCACAGGACCTCTGCCCCCGACAGCAGCCAGGGAAGCCTCGGGTGAATGAGCACACGGCCCCTCTTTCCTTCACTGTCATTACCGGTGCTGAGCTAAGATAAAGGCCGTGGGGTTTGCATGAGATTATCCGCCCAAAACCCAGACTGTGGCGTTGTCACCAATGAGACACCACCTAGCAGCTGGTGGAACCCGAACCCATGCAGTGTAGGTGCGGAATAGCCCCTCACTCAGCCCTGGGGTGACACACTTGTCCACAGCACCCACGTTACCTCTGAGCCAGGCCCGGCCCCCCGCCACCCAGGAGCTCCCTCGGAGCAGCTAAGAGTGATGGCCCACCTGTGTGCACCTGCGCGGCCAGGCGCCTTCTGAGCACGTCTTACACCTTTCGTGCCCGGAGCCCCAGGGATGCTGCCTCCACTGCACGGTGAGGAAATGAGGCACAGAGGGTTACTGGACACGCTGGTGGCAACACAGTGAGCTGCCCTCTTCTCACATCACATAAAAGCGAGACTGGTCACTTGGCAGGCGTCACAGGCCGGAAAGTGCAGGGAAGGCTGGGCTGGCCGAGGAAGGGCCCAGGCATCACACGAGCTCATCACACATCCCATCTGGGCGCCTTGTCGGTCTACCCGATGCATAGGAGCCACCCTGACCCCAGAATGAGGAGGGGCTCTAGAAACTTTGCTCGGTCTTAGGAACGGAGCCCAGGCGCCTCGCGGACTCCGGTGACAGGGAGGCCCAGCCAGGGAGGCTGGCGCAAGGGGGAAGGGCCTGGTGGGCACCAGAGTGTCTTAAGCACAGCAGCACAACGTGGCTCCCTCTTCCTGATAGACTAGTCAGCCCTCGGGAATTATTTATGAACAACTATAATAACTTGGCAACATTCATGTCACCGTGTTATGGGAAAAAGCATAATTTTTTATATACACTAGTATCTCAAGTATATGAAAATGCATAGCAAAAGGACAAAAAACAAACAAAAAGAACTCCTAAAACATCTCTTAGAGGTGGAATTAAAACTATCTTCTTCTATTTTTCCTTCTTCTTCTTTTTTTTTTTATAAATGAGTTTGGGCATTTTTACAAGAAAAAGGCAAACTTTAAGAGGAAATAAAAGGTTGGCTGTGGGGTCTGTTCTGCCTGTTGGGTCATCTGGCTGAAACGTGGGCTCAGAGGCACCTCTGTTCTCCCACGCTCGGGCAGCTGGTCACCCCATGGAGGGCACACCCCTGCCCTGAAGCCTGTCTGCCCGCACCCCTCCGGCAGGAGCGATACTCCTGTGCAAGGCCTTTTTGTGCCCGTGAGCTGACTGGCACCGAGGTCATCTTCTGCTCTGCCAACGCAGCACAGCTTCCGTGACGTGGACAGCTTCCCATCCACGGGCATCCTGTGTGTCACTGCTTCATCTGGGCTCTGCTGACCCTGCGAGGGCCAGAGGTACAACAGGAGCTGCCCCTGCCCCCAACCCCGTCCCGGGGAAGCAGGCTGGGAGGTGGGGGGGAGACAATCCCCACAAACACTCTTAACTCATGCTGCACGCTTCCGTATATTCGGCAGAGGCCCCTGTTGTCATTATTGGCCCTGTCACCCCTGTGCTTGCTCGGGGTGTTGCTACAGAATTCCTGTGATGGTAGTAAGCCCGGGAGCCCACTGTCCACACCACGGCGCTGCCTCACCACATCATGCACCTCCCAGCAGTGGGTTCTCCTGCCAGTGAAACACCCAAGAGAAAGATGCTGCCAAGGGCTGACCTTGAAAGTTTAATGGCACAGAGATGGCACGTGCCATAAGCTTCTTCCCAGTTGCCCCCCTCTCTCCCCCGCCGCCCCCTCCACACGCCCGCTGCCCAGTGGGCTCTCCTGTCTAACTCTGTGCCCGGTGCTGCAGGCTTGTGTGAGCATCCTCGGATGCTGCCCCCGTGGCCCCAGAGCCAGGAGGCACCTGCCACACCTTCCCGCCTTGCTAATAACACTGCACTTCAACTTCCTTCTCACAGAAGCCTCTAAAACCTTAAATGTGAATGAGCAGGAGTTCACAGGCTGTCGTATGCTTTCAATTGTCTCTTGTGACTTAGAAGGCAATGGAGACGTGGGGGAGGCCTGTGCTTAGGTTGCCAAGCAGAGAAGTCTGGAACCCCGGGAAGACCCCTAGAACCTCCCCAGTACCCTTAGCTGGGGCTTGCTTCCCCGTCGCCCTGGGCCTGGAGCTTGGTGTACGCCCACTGGAAGTCTAAAGAATTTGGCTGCAGGGCCCAGGAGCCAGAGGATGGATTGGAAAAGCTGCAACAATGAAGCAGAGAAAGTGCCAGAGGCGAGGTCATGGGCCCTGCTGGAGGGTGCAGGTCTGTCCCTTCATTGGCTGCTGGGTCTCCTCATTTAAAACAGCCCCAATTCTCAGGCTAGAGAAGAGAAAACAAGGTCCTCCTGGAGGCCGAGGGGGATGGATCTGCACGCTCGCCCACAGGCTGCCTCCCTGATTGGTTCCTGTCCAGACCACTCACTCCTACCCAGCCCTCCCGCGGCAACTCTGGCGGTCCAGCAGGGCCGGTCCTCGACCAGAGCCCCCTCGTAAGAAGTCGAGACAGCCGCACAAACACACAGCAGGCTAGCTGACCACAGTGTCAAACAGCTTAGCTAAGCGAAGGGTTTCCTACCTTCACTTCCGCCATCTGATATGGGTGGAACAGTGTCTCCCCAGGTTTTGTGTGTTGGAGTCCTAACCTCCAGTAGCTCAGAATGTGACCTTCTTTGGAAACAGACTCACTGCAGATGGGATTAGTTAAGATGAGGGCGTACTGGAGTGGGGTGTGCCCTTAATCCAATGAATTGGTCTTACAGAAAGGGGAAATTGGTGCAGACACACAGATGCACAAATACACACACACACACACACACACACACACACACACGCACACGCACGCACACACACGCACACACAGGGAGAAAGCCCAGTTAAGATGAAGGCAGAGATTGGGATGATGCTTCTACAAGCCAAGAAATGCCAGACTGCCAGCAAATCACCCCAAACTAGGGGTCAACATCCAACAGATTCTCCCTTCCAGCCCCGCTAAGGAACCAGCCCTGCTGAGGCCTTGATCTTAGACTTCCGGCCTACGGAACCGTGACGGCATACATTTCTGTTGCTCGAGCCACTCATTTTGCGGTACTGTGACAGCAGTCTTAGCAAACTAAGTCACCATCTGTGCATAATGCACCTGCACGCACGCGCGCACACACACACGCATTATATGTGATACACACATATACACACACTCACGCTGCTAATACATCTTGTGTGTTACAAAAACATACCCAAAAATAGAAATTAGAGGATAAAAAAAATAAACACACCTAGGAATTCTAACATTCTTCTCGGGGGGGGACAGTTCTGTACCCCACTTGGGACCCCACTAGCTCCAGGTGGCAAAGTAGGCACTAACCACTGAGCTCCCCTCTCTGGAGCTTCGCAGGGCTTGCGGTCTAGAACCCATCATTCTGCTCTCCCTCCTCAGCACTCTGATGGTTTCCCTGCTGAACTTGATGCCCTGGCAAGGACTGTGGTCTGGCGGGGGGTGGGAGTGGGCTGGTTCTGCATCCCTGAGGGCCTGGCCCTGCCCCACCGTGCACGCTTGCTCAGGACCTACTGTGGCCTAACAGAGCACACCAGGCGAGGAGGAGCCCCTCAAGAGCACGGCCCTCATACCTTGGATCATTCTCATGTTCTCCATCCATCAAAAATAAATCCCATGAGGAGCAAGGATGGAGCCAATGTCAGGGTGGGGCAGTGGGACACCTGTCTTCAGCAGATATGAAGGTTTCCGGCCCCTGGCTCTCTGCTTGCAAGGTCATGGGAGGGCACGTGGTGTTTCCAGGTGACAAGGGGCAGCCCGGGATGGAGGGAGGGACTGGTGATGGCAGCCAGGGAATGTGTGTGCCTTCATTCCAGAAATCCCGCCTGGCCTTGCCGAGGGGCCCAGCTTCCACGTGCAGCTGCCAGCAATGCCAGCCCCACCAACAGCCTCTGCCTGCCCCTCCCCAGCAGCCGGGCCAGCTGACAGACCCCAAAGACCCCAGGCGTGGCGGCGAGGAGCAGAGGCCTCATATCCCTAACAGCTGGGGCACCTTGAGCAAGCAGGACCAGCTCCCTCCTCTGTGAGGCCCGGGGCAAAATGGAAAGTGGGGCCTCTTCTTCAAAAGAAGAATTTCAAAACAGCAACAGCTGCACGTTCACCAAGCATTAACCCTTTCAGGCGGCTGGCCCTGGGCAGGCTCAAGGGGGCTCGTGTAGTGCCCCGGCCTGCCCCGGGGATGCTCCGCTACACCACAGACTTGACAGATGAACTGTCTCCTTCTCCAAGGCATAGTTCAGAAGTTGGGGAGGTGGCCAGGCAGGAGTAGAGGGAGGCCCCAGTTCTCGGAGACACCTGTGGTACAAGAGAGGTAACTATTCCCCTCATTGGTCTGTGTCATCTGGGTGTTAGAATAGAGTCCCCCTGGGGCGCCTGGGTGGCTCAGAGGGTTAAGCCTCTGCCTTTGGCTTAGGTCACGATCTCAGGGTCCTGGGATTGAGCCCCACATCGGGCTCTCTGCTCATCAAGGAGCCTGCTTACCCCTCTCTCTCTGCCTGCCTCTCTGCCTACTTGTGACCTTTCTCTCTCTCTCTCTGTCAAATAAATAAATAAAATCTTAAAAAAAAAAAAAAAAGAATTGGGCACCTGGGTGGCTCAGTGGGTTAAGCCTCTGCCTTTGGCTCAGGTCATGATCTCAGGGTCCTGGGATCGAGGCCTGCATCAGGCTCTCTGCCCAGCGGGGAGCCTGCTTCCTCCTTTCTCTCTGCCTGCCTCTCTGCCTGCTTGTGATCTGATCTCTCTCTCTCTCTCTGTCAAATAAATAAATAAATAAAATCTTTAAAAAAAAGAAGAATAGAGCCCCAAAATGATTTTTCAGGAGCCTCTAGCATATGCTTTTAACTGAATGCCAGATACTCAGAAGAAAAGGGTCCAGAGGAGTTCCCAGTGCTATAAGGCCTAATGGGTCAGGTGCCCCATATGAGACAAAGGTATGTTCTCCCCTCTGTTAATCCGGCGTGTCCACTGCCTGAGTGAGGAGGCCTCCTTTTCTACACCTACAGATGAGAGCAATATCTTGTTTATCCCCTTTCTCCTTTTAACCTTCCAGGGTTGTCAAGAACAAAAATACCAGGTCTAAACTATACAAGAATGCTAAACACATATTATTAATACCAATCACAATAACAATAATAAAGATATTTTGCTCTGATCCAGCTGGGTCCTTTCACACACACCACGAACTTGTCCTTCCTGCAAGATCTCCGGGGCCCCGGCCCGCGGCGGCGCCAGGATGCCTGCTGTCCACAAGAGCCCCCGATGGCAGGGGCTCCCTGGGTGTTTCTGCCACTTGTGTCCTGGCCTCAGGGGGTCCCTCCCGTGGCCTTCTCTTGAACCCTGATTGGTGCCACGCTCCCGCCAGACACACAGTGCCACAGCCTTTCCGGCCACGGAGGATTTCCAGGGTGGGAGGGACGGGGAAAAACTCTATGGGGCTCATTAAAACAACACGGGCTCTGGGAGCCGTGGAGTCGGCCAGCCTGGCCGGGCCCCACCTGTTTCGGGGCTCCCCAGCTCCCAGCTGCACCTTCCCCGCTCCTGCAGCAGCTGGCCCCTCCGGAAGGAGAAGCAGCCCCGGAAATCTTACAGCAACCCCCTTTGTTCCCCTTCCCTCGGGGACCCAGGAGCCAAACGGGGCCTGTGAACGGCAGGCTGGGCTTCTGCTTGGCTGACCAGAGCGATTAGTAGCAGCCACTCCTGCTAATTGCTGCCCTCGGCGGTGCCAGGCCCTCCCGTGCCCTCCTCCCAGAAGCCCGCTGCCGGCACACAGCCTCCGACAGTTGGCGGTGACAAAAGCCGCATGTCGTGAGAATCACAGTGTCCGGGGCTCGAGGCAGGCTTGCGCCAGGACTGACCCCCTCCCTGAGCACTTGGGACCCACGGCTTCTCCGCTGAGTCGGAGCCACGGCCTCCTCTCCTGGCCCCATTTGGGGGCCCGGCAGGGAGCGCGATTTCAAAACCACCCGTGGGAAGTAAGGGGTCTCGCGGGTGGAGAGCTTCACGACGGTCTACTCACTAGCATCGGGGTGCACCGGGGCGTGTGGAGAACTGCTCCGAAAGCCCCAGATATGGCCAGGCTGTTTCAGTGGCCAGAACAGTGCACCGGGAACCCGAAGGGCCCAGCGGGTCCCTCTCCGGCTCCGCTACAGTTCCTGCAGCTGGAGAGCACCGGCCCGGCCTCCCTCGCGGGGCAGCTCTGAGGACTCCTCGAGGCTCCTAATCAGAGCAGTCGTGGGTGGCTACTGGAGCTAAGACGACACACACCATCTCCAATCTCCATCTCCCCCTGGTCTGTGAGCGGGATCCCATCTGAGAGGACCAGGAAGGCCCCGATGTGATGTGCCCATGGAAGGGAAGGGCACACGGACATCTGGGGGACACGGAGGGGACTGCTGTCACGGCACGCGGCTCGTCCCCATGCTGAAGCTAGGCCCTCCCATACGTCCTGCCCCGAGATTCAGGCCGGGCTGCTCTGGGCCTGAAAGGCGGGGTACCAGCCCCGACGGTGGGCCCTTCTCGGGCCACTGGGACCCACGAGGTGGCCTGGGGGGCAGACTCTGCCCTGGAAGAGTGAGTGTCATCAGCAAGGCCACCAGCCCGGCTCCTGAGCAGGTCCGGACTGCAGAGCACAAGGAAGACAGGGCAGGCACCGGACGGGAGCCAAGATGCTCTGCACGTGCAAGCAGGGCGCTGGTCCTGGAGTGTCCTCCATTTCTGAGGTCTGCCTCTTTCCACCCACACGGACCTCACCACGTGCCCCGGAACGCCGCACCTGTCTGGCTCCGAGGGGTGCCTGTCTCCGACCCCTGGGATCACACTGCCGTTCACACGACCACGTCAGTGACTCACGCCAGCGGGTTTCCACAGGGGTGGGCGTGGGGGCGGGTAAGGAGGGGCAGAGGTCTGTGGGAAACAGGCAGTGCCCAGAAGGAGAGGCAAGATGCGGTCCAAAATAGACACCTGTCCCCTCCCAATCTGGGTGCGGCCGGGGGCATGAGTCACTCTCTTCCCCGTCTCTGGTAAAGCAGCTGCTCAAAGGGACCCCCATCCTGATGGCAGCCGCCCCTTGGGACAGCATCATTCCGGGGAAGGGCAAAGGACTCAAGATCCACAAACCCAAGTCTAGTGGCTTCTGCGGGTTAACGAACTAGCCGTGTGACCTTGGGCAAGCCACCTCTCCGGGACAGCCTCGTGGCTAAACCCACAGAAAAGGGACATTGGCCTATGTCACTTCGGAGGCCCTTTCCAGCTCTCATCTTTCAGAAATATATATTTGCTTGCCTCGCTGTCCCTCTCCCAGGGCCTCCTGGTCACCGCCCAGGCAGGCAAGGGGGCAGGCCTGGCACAGACGGGCAGCCCCTCCCGTCCCCAGCTGTGCCGCACGGCAGGCGTGGCGGCCCTGGCTCAGCGCCGGGGCTCCGCCCAGTCTGGCATCCGCCGAGGCCTCAGAGCAGCGGCTGGGACTGGATTCCAGACTAAATATGGAGCCCCAGCCCCACGCTGCTCCCCACCTGCAGGCCAAGGGCCCAAACCTCTACCGTTAGGGAAAATCAGGCTACCCGCTTCCGGCCCACCCCAAATGCTGACTCAGAAACCCTGCACCCGGGCAAAGGCCAGACAGAGGTCAGGAGGGCCGGAGCAACAATGAACTTTCAGAGCAATCAAAAAAAACAGCAGCATAAGGCACTTGCCTATAAAGGAAAACAGGAGCGAGCCTGTTAGTTTGATATAACAGGAAGCCCGTGCAGCCGCTGGGTTCTGGAGCACATGCAAGGTCATTCTCCAGACCAGAACAAGGATGAAAGCTTACAAAGTAAGAATGTTGCCTCCCCTGAGACAATTCTCCCTTCCCCTGGGTTGAAATCCACATCTCAAAAGGAGGTCCATGTGAGTTTCATCTACCATCCCTCTCTCTCTCTCTCTCTCTCTCTTTCACACACACACACACCCCCGGAAGCTCACTAGTCACCAACGGTTTATTAAGGGTACAGGTCCAACAAGCAGCGTACTGAGCATTTCCAACCTAAAATACCAGGTGGACTCCTCCCCAAGAAGACCCAGTGCCACCCACGTCTCATACCCCCTCTGCGGCACCACACACATGGGTCGGTTGTGGGTTGGATCGGACCCCGCAGAAAGACGCCCCGAAGTCCTAACCACATGCTCCCACCTGCGAGTGTGACCTTATCTGGAAGTAGGGTCTCTGAGGATGGGATCAAGTAAAGTTGAGGTCTTCCTGGGGTCAGAAAGGCCCTGAAGCCGGTAACTGGTGTCTTTGTAGAAAGAGGGAAATTCACACCCAGAGACACACACACAGGGAGAAGGCCACGTGAAGACAGAGGCAGAGACTGGGGCAATGCACCCACTGCACAAGGAGGGCCAAGGACCGGCGGCCGCCAGCAGGAGCCGGGAAAAGACAAGGAAGGGTCCTCCCCTAGTGAGGGCAGAGGACATGGCCAGGCCGACACCTCGATTTCCGACTTCGGGCCCCCGGAACCCTGTAAGAATCCATCTGGGTTGTTCTGAGCTACCAGCTTGCAGATTTGTTACAGCGGCCCCAGGACACTGGCAGCACGCTCACAGGAGGACCTGCCACCAACACCCAGTGACCCTCACCGTGCCCCGCCCCTGGGCCTCGGTTGCCTTTTCTGTAAAATGTAAAAAGTTGGACCAGACAGGCCCCTTCCAGCTCTGACACCCAACTCTGGTTCCTGGATCTACCAAGCGCCTGGAGGAGGATGGGAGGGGAGGTGGGGAGAGGAGGATAGAGAGAAGCGCAGGGCTGACCTCCCTCTACCTGCACTGTGCTGGAGAGGCAAGAGAAACCCAAGTGCGGGGGGGGGGGAGGCCACCATGATAAAGGATAGGTCAAGTTCATCCTTGCAAGCTTGCCTCCTCCCCTACACAGGAACCGTGCGGTAAAGAGATGGGGCGAAGATTCCCAAGGAGATCCATTCCCAGGACAAGGGTTTTCCTTGTGTTACATCTGCACCAAAATAGTAAAGGCAGACTGGGAGGGAGAGAGACTGGAGGCAGAGAAGCAGGGGAGAGAATAGCACGAGGCCGGGACAGAGAAGTCGTGGGCACGGCCCAGGTGGCAGGGAACGGCCCAGTGAGAGCCATGTGGGCAGCAGTGGGTCAGGTCAGTGAGTGTGTCTGCAGGGAAAGGCGGGGGGTAAGGCAGGGTACAGTGTGGGGCTGCAGGCCTGGGGGGCTGGCTGGGTGAGAAGAAGGCAAACCCCAGCAGGGGCATGGACGGGACCACAGGCTGAAATTAGGGGGTGCCTGAGGTCAGGAGTCCAGGAGGCAGGGGGTGGGATGATAGGCCCGGTGTGGAGAACAGATGTGACAGTCAGTGACACTCAGGTGACAAATGGGGTCAGCCAAGGGGGGGTGATAGGATGCAGGAGGCAAGTGGGGGAAGGCACTGTGACTAGGACCCCAGGAAATCCCCTTGGACAGGCCACCGAGAACAGGCAGATGTGTGGAGCAAGGAAGGCACGGGGGAGCAGAGGAAAGTGGTCGTGGGAGCCAAAGGCAGTGAGAGTTGGGGGTGAGAAGGGTCCTCAGTGGGAGCGGCCACCAGGAGAGCCTGCACAGTAAGGGAGCAAAGGCAGAATGGCCCCGGAGTTGGCGCACAGGAGGGTCCTGGTAAGGTCAGGCTTGTGCCCCCGCTCCCCAAAAGGCAACGAGGTCTTTGAAGTCTTGCTCGCGTCCGAGCTTCGCCAAGGAGACACTCCAGGAGTGGTTACTGAGGAGGGGAAGAGGGAGGCAATGGAATGGCCCCAGATACTGATTTCACCAGTCTCCCATTGTCAGATGCACCTGCCTTCTTGCCAGCGACTTCACAGACCCCCAAGATGCCCTCAGGGAAAAACCTAGAAGAGGGGACTGGTTGTGGACATGCTTAGAACATAACTAAGTCAGACTGAAATTTGGTGAAATGCAAAAACATATGTACTGGATTTTGAAATGTTTTTGCTTTTATATAACTCAGATGCTAAAGAAAAAAATACAGCAAAGCTGTTTTAAATATATCACAATCTTTTTGTGGAAAAAAAATACAGCTAGCACTTGGACTCATGGATATTTAGTGCTGAGAACCACCTAGGAGTTGGAAAGCCTCCCTTTCCTGGGGAGAATACTGAGACCCTGGGAAGCTAGCTGGCTTGCCCAAAGTCGGTCATTCATTAGTAACAAAGGCAGGACTGGCCCCAGGGCCTCTTCACTCCCCTCGAGGCCTTTGTGGTTGCTACTCAAACCAAATCAAGAGTAAGTAACCGAGTTCAGATTCCACTCAAAACCCCATGATGCCCATGTCGACAGCTCAGGAGGTTTGGTTATAGAAAAATTTGTACTATCCAATACCTTAGAGTTTGGGTATTATTTTCAAAACTGGCTCAACTCAGTTTTTTTTTTAAGATTTTATTTATTTATTTGAGAGAGAGAGAGCAAGTGGGGGGCAGAGGGAGAGGGAGAAGCAGACTTCTAGCTGAGCAGGGAGCCCAACGCAGGACTCGATCCCAGGACCCCGAGATCATGACCTGAGCCAAAGGCAGCTGTTTAACCAACTGAGCCACCCAGGTGCCCCTGCAATCAGTTTTTATAACACTCAGAGTGGCTGCCTATGGTGACATCAGCTATGTGGATCCTATAGGCTGTGCAGCTGTGCTTGGAACAGGGGTGCCTGGCCGAGGGGCCCAGAAGAGGCTAAGATCCACCTGTGTGCTGCTCACCAGGCCCTGTACTTAGGAATAGAGCTGTGCCCGCCTAGAAGGGGCACCTTTCCCAGCTTTCCCAAAGACTACTTTGGAGACGGGCCCATGACTGGTGGCCAGGTACCACTTTGCAGTTAATTTAAGTTGTTCCAAGTCTGAGTCTATCTAGATCAATCTAGGTAGAGATAAATATTGTTTAAAAACTGGAAATCAAGGCCTTAACCTATAAATTAAGACCTCTCACTAAAATGAAAGAAAAAGATAAACACATCACTAGAAACATAAGCAAAGAGCATGCTAACGTAAATTTCCAAGGGAAGAACTACAGGCAGCCTATAAAGGCCTGCAAAATCTTCAGGTTCACTAGGGATCAAAGAAATGCAAAGCCAAATGAGATCCAATTTTACACCCATCAAATTGGGAAGGGTGCAAAGGATACCAACACCCAGTGTTGGGGAGACTCGTGTCCTCACATGCGGTTAGCAGGAGTGAAAACGTGTGCAACCTGAAAAAATCCTGAAATCTAGGCATCACCCAGGAATCAAGAAAATAACCAAAGATGTCTCCAACAATTCACTACAAGTATGTCCTTGGAAAAACTAAGGGCAGAGGCCACAACCCACAGGAGAGCTCTTGGAGTCAGCCCTGGCAATACCATAAAGTTCACAGAGAGTCCACCCAAAGAGCAAAACATTGGCAGGTCCCTGTTCTTTGTTCTAGCTCAGCTATAAAGAGTCATGAAGTTGAGGCAGGAAAAGAAAGCCTAAAACGAGAGCATGGGACACAGAAAGGAAGTGCCATGGAGCACGAGGAGTTCTCAGAGGTGGGGGCATCAGCTCAAAGGCTTCAAGTAGATCCTGTCCTTGGAAAGGAGGAGTGACAGTCAAGGCCCTTTAGCAAAATCCCTGCCGCCTCCCAAGACTGCAGTAGATGGTATCTCTTGCGCGGCCCGCCCCTCCAAGAGATGGAATGCAAATCCCACAGGCCCCTGTTCTCAGTCTTGGAAGTGTAGACTCTTCAAAGCAAGCCTTGGAGGGTGGGCCACCCATAAAGTCTGCATGGGAGCCAGTGCCGGCATCCTTCTAGCAGGTTGCCCCAGGGGGGTGGGGTGAAGGTGGTGTGGGTGTCCAGGTTGTGTTCCCAGGCCCCGCCCAACCTCACCGCAGGCCATGGGGTCCTCTGATGGGCTCCCACAATGCCATACCTTGGCACCGCATGAACCCTCCCCAACACTGGGGATTGGCCAAGAGGAGGCTGCATCATCCTTGGGGAGCCAGGGCTGGGGCTACGGAAAGCTCAAGCCAAGCTGGAACTTTCTTTAAAGGTAATTTTTTATCTCTGCCACCCAGATGATTTTCATTCCGCTCTCTGCGCATTCCTCTTTTCAACAACAGGACAGGTGTTCCTGATCAGTCTTCAAGTGCTGTTGACAGTCCAAATAGCTGTACCACTTTTAACTTGTCATTTGGTCAGGCCCTGGCGTGTGAAGGTGTTTTGGGTTTAAGAAATTTGGCAACAAGTCATTCCTGCTGCTCCCTGAGCCCTGCCCCATACACAGGCCCCAGCCGTCCAAGGGGAATTGCAGAGGACATAAGACACATAGGGAGCAAATGGGAGAGGTTGTCCCTGTCCCCCAAACAGGTGCCTTCCATCCTCACTAGCCTTCCTAATGTGTGTTTAGAGCCACCGATGACCTTCTGGGGCGATGGAAATGATCTTTATTTCAGTCTGAGCAATGGTTACATGAATATAAACATTTGTCAAAATCCCTCAGGCTGTGTGCTAAAGATTCATGCGTGTATCCTGTATGTAAATTAGACTTCAGTAGCGTACTGTTAATACTAAGAAGAAAAGAAACATTAACAGGAAGCGTAATCAGCAGACCAAATGGTACAGAGCCAGGTTCCCAGCCTCAGGGACTGTCAGTGGTGGTGGAACAGGGAAAGAACCGGCAGAGGTTGCGGGGGGCTCATGCGGTGGGGTCCGAGGAGGCTGTACTGACAACGTCAGATCTCACCTCCGCCCTGGGCAAGTCAACACCCCTCTCTGGGTCTGTTTCTTTATCTATAAATTGAAGAGATGAGCTAGATCTGTGGTTTCCAGCTGGGAACTTATGACAAATACATATTCTTGGGCTCTCTCCTACTTTCTGAATCGCACATAGCATGAGTCTGGGGAAGAGGAACCTGCATTTTGATAAGCTCCTTGGGTGATGGCAATGTTCTTTGGGGTCCAGGACCAACATTTGGAAACTGTAATCAATGTGCTTGTACAGGTTCTGACCTCCAGCGGTAACAGTCCCTGGTTCTTCGCGGAAAAAAACAACAATATACAGCCAAGAGAAGGGTGGAAATCAATAGGGTGAGCAGAGTTGGGTGACACAGGAAGGCTTCCCATCTTATACTCTCCCCAAGCAAAAACCTAAACCCAGAACTTAAATCTCAAAAGGGTGACCCTATTCAGTTGTATAGTTCGTGCACTGCTCAAAGATATCCACCCAAGACAGCGAGAGTAAGGGCTAAGAACCAGCTCATATCCCAGTTGTCCAACCACGTGCCCTGATGAAAGCCTGCGGCCGCTTGGGGAGGAAAAGGGGAAAGCGTTGCTTTCCTCAAAATTCAGCCACCAAGATAAGGGATGCCTTTTCCTAATTCTGACAAAGGGGCTGCATGGGTGCACAGAGCCTGGTCTGCAGAAAGACCAAGGGTCAGAAAATGCTCATGTTCTTCCAACAAAGCACATGTTTTCAGCCCTGGCTCCCTAAACACAAGAGAAAAGTGATTTGATATTCAAGGCCCCACCTGTCCTGCCTCTTTCCCTTGGTCCCCAACTTCATCCCAGCGCTCTTTGTCACTGGCCCTTCCCCAGATACTACATGCTTTCTGTCCCTCCAGGGTCTGGTCAAGCTGCTCCCTCTGCCTACCAAACTTCTCACTGGTCAACTACCCGGTCATCCAGCCCTTCCACCACTGAGTCGACCCTCCTGGCTTGCTCAGGTGCCCAGCGCAGAGGGTGGAACAGTGAGAAGCAGGCATGTCCCAGGCCCGGAAAGGCCGTATGATATTGTCTGATAATGATTAAAACACTAATTACAATACGGCATGAGCAAGGAGCACGTGTAGCAGGGGGCACGCTGTCTGTTAATTACAAAACTAATACAGTGTTACCTAAAAATAGTCCAGCTTCCTCCCCTGCCAATCTATAAATCCAAGAGTAATGAAACCTGAATTCAAAGCTCTCTTGGGTTGGTCTTGCTCTCATTCCTATGATGCACTATGATATACTTGGCAAATTCCTATGATACACTTGGCACATTCCTATGATACACTTCACACTCTGAGAGCATTAAGGTAACAGGGCATTCATTAAAATTTTCTGCAGCACCTAATTCCACAGACTACCAGTTGGACAGAACTTCCTTTCCCCAGACCCACTTCTCTGCTGTTCTTTGCTCTCTGGGAGGCCTAAGAACTCCTCGGGGCCAATGCCTGGAATACCTGCTGTCACACACACCGCCCCCACCCCCTACCCCACGGTAGGAGCTCTCCCCCCAGGACCAGGTGGGGTGGGGGAATCAGTCACACGGCAGGGACAACTGAGGCTGTGCTCAGGCTCGGTCCAATCCCACTGCCCAAGTGCCCCCTGAAGGTCACCATGAAGGTCAGCTGCCATCACAGACGTGGCATGGTGAGTTAGCGAGGAGCACGGCCCTAGGCGTATGGGCGGTGCTGACCCACATCTGTCCATATTATTACCGCCAGCCACCGGTACGGGTCCTCTGCCTCCATCACGCCCCCTGCACTACCCGCTAACCTGCTAGCTGGGGAGCCAGGAAGGTAAACAGACTGGCCCAGCGCTGAGAAGCACACTGGCCCCGGCAGGCAGGTCGGTATGACCCTGTGTGCCTCCGAAGCCCACTCTAGGCACCGAGGGAAATAGGCACGAGGGCCCCCTGGGAGGCAGGCAGGGCTAAGGCTGGGAGGCCTTATCTGCTGGAGGTCCCCGGAGGACCACACAGGGTCAACACCACCCCGCTGCGTCTCCATCCCCCAACAGCAGGCATGAGGCCTGAGGGTCTTACAGGGAAAGGATTCTCAATCCCCCCACTCCTCTTTGTTCCGACCTCTGCCTTCACTTCACCCCTGCTGCCACCACCTTCCTGCCAGGGTTGCCTGGGCCAAGAGGCCGGCTCCTGATGGGCCTCCCTGTCCCCTGCTCCCTCACCGAGCCTCTAGCCTCGGGTCCCACGGGTTGTCCCCAAACATCCCCACAAAGCTGTCAGCTCGTCTATGTACAGTTTGGCTAGAGGGTGCAGGCTGTACCCCACACTCAGGGGACGGCACCCCCCAGGACCCAGTCCCACCTCCTGCCTCCTGGGACCCCTGTTTCATTCTGGCGCCTCCCTTCTCAGTCACATAGGATGTCCCCCTGGGTGGGGGCGGGGAGCAGCAAGACCCTTTCCACCCAACCCCAGCCCCCCCACCAACATGCAGGGCCGATGCACGCACCGCAGACACAATAGATTCCTCCTGCTTCAGCCCCCAATATCCCCAGCACTTACTTCCAAACGGAGGCCTCTGCCACTTAACCATGCCTTCTCCTCTGAGGGGGGAGGGGGGCCTAACTCCTTCCTGCCCAGGGGTAACACCCTCGTGGGTGCCAGGAGCATCAATAGAGCTCAATGAACACTTGCAGGATGGACACATATTCTAGACTTCAAGTCCCACCCCAGCTACACAAAGACAGAAATGAGGTAAAGGGGATCCCTGGCCTGATCCCTGGAGCAGACTGGCCACTTGCTCTGCTCCATTTCTGCCATCAGAGAACGCATCCCCTTCCGTTCCAGCCAGCCCGGCTTCATTCCTCTCCTCTGCTTTGCTCAGAGGAAGTGCCAGTGGTCAGAGAAATGCCAGGAAGTCTGCAGGAGCCCAGTGAGGAGAGGAGAGCCTTGAGATCCAACCCAGACACAGGCAGCAGAAAAGAGAAAACAAAACAAAAAACAAGGAGGAAAGCCCTTGGAACAGGGAGCTGGGGCCCAGACTAAAGCTCTCAAACCTAAGGTGCTGGCAAGAATTATTTTTGAAAATTCAAGGACCTAAGTGTCAGTCTGGACACAGGACTGCTAAGTTATGTAATTCCTACCAGGATGTGGTAGATCTTGGGATTTTTCCTCGGAAAATCAAAAATCAGTGACCAGCTAGGGTATTTGTGAAAACAGTGTTTTGCTGCCTCACCTTCCCTCGTTGTGAAATGGAAAATGTATAGATATGAGCACCGAGGACCTGGCGCTGGCATGACGTTGAAGAAGGAATGTGTGATGACTCGGCAAAGTCATGGCAACTCATGGGTAAATTGAAAGAAGTTAGCTCTAAGGCAGGCCTGCAGAAGGATCTGGTTTCTGGAGCAACAAAGAGGTCTCTGAGATGAGCAAGGCCTCTCAGTGAGGCTGAGATGATGCTTCTGGCAAGTGCTTTAGCTGCTTTTGAATCCCCACCCCCAGCCCCCACTGCAGTGGTCAATCTACATACTGCCAAGGGTTCCCAGGGGACCTGTCCTCCAGCGAGGTTCAGGCCAGACACTGATTCTGGGGGGATTCAGGGAGATGCAGAAATAGAGGCCAGCTTGTGGGACAGAAGAATGGGAACCCTAAGGAAGAATGCCCCATAACAGGAGAGGCAGCCTGGCATGCCGAACAGACATGACCTATGCTTCCAGAAAGAGGGGTGGTCCAGGCAAACTGTGGCCAGGGATTAAAGCACCCCAGAGAGGATTCCCAAAAGGTGGGTCAAGGTCAAAACCCCACTTTTCCAGATCGCAGTGATGTAAGGGATCAGGTGGCCCAAAGCTGTTCAGTGTGGGCCCAATCTCAGGAAACAGAACAGAAGTGCTATAAGGTGAGATGGAGCCAGGGATTCGTGGGGTACTATCGCTTGTGGCCAGTGGTTGGCATCGGTCGGCTTTGGTCGGCATTGGTCACCCAAGCGTGCGAACTTTTCAGCTGCCTCCACCTCCATCAATTCTAATTCTAATGAGCATAAGTTATGCTTTAGACAGAAATACACCTAGAGTGGAGGAAGGGGCCCTGAGACCACCCCGTCCCTCTGCTCTAACTCTTACTCACCAGGTAGTCATTGGTCTCCTGAGAAGACCTCCTCACACACCAAAAGAACCCCTGTGCCAATGACCTTCACCAAGCATTCTGCCAGGGAAAACAGCAGGGTAACCTCAGTCTGGATTTCTGGTAAATCTGTTACCCTTTGGTATGATCAGATAAATCTAAGGTTATAATACAAACCTGTAGCACAACTCTGACCTCGCCGCAGACAGGGGCCAAGCAACCAGTCCTCTTCTATTTTAGTAGATGGATACAGAGGCAATGGACAGACAGATGGGTGGGTGGATAGACAGATGGATAGATGGACAGATGAATGGACAGACAGGTGAATGGATGGATGGATGGGTGGATGGATGTACGGTAGACACACAGGTGGATGAACAGGTGGATGGATGGATTGATGGACAGAAAGACGGATGGATGGATGGATGAATGGACAGATGGATGGGTGAATGGATGGATGGACTAATACTTTAATGAGCCATAGGAAACTCCATTTAATGATCTAATTGGCAAATACTGTTCAGAAAGATGATGGGCCCCCAAGAAAGCTTACATCTGGCTTGGGAGCTGGAAATACAATTGTGAAAAGATACTGCATCAGTCTGGGTCTCTGCAGTCACCTGCAGCTCCTCCTTCATGCCCTTTCCCTGAAAGAGCTGAATACTCCCACTAGGAGACCAAGGAGCACATAAAGAGACCTGAGAAAGCAGAGGTCTGTCTGGGAAAGAATCCTGAGAATTAGGGACAAGGCCCTGGGCTGCATGGAGGCCTCCCTCAAGCAGTGGAGATGCCCATTTCTTCCGGACAGGGTGGCAGGGGTGTGTGTGTGTATGTACGTGCATGTGTAAATGTGCACGGGAGGGAGAGGGAGAGAAAGAGTCAATAGTTATTTTGGAGTAGGAAAAAGTCATTATATAAAAAAAAAAAGACCATTCGATGGAGAAAGGATAGTTTTCTCAACAAGCAGCACTGAGACAACAGGATATCTACAAGCAAAAGAACAAGCTGGACCTGTACTTCACCTCCTACATCAAAATTAACCCCAAAAGATCACAGACCTAAAGGTAAGAACATTATAAAACTCTTAGAAAACATGAAGAAATCTTTATGATCTTGCATGAGGCAATAGTTTTTCAGTTATGACACAAACGCACAAGCAATGAAATAATAAAGAAGAATAAATTAGACTCCATTAAAATTACAAACATTGGGCTTCAAAGAACATCATCAAGAAAGTGAAACAACAACCCTTGGAATGGGAGAAAATACTGCAAATCACAGATCTGATAAGGGCATAGTTCACGGCATATAAAGAACTCTTACAACTCAACAATAAAAGGACACATCACCAAGTTAGAAAACGAGAAAAAAATTGAAGAGACATTTTCCAAAGAAGACATGTAAGTGGCCCATAGTCCTTGGATGAAAACATAAACCTGAGCTTTCAACACTACAAAGCACATGAAAAGATGTTCAACATCCTTAGTCATTAAGGAAGTGCAAATCGAAACCACAGTGAGACGACCCTTCACATCCACTAGGATGGCTATGATCAAAAAGACACACCATACCAAGTGTTGGTGAGGATGTGGAGAAACTGGAACCCCCATACATTGCTGATGGGAATGTAAAATGGGGCTGCCACTTTGGAAAAGTCTGACAAAGGTTAATACCATATAACCCAACAATTCTACTCCTAGGGACAGACCCAAGAAAATGAAAAACATGTTCACATGAAAACTTACGCATGAACACTCACAGTAGCATTATCCGTAACTGAGGTTTGGAAACAACCCAAAAATGATCACCCATTGGCTAATGGATACATCAAAATGCAGTATAACCATTTATTGGAACATCATTTGGCAATAGAAAGGAACACCAAGCACTGATCCATGCTACAACATGAACCTTGAAAGCACTCTACTACGTGAAAGAAGCCAGACACAAAAGACCGTTTATGTGAAATGAGCAGAATAGACAGATCTACAGAGAAAGAAAGTAGATTAGTTGTTCCCTAGGGCTGAGGGTATTGGGGAGAAATAAGGAGGGACTGCAAATGGGTAAAGGAAGAAATGGAAATGCTCTGGATGGCACTGTTCTAGAAAATGATGCATCTAGCGGTGCCTGGGGGGCTCAATTGGTTAATCGTCTGACTCTTAATCTTAGCTTGGGTCATGGTCTCAAGCGCCACACTGGGTTCCTCGCTGGACATGGAGGCTGCTTGAGATTCTCTCTCTCCCTCTGCCCCTCCCCACACTTGGCCTCAGGGGCAAGCTCTCTCTATAACATAACATGACATAACATAACATAACATAACATAACAACATAAAAAACATAAAATAACATAAGAGAAAAGAAGATGTTCTGGAGAGTAGTGCAGGTTGCACGACACTGTGAATATTTTAAAAGCCACCTACTTTTATATTTTGATTTTTTATTAAGTTTTTAATTTTAATGCCAGCATACTTAACATACAATGTTAAATTAGTTTCAGGCGTTCAACAATTTCAGACATTACTCGGTGCTCATCATGACAAGTGCCCACCTTAATCCCCATCACCTACTTCACCCATCCCCCCACCCACCTTCCCTCTGGTGACCATCAGTTTGTTTTCTACAGTTGAGAGTCTGTTTCTTGGTTTGTCTTTCTCTCTCTCTCTCTTTTTTCTTTGTTCCTTTGTTTTGTTTCTTAAATTCCACATGCGAATGAAACCAGAAAGCTGCCTACTTTAAAAGGGTGAATTTTATGGTGTATGAATTATATATCAATAAAGTTTTTTTTTTTTAGATTTTATTTATTTATTTATTTGACAGACAGAGATCACAAGTAGGCAGAGAGGCAGGCAGAGAGAGAGAGGAAGAAGCAGGTTCCCCGCCGAGCAGGGAGCCCGATGTGGGCCTCGATCCCAGGACCTTGAGATCATGACCTGAGCCACCCAGGTGCCCTATATCAATAAAGTTTTTACTTTAAAGAAATTATAGGGGAAGAACTAGAGATGAGGGCCCACGCAGGACCACAGCACGTATTCAGGTGGCCTGGCTGAAGACAAAAGAAGAAAGACCAAGAGGAAGTGTGAGAGAAGTCAGACAGAAGGACACATCTCAGGAGCCCATCCCCCCACACTCTGTCTGGATTAACATCTCTTAGGGCAAAAGATCAACAGATCCCTCAAACTAGACTATTTTCTTCTGGATGCGGCTTTGGACACCACCTGCCTCAAACACCTGAACTTCGTCACCACCCTCTGGTCCCACAGCAGGGACCCAGGTTAGAGGCCATTTTACCCGAATACCCTGCCTTGGTTGGATGAGGTGGTTATTTTGCTGGAGCCACAATTTCTTGTGGTTTTCTCCTCATGTCTCAAACCTCAAGTTCCCAAGAGTCAGTCAGCGTCCCCAGGCCAGTATGCTCAGTACCATACCATGACACGGGGACCTGGGCAGACCCCCCTCCTCCTGGGTCACTGAAGGGGAAGAGAGGCCACGACTCATGCCTGACGCTATGCCCGAGTCAGACCTGCCATCTTACGCCTTCCACATGTCCCTCTAGTCAGATGCACTCTTGGGTGGCTTTTCCTGAGCAGGTACCACGACTTCTCTTCAGCAATTCCCCTCAGACCATCCCCTGGAGGCTCCGTATACACATTCGCTCGGGGCTGGCAACAAAAAGGGCTCTAACATCACACCCGCATAAGTGGCTCTCCAGGTTTTAAGAATAATGAGCCATTTCAACCTTTTAGAATACTATTCCCTTGATGGAAAAAGCCAAAACCCAAAACCAGACAAAAGACAAGGCCTGAAATCCCCAAACACCAAGCTTATGAGGCAGGGCAGGGAACGACAGACAACGGAAGATTTTAGAAGGTACAGCTAAGCAGACCAAATCCTACCCTATGTCCTCCTTCTCTCTGCTTTGTGTCACACACAAATCCTGTACGTGGGCCTCCAGAGACCATGTTTTATTTGGTTTCGCTGGAAACGTCGCGTTCATGACGAAACAGCTCTGCCTCGGCCCGCGCAGTGATGCTGGAAAACAGGAGTCCCCACGCAGAGGCGGCTTCTCGCCTGCTTATGCTGCCCTTGGCTGGGCTGAAGTAGAGACCCGCAGAGGAAGGGGACGCAGGAAGTGAGGTCAGCAGGGAGCCAGGCCCCGGATGAGGGCTGCCAGCAAGAGGCGGGGCAAACAGGCAAAGATCTGCAGGTGAACCAAGGCCTCATCTCAGAAGAAGGCAGCGAGGTATCCGCGGGCCCCCGCCTCCCACAGTTACTGTGAAATATTCTGTGTTTCTGGTTTTCCAAGAAAAACGGCCAGGCCGGAGGAGAAGGGAAAGCAGCACGCTGGACGGGAGAGAGGCTGGTGGCTGGCCTGGCAGAGCCCCCAAGGCCACACGGCTGCCCTCCCGAAGGTCAGCGCTGTCCCGGGCACGCCCGGGGACCCGGCCTGCTGCCACTGCTGCCCAAGGTCAGCGAGAGACCATCCACAAGCCCCAGCTGTTCTTGGGCAAGTTCCGTCTGAGGCCAGTTGTTCCACGAGGCACGTTTCTCCAGCTCCAGGGCCCGCCGGGCGGGCCCCCCGCCCTCCACAGCTGCACCCCGGGATGAAACAGCAAGGCAGAAATCGGGCAAAGCTCGCTCATTTCCTAAGGCCTTGGTCCAGACAAGCACCCTTCCTCGCGCAGTCTCCCTTAGGAGAAGACGGCAGGAGCGCACAGAGCGGCTTTCACGAAACGGCACGCCGAGCAGGCCGCACGTGTGACGGGCCTGGGCTGGGGAGCCAAGAACATCCCAGGAGCAGAGAACTAGACTAGGAGGCTGGGTCTCCACGGACTGTCTCTCCCGCCGTGGGATGAGGGGGGCTCCTTGTGGGGGGACATATGGAGAAATAAATGTGCCTCTGACGGATTCTCAGGCTTGGAGGCTCTCCCTCAGCTCTACCCTCAGCGTGCTGCTGAAATCCCACTGTATCATCTTTAAACCCCCTGAAGGCAAAAGAAAAGTGAAAATTAATCTAATTAAAGTCGACAGTGTTCACAGTAAGGAAAATTCTGGTATTTTGCCAAGAGTCTCTCTCGCCAGCCAGCGCCAGCTCTGTGGGTAAAAGGGCACGACGTGGGGAGCCTGAGGGGCCCAAGCTGGGGTTCTGGCCCTGTCACTCGGCTGTGTCACTGTGGGGACATCTATCCAAGGGGCAAAAGTGACACCCAGCTTACAGAACTGCTCTGAGGATACAGGATGCAAAATTTGCAAGGTGCCTCAGTGGGTATTAAACAGTCAGTAAAAGTTAGCCCCTTACGCTCCACTGGGCTCGAGCCCTACCCACCGCCCCCATTGGGCACCTGTGCTCCCAGATTCTGCCCCCAGGAATCCTGGCGACAGAGGCAGGATTTGCTGTATCTCGAGGTGGGAGCTCCAGGGAGGGAAGTTCCCAAAACCCTGCTGAACCCAGCTGCCAACACCTTTCATGGCTACTACCTAGTCTTATCTCATTCGGACCTCGCAGCAGCCCGGTGAGGCACGTAGGTGACTGGCTGATACTTCTATTACCCTCATTTTAGATTCAGAGGGGGAGTGAGTCTGGGGTTAGGTCACACAGGAAGTCACCCCAAGAGCTGGGTCTCTGACAGTCAGTGCTCTGTCCGATAATATTGAGTATCCAGATGTTCTACTACATTCCCTATGGGGATAGAATAGCAACCACACTTCCCAGTGTGCAAATGGATGTTCAGCATGCAGCAGAAGTGACGTTATGTCTGTTCCAGGCTTGAGCCAGAAGAAGGCCTAGAAATTTTCCTTTTCTGTTCGGAGGGGAGCCGGCCATCTTGAAATAAGGCCAACCACACCAAGACCACCATGTTGGAAGGAAGTCCAAGCTAACCACACAGAGACATACCACACAGAGATGCCACACCATTTAGAAACACCACATAGAGATATCACATAAAGAAGAACAGAGGGCCCCAGGAGGATACTCTCTCTAATGGCTCTGTTTCTAGAAAATCTGCCTCATCCAGGCTCCTTGAGGCCAGGAGCCAAATATGATTTGCCTTTGACCCCTCAGTCTGCAGTGTTCAGCTCACGATCAGGAGAACACCCAAACATCCAGAAAGGAAGATGGGCAAATAAACTGCAGTGTAACCATGTGATAGAATATTATACATTTGGAAAAAACCCAAAGAGGATCACTACCTACAGAATATTCTGACAGGTGAAAGGACCAAGGTACAGGATAGCATTTTCGGTATGTTCCCATTGATGTAAGAAAAGAGAAAATAATAAATTCCTTGTAGTGCATGAAGAAATATGAAAGAAACAAAATATTATTAAAAATGCTACCTATTGTGATTATGGTTTTTTAAAGGGTTCCTCCTATATATACTGAATTATTTATAAGTGAAATAATATGGTGTCTGGGATTTGCTTCAAGTAATCCGTGGATAGACAAGTGAACAGCAGAAAAGAATCAAACCTGCATGAGATGGTATTTGAGGAAGCTGGGTGTTGGGCACACAGTGGTTTGTTATACTAATCTGTCTACTTTTATATCTGTTTGAAATTTTCAATAGTAAATGAAAAATAATTGTTATTTCTAGGAGGAAGTAGGGCAAGAAGGAAGGGGGGGGTGAGGGTGGATGAGGACAGAGTGCAGACAATACTTCCAAACTTCCAAAAAGAGGTATATCTTTTTTAAATTATTGAGGCGAAATTCACAAAACATGAAATTAACCATTTGGGGCATGCAAGTCAGTGGTATTTAGAATCTTCATGATGTTGTGTAACCACTACCCCCATCTAGTTCCAAAGCATTTTCTTAAAAGATTTAATTAATTCATTTATTTATTTTAGAGAGACAGAGAGAGAGAGTATGCATGAGTGGGGGAGGGATGGTGTGGGGAGAGAGAGAGAGAATCTCAAGCAGACCCCCTGCTGAGCGCAGAGCCCTACTCAGGGCTCAATCCCATGACCCTGAGATCACGACCTGAGCCAAAATCAAGAGTTGGACACTCAACCAACTGAGCCACCCAGGTGCCCCAAGTTACAAAGCATTTTTATCACACCAAAAGAACCCCCTACCCCCCACCCTGTACCCATCCAGTGATTATTTCCTCTTCTTCCCTACCTCCTCACCCCTGCTAACCACCTAACTTCATTCTGTTTCTAGGGATTTACCTACTCTGGGCAGTTCATGTAAATGGAATCAGACAATACATAACTTTTACATCTGGCTTCTTTCACTTAGCATCAGGTTTCTGATGTTCATCCACACTACAGCACGTCAGTACTTCATTGCTTTTTATGGCAACTAATATCCTCTTGTAGGGATACACCACATTTTATTTATCCATTCATTGACTAGTTGATGGAACATATGGATTGCTTCTAGAGCACGTCCTTTTACTTTGACTTCATTTGCAAACTCTGTTAGATAGTTTATGTAGACCACAGAGAAGGCAGGAGAAGGGACGGGAGCAGATACATTAAAAAGTTAGGAAGCTTGGAAGAAACTAGAAAGCACTCAAAAATAAAAGGAAAGTGGATAACAAATTATAATTCCTTGTATTTGAGTTATGTGGTTATACTATACAATTTATAATTTTTTTTCAAGAAGGAAAGCACTTGAGAACCTAACTGGGAGTCTGGCTGGGTTAGGAGATGGGGCTGGACAATGAGGGTCTCCATCCCAGGCCGGAGCCAAGCCAAGTGTGACGACACCTATCACTGTCACAGGCTGACCAGGTTCCTGCTCTCTGCAATGAAGTGGGGGGGGCGGGGCTGGGGCTTCTCGCTCCTTCTCCACAAAGAGTTGGGGGCAGTTTCCGGGGAGGGAGCTGGTAGAGCAGGACAGCCAGTGGCATTCTGGTCCCCTGTTTTGTGCGCTGGCCCTCTGACTAAGGACTGTTTTGTACTGCTGCTTCTGTTGCTTTTAAAACAAAAGGTCTCCACGGGCTGGTCTGGGAGAAAGAACTCTGGGCTTGGAGTGAAAAGACCAGTTTTTAGTTGCAGCTCTGACCCTGGATGAGTTACCTGCCCATTTTCCAGATGGAAATAATAATTCTTGCTCCTTCTGTACCTTGGAATATTAGATGATTCACAGGTAATTAAGGCTTTGAGCTCTTGAGTAGAAAGATGGCTGGAATCACAAGGGGATATTATGATCCCTGTGGCCGGGGCGGGTGCTGTGGAGACTCTGAGAGAAGTCAGTATATCTAACTGAGCTCAGAAAAGTAATCTAATCTGCCCGACTTTATCAAGGGAAGAAGAGAGTCTGAGAAGCTACCCAAGCTACTTATCACCACCATGAACTCACAGGTATATAGTTCTGAACAGTCTATAGTCTCATTTGACCCTTGTCTCAATTCTGCTGGGTAGTACTATCCCTGTTCTGAAGAGGGAGAAACTGAGGCTCGAAGACCATAAGGAAGGTAAGAAGTGGGATGAGACCTCCGGCCATGCAGTCCCGCTCTTCTCTGAGATGTACCCAAATACAACGTGCTTGGATCATCTGGGTGTGCTGGGGGCTAATCAGAATCGGAGCTCCCCCTGTGTCACGGTCTCCATTCATCGGCCCCTTCTGAAGCATGCCCTGTGTGCCCCCAGGTGCCGGGTGCTGCAGATGAAGAGCCGGCATGTGGGGCCAGGCTGCTGGTCCTACTTGGCTCACTCGATGGGGCCAGGCTGCTGGTCCTACTTGGCTCACTCTTTTTTTTTTTTTTTTTAAGATTTATTTATTTATTTATTTATTTATTTGACACAGAGAGAGAGATCACAAGGAGGCAGAGAGGCAGGCAGAGAGAGAGGAGGAGGAAGCAGGCTCCCCACTGAGCAGAGAGCCCGATGCGGGCCTCAATCCCAGGACCCTGAGATCGTGACCTGAGCCGAAGGCAGAGGCTTTAACCCACTGAGCCACCCAGGGGCCCTACTTGGCTCACTCTTAACAAGAGGCCAGGCAGAGGCTGCCGGTGGCTACTCAGTATCCATTCTCCCCTTCTTCCTTACAAACAGAACCTTGGGTAATTTGCTCAGCTGAAAACCACATTTCCCAGACTCCCTTGCACATGGGATGGCCCAACGAAAACTGATCCCAGTTCCTCCTTCTCCTTGCCCATGTGGCTGGTACTCCAGCCACCCTGTTGCACCATGAGCTGACCTTGAGTAAAGGGGCTGCAAGCAAAGGATGGTGGAGCCAAAAACTGGAAATGGACTAGATCCCACGGAACCGGCATATCAGCTCGGGTCAGCCTACCTTTTATGCAAGAGATGAATAATCTCCATCTTCAACAACCCTGGTTATTTCTGGTCTCTGGCACTAACCAATATGCATGGGTTGGCTCCTCGGAGTTGGCGTCTATACCCTAAACAGTGAAGCTGCCAGGCTCTGGAGAGATCTGCACTGACATGAAGGGGCAGAGGCAGCCACAGCTCAGAAAACAACCAGGCGGCCTGATCAGAAGGACAAGGAGGCCATCCAAACCTCCCAGCAGAGTCAAAGAATAAATCCTCCAGCTTGGATGTCAATGAGGGTCCAAATAAGCCCTCAGAACACCATGTAAAGGGTGGGGCCTCTCCTGACTGCCCAGCACTGTGGCCCCCCAGCCCCGGGGGACCTGCTCATCTCCCCAGCTCTAGTCCTCACCTCCCGCCATCCCCTCCAAGTCTGTGTCCTAAGAAATAGCTGACTCACCCCCACCCACGTGCAAGTTCTCACCATGGGCCTTTGCACATCAAAAGCCTTCTCCTTAAGCACTCCTCTCCCCACCTCGTGGCCAGACTGAGCCCCCTCTGCACCCTTTGATTTAACTCTCAACATACTCCACACTTCTGTAAGGAGCCTTCCCTGACTTCCCCAAGTCAGACAAGGCCCCCTCCAGAGACCCACAGGCCCTGGGCTTCTCCCTCCACGGGCCAATGTCTGCCCCCTCCCCTAGCCTGCATATCCCTTCGGGGCAGGGATGAAGTACTTGACTTTCTTTTTTTTTAATCTGTTTTATTATTATTTTTTAAGATTTTATTTATTTTTTTGAAAGAAAGGAAGAGCGAGAGCACAAGCAGGGGGAGTGGCAGGCAGGGGGAGAGGGAGAAGCAGGCTCCCCACTGAGCAGGGAGCACGATGCAGGGCTCAATCCCAGGACCCTGGGATCATGACCTGAGCCGAAGGCAGACGCCTAACCGAATGAGTCACCCAGGCGCCCCCTTGACTTTTTTTTTCCCCACACCTGATAACTCATTCTATTAGCACAGTATAACCATGTTCAAAAAAAACAGTCAAGAAGACAAACTATAGGCCGATGTCATCTAAGAACTTAAGGTGGCTCAGTCGTTAAGCCTATGCCTTTGGCTCAGGTCATGATCCCAGGATCCTGGGTTGGAGCCCCACATGGGGCTCCCTGCTCAGTGAGGACTCTGCTTCTCCCTCTCCCTCTGCTGCTGCTCCTCTTGTGCTCTCGTTCTCTCTCTGACAAATAAAATCTTAAAAAAAAAATATTCATGAAGGAAGGACAGACTCAGAATCTAACACCTAGACAGCAACTAGCTTTATTAAACTCCAGTCTCCTCTGCCCCAGATGACAAGTGTTCTTCTTTCTAGTAATTGCTGGCATTTATGCTCGGAGAATCAGGACATGCTTCCCTGCAAATGAGTCGGTCACGCACATTCTTCCCTGGTGATACCTGCTCTCCCCTCCTAGCCTCACCATGGCCCCCTCAGGAATGGATACGGAGCCTCGTTCGGATCTCTGCTTCCTCCCCTGTGCCGGGCAATGTGCTCCACTTATAGGAAGGACTGGAAGTTAGTCCATCTGGCCACGTTTGCAGCTCGAGAGAGGAGTCAAATGTTTACAGGTTGAGACTGCTCACATGAAGTCTGCCCAACACTCCGGATTCACCCGTCTGTCTCCGGGCCCTCTGACTGACCGGGGACCAATCCCTGCCCCCGAGAGACACGTCAGGGGGACCAGGTTGAGCTGCTGCAGGCAGAGACTTAAGGCGAGCCCCTAGGGCAGCAGGCGGTGTGACCCAGCCCCAGGCAGGGGCCAGCTGGTCGGCACTGGCCTCCCCAAGGCCGCTCAGGTCCCTGTGGGGCTCGGCTAGAGCAGAAGGCCCTGGAGGCCCAGGAGTGTCTCAGCTGCTCTGTCAGCTGTTGTGAACTGAACTGGTCTTTGGAGGAAGGAGGTTCAGCACAATCTTAATTACAGGCTGTCCCTCCTGCTTTTAATGGCTACGCTCTGGAAACATAGTGCTTTAATCACATGCTGTTAAATCAAATCACTTTTCTAAGTATACCAGTGAGGTAGTGTATGTAAAGGAAACCTGTTATGAAATCTTTTATAAAGCACGTTAATGGGGAGGTGGGGTGGCTGGGGTGGCTCACTCGGTTAAGTGTCTGCCTTCGGCTCAGGTCATGATCCCGGGGTCCTGGGATCAAGTTCCACATTTGGTTTTCTGCTCAGTGTGGAACCTGCTTCTCCTTCTCCCTCTGCCATTCCTCACCTCCCCACCCCCAGCTTGTGCTCTCTGGCTCTCTCTCTGGGTGTCAAATAAATCAATCTTAAAAAAAAAAAAAAGGAAGTTAATTGAACTTTTTTGAAGTTCAGGGGTTCAGGGCTCTTTCCTTTATAAAGTTTCCTTAAATGACTCTAATTCAAGTTTGCTGGGTACCTAGCCCCCTCACTCGTCTGTCTGTGTCCTCCTTGTCCATCTCTCAATGGGGCCCCTGCCCCCACATCAAGTCTCTGGCAGCCCCCAGCAACGGCACAACTCACCCCCTCTGCCTCCAGGAGTGTGCCTTTCCACTCAAAAGGGCACATTCTGAATGAATTCTGAAATTCTGAATGAATGTGTTGTAGGCTGAATTGTGTCCCCTCCCCCTCCATTCATACGTCAAAGTCCCAATTCTCACTACCTCAGAATATGATTGCATATGGAGATGGTGCCTACAAAGACATAAGTGAGATAAAATGAGGTCGTTAGGGTAGGCCCTAATCCATTATGACTGGTCTCCCTAGAAGAGGAGATCAGGACATTGACATGCACAGAAGGAAGGCCACGTGAGGACACAGCGAGAAGTGGCCACCCCTAAGCCGAGGAGAGAGGCTCGGGAGAAATCCTCCCTACTAATACCTTGATCTTGGACTTGCTCTTTCCAGAAGTGTGAGAAAACGAATGTGTTTGTAGCTCCCCGTGTGTGGCACTTTGTTATGGGAGTCCTCACAGGCTAACCCAGGAGAGCCTGTCAGTGGCCTGGTTCATCCTCCGGGCTCCACTGCCGATGAGCTGTGTGACCCCGGGACTGCAGCTCCGGCTCAGAGTCCTAGCAGTTCCCTTCCTTGGGGTTGGGGGTGTTGTGTGAGGATGACCTGCAGAGGCTCGGCGGCATGCCGCCGGGCTCACTTCCCCCGTCCTCGGTGCTCTGATGCACGGCCCATGTCATTTACCCACAGGCATACAAGATTCCTCTCTCACTTCTCCCTGTCTCCCAGGCACAGAAAGCCGAAGTGAGAAGGGGATCCTGACACCAGGAGCCTGGATTTCTTTCTTGAATTAACAGTTTACTTTCTTTTTTTAAAGCATTGTTACATCCATTCTTAAAGCGAAGACTCACAACTCATCTGTGAAATAGCCAGGATTAAAAATCTTCTTTTCACTTTACAAATGAGGTAAACCGAGGCACAGAAAGAGTGAGGGATTTATCTCTGACCCTGTGACTTGTTGGATAGGACCCTGGTTGCCTGGACTCACACTCCTCTGCTCCCAGTTCCCTCCCATCATCGCTGACCCCTTAAGTACTCAAAACCACCAGGGTATCCTCTGCTGTAAAACCTTCAGTGGACCAGTCAAGCCCCCAAGGGTCTGCACTACTCCCTACCCTCAAAGCTCCAACCCCACTTCCATCGCCAACTCCACTGTAACAGATCAGACTGCCCAAGGGAAACAGCCATGCTCACATGTCACCACTTCTGAGAACACTTTGCCCACTTCTTTCTGACTAGGAGCCTCCTCCTCCAGGAAGCCTTCCCTGACTGCTCTCACCGAGTTCTTTCCAGAGCTCTCTGGCCCAGCTGCATGAGGTGACTCTGAACAGACTTACTTGTATTTTGTTTACAAATTGCGTAACCATGTCAGTCCCTAGAGCAGGGAGCACAACTTCCCACCAGTCCCATATACCAGGGCACAAAGAAAAGACTCAATATCACTCGGCCCATCAGAAGACCAGTGGTGGATAAGTTACCTATGCAGTATCAACATGTTCAGAAATGGCTATTTACAAGTTCAACTTTGTAAACAGAATCTCATTCTTCTCCGACACCTGCCATATCACAAGAGTGGCCTCCAATGTCTCTGTTCCTGCTTCCCTGCACATCTGGACCGCCCCCACCATGCCTGCCTCTCTATCACAAAGCTGATGATCCTTAAACCAATACCTACATGAACTCCAGGTGTTACTGTTTAAAGATTCCAGGGGTCTTCCTTTACAGATGACCTCTTATTAACAAGACCAGACAATGAGGGCAAGAATTTCTGTCTCTTTTGTTCATTTGCTATATTCCTACCTCCTAGAAAAAAGCCTGGTGCATAGTTGTCGCTCAAAATTACCTATTGAGTACATCCACTGAAGAAATGAGACTATTAACTCTGACTGTTTTATAGACTTTTTAAAAAATTTAATGATTGAGGGGTGCCTGGGTGGCTCAGTTGGTTAAGCATCCGATTCTTGATTTCGGCTCAGGTCATGATCTCAGGGTCCTGGGATCGAGCCCTGAGTAGGGCTCCCCGATCACTGGGAAGTCTGCTTGTCTCCCTCTCCCTCTGCCCCTCATTTTCTCTCTCAAATAAATAAATATTCAAAAAAAATAATGATTGAATCTGAATCCAAATCCAAATCTATAGTTTCTCGGCCAGGTCTTAACCTAAGTGAGCTCCTGGCNCTTGTCTCCCTCTCCCTCTGCCCCTCATTTTCTCTCTCAAATAAATAAATATTCAAAAAAAAATAATGATTGAATCCGAATCCAAATCCAAATCTATAGTTTCTCGGCCAGGTCTTAACCTAAGTGAGCTCCTGGCTGTGGGGTACTTACTGCTAGCCAAACAGGGGTGCCCCAAGTCCTGTCCGTTAGGCTCCAGAATTACTTACCCCGTCCAAAAAGTCCCTGTCTTGTCATTTAGCCAGAGCCACCCTCAAGGGGATTTCTGCAGTCGTTCCAAAGCTATCATTTCCTTTTGGAGGAGACAAAGAACTGGAACTCCTACCCCAAAAGGAAATACCTCTCCAAGAGGCAAGAGAGGAAGAGGCTGTCCCTGGGGCATCAGCTGCCATCCCAGCTGTCACCTCCAAAACCGAGCCGTGGAATGGGCCGAATGCCCACAACATGGGAAGGGCGTCCCTAATGTCCCTGCTGCGTCACGACGAGACCAACCTCTCACCCCCAATCACTGACCTCCAGAGCCCAGCCTGGCCCTAAAAATAACTCCTTCCTTTCTAAGTGCCTTCCCTGAGGTGCTGGCCCACTAATCTGGGCATTTGCCTCCTCTCTGCCCCACCAGCTCTGGGGAGGCCCACTCTGTGTCACTGACGGAGAGGAGCACAGAGACGCAGCGAGTCCCAGAAGCTCACGGTCAGGAGATGGACTTCTGCAGGAGCATACCGCCACAGCGGCTGGGGCCCGGCATACTGGAGAGGGATATGTCAGTCCCTAGATCCCTGCAGTATCCAGAATGGGGGCGGCCTTCCTCAAGGCTTCAAGGCAAGAGGTTCTGGGATAAGACAGAAATGCGAGACATGTGGGAGGTTCCCAAGTCACAGCCCTGTGCCAAGGTTGGAAGGAAGAGCTCCCTCCCCAGGTAGCAATCCAAGCCCCATGCTTTCAGATCACACCCTGCACACCACACACTTCAACGCCTCCAGAGGCTTCCTCCATTACTACTGTTCAAGTTCATCCAAGTCCACGCAAGATCTGGCCCCTGGGACCTCACTCCCAGCTGGGTGCCCCCTTCCCCTTGCTCACTGCCCTCTGCCCCAGTGGCCAAGCTCCTCAAGCAGACAATCCTTCTGGACCCTCCCGGATACCCCCTACTTCCTTCAGGACTCTGCCCTTACTATCCTCCGGTCACTGTTCCTCTCCCAGAGCCCCGGCTCTTAGCCCTGCTTTATGCCCCTTCATAGCATGCACTCATCTGTGGTCAGAGAACTCCAGGAGGTTCTGTTCTGCCCACGGCAGCTCCCCAGAAGCTAGACCGGGGTTCACGATTTTGTAGGGCATACCAGCTGAATGAATGAATGAACTCCCCTTCCTTCACACACCACACAGTTCCCCTGTTGGTGGTTTGAACGTGTGTGTGTGTGTGTGTGTGTGTGTGTGCGCACTCGCGTGCGCTCAGTGACACGAAGGGTAGCATGTGAGGCAAGGCTGGGAACCAGAATGCCCAGCAGCCACAGCTTTGGTCTGTGAAATGGGCTGGCAGCAATGCTGAGGTTAAAAACCCCACAGAGCACGCCAAGATGCCTGGCTAAAGGGCACCGTGTTCCCGCAAATGGTCATTAGTTCCATTCTATAAGCTGCCTCATATTCATCCTTGGCCTGCTGGTCGACCTGCCCTGGCAAAGAAAAGGCGGTAACCTCCGGAGGCTGGGCTCTGAGAGGCAGGTGTGGGACAGTCAGGGGGTCACACACACAGGCCCAGTCTTCCCATCTTGCATGGTGGTTCTCTGGGCTGGGATTTTATCTGCATTTCTGGATGGTGTGCCCCAGCCACACGACCCATCTGTCCCCCAAAGCATCCAGCACATAATGGGGGTCCTACTATCCCTCCTAAGAGCTCGTGGTACCGTCAGCAAGCCCTGTCCTAAGCACGTGTACCCGCCCACTTCGGCCTTGCAGCCCTACGAAAGAGGCAGTATTACTACTATTAAAGCTCAAAGACTGGTCTGTGTCTGCGGCTGGTTCTGGGGTGGAGTAGAAAGAGCAGGAGATTACAAGGGAGAGAATGTGGCCTCTGGTCCCGGTGTCAGCTGCAAAGTCCTGTGTGAGACCTAATCTCTCGGAGCATCGTTGTGGTCACAATAATACCTGCCGGCCCACATCAGAGGCATGAGGGCCCTTGGTAAATTCATAAAACACGACACAGATGAGTGGCAGCTGGCGTTATTTAAGAGTATGACAATCCTGGCAATGTCTCAGCGGTTTCCCTTAGGAGGAGGGATGGAGAAGGCCTGGACAGCTGGGAAGCACAAACCAAAAGGGGACAGTGTGAGGTGACACAGCAGCTCTGGCCCATGGGAAACAGGGGCGCAGCGGCGAGAAACAGGACTTAAAACAAATGAAAAACCTAGGCCACTTAAGTACGTGAAATTATTTAACAAACCTGCAAGGCAGCCATTGCCATTCAAGGGGGAAAGGGATCGAATGCAAAAATTAACCCAACGTTCAACTCATGAGGTGGCAAAGTATCTTTCAATGTACTTTTCTTCTAAGATTTTAAGTGTATGTTTAATGCAATGGTAGCACCACATTTTCAGTAACATTTTTAAGCTGTTAAAAACCTACAAGGACTAATGAGGTATCTTCAATGAGAACTAAGCCTCTATTTCCCAAAATATCCCCCCAAATTAAACAGCTTCATTTTATTCAAGTACCTGCTGCTTTCTGTCTAGTTAGATATTAGGTGAATGAGGTCAAATATTCTTCTAGGAGAAGCTAGAGGAGAGCCAGGCTTTGGAGACCCTTATCAGGGCCTGGGGAGGAGCTGTCAGGAGCACGTGGAGCTGCCCCAGGGCATGCACCTGTGGCCATCCCCACATAGGCGGTGTCACCCCCCCCAGGCCTGCAAGGCCCCTGCTGGCATTCCAGGTGGCAGGCAAAGCATTTGGGAAAAGTAGGAATACCACCCACTCCCACAAAATCCCTTTTGCTTTGGGACCTCCTGGGCCTCTAGGCCTCCCAAGGATTGACTCTGGTCATGCTTAAAACAGCAGGACCACAGGGAGAGAGCATTTTGAAGAGCGGGCTCATGGAAACAAGGTAAAAACCAATTTGGATAAACCATGAGAGGGGGAAAGTGGCCCGAGAATCGCCGAAACAAATCTGAAGACGTTAAACCCCACTTCCCCACTCCCCCAAATCAAAAATCTCCCCAACAGAGAAGGGACTGGGATGCCTGCTTGTTAGGAAGGTTCTTTCCTCATTTGGGGGGAGTCGGGGAAGCACTGTGCTGCTGGCTGGGGGAGGAAGCAAGGCCAGGGACCCGGGGCAGGAGCGGAGCACCTGGAAAAGCCTATTCTACACGCCCTTGGGAGCCCCAAGCCCCACCGAGGCAGGCAGGGACACAGGCCTACGAGAAAAGGCAGAAACAGCAGAAACCTCAGAACAGGGCAGACCCCTCTGTATAGGGCAGAGGAGTTACTGGCCAGGGATAGGGGCAGGGGTGGGGGTCCACTAAGAACCAGGGATCCTCTTAAATCACCAAACTAAATAGATACCATTGCTGAGACCAGCCAAACACCAAAGAATAAACTCCCCCAAGATTCCAGTCACCTTCAAACCACCACCAAGACCAAGGTCAGCTTCCATGGGCAGTAAAAGTGAGTCACCCTCACCTCCCTGGTTCTAAGGAGCATTTCCACCCCCAAGGGCAGAGAAGGCTGTATTTTATCCCTGCAGACTCCTCACTTATGGGAAAAGAGGGCTCAGTTAAGACAGCTAAACTGCATACAGGGAAGACCCCCCAAGGGCCGCCCTGCAGCCCCAGGCTCCTCTACCCAGGAAAGGCTGCCATTAACCTTCTAACTCCCCCAGTAGGAAGAGCTACCGGTTGCTGGTAGGAAGGAGCTGGGAAGGTGACATTCAGCGTGGGAAGTCAGCGCTTGCTGAATTTTATGGCTCCATTCTCAAGTAAATCACTCTGGCCCTAGGAACTGGCTTCAGATAGATTTATTGGCTTTAATACTTGTTTGGGGCATTGCAATTAACTGAAAGATGCCTTCTTCCAGTGATTGTTCTGAAATAGGGACCTGGGTCCCTGAGCACTCATTTTTATGGGGCACAATTACGATCGTCTGGAAACGGTGTTTGTCTGGAGTCCTCACTCCCAGAGAAGAGTGCTCTCCACAAGTCTTGGCCCGCCTGAGTTCCCAAAAACCAGGGTCAGTGCCTCCTGTTGAAGACAAAACAAACTAAAGTCCCCTCTAAAAGCTTACTTGCTACCCTATAGCCTCCTGAGATCATTGTATATGGTCCCAAGGACCCTGTGGGTTGCAGAGAGAAGAGCCAAGGGATGAGGGGAAGGTGATCATCCCCACGTCAGTTCTGGCCAGCTGGCCCTGCTCTACCCAGTTTTCACAGGAGACCACCGGGGAGCAGCAACACGAAGTAGTGGGTGCAGACCCGGATTCCAGAGCCAGACCGCTGAATCTGAATCTTGCTCTGGTGACTGATGAGCTGTGTGATCTTGGGGAAGTTACTTAACCTCTCTGCTAACTCTCAGTTTTCTCTTCTCTAAAATGGGGATGATAATAATACCCATCTCATAGGGTTTTTTTTTTTTAAGATTTTATTTATTCATTTGACACAGAGAGAGAGATTACAAGTAGGCAGAGAGGCAGGCAGAGAGAGAGGAGAGAGGAGGAAGCAGGCTCCCTGCTGAGCAGAGAACCCGATGTGGGCCTCGATCCCAGGACCCTGAGATCATGACCTGAGCCGAAGGCAGTGGCTTTAACCCACTGAGCCACCCAGGCGCCCTCATAGGGTTTTTATAAGGATTAAAGCAGTCAGTATTGTTAAAGCCTCTGGTACAGTGCCTGGCACATGTTAAATATTAGAATTGACTTGTTGGTCAATAAAAATGTTAAAAGTTATTCGAAGAAAAATTTTGTGGCTAAAAGGAAGTTTGAAAACCATTATCCTAGACCGGGGGTCCACAAACTTTCTGTGAAGGACCAGAGGATAAATATCTTAGGCTCTGTGGGTCATATGGTCCCTGCTGCAAGGAGCCAGCGGCAGCCACGGACACGCACTCAGCAACAGGTGTGACTGTGCTCCAGTAAAACCTCACTTAGAAAACCAGGCATTGGTGGGGGGAGGGGGCAGCGCGGAGCACCCAGGTGGCTCAGTCAGTTAAGGGTCTGCCTTTGGCCCAGGTCATGATCCCAGGGTCCTGGGATTGAGCCCCGCATTGGGCTCCTCGCTCAGTGGGGATCCTGCTTCTCCTTCTCTCTCTCTCTCCTGCTGCCTCTCCCCCCAACTTTTGTTCGCTCTCTCTCTTAGATAAATAAAATCTTAAAAAAAAAACAGAAAGAAAAAAGAAAAGAAAAAAGAAAAACATGCATTGGGCAGCTTGGGTCTGTGGGCCTTTTATATCTGCCAACTCCTGGACTAGACCCAATGCCCTACTTTACAGATGAGGAGGACACAGTAGGGAGCTATTTGACAGCTGTAACCAAGGTCTCTGCCCTCCCGCGTTCGAAAACCGAGAGCCCAGAAAGTGAGAGAGGAGTCAACCCTGCATTCGGAGCACGCCCCGTGGTGTTCTGCCAGTTGAAGAGTACACTGTGAGAAAAAGTGACACGGAGGCCACCGCTCTCCATCTCCGACACACACCCCGTGCTCCCTGAAGGCGAGGCTCAGGGGAGGGGCGTCTCATGGTTCATATCCATAGGCCCCCAGCCACCAACCCAGGAGCTCATCACGTAGGCTTGCCCCGAGAAGGCGGCTCAGTGGGGATGCCGTGCAGGGGCAAGGCTCTCACCCGGGAGAACCAGGGGCCTGAGCTTCCTTATTTCAGTGATGATTAAATGGAGCCCCTCCCCATACCCACGGCAAGGACAAGCCGCTTGTTAAAGAACTACAATATAAAAGAGACTTCACATAATCCAAACCAAACAAACAGGGTTTTAAAACATTTCTTTTTTCATCCCTCCACATGCCACGGTGACCAGCAGATAAAATCTGCCCCTCGGTGCGGGTCTGTGAGAGGGAAGGATGCTCCCTTTCTGTGAGACCCGCTCTTGTGGTTTAAACCTGGCCCCCAGACTGTCTGACCCTGTTTGCATCAAGAAATGGGGTCTCTGTCCCTTCCCTGGGAATTCAGACTCAGGGACCGCTTGAACAACAGCACACGGGAGTGACAGGTGAACCAGCGTCCAGGCCCAGCCTTGAAGAAATCGGCCATTTCTCCTTCCTGTTTCTTGGGACATTGACTTTGGAAGCCAGCCACCGTGCTCCGAGGAAGTCCGAGCAGCTCCATGGAGAAGAACCAAGGGCCAGCCTGTCTTGCCGACCATGGGACTGAGCCATCTTGCAAGCAGATCTTCCGGGACGCTGCCTGAGCCAGCCCAGCGGACACTGCGAGCAGAGGCAGGCTGCACCTGCTGAGCACTGCCCAAATTGCAGACTCACGAGCAGAATTAATGACTCTCATTGTTTAAGTCACTAAATTTTAGGGTGCTCTGTCACACAGCAATACAAACTAGAATAGGCTCTTAAATGTCAACCGTTTTCTCGGGTCACAAAGCTATTCGCTTCCACAGGGAACACAAAAAAATATTGTTTTGTTTGTTAGGAATTTGGAGGATGGGGTGGGAATACAGGCCCCAGATTGCACATTCTGTTGTGTTAATGATATTTTGATTTTTTTCTTTTCTTTTTTCTTTTTTTTTTTTAAGATTTTATGTATTTATTTGACAGAAAGAGACACAGTAAGAGAGGGAATACCAGCAGGGGGAGTGGGAGAGGGAGAAGCACGCTTTCCCGCAGAGCAGGGAGCCTGATGCGGGGCTCGATCCCAGGACCCTGGGATCATGACCTGAGCAGAAGGCAGACACTTAACAACTGAGCCACCCGGGCGCCCCTGATATTGTGATTTATAATAAGACACACAGATCTGGTCATCTACCATTCCTAGCACAGAGCTCCAAACACCCTTGGAATTTACGCGAGAAAAAGGTCTTGTATACCTAATAAGCCCCTTTCCAGCCAAAGTAGGTTTCTGTTAATGAGGGGACTCTTGGAAAGCACCAGAAGATGAGGCTGCTTGCAAGGGAACTCCCTGTGATTAGAGGGCTGGAACTTTCAGTCCCACCCCCTGACCTCAGGAGACAGACGAAGGGCTAGAGGTTGAACTGGTTGCCAATGGCCAATGACTTAATCAACGATGCCTATGTAATCAAGCCTCCCTAAAGACCCAAAGGACGGGGTTCAGAGAGCTTCCAGGTTAGTGGACACATGAAGATTCGGGAGAGTAGCATGTTCCAAGAGGTCATGGAAGCTCTGGGCCTTTCTATATACCTTACCCTATGCATCTCTTCCATCTGGCTGTTCCTGAGTTACATCCTTTCATAATAAATCAGTAACCTAGTAAGTAAAATCTTTGTCTGAGTTCTGTGAGCTACTGTAACAAATCAATGGAACTGAAGGAGCCAGGTTATCGGAACCTCCAATCTATAGCCAGTCAGAAGCATGGTGTCTGAATTTGGTGTGTTGGGGAGGGGGTGACAGTATGGGGGGGTCTTAAAGGATTGAGCCCTTAACCTCTGGGATCTGGCCCTATCTCCAAGGAAACGGGGTATTTTTTAGGACTAAGTCCTTACCCTGTGGGATCTGACCTATCTCCAGGTAGACAGTGCCAGAATTGAGCTGAATTGTAGAATACCCAGTTGGTGTCAGGGAATTGCTTGTGGTGTGGAAACCCCATACTACAAATCATATTGGGAGCAGAATCATAAGGAGCTAAGATATTTTGTGGGAGAAACTAGAAAAGAGAAAGTATGCCTCAGGAGGTAGGGCCAATATTTCTTATCAAAACAAATTTTTTTGAATTCATATAAGCATAATGACAAATTTGAGAATGAGAATTTGAGAATTCAGACATAAGCTGACAGTTCAGAGAAGTCCTGATTTCAAACATTCAAATGCACATCCTGATTTTTCATTCAGAAAATATGGTCACCATTGCTCACGACGTGGAAGAGACTACATTGGCCTTAAAATGTTGAGTCCAGTGGGATAAGTCATTATCTCAACTTCAAGATAACTCTTACAAGTGACCTGAATATGAACAGCAAAACTATGACAGGTTTATTGGAATGAGTTAGATCTAAAATGTACCCCTTATTAACTTTAGACAAGAGTATTTATTATTGGTTGGGGAATGGATATCAAATAGAACACTCTTTATCGTAGCACATGAGATGCTAAATCTTTCTGACAATTAAGTATATTAACTGTTATTGTGCTGAGGTTATTCAGCTGCCAATTAAGAAGTTTCTGGTTATCCAAATCCTGGATGACAGAAGGTATGGTTTAAAAAGTCTAAATTTGCAAAACAGGTGCTTTTGAAAGAAACTGGAGACTGTATAAAAGGACTCTTTGCTTTACAAAAATATTTACTGAGGTTGTCTTTAGTTAATGACCATCTTCTGTGAATACAAATTACAGCCATATATATAAATGTTTTGTATGAATAAATATTTAGGAACCCACACTTGTTACATGAAAAGAGGTAGCCTCGGGCTGAAATGGAACATGTATTATTCAAAACTGTCCCAATGCCAAGTGACATAAACTCAACCCAACTTGCTTATGCAGCCTTTCCCAAAAATTCACGACCTCGGAGCTGTCGATCATGCCCATACCACCAGCTGTAATATTTTTATTGATCTTGTATCGACTTTTTATTAAACTTAGCATCCTGTTAAGCAATAGTGCAATCACGAGTTCCAGAGACGAGCTTTTTCTTCCCCTTTGAGGCATATTTAAATGTTGTAAATTTTTTACAAGTTGTAATTTTTTGCAAGGCATGGATAGTCCACTGAAAATCAGCCTATACTCCATCAGGAGGATGACTGTCTTACTTGAAGGCATAAAAGTTAAGGGTGCTTCCTGAATGGAGAACCCTTGATTTGTTTTCTCACTGGTTTCTCTTGCCTCAGTGTCCCCATTGCAGGAAGCGCATTAGCCCTGCCAACTCCCAAGAACACCAGGAGTAATAACCCCGTGCCGCCGACAAGGGCATGCCCCGAGGTGATAACAGACAGCCACCTGTCCACAGCAAGCAGCCTGCTCCGTGTGCACGCACCCACTGGGATCTGACGGCCTGTTCCTGGCCTCTGAATGCCAAAGACAGTGCATGGGATTTGGGAACTGTGGAGGTCACAAGCCGGCCACGGGGTAACTAGAAACTTGATGCTCAGTGCTTTTCTGGTACTGAAATCCATTACAGATACATTAAGTAAACTTGGCTCTAATGGGGTAACTAAAATCACTAAAACCCTATGAGGATAAACCAGGAGTGGGGCTTCCCAGGTTAAAACCAGGTCCCCCACAGGGTCCATAAGTTCCTACTTGTTCCTACTGCCCCATTTTCAGCCCGGGGAGTCCCAGAGCCATGCCACCACCCTGTCCTCGCCTTCGCCCTCACCTGCCGTCCACCTGGCTCAAACAGGAAATGGAAACAAGATGGCGCCAAGATGCAGAGGACTTGGGCTCAGCCTGGGCTCCCAAGGTTCTGACCCTGTGGCTAGTTTCTATCCGGCATGAAGGAGGCCGCAGTCAACCACGTCTGTTTCACCCAGAGGAAGAAAACACATTACATGGCTCCCCAGCAACCCTCTCCCCATCCCCTTCAGTGGGTCTCACTCAAAGCCCACATCCTTCAAAGACCTAGAACGGGGCCTGGCATGGAGCGGAGATAATGTCTACCTTATTGAAAAAATAAATCCTTTTTTTTAAGGTTTTATTTATTTATTTGACAGAGAGAGAGACAGATTACAAGTAGGCAGAGAGGCAGGCAGAGAGAGAGGAGGAAGCAGGCTCCCCGCTGAGCAGGGAGCCTGATGTGGGGATCCATCCCAGGACCCTGAGATCATGACCTGAGCCGAAGGCAGAGGCTTTAACACACTGAGCCACCCAGTCGCCCGAAAAAATTAATTCTATAGGGAAGGAGCAAACTGCCAAGCCATACGTCCAAATGGCCAAATCAGGCAGCCCCCGAGCTGCTGCCCTAGGTGCAGGCAAATGCCAAAGATGACATCACAGGCATCTTTCCTTCCCTACAGTCCATGCTGAGGACCTAATCCCTGCCTCTGGCACAGGGCCTGGCACTGGGAACCTCAGAGGGAGACAAGCAGGGCTGTTAAATACTCCCTCATCCAACCCCTGAGGTCACTGAGGAGAAAACATCAACTGTGACATGACTTGAACAAGGTCACCCAGGTCGCCAGTGGCAGACCTGAGACCAGTGACCTTTTCAGATCACCCCAAGGAAACCTCAGCACAACCTGTCAATCTCTGCGTGTGATGCTTCAGAGGCAAAACTAAAGCAAAATGGACTAAATCACCTAGGAGCCCTGTGACCCAGGGTCCATTACTTAACCTCTCTGAGCCTTCCTCTTCTCAACCATTGAAGAGAGGCTGTGCAGGCTAATTAACACAACACAAGTGAAGTGCTCACGAAGCACTTACTGCTATAACACCCAACAAATCAACTGCCCCAGGGTTTTCAGGAGAAATACCACCTGGTCAATCCCTGGGTTAAGAGACATCTTCCCTGCTGTCCAAACACAGCAGCTCAGAGAGAAAAGTCCAGGTTTGGGAGTCACGCACACACCTGGAGTTGTAGCCCGGCTGTCACCACAAGACAGCGCAGACTAGGTAAGCCTAGACAAGAGACCTGCATATTCCCACATTTCTAGAGGCTGGAAGGCCGAGATTAAGAACAGCATGGCTGGTTTCCTCTGGGGCCTCTCTCCTTGACTCGTAGATGGCCGCCTTTTTTTTTTCTTTTTTTTAGATTTTATTTATTTACTTGATGGAGAGAGAGCCAGAGAGGGAACACAGGCAGGGGGAGTGGGAGAGGGAGAAGCAGGCTTCCCACCGAGCAGGGAGCCCAATGTGGGGCTCGATCCCAGGACCCTGGGATCATGACCTGAGCCGAAGGCAGACTCTTAATGCCTGAGCCACCCAGGCGGCCCCATGTCCTCCTTTTGTAAGGATATCAGTCTTACTGGGTTAGGGCCCACCCATAGGACCTCCTTTTACCTGAATTATCTCTTTAAGGGCTCTTTCTCCAAATACAGTCATATTCGAGGTACTGGGGGTTACAATTCCACTCTTAACAGCGCGGGGTTACCTTTCTTCCTCTTCAGGGAAGGATTATGTAGAGATCCATAAATGCTCACGCAGGCACCATGTTGTCCCACAACGACCTGGTTTTAAATCTGGAGATGACCAAGATGAGTAAGCGCCTTTCCTCTTTCTACCAACATGTAGTTTGCTGTAAAAAAAATGTCTTTTAACGGAGCACAGACCCTGTGGCAGTCACTGTCCTAGTCCTAGGATCGATCTGCAGGTAACTCAGACTAGGACAGTATCAAGGTGCTTAGGATCTCGGAGAACAGATCAGGTGAGGCCCCAAGGAATGATGGGGGTGATAGCAAGTGCCAAATACCCTAAAGATTTACAGACCGAGTCCTGCGGTGGAGGGGAGGATGAAACCGACCAGATTGGCAGAGTGCATAAAGACCCGAGCAGGGATGGATTTGCCCCAGGGCACCTATGGCCCAGGATGTTTGTCTGTATGAAGGGGATAGTGGTTTGGGGAAGGAGAGATAGTATCCACCGCTAAGGCTAGACTTCCCAGTCAGCACAGACAAGACTGCAGGACCCAAGGTATCCACGCCACACTAAGGAGCAATTTCCTCTTTCAACCCTATAGCCTCAAAGGTGACCGCTGTCTGCCATCAACCAGCCAGAGCCTCAGCCCCTCAGGCATCTCCAGTCCTGCTGTCTGGGCCACCTGCAACACAGGCTCCCTGCCTCTGGACAATTCTGTCTGCCAGGGTCTCCCCTTGGCCCCAGTGGTGGGAGAGGAGAGGGGCTACTATCAGGGGGAGAAGGCACACAACCCACCTACCGAGACCACGCAAAAGGCAGCAGGGGACACCTGGGGTCCTATGCTCCAGTAATACCCATGAGTTAAGAAATAATAATTACTAAGAAAGGCAAAACTATAGTGAAAGAAAGCAGATCAGTTGCCAAAGCCGGGGGGTGCATTTTTTTAACTTCAATTATATTGAGGTATAAACAATTATTTCTTAATAAAGCTGACAACTCCCCCAAATAAGTAAATAAAATCATATTGAAACTTGTTGAGGCAAACATTAATCAATGCTCACCCAACCATGATTCTCCTCCCCACTCCCTTGCAAGCAGTCTCACCCCTTCCTGTAGATGAGGCAGAAACACCAAGAGTTGCTTTCTCAGCCTCCACAGAGCTGAGGCTTAAGTAGCTGCCCATTTCTCTTCAATGGGACTTGCTGGAAATTCTAGCAGGGGGATTCTGGGAAAGGTGTCCATGCTCGATAAATTAACACTCAAGGGGAAACTCACTTTCCTGCCCGCCCTCAGACACGGTTACATGAGAACATGATGTGTGGAGCAGCGGCAGCCATGCTATGACCATGAGGAGACAAGCCGGAGGATAAAGGCCAAAATGCAGATAATGGTTGCCTGTAAGGTTAGATGGAGTCCTTGAAATGATCCCTGACCCACTGAATTAACCAACCCTAGAACCCCTACCTTTGGACTTCCGGCTCTGTTAGTCTGTAAACACCTTATTTTTTAAGCCCTGTGAGTCCAGCGTTCTTTTACCTGTCGCCAAGCACATCCTATAAGCCAGGTGATTTTCATCTCTCCAGACTTCCACCTCCGACTCCAACCTCAAAACTGAGATCGTGATGAGACAGATGACAGATCCCTGTGGCTGGAAACTGAGACTCATCAGAATGTTGAGCCCACAGTCCCCACGGAAAGTGCTTTCCTCTCTAGCCCCTCAACAAAATGGGGAAACAGTTGTCAGTTTCTTTGTAGGCGCTATCATCTACCATCTCTGTGTGCCTCCTGCGGTATAAATGATGGACGACGGTGTCGGGTATGACCCCCACACACACATCCCTGGTCCATGTGGCCATAAGCCCCCGCCGGCCCAGGACTGGCCAGGTGACATCTGTGTGCCAGCATGATTATTAGTAGCACTCCTTTCACTCTCAAATGTTTCTGCATTTGGACAAAAATAGTATAATCGCCCTGTGCTGGCTGCTTCAGCATCCTTTTCTTTCCCCTTACTCAAGACTTCCCACGTTACACGAACGTGAAGTCATTCCGACTTCCCCACCAAAGTGAAGATGGGAGGTAGGGACCCTGCCAGGTTCCCCGAATTCACCTGATCCACAGCAGGTACCTGACCCATGCCTGCTGAACTGAACCAAATGCTAACGGAGGTAAGGGCCTTAAGCTAAAAGGCTGGAGGCAAACCAGCATAAGGAACAACTTTTGGAGGGGGAAGAGGAGAAACTGGGTGCTTTCTCAGAATCCCTGACCCTCGCCACTGGGCCCTGTCAGCAAAGGCCCTGTGTGAAACTGGCCGTGTTTATCTGGACATCCAGCTGGCTGAGGCAAGCTCGCTGTTGAGGCAACTCGTGTTCCACAGAACTCAACATGGCGCCCAGGGAATGTGTGAACCCCACTGACCCCAACCGTCCTGGAGATGCAAAGGAGCGGAAGGCCTTTTGCTACCTGAGGACAGCCCAGGCCACTCAGACAGACCCCAAGACAGATAAACTACGTGCTCGAAAAAACACTCTGATTGTGAACACCGTCCAGTTCGGGGACACATCAAGATGTGTTCAAATTCTTCAGTGTCTCAGCTAATGACCCACGAATGTGGCGAATTCACATTCGCCATATTGTGGCTTCTCAGCGAGCGGTGAGATCATGCCGTGGCCAACCCCGGAGGCAGGCCCTAAAAGGCAGCAGCACTGGGAATGTGAGCTCCACCCACCCCAGAGGGAACCACACACATTCTTTCTGAATAACTTTGGGGCTCAACTGCCACAACGGACTGTTAGGCATCTCCCGGTCTCTGCCTGTCTCTCTCCCTCACAGACGTTACTTTCACTCGGTGAGGCATACAGAGGACGCCCAGCACGGAGCCTATCATAAATAGGTCCCCAGTAAACGTCAGCTCCCTGCACCAGATCCTGGAGTCACCTACTTATAAGCTGAAATGTATTCTGGGTGTTGGAGGAAGGAATTTGCAGCGTATGCTGTTGCTTCTTCCATATGAATCTGAAAAGCGCGGAGCCAAAGCTTCTCCAAACTTCTACATCACAGACTGTGCCTATGCAGCCGGCTCAGCTAATCTCACAGCCATCTGCAAAAACTCCCTCGTTGCTCCGTGAGTTGGGATGCGACTTGGCTGGACGCTCTCTCACAGAATCGTAGCTTGACAAATTAAGGCCCTTCTAGCGGAGGCCAACAGGATGGTGGAGTGAAGGGTCTAGAAAACATCTCTCATAACAGCCAAAGGGGCAATGGGGGGAAATGGCTAGGTGCTGCCTGAGGCTTATGGAAGGCCCTTCCAACTGCGAAAAGGCTTCAAATGAGGGAAGGGGCTGCCTCACAGAACAGTCGGCTCCTGGCTGTGGGAAGCGTTGGAGCAAGATAAGCCAGGATTCCCATACCAGCTAGGAGACTGAATGGGGAACGCTAAGGTATTTCCAAGTTTCAAGTTCCAGGACCCTGGGCAGGGGGGAGATGATGGGGGACTGAAGCACTTGGAGTCTGCATGGGGCACCTTTCAGGGGAACCTGGACAGAAGCCTCTGTGAGGACTTGTTCTGAGACAATGGTAAGAGAGAACATTCTGGCCTTCTTGGATGGGCTTATCTGCAGGCTTCTGCTAAGTATGAAGCCCTGGGGCAGGAACAGCCCTTCACAGGCCCTGCACACGCCCCTACCAGCATGTAGCTGTCTCCAAGGCCCTCTTGAAAGGTTCCCACTCTCTTCTCTCACATCAATCTCTCTCTCCTCCTCCTCACTCATTTAGGCCACCTGGGTCCTTCTGCATTCTCTCCAAGGTGGCAGAGACTCAAGTCAGTGAAGGGTGAGGAGTCCCAGAATCTTCCTAGTGCCCCTGGGAGTTGAGAACCATGGACTGGTGGAGCCTGGTCCCTGGAGGCTTTATCTGCTAACTCATCCTCTTGGGGACTCTAGACCACATGTGCGATGGACATCCAAAGCCATAACAGGCCTGCGGTATTCTAGTTTTCAGGGCCAACTTTTCCCCATGCCAGCGGGGAAAATCCAGGCCAAGTTTGCCAAGCTCCCCCCGCCTCACTTCCATGCCAATGGGCTGACGTCCATTCCATCCTTTCTCCAAGTGTGCAAACCTTTGCAGGGGCCCAGTTTAGGGAGGGCCCTCCATTCCAACTCCCGTCTCATCCCCTGGAGGCGATGTTGCCAGGACTCAACCCCCTTTGGTGCCGAGACCCCTCACACCCCAACCCCCAGGACTGGCCAAGCCCCAGGGGAAGCCGACTGTCCACACTCAGTTTTGAGTCCCCTGGGTATTTCCTTTCCTTTCTATGAGCTCGGCTTTTCTTCGAAGGGATGCTAGTTATATTTTATACAGCGTTCCTAGGTGCTTGGTAATTGGACAATTTTCAAGATTTTTACTCCACTATGGTACTAAAAATATTCTAACTCAGTGTTGGGATACCCTCTTTGGACTTGCTCATGAGAACCTTCCCTGGCTGACCTCCCACCCCAAACAATGAACCCTGGCCACACCCCTGCAGATCCCCAAATGTAGGTGCAACGCCCCTGTGTGCCAGACATTCGTTCAGGCCCTGAAGATTCAAAACTGAAAAGACCGGAGCTCTGCCTAAAACACACCAGCTCTCAAAATGCAGTGCGGCAAGAGAAGTTTCTGCAACAATTCGCTATTGAAATCATCCTCTATTACTTGCGCAGAGAGTGAAAGATTTTTTGTGGCTTCCTCTGTCCCCATCTGGGAGCAGCCACACTGCCTGCTCCTCGGAAGCCCGGGGCCAGGCTTCCCTGCCCTTTGCTCATGCCCTGAGTGCCTGGAACCGGGCTCAGCTCCCCAAGGATGTTGAGAATGAAAATGCCTCTCCCCTCGCTCCAAAGGCTCCCAGCTCAAGTGTGCTCTCAGCTGTTGCTGGATCCTGCCAGCTGGGCCTCCAGCATGACACAGCGTCCCCGCCTGGCTTCCCTGACGACAGCGGGGCCGGCATGACAAAGGATTCTCTGACAATGGGAGGAAGAGGTCTTTTATTGTCTAGGGCAGCCCCCAGCGAGGTCCCCCTCCCAAGCAGCTGGTTCCCACTCCCACAACTGTAGCTCCTGCCCACACATCTTCCTAGGGCTGCTATCCTGCATGCTGTTTTCTACAAGACAGCTCCACCGGACTCTCCCACCCGCAATTCAAATCCAACAACACACCGTCTACCATGGAGCTCAGGTGGTCCTCTTTCTCACCCCAACCTCAGTCGACCTGCTCCGACAACCGCAAGTTCACCCCTGGCTAAAAGCTGCCATCCACCCCGTCAGTGAGGCCAGAAACCTGCGAGTCACTAGGACTTCTCCTTTATTCCTCCGAGCTAAGCAATCACTGCAGACTTTAGTCCCCAAATGTTTTTTAATGCACAGCCCTGCCTCCATCCCCCTACACATTGCCCTGCTCTAGGTTTTATCCCCTGTGACCTGCATGCTGGATGGAACCTGCCATTGCCTCATTGGCCCAGTGGCCTCCTGGCTCCAGGGCTCCAGGTCACATTCCCTCCTGATCCCGGGCAGCATGCCTCAGCTCTGCTTAAAGCCCCATCCTCCGTGCTCTACCTGCAGTCTATAACAGCCAACGTCCTCCCTCGGGCAGGCTCACAAAACTCCTCGGATCTGTGCCCTGTCTGCTTCTCCACCTTTGAACTTGACCTTGCTGCTGCAATCCCTGGCCATGCCCAGCCTCAGGTCATCCCTCCTAAGGACACACTGTTTCTTCTCACTTCTGTCTCCTCTCTGCTGGTTTCTTCTTTTCATCCATTTGCTTTCAGCTCCTGTATTATCTCCCTTAGGAAGCCCTCCCCGATCTCTGATTCTAGAACAGGTGCCCCTTGACCTTCCTACTATAAGGCCCTTAGAACTTTCTCAACCACTGTGCTCACCACACAGCTTCCCCTTTACAGACTTTTGGGCCATTGCCCCAACTGAAAACCAATTCTAGGTCCGCCAGGACCCCAGACCCACTCCCCAATTCACCTCTTCCACAAAATCATCCCAACTGGCCCCATCCACATATCACTGCTCTGATACTGTCTCCCTCACTTTATCCATCCCATCCTTGAGTAAGTTAGTTAGCACTTGGGTCTGACTCCATGCTGGGTATGAACCAACGGTGGACATAAAAAGTTCTAAAAACTTTTTTTTACAAAACTGTAATGATGCTGTGTCATGATGGACCATCCCAGCCCTAGGCACTGGATATGAAGTCTGAAGACCCGGATTCAGATCCCTGCTCTACTGCTTCCTTGTGACTTGGGCACGTCACTAACCGTGGAGGCACAATTTCCTCCTATGCAAAATGGGAATAATGCTGACAGCCTCACAGGGTTCCAGTAAAAAGCAGATTAAGATCACTTGTGTAAACTACTTCGCAAACTGTAAACCCAAATCAAGTGTAGGCTCCAGTGCCAACCAAACCCCCCACCCAACTCCACCACTCCCGCCGGTAATTTCTGTCCTGAGTCAGGTGGTGATCCAATGAAATGTGTGGGTCCTCTTCCTAGAAAAATACACATACATAACAGCTTTGCAAACACTTTCAGGAGGTTGCCGCAGACCCTGACATGGGAAGGGAAAGCCAAAGACCAAACCGAAGTGCCCTAGGAAGTCCCCAGGTCTACCACCTCCCACAGATCCATGCCCTCAGCCGGATTCCTGGATGCCAAAGATGAAAGGTAGGGCAGGGAGGGAAGGGCAGTCTCAAAGGAAAGGAACCTCAAGACTCAGAGGTGAATTCCAGAGCCTTTCCCAGAACCAGAAGGAAGCAGAGAAGAGGTAGCATGCTCAATCTTTGGGAAGTAAGAACCCCGCTTTTTTCAGAAAGCATCACAATATGGAAAAAGAAGTTTGAGCGAGGCAACAAAATCTGGACTCTCTTGTCCCACTCTGCCAAGGGCTCCCAGTGACTTTGGGCAAGTCATTTCACCTTGATCGGCCTCGGGGTCTTCACATGGAGATCAGCTCACTGGTAAGACCCTTCCTGGGTCTGGGTGCCTAATCTGGAGATGTATCTGTTTCCCCCCTGTTCTGAACCACAGCTTTGGCCTGGATTTAACTCAGAAATAAGAGGCAGATGTCGATAGCGTGGTGATAATTCAGGGAGAAGGCCATCATCACAGCACTGTTCTAAATTAAATTGTGTGCAGCTTGAGGCAGGAGGGCAGAGGAGCGGAAGAGTAAAACCTGAATGTGAACAGCTGAGCTCAAGTGACTGAGTTGGCAGTGAGGCCGAGAGGTGGAGGATCCCCCCCAAAAGAACATCAAAAGAAGCTGCCACGTTATCGGGTAAGCTATGTAACAATGCCACCACATTTGGAAAATTCCCAACAACTGTGATCCGCCCGTCTGTTTGAACCTCCTGTTCTCTCTCTGGGCTTGGGACTCTCTCTCCATCCTACCTACCACCTCCTGCTTCCTCCTCCATCATCTGAACTGCAAACAATGGAACCTTAAAACCAGGGTCATAGACCCCAAAACGGAGACAGTGTCAGGGACCCCAGGAGTGAGTTTGGGAATGAACATTTAAAAAAGCAGACTCATACTAAAACATGCACACCGACCTGCAAGGCAGAAACTGCAAAGCCTGGGAAGGGCTTGAGTGAGACCTTGACAGAAGTCACAGCCTCTTACTGAAGATACCCTACCACAGCCCATTGTAGCCCTGCAGAGCTGGGGCAGGACCATGGAGAACGATCTGTCAGCTCCTCGCTGCTCAGCAGAGGAATCTGCTGGTTGACTTCAGCAGATTACTACCTAACTTCCCCAGAAGGACATACCTTCAGGCCCACCTGGGAGGGTACGGCCTGAAGTCCAGGGTAACAAGGGACAGAAGGCTGTTCTTCCTCTCTTGCTCCCTCCTGCAATTGCTCTGGAAAGGAACTGGCATTACCAGTCCATTCCCACCAACATGTGTGAAATTAACTAAGTCCCAGGGGAAGTGCTCTAAAGTATTTATGATTTGTTCTCTCCTGTAGGCTGTGAATCATCTGTTTTATTGCACTACAACTTAGCTATTTCTACTATACTATCTTCGTGTGCCCCAAACACAGTAGAGTATCTAGCCTAAGGTAGGTGTTCAATAAACATAATGCTGGACTTAAAATCTTACATTTATCTCTGCAGCTGGAATATGTTTTTGGCAGGTGGGGACTATGTGTTCAATTTTCTTTGCACGCACTTCCAGGTACAGAAACATGTAGGTGCTCAATACATAGCTGTAAATGAATGATTAGTTGGCCAAACCTAATAACCCTCCAGGCTGTGTTTGAGAACCTTCCTGTACATGAACTCTGAAAAATACATCCAGCATGTAGGAGCGCTTTGCTCTTTTCAGGCCTTCCCCATCCCCAGAGATGCAGAGGGCAGGGAGGATCACCTGGGATGGTTTCTCAGGGATCTACACTTTAAACCAGTACCTAAAGAATAAACCGTGGATTCAATAAGGACACTGAATCCATGAACACACTCACATGAACACGGACAGGTGTTGCGTAAACATGAACGCCATATGGATTTATTACACGCAGGTATGATTCTGGTAGTGTGGATGTATCAAAGCTGATAACCATTCACCATTAGCAAATTATCAGGTGAGTAATAATAACAACAGTGCAGACTTCTGTTCTTTAATGGCTATTCTCACAGAACTGGTAACAAATCAAAACTGTTTTGGCAAAGAAGAAATACCAGTATAATTTACGCTCTTACTCAGGTTCAGTACTTCCTGGGGTGCCAAAACCTACTCTCAAAACAAAACAAAACACCCAAACACCCAAACACACACACACTGGCCTTTATTTAAATTAAAAGCCATAGGCTGAGAAATCACAGGACCACAGAGAGGGAGAAAGAGGCCCTTCCCCCTCTGAGAGGCCTTGGGCAAGTCATGGCACTTTTTGAGTCTCAGTGTGCTTATCTGACAAATGGGGTTAATACCCCCCTATGTGATAGGACCCTCTTAATAAATGTGATGATTCAAAGTGGGGATAGGGGGGTGGGAGAAACGCCCTGTAAAGTCTTACAAACATACTATTATTATGGAAATCTGTTAATCACCGATGACGCCGAACCCCAGAACGCGTTACAAAATTACTGCCTACAAGCGTACATTATCTAGGACAGACACTCGACACACCAGAGATGATACGTGTGTAAATCGAATCCTGTTTCACATACTCAAAGGGAGTTTCCTCAGGCAACCTGAGCGCGTCCTGTGCGGGACTGCACATCGACCGTTTGGTCGGTGCACTCTGTTCCCATATGATTGGGTTTTCTTGAAAGCCTGGCCATCTCCTCGCGCTGGCTGAGCATGCTCCAAGCCAGGATTCCTGAGGCTTTTCGGGCCGGACCCCGCGCTGGGCAGGAGGAACCGGGCCCGGACAGCCCGCGGCCCCTCCCCGTGCCCTGGGCGGCTCCTTCCTCTCTCCTCCCGCTCCGGCGGCGGCGGCGCTCGTGCTGTGTCACTTTCGCTCTCCCGAGGCTCCAGCCGCCGCGGGGCCCGCAGCTCCACCGGCGTCCTCCCTCTGCGCGCCGGCCCCCAGCCTGGGAGATAATCCCCCGGCCGCGCAGAGCCCGCGGCGAAGGCGACGAAAGCGTGCGGCCGGCCGGGCACCCGGGGAGCGGCGCGGGCAGCGGTGCCGGGACAGGCCGGGGCCGGGCGGGCCGGACACCCTTCGCCCCCCACGGTCTCCAGGACCAAGACCTGGACGGGGGTGCGCAGAGCGCACCGGTCCTCTCCGGGCTCCGCGAGGCAGCGGCGGGCACGCGCTGCCACAGAGCGCCT
>LNAC01000015.1:3264924-3304961 GCA_002007465.1 Ailurus styani | reverse complement strand
GGGGGGGTGGTGTGGTGTGGTAAATGGAATGGTGGATCTGGAGGGCAGAAGGAGCCTGGGATGGCTTCTCATTGGAGGTGAAGCTTGAAGTCGTCCTTAAAAGGAGGTGTGGGATTTCATTTTTAGTGGAGAGCCTATCTTCCAGGCTTGAGGCTCAGCATGAGCCAAACTGTGGAGGGAAAGCAAAGCACAACCACAGTGACGCCTTGCAGAGCAGCTCATTTGATCCTTGTACCAAAGGGCGTGGGGGCGTGTCATCCCGTCCCTTCTAGGAGAAGACAGCAGGTCCACAGCAGAGGGGGAATAGGAAGCCAGCTGTCTGGGTGCCAGGTCTGTCTCCCCCCCCCCCAACCAAAGGAACATGTTTAAGCTTACCTGACTCTTCCCGCTGGTTTGTCTCTCTTAACATTGATGCCTCATTGGTTTCAAGCAGTGTCTTATTTTTATGCTTCAACATCTGGATGATTTCCTAGGTTTACAAAATATGAAATAGTACTGGAGTCTATCCACTCAGCAGATTCCCGTTGACCTACCCTTTGTCGTCAACGCTGTTTTGTACGCTGTATGCTATGCATGCCACCTAGAAAGGGACAAGAATGGAATGGTCCGGTCTTGGTTTTTCCTCTGCTTTAAATCACACTCCCAGAGGTGAGGAGAGGCTGAACAATGTGCAGAATGCAAAACATCCGTGGGGAGTACACACCTCTGTTTGGGGAGTGTGCCTGGGGTGAGAGGGCCCATGGGGACAGCGCAGACTCGAGTCAGCTTGACCCCTGGGTTTGAATAGCAGGCACAGTGCTTCCAGGCTCTGTGACCCTGGAGGGCTTCCTTAACCTCCCCATGGTGACCTTGGATAGTATATTCAACCATTCTTAGCCTTGTGAGAACCAATGGGGATAATGTCTTTGCATTGGCACTGCCACATAGCAAATGCTCTGTGACAGCAGATTCCGTTCCTTGGCCCAGGATCTTTCTGGGCCAGGAGAAGGATCCCTGACTTTTCTTTCTGTGCAGTTACCAGCAGAGCTGGTGCTGCCAGGAAGATTCCTGGGGGCTGACTCATCTTCATGTGTGAAATAGATTAGGTTCATCTTCAAGGAACCTTCGGTTCTAGTCCCCACCCACCACTGGTCCAGCTCTCCTAACCCTTACCTCCCCATCCTGCTGCCCAAGGACCCCCATAGTGTGTCACCCCAGCCAGGGCACCTCCTCTGGGCAGGGTGATGGGCCCCTGCATTGCTTCTCCCTGCCTGTCAACACTTGCCCCCTGCTCCCTAGGTCAACAGAGCCTGGCTCTCTGCTTTACCCCAAGTCTGATAAACCTTCCTTAAGGTAGGATGAAGATAAGCCTTTGATTCCCTCCTCCAGCCCCTATGTGTTTGTCTTCTTATCAAGAGCTCTCTGAAATGGCCTCTGAGGATGGGGATTCCAGGCTGGAGTGGGGATCTCTGAGAGGGAGGCTCTGTGGGACTCTTAGACCAAAGTTTCCCAGAACGGGAGGCCCAGGGCTCTACGTGGTCCTCATCTGGTGTCCTTCCTTCTTTGCTCTGTAGTGCTCTTAACGCCCACCCTGCTGGGTGTCGAGTTCATGAACTGGCACCAGAATGGGTTTAATTGTGGCAGATCTGTGTTGCCAAGAGTTGCCTTTCTTTGACGGGTGGCCGCATAGCCTAAAAATTGAGTCAGAATGATTCTCTGTTTTAAGCAGCTGCTTTCTGTAATTCACATGTGCCTGAGATACTAGCAAAAAGAAACATTCTCCTTTCTTCTCCTTCTGCCCGCCTTCCAGCCTTTCCTCCATCAGTCAGCACATTTATTGAAAACCTGGTGGGAGCCCACCAGAGTGCAGGGTAGGGATGAGAAGCCACCTGCCTTTGGGAGCTGAGGAGACCGTGTAATATCAGGGAAAATGGCGAACGTCCCACTGCGTGAGGAGGACGGACGTGAAGGGAGCAAAGGCTTCCCAGCAGGCTGGCATGGTCAGAGAAGGTTTCTGGAAGGAAAGCGGGCCTGCGGGGAGGAGGGCAGCTTTGGCCAGAATCCCTGTTGCATAACACTGGCCTGTGGGACGTTGCAGGAGATGTGTCTTTAGGTGGAAACTAGAGTGGGTTCCCCATGCGTCAGTCTGATGGCCGCTGACCCGGCAGAAGGAAGAAAGTTGTCGGTCTAGTGCCTGCGCTCGATTACTGTGGTGTTGGCCTGGAGAGATAATGGCTTGATAGGACCAGGTTATATTTCACCCATGCCTCATCTCAGCTTCCACTACACAACCCCAAAGACCAACATCTGAAAGGAAGATGGAAAGTGATCCTCTAGGGCTGAAGTTGGTGGGGGAGGAAAGGTATCAATGGAGAACAATTGAGCTTGTAAAAGGCAAAAGCTAAATAAGAAGGAAACTAAGCGGTATTTATCGGGAACGTGTTGTGCATCAGGCATTGCAAGGACCGTGGGGAGCTAAGTGTGTGTGAGAGTAGCTTCCAGGTCCCACCTGACCCTATGCCGCTGTGTGACATTTCCACTCTCTGGGCCTAGTTTCCACACCTGAGAAATGGGAAGGCTGGATTCTGCAATCTCAAAGATCATTTCCAAACCGGAAGTTATCCCTTCAAGAAGTTTACGATCCAGCTGGTAAAAGTAGCTGTAAAATTAACAGCCAAAAGGATAAATTTTAGGCTGTTTCATTCCAGCAGAGCAGGAGGGGTTTGTAGTTTCCGTTAAACAAAGCCCTGAAACCCATGAGGGAACATAAGACAAGTAGATCTTGTTTTGCAAGATTCAAGGATAGTAAATAAAGCCCATGAGTAGTCAGGCATTCTTCAAGTCCCTCAGAGTTCAAGGTCAGACCTCATAGGTCAGGAGCATGAGCTTCTTATCCACATGATGGCCTTGTCCATGATGAGAACCTGGGCAAAGGGACACCCCTGTATCTCTGCAAGAAAGGAGTTTCAATGTCAGGTTACACTCTGGAAAACCCATGCCATCCATTCTCACCCCGGGAGCCGTAGCCAGGGTTATTGGGTCAAAGGTACACACCTGATTCAGGGGACCGCAGGCCGTTGGCTAGGCCTGGGCTTAAGTGGCTCAGGCTCCAGGGGATGAACTGAACCAATCAGATTCCCTCTTGCAGGACTCTGCAGGAAGGGGCTGAAAGAGCTGTGCTCATTGGTGACTCCTCCTCATGAGGTTTGGTTGGGTGCCCCTCTTTTCCCACCTGTGCCTTGGTGGGCCAGGTGCAAGACGAGTAAGCTGGGATTGGTGGAAGGGGAGAAGAGAAAGACGGATGTCGAGCATAACCTCAATTCCTGATTTTCTGATTCTCAATCCCCTATACCTCTCTCAGATTCCTGATATCTCTGTATCCTTACAGTAGTAATTCCCTTTCATCTGTGCTGGGTTGAGTGGATTTCTGATCTTGGTCATCTAAAGACCCACACCTAGAACAGCCTCAGAGGGGGAACTGCAGAGAAAGGAGTTCCAGCCATTGTGATCCCTGTAACCTGGAATTCCCTCTCCTGAAGATGCCCTTCCCTTTTCTATCCTCTCCCTTTCCACTACTTTGTAATTCCTGTCTCCTAAATCTTATTCTGAAAGGTCTGCAGAATAATTTGGCCATGAACCTTCCACAGCCTCTAACTCCCCTTTTTCAAAAAACAGTTAGGCAATATATTAATTGAGTGCTTACTATTTGCCAAGCAGCAAGAAGCATTTCATCTCGTTTCTTCAACGTAACAACTTTTACTGTAGAAAGAGTGGAGGAGGGGTGACGTAACTTGCCCAGGGAGCACACAGCCAGCCGGTAGGTGGTGGTCCAGGCGGGGCTGTGGACCTCAGAGCCCCGGTGCCTTAACCATGCCCCTTCCTCCCAAGCTGGAGGCTCCACCTTCTCTAAGTCCCCATGGAGGCCCTCTCCTCCAATTGTAGGAAATATTGCTCTTCTTCATTAGTGCATTTATAATGAGTTGTATTTTTCTTTTAAACTGAGACTTTAGAGATGTGTATCTGTTTGTATAAATCTGATGCCCCAAATGATTCTATGCCATAGAAGAATGATCTTTGTTCATATATATCATTAGTCAAAAACTACTTTTTCATCTATAATATATATTTGTCAGTTAGCTAGCTAGCTAGCTATTCTATTTACCAGAATAGACACTTTAAATGATGGTCTAAAGATGAAATAAATCTATTTTTTAACATTCTCTAAGTTTAATGTGTACAGTGTGATAATTTTTTAATTTTTAATTTTAATTCCAGTATGTATAACATGCAGTGTTAGATTAGTTTCAGGTGTACAATATAGCGATTCAGCAATTCTGTCCATTACTCAGTGCTTGTCATGAGAAATGTGCTCTTAATCCCCTTCCCTTGTGTCACCTGCCGCTCCACCCATTTCCCCATGAAGATGAAATAAATATTTTTAAGTAATTTAAAAATTTTTATGAGTTAATGTTTCAAAAGTCTGAGATTATTTTTTGTCTTTATTTATCTAAAAGGTTTGTTTATTTATCTGAGAGAGAGAGAGAGCACAGGTATGCAAGTGGGGAGAGGGGCAGAGGGAGAGAAAAACTTAAGCAGATTCCCCACTGAGCGGGGAGCCCATTTCGGGCTCCGTCTCATCACCCTGAGATCACGACCTGAGCCAAAACCAAGAGTTGGATTCTCAACTGACTGAGGCCCCCCCGGGTGCCCCGTTTTTCCCATGTTTAATATAAAAGTGAATATCAATAAATGTCACAATACTTTCTTCTAGGATCCCAGTAGCTCATTTGGCGACACATACCATATCTTGGATTTTGAATGTTTGTCAAGTTTCCCAGTTTGTTAGTAATAAAATGTGGGAAATAATGAAGATGCAGTCAACTAAATCTGAATTCCTCCTTCGACTTATTTATTACCCTAGTAGGTTCTTTTTTTCTAATTCATGTATTTTTTTAAAATATGGTCATTTTTACTTTTTTAAGATTTTATTTAATTATTTTACAGAGAGAGAGAGTGAGAGCACACCCAAGCAGGCAGAGCAGCAGGCAGAGGGAGAGGGAGAAGCAGGCTCCCCGCTAAGCAGGGAGCCCAACACCGGGCTTGATCCCAGGAGCCCGGGATCCTGACCTGAGCTGAAGGCAGACGCCCAACCAACTGAGCCACCCACACGCCCCAGGCCAGACACATTTTAAACAGAAATGGGAGTATAATTGTAAAACCTGAGACATGCCAGATATACAATATGGACGGAGTGACCGTTCAGGGGAAGGGGGGGTCTTGAGAGGCAGAATGTCCCAGGAGGCTTCAGAGATGTGGGACCTGAGTCACGCTTTGTGGACTGAGTGTTGTTTGCACAGGAAGGGCCTGGGAAGGGCAGACACCCTGGGACTCATAAATGGGAATCAGCAAGTGCAGGGTGGAAGTCAGCAAAGGGAAGGAGGAGGCAGAAGGTCTAGAAAGTTAGGAATGTGGAGCTGGTTCGAGCCCGGCCTCCAGAGGTGGACAGACCAGGGTTTGTATCTTGCGGCCACCTTTTATAACCGGGTGACAGCTGTGGACAACTCCAGTGCTCTGAGCTTTCATGTCCTCTACGTCCACGGCCTGCCTCCGTGCCTTGTTAGGGGGATTAGGTGAGATCAGGTGTATGAGCACTCCGCACACCGCAAGGGCTCAATGAAGTTCAGGTTTCATTTTTTGGTTATTATGGGTATTTCTGTGGCCATCCTGGGGTTAGGCTCTATGGGACCTGCAAAGAAAATCTGATCCGTTTGGACTTCATTCCCCCCAGGAGTATAGTTAGATTTTGTGTTGGAGCAAAGTGTGCCCCAGACCCCAGGATGCATTCTGGCTTGAGCCACCACCGCACTAATCCTCATCTTCCCTGTCAGCAGAGCCTGGGGAATACGGAGCAGGCTTCTGGATGCTCTAGAAGCAGAGGCTCTGTTCCTCTCTCCCCCACGTGCAGACACAAATCCACATGCGCCACCTCTTTTTCTGTTTTGACAATATTGATTACAGAATTTGTTTAAATGCCACTCTTTCCAGAAAGAATTCGGGACGGCTTTTTAAATTCTAAAATATACCTCATATATGAAAATAGGAGTTTATACAAAAGACACTTTATGAGATGATTATCCCTTTTATAAAAGGAGGAACCATAGTTTATTTAAATAGCCTCTCCTCTGGTACACTCAACGTCGGATCTCTGACAAGTTGTGCTTTGCCAGAAACTTTTCTGCAATGCGTCTGTGGTTATTAGTTTGGTTCACAGCATTGTTGCCCATGACCACCTTTCCAGAAGTCGACTGATTTAAATCAAGTTTGATATTTGAATAAAGAGTATAAGAAGCTCTTAAATTTATTTTGTTCCATCTTAAGCCAGAATAGTGACTCCGCTGAATTTTTTTTAGGAATTTCTGCAAAGTCTAAAATGGGCAGAGCTCACCAGTGGCTTTGAATCTGGTCTGGAAATCCCTGGACTTCCAGGGCGTCAGGGAAGCCTGCTTGGAGGAGGTGGCTGAAGAGGTTTTCAGAAAAACAAGGAAAGATGCCATTTGACTGACACAGAATTAGAGACCATCCCAGGGGAAGGGAGCTATATGGGGAGGTGTTGGAGCTGCCCTTCTCCCTGCAGGAGATGGGCCTTAGATGGGCCACAGAAGAGAGAGGAGCAGACTATAGGCTGCGGAGTTGGCCTGTCCACCGTCCCAGAAAACAATTTTGGTCTGTTACAGAGATAAGATGTGAAACGTTCCCTTTCTGCTATACTTTATTTCAGGCCTTATCAAACATACCCTTTCAGTGGGCATGTTGCCATGACAACCTTATAGTCACCGAGGGCATCTGTAATTGGTAGAAAATAGCATTAATTTAGTTTAGTGTTTTTTTTTTTTTCTGGGAGGAGTTTGAGTTTTAGGGTATTTAAAGTGCTCAGATGTAATCTTTTTGCTTGAGCAGACTAATAATCACCTTGTAATTTAACTACTAAGCCAGGACCAGTGAACTCTTCTTCCTTATTTTGTTTTATTTTATTTATTTATTTGACAGAGAGAGATATAGCGAGAGAGGGAACACAAATGGGGGGAGTGGGAGAGAGAGAAGCAGGCTCCCCACCAAGCAGGGAGCTCAACATGGGGACCCTGAGATCACACCTGAGCCGAAGGCAGATGCTTAACGACTGAGCCCCCCAGGTGCCCCATCGGTGAACTCTTCTTTTGCTCTCAATTGAGTTGTAGTTTTCAAATTCCAGCTTCCTGGGCCAGGCCTACCTCTGGAAGCTGTAGTTATCAGAAGCAAGTCCTAACCTATGCTGGGCTTCCTGAAGCCACTGGGCTAGGGAATGATCTTCCAGGATCCTTGCGAAAGGCAAGCAAGCTCTGAGTGGTCTACTGTCTGCTATGGCAACTGTTCATTTCCACCAGAGATCATTTCAGGTTGTCCTCACCTTGGTTTCTCCACTCCCTTCTTTCATCTTCCACCTGATATAGTCCCATTTCCTAGGTATATAAAACCCCTAGTTATGGAATTACAGGGTTTTTTTTCGTAATTTTTTTATTTTTTAAAAATTGTGGTAAAATGCATATAACATAAAATCTACCATCTTAACTATTTTTATATGTAAAATTCAGTGGCACTAAGTACATTCACATTGTTGTGTTATGACTATCCATCCACAGAACTCTTCATCTTGCAAAATGGAACACAGAACAAGGTCTGGTTCTGGATGAACAGGGCAACTGCTAGTAATGCGGTTCTTTTCTTATGTTTCTAAAATTTAGTGCTGTTCCTGGTGATGACAACAAACAACAGTGAAGACAATAATGATAATAAATGTGAAAGAGAGAAAAGGAATATAACCAACTGTTCAGTTATAATCTCCATATGTAAAAAAAACCCTCAATATTTGAACATTCCATATTCATAGAGAACTAAATTAGAGGGTGATTATTCATATAATGGAATTATTTGCTTTATGGAAGGATTCGCTGAATTATCCTCTTCTGTGATGAGCTTCCCCATTCACTTAAAACAGGAATTAATTTATAACAATGTGATGTATATATAGCTCTCCCAGAACACAACTACTGCACAGCATGAAGCCAAATCAAGTTGCTAAAATGATTTTGATTACGGGATAATGATAGTGGGGAATATTTGCTCACTACAGCATTTGAGGATTCCAACTACAAAAGGAATTGTAGACTCAACTATTAAACCACTATCCTTAATCTTGTTGAAATTACGAAGGACCAGAGAAATGCCAAAAGACATGTGGAACGGATTATTAAGCAAATGGTTTGCAAGCACCCACCAGAAGAAGAAATCCCTTGAAGAGTCCTTAGCAAGACGTAAGTAACAAGCCAAGACAAACTGGAATCTTTTCTTGGATTGCTGAGGCTAATAGAGAACTAGAATGGGAGAGAGCCATGGGTTCATTATGCGTTTGGCAATCTCTCCTGACCTTCTCATGAAAAAGAAGCAGAAATGTCAATGGAAAATAACATATGGCTCGATGAGCAGTTACTACTGGCTTTTTGGCTGAGATGACATGCTGTGTGTTGGTAGAAGATTTCTGTCCAGGTCCTCAGCACTTGCAGGTACCTCCCCACGGTCTCAGTGAGCCTTTGCATTCAGTGGCAAATAACAGAGCCCCAAATTATAGTGGCTTCAGAAATGATAGGGATTTTTCTCTCACATTAAAAAAAAAAAAAGTTGGTACAGCCACTTTGGAAGACAGTTTGGCAGCTTCCTCCAGAACTAAACATACCCTTCCCATGTGATCCAGCAATCATGTTCCTTGGTATTTACCCAAACGAACTGAAAACTTATGTCCACACAAAAACCCGCACATGGATGTTTCTAGCAGCTTTATTCATAATTGGGAAAACTTGGAAGCCACCAAGATGTCCTTCAGTAGGTAAATGGGTAAATAAACTGTGGTTCATCCAGGCAATGGATGAGCGTTCAGCACCAAAATGAAATGAGTTATCAGGCCACAGAAAGATATGGAGAAACCTTAACTATGTATCGCTAGGTGAAAAAAAAGCCAATCAGATAAAGCTAGATGATTCCAACTATATGACCTTCTGGAAAAGGCAAAACTATGAAAAAGAGTGGAAAGATCAATGTTTGCTAAGCATTCTAGGGAAGGGAGGGAGGGATGAGTAGAGGTAGCATGGGGGGCTTTTAGGGCAGTGAAACTACTTTGTATGATAACTACCATGGTGCATACAAGTCATCATATGTATGTCAAAACCTGTTGAATATTCAACATCAAGAGTGAACTCTAACGTAAACTGTGGATTTTAGTTAATAATAATATATTGACACCATCTCATCAATTGTAATAAATGTATCCCACTAATGCAAGATGTTCATAAGGGAAACTGGGGGGGAGGGGGAGGGCAGATATGGGAACATCGTACTCCCTGCTCAATTTTTTGTAAACCCAAAACTGCTCAAGAAGGAAAGTCAATTCATTCTTTTCTTTTTAAGATTTTATTTATTTACTTGAAAGAGAGAGAATGAGAGAGAGAGCTCGAGAGGAGGGAGGGTCAGAGGGAGAAGCAGACCCCCCTGCTGAGCGGGGAGCCCGATATGGGACTCAATCCTGGGACTCCAAGATCATGACCTAAGCCAAAGGCAGTTGCCCAACCAACTGAGCCACCCAGGCGCCCAAGTCAATTCATTCTTAAAAAGAAAAAAAGCAACACTGAGAAACCGAAAAACATCCAGAATCAGGCAGTCTCACATTGGAGCGGTAGCTTCACGTTTCTGGAGAGCCAGCTCTGGCCCTCTCTCCACTCCGCCTTCCACCTCAAAGCTGGCTCATGGTCACAAAATGGTGACTTGAGCTCTAGTCACCTGAGTTCCCCCTGACAGCCGAGGAATGGGAGGAAGGGCAAAGGGACACTTGATTCTCTGCCAAATCCTTCTCCTAAAAAAGATGTCCCTAAGAAGTACAGACTGCATATTGGATAATATTAGGGAATTATTGTTAATTTTGTTAGGTATGATATTAGTATCGTGGTTATGTTAAAAAAGGAAGTATTTCTTGGAGAAAGAGATATACTGAAGTATTTATGTGTGGAAAGAATATAACCTTTGGGCTTTGTTTTAACGTTATCTAGGGGCACCTGGGTGGCTCAGTCAGTTGAGCGTCCGTCCAACCCTTGATTTCAGCTCAGGTCATGATCTCAGGGTTGTGAGATTGAGCCCTGCTTCAGGCTTCATGCTGAGTGTGGAGCCTGCTTGAGATTCTCTCCCTCCCTCTCCCTTTGTCCTCTCCACCCCACCCCTCTGCTCGCATGCTCTCTCTCTCTAAAAAAATAAATGAATAAAATGTAAAAATAAAATTATCTAGGAAAAGAAAAAAGGCACGAGAATTGGAAGGATCGATGAAACGAGAATAGTGAAATTTGTTTTATTTTGTTTTTTTTTTTTTAAGATTTTACTTATTTATTTGACAGAGAGAGATAGCGAAACAGGGAATGCAAGCAGGGGGAGTGGGAGAGGGAGAAGCAGGCTTCCCGCTGTGCAGAGAGCCCAATGCAAGGGTCTATCCCAGGACGCTGAGATCATGAGCCGAAGGCAGATGCTTAAAGACTGAGCCACCCAGGCGCCCCAGAATAGTGAAGTGTTGATGGCTATAAACCATGTGTAGGGTACGTGGCAGTTCTTACACGATTTCTCTGCTTTGGGAGATGTTTGTATTTGTTATTATAAAAAGTAAGAAAAGTATATATTTCTGCCTACATGTCATTGACTACCCTGATTTGCAAGAGAGACTGGAAAATGGATTTTTACCTGGGCATTTGTCACACTCAGCATACAGAGTCCTGCTGGTGAGGGAGAAGGAAAGCCTGGATACTTGGTTGGCAAACAGCACGTTCTGCACATTTGCTAATAGTAAGCTATTGAAAACTACGATTCTGGCAGAGCCTTCCAATCAGATGGCTCCCTGGTCACCACGTCACATTTGCCTCCTGTTATTGCCAGGTTAGCCTGTGGGTTAGACTTGCCAATAATTTTAATCATGTCCTCATTCTTATCACCTGGAATGTTCTTCCCTGAGCCATTGTTGATTTTTTTTCCTTCCCTCCACCCATTCACAGAGTTTCTACTTCTCATCCTTTAGGACTCAACTCACGAGCTGTATCCTGAAGAAGGCTTTAACAGACTGCTTCCCCCCCACCCCCAAAAGTCTGTTAAATGCTCTTCTGAGTTCCCACATCTCCATGCTTACTTCTGCTATAGAACCCATACCCTGAACCTTGACATAAAATCTGACTTGTCTCCTTCTGCCATTAAACTAGAAAGTACACATGGGCCATGGGCCATGTCTTACTTACTTTAAGATCACCAGTGCCTCTCAAAGCATATTGTACGGAATGAAACTCATGAACCAGATTACAGCATCACAAGGCTAGCTGGGTGGCTCAGTGGGTTAAGCCTCTGCCTTCAGCTCAGGTCATGATTCCAGGGTCCTGGGATCGAGCCCCTCATCGGACTCCCGACTCAGCAAGGGAGTCTGCTTCTCCCTTTCCCTCTGGCCCTGTTCCTGTACTCTCTCCCTCACTCTGTCTCTCAAATAACTAAATAAAATCTAAAAAAAAAAAAAAAAAAGAATGTGATGGTGGTATCGACAATCGCCCCCACTAATCCACTAATCTTCCTTGAACACTTAATATGTGGCAGACTTACTCCATGCATGATTTCCATTAATGGTCACAGGAGCCTGACAAGGTGAGTGTGCTAGTACCATTTTATAAAGGAGGAAAGCAAGGCTTGGAGAAGTTACATTAACTTCTGAGCTTTCCAAGAGGTGGAGCCTGAGTTCGAGCTCAGGACGGTCTGCCTCCAGAGATGAGCACAGAACCTTTCTCCTGTGGGGCCATCGTGCCATTCACTCCCGCAGCATCTGCATGGGTGCAGGGCCTCCCGGGGAGTGACGCCCCCAAGTGCAAGATCGTGGGCGTGAGGCCAGTTAGTCTGTTGGTTCTTCCTCCTCCCTTAGGCCCCTGCTTCCTGAAGGAAAGGAGACAGAAACCAAGGAGGCTTGCATCTCACGCATGTCTCGCTCTGAGACACCTGTGTTGGACAACACCAGCATTGGGGGAAAAGACAAAGGTGGCTAGCCGGTTTCACACTGTCTTGCTCCTTCCCATCTTCGGCCTGATAGGCTGTTTCTCCCCCCTGCTTCTTGTGCTCCAGTTCACGCGGCTTCCTCTGCCTGCAATGCCATCCCCACTCCACTTCCAGGCTTTCTGTTCATCTTTCACTTAGCTGTCATCTTCCAGGAAGTCTGGGTGGGTTCCTTGAGCTGGGCTCCCTAAAATACCCTGTTCATATCTCTGTTTTGCAGTTGTAACACTGCTTTCCAATGATCTTCTCTGGTCCTCCCCCAACCCCAGGTTACAAGTTTAAGACCATACGTTTGCTTTATTCTCCTTTGTAGGCCCAGTATCCTGCATCAAGTTGCCCAGAAGATATGTAGATGCTCAATAAATGATGGTATCTCTTTTTTTTAAAGATTTATTTATTTATTAGAGAGAGAGCATGAGCTGGAGGGACAGAGAGAGAGGGAGAGAATCCCAAGAAAACTCCTTGCTGAGTGGGGAGCCCACCACGGGCCTCCTTCTCATGATCCTGAGATCATGACTTAAGCCAAAACCACGAGTCAGATGCTTAACCAACTGTGGCACCCAGGTGCCCGGTATAAATGATGATATTTCACTTTTATCTAGCACTTCCCAGGTACCAGGCAACATGCCGAGAGCATTGCTTGCATTATGTCATTTAATTTTCACAACTCAAGGACCAAGGCACTAATATTAAGCCCACTTTACAGATGAAGAAACTGAGCCTTGAGAAAGTTAAATCATTGGCCCAAAGTAACCCAAATAGTAAGTTCTAGAACTAGGATTCAATCTCCAGGCATTAGGACTCCATACTCTGAAACACTACAGGATACTCCCTCCTCCAAATACTTGTGGAATTTAAGAATAAATGCTTTTCATGAACTATATGTGCATTTTCCAAATTAAACATTTTCTGGTGGTGAAAAAAAAAAAAGAGTGAAATCAAGCCCAGAGGTTCAGACTTGGAAATAAGGAAATGTCTTCTCTTTCAATCCAGAAATATTCATTGCACTGGATTTATTGTGAGCTCGGTACTGTATTAATAGCCATGGGGAAGCAAAGCTAAAGAAGTAGATGGTGTGTTTCCGGCACTTAGGGCCTTGCTAGTGTGGCTGGAGAGACAGAGCAGAGCAAACAGCCTGAGCAGGCAGTCTGGAGCAGAGCGGGCAGTTCCAGATGCTGAGAGAAGACCCCAGAGGGCCTGGGGCAGGAGGTGGCCGGAATGGGGACCACAGAGCCAATGGTCTTGGAAGAGAGCAGGCCCTCCTGGACCTTTCTCTGGGTCTCGTCCGAAGCCCCCACAGAGCTGGCCCGGAAGGTGCCTCCCATGTGATACTGAATGTCTGCATCGGTGCCGTCCATCTTTGTCTCTCTAGCTAGGAATGGAAGTTGGGGTTCCCCGACTGTGCCAGGGCAGGAAGAGAGGCTATTCTCCAAGCCCCAAAGAAGCACTTCTGTTGCCCCGTGTCCCCATGACCTTCTGTGGCGTTTGGAGAAAGGCGGCTATGTGAGTGTCCCCATAATGGAGCCTTGAGGGCTGCTGGCTTTTGAAAACCCTCACCTCTCCATTCTCTCCCTGGGGAAGCCAGGAGATAATTGGGTATTATGTGCAGCCTCTAAGACACAGGGCCCTTTCAGCATGATTGTCCCCTGGGAGTGGCCGTATTTGTGTCGACTGCAATTTTCCTGGGGCAGGTGAAAGGAGCAAGTCAGGCCCAGTGCTGCCTTTTCAGAGCTGGGAATTGTGCCTGGGTTTGGGGACTGTGGTAACATTCACAGCGATGCAAAGCTGGTAACCGTGGAGGCTGCGACAATGACCACAGAGTGTAATCTTAGCACTACACTACTTTCTTCTTCCTTTGGGGGAGGCTGTGCGCAGAGCTAACGCGGCTGCCCATTGGCACTGCCTTCTCTTGGGAAGCGGAGCGAACTTGACCGTGGCTTCTCCCTGCCGGATCCCTGGCTCCTCTCCTCCTTCCTCCAGACTTCCGGCTCCCTTGGTTTTTCACTCATCCCTCCTTTCTCAGAAGCTACGCTGGGGAAGAGTGTGGTCACCAGCGTGTCCAGCCATGGATAGAAGAAAGAGTTCTGAGAAGGGATCGGGGGCCGAGATTCGTACAGGGGCTTGGCTACCATCTGGCCTTGTGACCTTGGGCAAGTCATGTGTCCTCTCTCTGGTTCTGCCCCCTCATGAGTAAGATCATGCAGTGGGGGCAGGGAAGGTCTAGATCCATGGTTCTCAACCCTGGTTATACACTGGAGCCATCTAGGGCTGCTTTTTAAATATATCGGCGGCCAGGAGCCACCACATATCAATGTATTCGGGGTAGAGCCATGGCATCCATGTATTTTAAAAGCTCCCGGGGGCGGGGGGTTTAAAAGTAAGGCCAAGCTGGAGAACCTCTGATGTGATGACTTCTAAGATTGTGATTATCAATGAATCTTATAGATCCCTGGATTAACCTGATGAGTAATACTGGCATTTTATGTCTTATTCCTACCGGTGGAATGAAAATATTGATTTCTTTTGTGTGCACAGAGAAAGGCAGTATCATTTTTGTGACAGGGTTTTCTAGACATCCAGGAAGCGTGATGTTCCCAGAGTGGCCCTTTCAGAATGGCTCCAACGACCACCTGCCTCAAAATTCCCAGTCGGGGTCCTGGGGAGGATAAAGGCATCAGGGTGCCTCCCAAGAGCCAGGGTTCTCCAGGCGCAGAAGGATGAAGCCTAACCCCACACAAAGGGAGCCCTCTCGCAGACGTCTGCAGTCACTTGGTGTTAATTAGCAGGTGATTCTCATACCATTTCACAGGAAAGAGAGCAGGTAAGTCTTGCTGGTGAACGTGGGGTGGTGGGACACAGGTTCAGGGTGTAATTCATCGTCCTGGGCAAGCAGGCCACGGGATGTGCTGGTGTAGCATCTCTAAGCAGCTGGAAAGAAAGTCCTCATACCTCAAAACTGCAAACTCCAGAAGGTTCTAGAAGCGGTATTAGGATGGTGTCAAAGACGCCGTCTGTTTGTTTCTGTGATGTCTGGCTCTGGGTCTAGGCTCCCATCAAGTAACCTCTGATTTTCTTTTTTCTTGTTGTTTCCTAATTCAATAGACACCCAGGGAACTTGTACACCAACCTGTGTGTTAAGCTATGAAGGACATGCTGATAGGTACCCTGAGGCCTAAGTCACAGGGTTTGACTCTCAGACTCCTATCGTATCTGGTCCTTCAAGTGTTTTCTGTGGATTTCTCTCTTTCCCTGGTGGGATTATCAGCTCTGTGAGGCCGGGAATCTCATCTGTTGCTTTGCGTGTACTAATCAGTGCCAAGTCCAAGAGAGGGCACACATGGCGTTTGTTACATGCTTCTTCGTGGGACTGAAGCCCTAAGCTTTAATGTGACGTTATGTGGAGATGGGTCCTTCAGGAGGTAAGTAGGGTTAGATGAGGGTGGGACACTCATGATGGGATTGGCGCCCTAGTAAGGAGAGAAGCCAGGGAGCTAGCACCTTGTCTCCCTCCCTCTCCTCTCCCTTCTCTCTCTCTGTCCTCCCCACTGCCTACCTGGAGAAAGTTCACAAAGAGGAACTTGTGTGAGTCACGATGACCTCCGACAGGCCAAGAGAAGAGGTCTCAGAATGAAAACTACCTGGTGGGCACCTTGGTCTTGGACTCCCAGCCCACAGAACTGTAAGGTATAGTTTTCTGTCGTTCAAGTCCTCACCTCAGGTATTTATTTTTCGAGGGCAGCCAGAGCTGAGGAAGAAGCCACCCTGCAACATTTAGGGAAAGGGATGGGCTTTTGGTTGCTTCCTTCAGCTCAGCCGTCAGATAACCCAGTCTTCTCATGCTCTGGGATTGTATGGTGTAGTCCTTGTCTTCTTCATGAAGCCTACTGTTGCTTGGTGTAGAAGAGGCAGGCCCTCAGTAAACATTTCTGAATGACTGGTGGAATGAATGTAAGCGGTTACTGAGAGCTTATTACTAAATCCTCAGTCATGTGCCATACACTGTGAGGCAGATAGGAAAAGGGTAGACAAGGCCCTTAGGGAGTTTGACACCTCAACGGGGGTTCCGGCAGGCCCTCCCTGGCTGCGTCCTCCTCAAGCCACTGCTGTAGCCGCTGGTTCTAAAGCGCTCTGCCTGCACCTGGTACTGGCCCTGGATCCAGGCAAACGGGACCCACGCCTCTGACCCAAGCTTCAGGCTTCGCTTACCCCTGCTCACTCTTTTCCATGAAGCTTCTGTAGTACTCCTAAACCTGGACTGCAGCCTGCATGGGCCTGGGACCTGATTTCTCCCACAGCAGGTATGTGTACACACACACGCTCGTACCCACACCCACTTACACACACACACACCCACTCACACATAAACACACTCATACAGAAATACACATATGCATACCTACAGATAAACATACATACTCACACATAAATACACACATCTATACTCTCACACACCCACACACACATCTTCACACATACAAGACACACACACTCATAACTAATGCACACACACTCATACATAAACACACTCACCCATAAATACACATATGTACACACTGCCACATCCATCCACACACACACATTCACATCTATACACACTCACACATTAAACACACACACTCATACACACTCACACATAAGTGTGCACACACACACATACACACACATCATCCAAGAGGTCAACCAGCTATCCCGAGGCTCTGGGACTCAAGCTTATGGGCCCATCTCTGACTGGCTCCAGCTAGGCAGTCCTCTGGGATGGCCCTTCCTATCTCCTCCAAAGACTTTCCAGACCCTTGCTCTCAATGCCAATGGGCCCTTCTGACGGATGTGGTGACCTCATGCCCTCCCAGCTAAGTCCGAGGCCTTGCTGAATGAGGGGTGGACATTCCTTGTGGAGCCTGTTCCACTCTCCTCAGTCTCCCCACAGGCTTCCCACCTTCCTCCTTTTGATGGCAGGAAATGGGGGGCAGGGAATGGACGGCTCAACAAAGAGATTATACTCTGGGATGTAGCGATTAGGGCCCTAGGGATTCAGGGAGGGCCTGGTTGGAAGACGCACTGTTCTGTTTACATTATATAAGTTAGAGGGACACATTGAACATGCATGTCTAGGAAATGAATTTACACCGACCTTTCCCTGCATACCCTAAGAGGTAAATCTGTGGTCATCTCAATGAAGCACTTTAACAACCTTGGAGAGAGTCACTGTAAGCCAGTACTCACAGGTGGCTTTGCAGGTGTGCCATCATTATGAATAATGATGGGACCAGCATTAACTATATGGTATTAGGCCACCGCGGAGGCAAGAAGGTCTGTACTGTTTCAGTGCAAGCAGGTTCCAAGGAGTCACACCATTATGAGTAATAATAGTGTTGCTACCTTTTTCCTGCAATTATGATTAGTCAGGACTGAACAGGAAGGACAGTTCATGGTCCTGAACAGGAAGGGGTGGGACTGGACATGACAGAAACATCTTCACACTCATGGATAGGACAACAAGCAAACAGGTAAGTACCTATTCTCTGCCCATTATTCTAAATTCTCATGAACAAATCACTATTTCCCTTAGGTCTGTGAAATTTGTGATAGATTTTTAAATCAAATTGTCCACATAGTTGGAGTCCTACAAAAAATACGTCCAAGGCACCGTATATCCTTAGAACAGCCCTGCTCATACCTCTCATATCTTTTTTTTTAAAGATTTAATTTATTTATTTGATAGAAAATAAACAGGAAGTAGAGGGAGAGAGAATCTGAAGCAGACTCTACACTGAGCTCAGAGCCCAATGGAGGGCTCGATCCCATGACCACGAGCTGGGGACCTGAGCTGAAACCAAGAGTTGGACACTCAACCGACTGAGCCACCCAGGTGCCCCCAAACCTCTCATTTCTTGTTCTAAGACTGCTTGGACATAGCCGAGGGAGCCCACTCAGTGGCTGTGCGTGTAGTGTGTTCACAGTCGGGAAGCACAGGCAAGTCAGCGTCCACCCCATGGAGGAGAAATGACCAATGGTAGCTGGGAACTAGTAAATAAATGTTCCTCTTTCTTTACCCAGAGGGATGACCCCAGGCATGTTTCATGTGGCTTCTGAAATGGACTTGCGGGGCCAGGCAATTCATCACCCACAGAAGTGAGCGAAGCCATAATGCAGCTTTATGTTGCCTCTCTCTTGCAATGTTTTTCTCCCTGCCCCCTCACTTTTGCTTCCTGGGACCCCATTCCCTAATTAATTAATTAATTAATTTTCCTTCCTTCCTTCTTTCTTTCTTTCTTTCTTTCTTTTTCTCTCTCTTTCTTTCTTAAGATTTATTTATTTATTTTTGAGAGAGAGAGAAAGAGAGCAAGTGGGGGGAGGGGAAGGGGGAGAGGGAGAGAGAGAGAGAGACCAGGCCGGGAGAAGCATCTGGAAGAGGTGATCTAGCCTGCCATTTACCACTCCACCCAGGGTCGTGAGCTGAGCAGCCTCTCAGTAATCCCCCGGGAGCTCTGGGGCAGGTGGCTAGGGCTTGAGCTCTGTTCTCTGGGCACCTGCTGGGGCATGCTGGTATACCTAGGGCTACAGGGAAGCGGGCTGCCAGCACGCCGCTGCCAAAGCCACCATGGCCGCGTGTCCACATTCTCCCACCGTAAGCGCAACGATCGCATCCTCGCTGTGCATAGGCCCTCTGGCCCTCCTGCCGCCTTCCTCCCTCCCCCTTGTCCCAGTCAACCTCCTCATCACAGCCAAAGCCTGCCACACAACAGGACTGACTTTCAGAGGTAGTTTCCAGGAAGGATGGGGGCATTTTCCATTGCGAGGGAGAAGTTCCGCTTCTGCTATGAAGAGGCATCGCCTTCCCATCAGACCCAGCTCTGACGGCCTTTTGTCTGCCGCTTACACGTCTGCCAAGCTTTTGCTGCGTCCTGCAGGGTCCGGTGAACGAATCTGGGCCCACTTGACTGTTTCCAGCCAATAGAGAACGAGTTGATTGAGGGCAAGGAGGGCGATGGCTCCTTGTCAATGGTGGAAGTTGACAGCGGCAGAAAATTCTCCAGCCGGGCCGTTTGGACTGGTGCACAGCATCACACTGGGCCAGCGGCAGGTGCTCCAGATGGCCAGCCCGGAGTCTGTTTGTCTCCGTTGCCAGCTTTTGTTTATGTGCCACAATCAATACTCCTCCCACTGCGCGCATGCTGAGTGCTCGGGCTTTCCTGGCAATGCCCCAGAAGGCTTCTTGGTGGAGGTGGCATTTTAAGAAGCGTTTCATGTAAAAAGGAGATCAAATGAGACAACTTTATTCGGGGAAGTGTTGCAGGCTGAAGGGAATTAAATGAAGCAATGTCTGTTGACAGTATCTGAGTATGTCAGTCAGGACCCTGATAGTCTAGGAAGTAAGAATGTGTTTATAGCAACAGGCCATTTGAGATGAAGCCTCACCCAGAAAATCTAGATCGTGTGGAACTCTAGGAACTCCTAGAAATCACTAGTTGGTTAAAATGTCGAATGCTGTGTGGTTTCATTTACATGAAGTTCAAGAGCAGGGAAAATTAATCGAGGGGAGAAAAGTCAGAAATAGTGGTTACCTATAGGAGAAGTTGACCGGGAGGGGTGGGGAGGACCCTTGGGAAACCCAACATCTTGACTTGGGTGGTGGTTACAGATGTGAAAATTCTTTGATGTATATATATGACACGTATATCTTCAGATATATATTTGATATATATATTTGATATATAACATATAACATATACACATGCACTTAAGGGTAGTGCACTCATGTATGTGCACACTCAACGTATGTGTGATAAACCTCAAAATGAAAGTTAAAAATTTTTTCCAGTGCCTACTGTATGCCGAGTCCTGCTCTCGGCACTCAGGATACACGTGCTTGTGATGAGACAGACAACCAGACAGTTAGAACACCGTGTACTAAGAGCGGTTGCTTCTCCATATCCCTTTTTTTCTCCTTCGGGAGTAACAGACTTCTGACACTTAGTGGGAAACACTGCTCCCCGGGAGAGAAGTTACACATCCCAGGCCTCTTTACCTACGTGCCGGCCCCAGATGAACTTCTGGGCGATGTGACATGAGTGGAAATGCTGTGTGGGGTATCCGGGAAGACTGCTTAAAGGGAGGGGGGCCCTGTTGGTACCTTGGCACATCCTGGTGTCTGCAGTGTGGACCAGAATTCGGCTGCATTTCCAGCTGCCATTTCGGACAGGTGGTGACCTCGAGGGTAAAAATCACGGAGGGAGGATGTTGGAGCCAAAAGAGGAGGGAATGAGTGCGTGATTTCCTGGAGTTGCCATTCCAGCACCAGATGCCTGCCCTCACACGGTTTTCTCTGTGAGTGAACAAGACAGAGCACAAGCCCGCAGAGAGGCAGGCAGAGAGAGAGGAGGAAGCAGGCTCTCTGCTGAGCAGGCAGCCCGATGCGGGGCTCGATCCCAGGACCCTGAGATCATGATCTGAGCTGAAGGCAGAGGTTTAACCCACTGAGGCACCCAGGTGCCCCCTTTCTTCATCTTCTAATGTGACCATCTCTCATGCTATAATTTTCCTCTAAGTGGTACGTTAGGAGCACTCCACAAATTGATAGATTTTGTTTTCATTTTCATTCCACTTAAATTCTTTTTTCTTAAAGTACACTTATTTATTTTAGAGAGAGTGAGCAGAAGGGGCAGAGGGAGAGGGTGAAAGGGACAAACCCACGCAGACTCCGAGCTGAGCATGGAGCCTGACACTGGGATTGATCTCACAACCCTGAGATCATAACCTGAGTTGAAACCAAGAGTCAGATGCTTAACCAACTGAGCTACTCAGGTGCCTCTTCATTCCACTCAAATTCTTTCCTAATTCTCACATGACTTCTTTGCTCAGTTACTTGAACATGGGGTATCCAAAATATAGATATTTGGGTCTTGTCCAGACATCTTTCTGTTACCTACTGCTGGTGTAATCCCATTTGGTCTGAGATCATACTTTCTTTGATTTCAATTCTTTTAACAGTTGAAGTTTCTTTTAGGGAATATCTTGGTAAATATCCATGTGCACTTATAAAGAATGTGCATTTGGATGTCATCTTTTGGAATGTTCTAGAAACTGAATTAGGTCAAGATGGTTGATAGTGTTACACAGGTCCGCTAAATCTTTACTGATTCTCTTTTTATGGGTTCTATCGATTAGCAATATCATGTATTAAGGGATGGGACTGGGGTGCCAGAAAGATTTTTCTGTACCTTTTCTCTACCCTCAGTTTTCCTGTGTGCCTGCTCCACAGAGGGAGCCCCTTCCTTCCCATTGTCTTGCCTTTCCCCCAGTGCAGACTGCTATTGCTTGTTCTATGGTGCTTGCCATCCTGGGCGGGGGGCGGGGAAGGGTAGGAGTAGGGTTCTCTGGTGTCTGGACTCAGCCCTAGCCTTGGGCAGGCATTGGTCTCTGTCTTGGAAGTGGGGCTTTCCTAATAATCCTGACCTTCCTCTAGTAACAGACCTAACGGTTAGGCCCAGGGCTGCGTCCCGTCCCTCCTCTGGCAGTAGGAACTTTGGTCTTTTCCTTTTCTCCAGTTACAGTGTATCTTCATTTGTGCTCTACAAGCCATAGGGTTGCTGTCCTTCCCCCTCTCCTTGCGAGAAAGATACAGGTGAGGTCTCATGCCTTTTCCTGAACCCACGTCCACTCCTTTCTTCCAGCCCTACACCGTGGAGGAAGGTTTTATCTGGGCTCCTACCTCGCCCCAAATCTTTCCCAAGTGCCTGGAGAAGGTTCACAGAGAAGAGCTTCTGAGCCGTGTGGTCAGTTCCTGACATCCCCAGCTCCGGGGATCTGTGGGCTTGTGCTAGGCACAGTTGGCCTTTGTGATTCTTCCGACATTTTAGCTGGATGCTTCTTCTTGACTTGTATGGTGGCCTGGTCTTCCTCTGTCACTCTGTTACAGGAGAGCCAGTGCTTGTGTCCTGTCTAACCTCAGAGGAGCCTGTCTTTCCCTAGATTTCATGTTAATTATGGGGTCCTGTGGCATGGGTTTTTTCCAATGGCCTCAAGAAAAGTCAAGATTTTGTAGATTTTCTGATTTTTTTTCCTCATTGTTAAGGAAGAGGTGACAGTCTTTTAGTTTTCTACATTCTAGGTAGAGGCCAGAAGTCAAAAAATATTTTTAGCTGATTCACTTTTATCCTGAATCACTTTGGGTTCTTTTCAAAAACCATATTTATCCTCCACGGGGGAAAACTTATTACCATCAAAATGGTTCTTAAAGGGTGCCTCAAGATCTGTGGGACATTCCCAATGCACAATTACAAACATGTGTTCAGTAATGAGCACCATGTGATCACTGTCTGGTTTCTCAAGGTGAGTGCTCCCAGTGAGGACACTGCTTTGAATGCTCTAGTTCCTTTTTTTTTTTTTAAGCTTTTATTTATTCATTTAAGTAGCCTCTATACCCAACGTGGGGCTCAAACTTAGTATCCGGAGATCAAGAGTCACAGGCTCTTCCCCCTGAGCCAGCCAGGCACCCAGAATGTTCCGGTTCTAATGGTTCCTTAGAGCCTGGTTACAGGAAACTTGAAACATCTCCTCCCCTCGATCTCAGGAAAATTATTTAACTTCTCCAAACCTCAGTTTCCTCGTCTGTGAAAATGGAGATAACCATTGTTTCCCGATCACAAGATGACGGTAAGTATATAAAGAACTGAGCACAGTCTAATAAGACGTGCCAAGCAAATATTACATTAGTTGTTATGTGACGCTAAAAATAAGTATTTATTGTTTTACTTAAGACAGAATGACCATACATTATGTTGCCCTTGTGAAATCATTAATAACACCCCCTTTCCTAAGCATCCTGGTTTGGACAATAAATTACATATCACCCTCCCGAGATCACACAGCTGGTGAGTTGGGTAGTCAGGATTGGAGCACAGGTCACTCTGAGTCAGGACTGTGGGAACCACAAGGTTAAAAGAGAGAAGACTCTCTAGGGCAGAAGCCAGGAATTCTCTTTTTCTCTCCAGCCTTCTGCACAGGCTCTATTCCAGGATGTTCCCCGGACCAGGAATAAAGCATCCAGTATATTCTGCACACAGAAGGCCTCCCTCTCTCCTTATCGACTTCCTGTCCTATCCTGTGTTGTTTGGGCTTCTTTTTTGTTCCTTGCTCTCTCTAATCTGCATAGCCCTTCTTTCAATCCTTTTACAATATTCTTATTATAAGATTTCACAACGGGCACTTAAAGGCAATTTTGCTTCAGTTCAGAGAAGCTCACTTGAACTTCAAAGCATTAACAACAGCAACAACTACAACCACAACAAAAAACAGTTAAGATCTGGTTAGTGAATTTTAGCCTAGAAACTTCAGATCAATGGAAGGGCTCCAGGAAACCGGGCAGCGGTTCCTCTGTAGGAGTGACAAAAGGGTGGTTGACATCTCAGTGTGGCATTCTCAGTGTCCTCTCGCCTTTGTTTTGGGAACAGAGGGGGGATCTTACCCTCTAAGTCACGTCCCACCTCGGTCACCTCTGTGACTGAGACCTGGTCCATCAGTGACTGCAGGACCTACGGGCCTGACGACACCACTTGAGCCAGTGGAATTCATTACAGGGCTTTCCTTAAGGTGTTGGGATCAAGACGTTCTCTTTCAGTCAGGGTGGTTAAGTGGCCGGGGGCGGGGAGCGGAAGCTTGGAACTGCTGGTGTCCTCTTTGCCGCTTCATGGAAATTTGGGAGCCAGATGCCCTCATGGAGAAAATGACAGCTGAAGGTGGAGAGAGATTCCTGATGAGGTATGGTCCTGCGCCCTTGTCACTGGAAGAGTCCAGATTACTACAGAGTCAAGGCATTCTCTAGGGAACTTCGTGACAGTAGGGTAATAACAGACATAACAATGTCTGATGGGCATTGTCAGAAGAGGTCTCATAGTAACACCACCTGCTGTTTCTCGAACACCTGTTGTGAGTGACTGATTGCTCCGTGAATAACCTCCCTGTGTCTTGCCCTCTGAATGTGCCTTTTGCAGCACCTGCTAGCGGTCCTTCCCCACTTCTCAAATCTAGGCTGGCTTATGACTTCTTTGTACAGAAGTAGGGGGCGGAAGGGATAGGGTGCCAGTCCCAGGCGTAGGTCAAGGCCATAGGAAAAAGCCCAGGCTGGCCTGCTGGACGCTGGGAGACCGTATAGAAGAGGACTGTGGCGCTCCCACCACAGCCGGTCAACTCACGTGGGCAGAGCCACCCAGCCACCACGCCATTGACCACAGACGCATGAGGGAGCCCGTCAGAAGCCCGAAGAACCACACAATGGAGCCTCGCCTAAATTACTGGCCTGCAGAGTTGTGGGTTAAATAAATGGTGGTTGTCTTAAGCCACTAACTTTTGGGGTGATCTGTTTGCTAGCAGTTAGCTAACTGATACTCTTACTAGGACTGAGGTATTCTATAAACGTTCATCCAGCCCACTGGCTTTGGAGACAGACGAGTTTGACTCGGAGTCATGGCCCTATAAGCTGCCCAGCGGGGTGACCTTGGGCAAAATGTTTAACTGCCTCTGTTCAGATTTCGCATCTGTAAAATGGGTACAATAGTAGTTATAGAATTTTGTTAAAGTAAATAGGATAATGCTTGTGATGTACTTAGCATAGTGCCTGTGGCTCACGATAAATCCTTAAACTCGTGATCTATCCCAGGAACTAGAAGCTGTTATGCCCATTTTCTAGATGAGGAGGCAGAGGCTCAGAAGGCCAACTTGATGATAATAGGAACCAAATATGGAGGGTCCACTGTGGCCTGAAATGGCCATAAGCTACATCTTCCAGAATCAGAGCCAGCACAAGCCAGGTGAGCCCAGGTGAACAGACACTCCGGTTGGGATCAGGGTGGGGAGAAGAGCCCGCGCTCTCACCTCCTGGAGAGGGCATGATGACTGGGCCTTCAGAGCTTCCAGGCCAGTGTCCTCTCAGGGAGGAACTAAGCATGGGAACCGGAGAGCCAGGAGAATTTCTAGAAGATTCCAGGGAGGTGCCACTTCATCCTCATCTCAGCTTTCAGGGAGTACCGACACAGAAGGGGCCGTGACAGGTGCAATTCTCCAGTGACTTTTGCATTCTGCTTCCCATAATCGGGTCATCCTCCGCTGAGCCCCACAGGACACCTTGTCTAGACTCTCTCCCCGCCCCTGTCCAGACAAAGCCAGGACAATGAATCATAGAATAAATAGATCTTGGACTCTATGTTCCTCCAAAAGCCAGAACAATTCCATCCCAAGTCTTACCACCCCAATTATGCTTACACACAGGTACTTTGATGGTACTTCTACCTCCGATCCCGTTTCCTCTTCCCTTCCCCTTCTCTCTATTTGCACATGTTCCATCTCATCACATGTGCACACGGGCACTGTCTTCTATCAGGGTAGTATTTAGCTTAGGGTTTTCATCAGATATTTTATTTTTCTTTATATTATTTTTCACTGCCTGACATATTTTCTATTTGTTTATTTGTTTATGATCTATCTCCTGGCACTATTGTATAAGCTCCGAGAGGGTTGTTTTGTTCCTGATATAGCCTCAGTGCCTAGAACAGTGTCTAACACAGGGGGAGTACCAAAAAATAATGTTGCACGAGTGAATGAATGAGTGAATGAATGAGGTGGGATGTTAGAGTGGGATTCACAGTTTCAGGGACGAGTGGCTGATGATTGGAGAGTCAACAACATCTTGTTCTTTCAAAGCACCTTTAACTTCACCAATCACTCTGTGGATGGTAGTCTCACGGGATGCTTGCCACTGCTCAGGAAGTACTCGGGCTCTGAAGTTTTTCCCACAGGACAGATAAAGAACCTGAGACCCAGGCAGGCTGAGGGTCTAAGAGTCTAGAATCTGTTGGTGGAAAGCTAAGACTAATTTCCGTGTTCTCCTGGAAGATGAAGAGCCGGAGCATACAGATGGAAAGTGAAGGTGAAAACAAAAGCAGTTGACAGATGTACCGCCATTTTGATTTGGTTCGTCATTTTTTTTCCTGATCCCTCTCTTGCAGGCACATACCAAGCCACAAACTAACTTGCTCACAAACCAAAGGTGGGCCCTTTTGTCTTAAATGGGTTTTTTTGCCCGAGACTTGAGAAGAGATTGTCTACTGTCTGTGCTGTCGTGCAAATCAAAATGATATGTTTTGTCTTCCAATAAACTCTTGGCATAATGACAACACCATATTTCCATTTAATTTTTCATATTTGAACAACTTGAAATGAAGTTTCTTGACTTGAGCTGTTTTCAGAAACACAATGAAGAATGTTCTTTCCTCCTTTCCTTGCCTTTGTTGTCAAACCAAACTTCTTCCCTCCTCTACTTAAGGGTGAGTTTCAGTCTCCACCCAAGTATTTATGGGACCCACAGCAGGGGGGTGGGGAGCGGTGTTCTGACAATGTGAGGCCAGAACGTGCAGCTGACTGGGGCCTCTGCAAGGTCATGGGCCTCAGAACTTTTTAAAGAAAACCTACGGACTGACGTACTGTATTTCCTTCGGTTGACGATGCGTTGACACCTGTGAGGTCCTTAGGAACTGGGATGTGGGAACGTTCTCTGTTGTCCTTAGAGACATTGTACATCTATCTCTTTGATCCAAGGCTTAATGGTCTACCCAGAGAGCAGTGAGGTTTATCATGATGTTCGTATTATATCAATTCAGTTCAGTTCCTCTTGATTGAGCAAAATGTAAAGGAACCTTTAATTTGGCCAAGGAATAAATTAGAACAGTTAAATAACAGAACAATGTGGCCTGTACCCCTCTTGCCCTCAGTAATAATTCTCAATGCTTAAAGTCCTGCCTGACTTACGTATGTTAAGGGCTTGATGAATTTTTGTTGACTGAATGAAGGAATTGCTCAAGGCCAAGGGGCAATGCCCCAGTTCAGGCCTTCTTGATGTGTCCCTGGGTCATGACAATATTTTCCCAATGGCGTCCCAACCTCTCACCCTCTCCCACCCTCCTCTAGTCTCCACCTTATTACTGCTGTAATCTTATGAATTGAAAGTGTGCTTGTGTCATGCCCAAGCCTAAAACAAGCCTTATAACAGGTATAAAATACCTTAGCATTCCTTCATGGCTCTTTAGTGCTGTCAAGATAAAGTTTATTATGTCATTCACTTATTCACTGAACTGAAGGTCTCCCAAAGATGTTTTATGAACTGGGCTTGAATATATCTAGTGACGGGGATCTTACCATGCACTCATCACATATTTAGGCAATTCTGTGGATGAAAGAGCCAAGACTGGACACTAGAACCCCTGTGTGTTAGTCAGGGCTCTCCAGAGAAACAGAACCAATAGGTAGGTAGGTAGGTAGGTAGGTAGGTAGATAGACAGACAGATAGGTAGATAGATAGCAAGTAGAGGAGATTTATTAAAGGAACTGATCATGTAGTATGGAGACCAAGAAGTCCTACAATCTCCTGCCTGTAAGCCAGAGAACCAGAAAAGTCGGTGGTATAACTCAGTCTGAGTATAAAGGCCAAGAACTGGAAGCATCAATGTCTGAGGGCAGGAGGGATGGATTTCTGCGCTCAGGCAGAGAAAACAATTTCACCCTTCCACTGCCTTTTTGTTCTAGTCTGGCCCCTCAGTGTATTGGATGAGGCCCACTCATATGGAGGAGGGCCATCTGCTTTACTCAGTTCACTAACTCAATGCAAATCTCTTCCAGAAACACCCTCACAGGCACACCCAGAAATAATGTTTCACCAGCTCTCTAGGCATCCCTTAGCCCCGTCAAGTCAACAACAAAATTAAATACCATGTCCTGGATCTCTTTCCAGTACTATAGCCGTTCTATCGGGCTGCTGCTCAGTTCTTTTGAGGAACGCTAAGTTGCTGAGGAGTGAAGGGAATCTACTTTCCTAGGGAAAGAGGCTGGGAAAACTCAGGAGGTGCAGAGGGAAGATCTTCAGGCTCAGGATGGGAGCCCCTGGTAATCTCTGATTCAGCTGGGGCATGGTTTTCCCAAAGGAGGCGAGAGACAAGGGGAGGGAGGAAAAACAAATTAGAGTGGAAAACCCATGTAAATAATTCCTTCACTAATAGTGCCTTAGCATGTAAGGAGGGAAGGACACGGTCCTAGTACTCTCTTAGGAAACTGTTTTGGGTGGTACTTCTGAACTAGGCTGAGAGAGAAACCCCAAAGTCTGAGGTTCTCAGGAGGGAGTATTACAACTTTTTCACTATGGTTATGGGGGGATAAATCATCAAATGGACGTTCATTGGATGTCCGATGAGCCCAGACTCTGTGCTAATTTGAATAAACATTCTCTCAGTGCATCTGCCCTACTTTTCACAATAACCGTGTGATGTGGGGACAATGATTCCCTCTTCATAGATGGAGAAACTGAGACTGAATCCGAGTACTTTCTTTACTGAAGCTTTCACAGTAAGTGATTGGGGAAGGAATAAGTCCAGACCCCAAGACTCAATGGAAGTTAAAGAGCTTTTCCTATTCAGAGCCTTCTTTGTGTAGATGTCTGCAGAAAACACAGACTTGGGCTCCCATGACCTTTGTTATGGCATTCCTGGAATCAACATGGGGTCTGGAGAACTGCTGGGGGGTCAAAAAATGGAGAGTCAACTTCTTAGAGAGGGGCTAACTTTCAGAAGTGGCCATTACAATCATGTAGAAACATGTGGTGGGCTGAAAGGAAAATGCTTGTGAACTGAACAGCACTGGGGAGCCATGGAGAGGACAAGGAGGAGGGAGGCTGCCAGAACTCTGAGGAGGAAGCCTCTTTCATTTTCTAGGGTGGGAGGATGGGGGAACGTCCTCAGGCACACCCCTCCATTATGGCCAGGGATACTGGGGACATGGTCTTGTTTCCTGGTGGCTGAAGAGAGCCAGAACTTTGTTAACCTGGGAAGGAGGAGAAATCTGTTCTTGCCAAGTCTACTTTCATGTATTCATTTGCTTGTTCATGCAACAAGAGTTTACTGAACATCTATTATGTAATATGTACTTGTCTATCCTCTTTAGCGCATGGTAACTTGATTTTTCCTTTATCAAACCAAAACCGGTAGCATCCATTCTTTTCTGGGTCTCTGGACTCATACAGTAGATGTTGTCTGGTTATCTCTTGGTGTAATAGGCTATTCTGAAACTTAGTGACATAAAATAAACATTTATTGTTATCACTCATAATTTTGTGAGTTGATTGTGCTTAGCTGGCTCATTCTCATTTAGAGTCTCTTAGAAATTTGCAGTCGAGTGGCAGCTGGGCCTGGAGTCATTTGAAGGCTTGAGCGAGCTACCATCCAAGATGGCTCACTTGCATGGTTGGTAGTAGATGCTGTGGGCTGGGAGCTCACATGAGACTGTTGACTGTAGAGTCTACATGTGCCCTTTGTCTTGACTTCTTACGATATGGTGGTGGCAGGCTTCCCAGGCGAAGCATCCCAAGAGCAAGAATTAAAAGAATTCCAGGAGGAAGCTGAAAGTCTTCTTATAACCTAGCTCAGAAGTCCCAGAACACCAGGTCTGCGGTATTCTCTTGCCAAGGATCACTAAAGATGGCCCCTTTCCAAAGGGAGGGGACTAGGCTCTGCCTCTTCCTGTGAGGCACAATATGATAGTAAAGGGAGCGCAGAATTGTCTGGGGCCATCCAAGACTAACTACCACAGTTTGCCTTCAGGTTGCAACAATTCACATCCTTGCCATATGCGTAGTACTTTCCCTCCCTCCGATGACCCAAAAGTTTTATCCCATTTCAGCATTAGCTCCATTTCTAATCTAAATCAGGTCCAGGTGTAAATTAAGCTGCTCAGTTGTTATCAGAGCCTAACTGACCTGGAGGAAGGGAGATACCCAACTCCCGCCTGTTCTGGACATCCTGTCTCACCTAGGGAGAGAAAAAAACCTAAGATACTTGTGAAGCTCATAGTCCAGAGGCACAGATTCACTAAAAGAACAAAACCTAATTATAGAACTAGAGAATGCTTACCCGTCCCCCCACCCCACTCCACCCCACCTCACCACAATGTTACTAAAGGCCTATTTATAGCAGTTCCTTCTATCCAGTACATCATGTCTGGCTATTAAGAAAAAAATTGCAAGGTGTACTAAAAAGCAAAAAACACAATTTGGAGAGACAGAGCAAGTATCAGAACAAGATGTGACAGGGATGTCGTAATGCAAAGCAGCTATGATGAATATGCTAAGGTCTCTAATGGATGAAGTAGACAGCATGCAAGAACAGATGGGCAACGCAAGCAGAGAGATGGAGATCCTGAGAAAGAACCAAAAGAAACACCAGAGATAAAAAAACACTGTAATAGATGGGACACCTGGCCCATTCACTCAGAAGAGCACCACTCTTTGTGCACCACAATGTTTATAGCAGCAATGTCCACAATGGCCAGACTATGGAAGGAGCCTAGGTGTCCATCAACAGATGAATGGATAAACAAGATGTGGTACAAATATAGAATGGAATATTATGCAGCCATCAAAACCCCCCAAAATCTTGACATTTGAAATGATGTGGATGGAACTAGAGGGTATTATGCTAAGTAAAATAAGTCAATCAGAGAAAGACAATTATCATATGATCTCACCGGTGTGACGAATTTGAGAAACAAGACAGGATCATAGGGGAAGAGAGGAAAAAATGAAATGACGAAACCAGAGAGGGACAAACCATAAGAGACTCTTAATCTCAGGAAACAAACTGAGGGTGGCTGGAGTGGAGGGGGATAGGAGGGAGGGAGTGGCTGGGTGATGGACATTGGGGAGGGTATATGCTATGGTGAGTGCTGTGAATCATGTAAGACTGATGAATCACAGACCTGTACCCCTGAAACGAATACATTATATGTTACTTAAAAAAAAAAAGAAGAGCGTGTGACTCCTGATCTCAGGGTTGTGAGTTCAAGCCCCACGTTGGGTATAGAGATTATTTAAATAAATAAATAAACTTAAAAAAAACCCCACTGTAATAGAAATGAAGAATACTTAATGAGCTTAATAATAGACTGGACATGACTGAGGAAAGAATCTTTGAGCATGAGGGTATGTCAATAGAATTCCCCAAACTGAAAAGCAAAGAGAACAAAGATCAAAAGAAAAAAGAAAAAAGAAAAAAAGAATATCCAAGGATTGTGGGACAATCGCAAAAGCATAAGCATCATGGGAATACCACAAGGATAAGAAAGAGAGAAAGGAAGAGAAGAAACATTTGAAACAATAATGATTGGTAATTTTCCCAAGTTAATATCAGATACCAAACCACAGATCCAGGAAACTCAGGGAACACGAAGCAGAGTAAGTGCCATGAAACTACATCTAGGCATATCACCATCAAACTACAGAAAGTCAAAGAAAAAATCCTAAAAGGAGTCAAAGGAAAAAAACCCTCCTTAATGGCAATTACATCTGACCTTTCAGAAATTATGCAAACAAGAAGATAAAGGAGTGAAATATTTAAAGTGTTGGGAGGAAAAAACCCCACCAGTTAAGAATTCTGTACTCTGCAAAATTATTCCTCAAAAGTGAAGGAAAAATAGATTTTCTCATACAAACAAAAGTTGAGGGGATTTGTTGCCAATAGACACTCTTTGCAAGAAATGTTAAAAGAAGTTCTTTAGAGAGAAAGTGATATAGGTTAGAAACGTGGATCTGCAAAGGAAAGGAAGAGCAAAGAAGGAATAGTGAAGGTAAAATAAAACCTTTAATTTTTCAGGCGCCTGGTTGGCTCAGCTGGTTAAATGTCTGCCTTTGGCTATATGATCTGAGGGTGCTGGGATCGAGCCAGCATCAGGCTTCCTGCTCAGAGGGGAGTCTGCTTCTCCCTCTTCTTCTGCCTGCCATGCCTGCTTGTGGGTGTGCACGTGCACTCTTTCTCTCTCTCTCTGTCAAATAAATAAAATCTTTAAAAAAACTTTAATTTTTCTTATTCTTAATTGCTCTAACACATTTGAGCTTAATTTGCTCAAAATAATAACAGTTGTAATGTATGTGATTATGTATGCTTTGTGTATATATATATACAAACACACAAATATACAAAAGTGAATATATACAAATAAGTGTACACATGTGTATATATATACACTATATATATATATACACACATTCACTTTTGTATACTTATTTGTAAGTGAAATGAATGACAGCAATGATACAAGGGATGAGAGGGAGGAATTAGGATTATTTTGTTATTATAAGGTAGATTTGAATTAGTCATAAGTCATACTTAGAATTTAAAAGTAGATTTGAATTAGTCACAAATGTATGTTGCAAACTCTAGGGCAACTACTAAAAAAAGTAAACACAAAAGCGTAACTGATATGCTAAGAAATGAGAGAAAATGGAATCATACAAATGCTCAATTCACATGTTAAGAAAATGAATTTAGACACAGACCTTATTCCTGTCACAAAAATTAACTAAAAAGGATTCATAGACTGGAATTTAAAATGCAAAAGTATACAATCTCTTGAAGAGAACAAGGGAGAAAACCTACATGACCTTGGGTTTGGCAATGATTTTTTAGATACAACACCAAACACAATCCATTACAAAAAGAATTGATCAAATGAACTTCATTAATATCAAAAACTTCTGCTCTGCAAAAGACAGTGTCAAGAGAATGACCACATAAGCCACAGACTGGGAGAAAATATTTGCAAAAAACACGTCTGATCAATGACTCTGATCCAAAATATGCAAAGAATGGGCGCCTGGGTGGCTCAGTTGGTTGAGCAACTGCCTTTGGCTCAGGTCATGATCCTGGATTCCCGGGATCCAGTCCCGCATCGGGCTCCCTGCTCAGCAGGGGGTCTGCTTCTCCCTCTGACATTCCCCCTCTCATGCTCACTCTCTCTCATTCTCTCCCTCTGAAATAAATAAATAAAATATTAAAACAACAACAAAATATGTGAAGAACTTTTAAAACCACAATAAAAAAAAAGCAGCCTGATTCCAAAATGGGCCAAAGATCTTAACAGACGTCTCACCAAAAAAGATACACAGATGGCAAATAAGCCCATGAAAAGATACTCCACATGATATGTCGTCAGGGAAATGCAAATGAAAACAATGAGGTCCCGCTACACACCTATTAGAATGGCCCACGTCCAGAACACGGAGAACACCAAATGTTGGCAAGGATGTGCAGTTGGGAGACTCTCCTTCATTGCTGGTGAGAGTGAAAAATGCTACAGTCGCTTTGGAAAATAGTCTGGCACTTTCTTACAAAGCTAAGCCCACTCTGACCATGCGATCCAGCCATCTTGCTTCCTGTTTACCCGAAGGAGTTGAAAACTTGTGTCTACACAAAACCTGTACCATGGTGTTTATAGCAGCTCTATTCATAATTGCCATAACTTGGAAGCAGCCAAGACGCCCTTCAGTAGGTGATTGGATAAGTAAACTGTGGTACGTCCACACAATGGAACATTATTCAGTGCTGAAAAGAAGTGAGCCGTCAAGCCCTGGAAAGATATGGAGAAATCTTAAAGGTACATTCCTAAGTAAGAGAAGCCAATCTGAAAGGCTACAGACTATATGATGCCAACTCCATGACATCTGGGAAGGCAAAATTATAGACATTAAAACAGTAAAAAGCTCAGTGGTTGCCCGGGGATGAACCCAAGGAGCACAGAGGAATTTTAGGGCAGGGAAACTATTCTGTAGGAGGCTGTAATAGTGGAGACATGTCACATACATTTGTTAAAACCCATAGCATGTTCCTAGAGGGAACCCTCATGTCAGCGATGGACTTGGCTGATAGTGATATGTCCTCGTAGGTTCATTATTATGACAACTGCCCCACCTTGAGGGGGGTGTTGATAGTGGGGGAGGCTGTGTATATTGGGGGCAGGGATCCATAGGAACTCTCTGTACTTTTCACTCCATTTTGCTGTGAACCTAACACTGCGCTAAAAATTTAAGTTTTTAAAAAGGGTTTCTTTTTAGTTCATTTTTCTCTTTTCTCCGTCTGTGGATACCTTGTCAAAAGCTGGCTCTTGCCCCCCGCAGCCAGGAAACCTTCGTAGTCGAACCCAGCAGTTCCTGAAGTACATTTCCCACGTAGTGTCACTAAAGTTCCCAGCGTTGCCGACTTCCCACCCCTGTTCGAGAGGTGGAAGGGCCCCTTCACTATGCTCTGTCCCCCCCCCACCCCCGTCAAGCCTTCACCAACAGATTCCCCGGAGCCTTTTCGGCTTCCGCCTCTTCCCTTGTCCCAAAGCCAAGGCCAATTTGAGATGAAATTTTTAGATTAAGAAAAGAACACAACAACACCCCACTTAGACCCCACCAAGGTCTACTTATTTAATGACGGCAGCATAACAAACCACTCCCAAAACATGGTGGCTGAAGCAACGCCCTCTCCTGTCTCCTGACTTCCCTGGTGGACTGGCTCAGCTGGGTAGTTCTCGCTTGGGATTTCTGCTATGGTTGCATTCCGATGGTGCCTGGGGCTGAAGGCTTCACAGGGCTGCGTGTTCAAGATGACTAACTCACATGGGGGCCAGTTGGCTTCAAGCTCCACGGGGGCTGGTGAGTAGACAACCCTCACGGCTTCCTATGGCTTGGGCTTCTGGGGCATGACAGTGGTTTTCTGAGAGGTGGGTTCCAAAAGTGAGTGTCCCAAGAGACCGAGGCTTGTTGGAACCTCGCCTTGGCTGTCCCGGAATATTATTCCCACCTCACTCTACTGGCTGAGCAGGTTGCCAAAATCATCCTGATTTAAGATCAGGAAAATTGGACTCCACCTTTTGATCCGAGGTAGAATGTGTTTGGAACAGAGGGCTGGAATTATTTGGGACCATCTTTGGAAATTAACTGACAATTTTTTTTTCTTCCTTTTTCTCCTCTCTCCCCAGTGAAGTTCCAGGTTTCCCCAAGTTCTGTCTGTGTGCAAATTCACACTAAGGTGTTAATGGTTGGCTACTAGATTAATGGGCCCTACTGGCATATCGGTCAGGATGGACTCAATTATATTATCCATACAAACCATACCAAAATCTTTGGGGCTAATACCATAGAGGTATTTTTTTTTTTAAGAGAGGGAGAGAGGGTGTGGGGAGGGGCAGCAGGAGAGGGAGAGAGAGAATCTTAAGCAGGCTCCATGGCCCACATGGAGCCTGATGAAGGGCTCAAACTCACAACCCTGCGATCATGACCTGAGCCTGAATCAAGAGTCAGACGCTGAACAAAGTGAGCCACCCAGGGGCCCCCTGACAGAAGGATTTCTCACTTATACATGTGTCCATGGGGGTTGACATCTTTCCCCTGGGGACCCAGGCAGCTAGACCTGACCCCGTTGGGAGCAGTGCGGGTCACTGTGGCCGGTGGGAGGAGAGAGCATCCAGGACAGCGTGGGGTTGGCTGCGCTTCCCACTGGAACCAATGCACACCACGCCCACTCCCATTTCATTGTCCCCAGTGAGTCACGTGGAGTCACAACTCCATGGGGACCTGGTGTACCATCCTACCACAGGCCTGGGTGGGGACATACAGAGAACAGCGCTAAGATTCTCCTGGGCAGTATTTGTATTTTAACAGAGGCCAATCGCTTCAACCGGATCAATCCCTCTCTAAAGGGGAGGTTTCAGGCAGCAGTTCCTAGCTGGGTAAGGGCAGCGATCTTGAGGCTCTGTGTAGGCCCTCTCAGATCCTGCCTCATAGCACCTTCTGCTGGCCCCACCAAGAACCACCCCTCGGAGGCAACGCACCCTCATCCTCCTGAATGGTATGGGGGGGGAAGATGCTCTTCTGTCCACACCCCGATGTGGGATTTGCACGCAAGGTGACTGACTGTCGCTCCTCTGTTTCCTTTAAAGCAAATCCTGAAATAGCTCAGAGCAGCTCGGCCTTGCTGAAGTGAAGGGTGGCTGCCCAGTGCTATCTGCAGGCCTGCATAGGGGACCCATGTGGGGCTAAGGACGTGGGACCCTCTCTGTGACCCAGTCTTCTCTCCTTCTCAGGGAGGATGCCAGGTTTTCTATTTTGTACTGAGTCAAAGAGATCTAGATTTGAAATCAGCTTCTCCCACTGTTTAGCTGGGTAACACTGGCTTCTTAATTTTTCGTGAAATCTGTAAAAGGGGGATGGCAACATTGCCTGACAGGGTTGCCGTGAAGATGAAATGATCCAAATGACCGCACCACTTCCTAGCTGTGTGACCTTGGGTAAGTTACTTAACCTCTCTGTGCTTCTGTACTTATATCCTGGGTTGTCGTGAGGTCTCAGTAAGTGAATGCGTGTAAAGAGCGCACAGCATGGCCTTGGACAGACAGAATATCCCTCTGAGGTTGGCTATCACCACCACTACCAAGGCTGGCTATACCCACCAATACATGCGAATCCTCTGCTCTCCTCCACCGTGCCCACAGCGAAAGGAGTCTGTTTTCTGTGAAAACCACAGAATTCCAGGCAGCCCACTTATCTAGTGTTGAATGGTTCTGAGTGGCCTTGTTTCACCTTCAGGCACCAGAAAAATAAAGTGACAGAGACACCTAGTGGGAGCTGGTGGCAAAGGCTCAAGCAAGTCCGAGCCTGTGGCTGACCCCAGGCTGGGGCCTGGTGGGCGGTACAGCTGTGGGCCCTGCGCCACCCCGGGGACCGCAGGGCGCGGGGGCCAGGCCAGGCCCGCCTTCAGCCCTTGGAAACCCTGCTTCCCGCCCTGGGGCCGGCCTTGTCACTGGGGTCCAGCTCCCTCAGCACAACAGTGCCTGCAGTCGGCCACCGTGCCAGCTCCTGCTGTTGGCCCGTCTCAGGTGGCGGAGAGAGACACGGGGAGGAAAGAACTTGGGGGAGCTGGCGGGAAACAGATCGACTCAGCGCTTTTTTACCAGGTGACCTTGAACGAGTCATTTTTAAAAAAGATTTTATTTATTTATTGGAGAGAGAGAGAGAATGAGCAGGGGAGGGGCAGAGGGAGAAGCGGGGAGCCCGACTCAGGGCTCGATCCCACGACCCTGGGATCATGAACTGAGCCCAAGGCAGCTGCTTCACCGACTGAGCCACCCAGGCATCTGAGTGAGTCATTTAGCATCTCTGAGCTCCAGGTCCCTGGTTTGCAAAACGGAGTTAGTAACGCTCGTGGGGTCTCCGTCAGGGTGATTTTGAACTACGGCTGTGGAAAGTCAAGCACCATGTGGGCACACAGAGCACGAGAAGCGGTTAGGTCTTGTTCTTGCTGTCCTTTTATCGTAGATGGGTGTACATGAAGTAATTCGCGAACGCATCTACACAGCACTGGAGCAGGTGGAAGCCCCCAGAGCTTCGAGCAGCCTCGAGAAGATCTGCGGAGAGCCGCAGTGGTTAGGGAGCTTCGCGGAGGAGACAGAATCCCTTGGGAGCCTTTGGTGGCAGTAACTGGCCCGTCCTCCCCCTGGCTGAAACAACTCTGAGCCTTTATTGGCTCAATTAACTCAGAAAAACTTGATCCAGCAGCTTGATGGTTTCACCAAGGACCGGTCTCTTTTTGTAAAAAAAAATTATGGTGATATAAAACATACTAAAAGATCAAGAAAACAACATTCATCTTAGGAAATGAAATAATAAATATAGTTGAAGCTTCCTGGCCCTTTCCAACTACGTTTCCCTTCACACTCTACCACGCGAAGGGAATGATGATCCTAAATTTGGTGTTTATCCTTCCCATGCATGCATTTACATGATTACTAGATGCGTATGTATTCCTAAACAACATATGGTAGAACTGCATAGTTTAAAATTTATATAAATATATCATAGAGTGTGTATCCTTCTGAAACTTGTGTTTTTTCCCACGTAATGTTAGCTTTTTGAGATATTCCTGCTGATACGTGTAGAGCTAGTATATTTTCACTGCTGTATAATATTTCATTGTACAAATATACCACAATAAGCCCATCCACTCTCCTCTTGGAATTTCTTGTTATTATAAACAAAACATGCATGCATGCATGTGTTTGAGATCTACGCGAAGCTATATGACTTGTCTTTTTATCTTCATTTGGTGTCTTTGTATACACAGGAGTTTAAAAACTTTTTTTTAAAAAAAAGATTTTATTTATTTGACAAAGAAAGACACAGTGAGAGAGGGAACACAAGCAGGGGGAGTGGGAGTAGGAGAAGCAGGCTTCCCGCTGAGCGAGAAGCCCGATGTGGGGCTCAATCCCAGGACCCTGGGATCATGACCGGAGCTGAAGGCAGATGCTTAACGGCTGAGCCACCCAGGTGCCCCTAAAAAATTTTTTTTCTAGGTGGTAGGATGAACAAATATTTTTGTTTACGATTTACACTTTCAAGCTTTTGACCTTTTCAAATTCATACCTCAAATTCACAAAGATACTTTATATTTTATTTAAAACTGATAATTTGTAGGTCTTTAATTCAACTGGAATAGATTTTGTGTATGGTGTGAGGTTGGAATTCACTTTTATTTTTTTCATACCAATAAGGAATACACTAAGCGTCTATGTAGATTGAGCTAGCTTTCCCTACAAACTTCCAATGCCGCCTAGGTTGAAAGACAGGTTCTGTGCATGTCAGGATCTTTTCTGGGCCTTCTATTCTTTCCCATTGTTTGACGTTTTTTCTATTATTGCATTAATACCACAGTGCTTTAATCAATTCGTACGGTATTTTGATAGCTTCTAGATCATACCTCATTCATCTTCAACATTGTCCCATTATTATTGCCTCTCTGCTCTTTTAATGAATTCCTTAAGAAATTTCGGTTGGTTGGATTCCATGACAAACTGTATTGAAATTTGAAGGGAATTCCATCGAATTTATAAAGCTGACATATCTGAGATATTCTGCTCATGAAAATGGTATCTCTTTCCATTTACACAGGTCTTCTTTAAAAATATTAAAACATTTTTATAACCTGCTCCCTAAAGTTGTTGCATGTCTTTTGTTAGATTTATTCAGAGACTTTTTAAAAAAGGCAAACCATGTCTCTTTCTTCTACTGCATTTTATTTTTATTTTATTTTTTTAAATTTTTTAAAGATTTTATTTATTTATTTGACACAGAGAGATAGAGAGAGATCACAAGTAGGCAGAGAGGCAGGCAGAGAGAGAGAGGAGGAAGCAGGCTCTTTGCCGAGCAGAGAGCCCGATGCGGGCCTTGATCCCAGGACCCTGAGATCATGACCTGAGCCGAAGGCAGAGGCTTTAACCCACTGAGCCACCCAGGCGCCCTTCTACGGCATTTTAAAAACGTTTTGTTGCTAGCATGTGAGAAAGCAATTGGTTTTGCATATTGGCGTTATATCAACATTTATGAGCTCTCATTCAATAATTAGTTTGTATATTCTATTATTTGTTTGGGTTTTTTTAAGTAGGCTTCACGCCCAGTGTGGAGCCCATCGTGGGGCTAGAACTCACAACTTTGAGATGAAGACCTCAGCTGAGATCAAGAGCTGGGCGCTCACCTGACTAAGCCCTCAAGGTGCCCCTATTCTACTGGGTATTCTATATCATCTGCAGATAATTATGGTTTGTTTTTTCCCTTCCATTGCTTATACCTGTAGCCATTTATTTTTTCTTTCTGCAGTGAATAAAACTGGTACTAGCAGGATCCTTGTCTTGTTCCTGATCCTCAAGGGAAAGCTCCTAATGTTTTATAATTAAAAATCTTTGGTGCGGGGGCGCCTGGGGGACTCAGTTGGTTGAGTGTCTGTGTTTGGCTCGGGTCATGATCCCAGGGTCCTGGGATTGAGCCCCACATTGGGCTCCCTGCTCACCCAGGAGCCTGCTTCTCCCATTTCCTCTGCTTGCTGCTCTCCCTACTTGTGCTCTCTCTCTCTCTCTGTGTGTCAAATAAATAAATAAAATCTTTTTTTTTAAAGATTTTATTTATTTATTTGACACACACAGAGAGAGAGATCAGATCACAAGTAGGCAGAGAGGCAGGCAGAGAGAGAGAGAGAGAGAGAGAAGCAGGCTCCCCGCTGAGCAGGGAGCCC
>LNAC01000015.1:3218674-3259629 GCA_002007465.1 Ailurus styani | reverse complement strand
GGGGACTTGCTCCGCCAGGATTTCTGCCGGGGTCAGAGGGCTGAAGGACAAGGAGGCTGGCGTCTTCCTTTGCTTGCGGATTGCCTGTGGGGGCATCAGCTTCCCCGTGCTTCTGGGTGGCTTGTGCCTGGGAGCTGAGAGGTACTGGGAAGAGCCCCGGGGGGAAGAATGTGGGAAGAAGCCAGGAGCCCCGTGGAGGAGGCCCTGCGGGGTGGGCCGGGTCTGGTCTCGCAGGGATCTGTCCTTGGTCCCTCGGACTGACACTGGGTCTTCCTCTTGTGGGTGTGAGCATTTGGGAGTGCGAGGGGTGGGGGGGGGCGGATTTTCATTTTTGTGGCCATGTCCTATTGTGGCTGGTTTGATGCGTTTGTCCATATGCCAGAGTGTGATAGATTTCCTGTCTCCTTGTTTGGTTGAAGAGGTTATATGTAGGTTGTTTGTTATTTGTTTGGTTCTGTTTAGGGAAAAGGAGGATAGTGGATTCCCTCAGGAGTTCACATTTTCTTAATTTATGGAAATTTCATGACTGTTGTGGAATCGATGAAGGGCCTCCATGAAGCCCCAATTTCCCCGGAACAGTTTAGAAACCACAGATGTCTCTAAACTCCTCACTTTACAGATGAGGAAGTGGAACCCAAAGAAATGAAAGGAACATACACCAACGCACACACGGAATGGAAGGTCTGGAGGGGGAGCTCTCCTATCCTGGCACCTAAAATAGTATCCGTTTTTATCACAAGGACCTGCCCTCTGGACCTTAACCAGAATGTGCTTACCAGTTGTTTAAAAAAGTGCTTCCCAAGTGCTTTCAAGATGCTCTTTGAAAAGTAGGTTACAGTGCTCAAGTCATTTTGTAAACAGCAGCCTCTAATTTCCTGCAGCTGACTCTCCTAGCCTGTTAGTGTACTTAAGGCTCTGAGAAGCCCCACAGTGTAGAAAACTGCTTATCTTTGGTTAATCCAGATTTTCCTAATTTTCAAAATCCACTTTTCCTAGATGTACTTGTATGCTGCTTTGAAGCCCAGAAAAGGCTTCTCTCAAGGAATGAACTCTACAGACGGATGGGGAGCCGGGTGGAGAGGACAGAGGCATTATCCCAGTAGCTTCAAGACTTTGGGTGTTCTCACCTGTACCAGTTCCTTCGAGAAGGAGGAGGTTGGCCAGGCTCTCTGGTCGTGCAGGGATGAAGCACGAAGGAGACGGAAAAGGGGAAAGCGGCGTGGTAGAAGTGGACGCTGCCTACTTCAGACTGCCAGGTGGGACTCTGTACTTTTTGTACTTTCTGGGAGCAGAGGAGCCTGCAGTAGCCTGGATGTTGCCGGTGGTCTGGAACCAGGAGAGACTTCCTAGCTTATTTTCTCATCCTTTTGCCTTCTTCCTCTCAACTGAGTCCACTTCCAAATCCTGTGGTTTTCCCCGTTGATTGCTCCTTTCCACTCCTGCCGACCCCTCTCTTCACCTCCCTCATCTGCCTCCGGGCAGAGTTCCCCTGATGGAGACTCTACCCGTGGGCTGCACACACATCAGTCTGGTCTTCCTTAAAGTGTGTGCGTGTGTGGTCACCCAGATCTTTCTCAGGAGGACGTTCCAGTGTTCCATCCATTTCATCTTCCCCCTCATGTCTAGGAGTGGACAGACCTGATTACGTTCACAACCACCAGAGGGCGCAGCGACTATGGACGTTGAAAGAACACAAACACTGACTCCTGTTTGTGGCTGGCTCACACCTTCTTAGGAACAGGCAACGTTTGAATCTAAGAAGTGCAGGGTGGAATACGGTAGCTTCGGTCACCATTTCGGACCACTTCACCCGCTTTGTTCCAAATGCAGTCAAATTCTGTTCTAACAAAACTCGGGGTCACATGATTTCGGTTATGCCTGGGTCTCATCCCAGTCCTTCAAATACATGCAGGCAGAGTGTTCGGGAAAGGTTTTCAGAAATATGCCTTCTGGCGGGGGTTCCTTTATAGTGACCAGATGGCCATTTGGCCACAGCACAAATCAGGGCTGGAGAAAATGGGAGGAGCACTAGGACTGCTCTGGGCTGGGTTCCTGAACACGGAGCTCTGCCCCTGGCTTGGATGTTACTGGCCACGCGAATCCATGACTTAGTAATAAAGAGAGTAGGGTTCCATGGGGCACCTACTGTGCCAGCAAATTTGCCTGGCCCATGGTAAATATTATCTCCCATCCTCGCGATAATCTTGCAAGACAGGTGTTTTCATTAACAGATATAAAAGTCCATGCACAGGGATGTGGAATGATGTGGCCAGAGTTACACAGCCTGCAAGGGGCCGGGCCATGAGTCCATCTCCAGGTGTGCTGAACTACAAGCCAGGTGATTGTCTGTTACTTGTACTTTTCTTACCATTTGATGTTTCTTTCTGTCTCTGTCCATTTTTCATATGCATCCATTTTTCAAAGATGCCTCCACGGGCTTGGGGACCCAGGTCCAGAGTTCCCTCCACATGTCTCTTCCTCAGATTTATATTCCTTCTAGGCCCTCGACATCTGACCAAGCTATCCAAATACTGCAAAGAAGGTACGGCATAGCTATGCCTCATGTCTCCCTCCCTCCCCCTGAAGTGGGGGACCAGTGCCCTGGTTCCAGCTGGCTTCACTGGAAGAATCAGTTTTTACTATCGCCTTTAAGGGCCTCCCTTGATTTGGGCAACAATGCAGCCCCAGTCCTACTCCGTGAACCAAGCCTGAGTTCAGTGAGGTGGAGACACCCCCAAAGAGGCTGTAGGTATGGATTGAGGGAGAGTCAGCTGTGCAGCAGAAAGAAGGGAAGTGAGAGTCCTGGTAGCTCTTTATAGAATTTACTGAATCTTTCCGGATCTGCTAAAGGCTATATCCAAATATACCACTTCTATTGCATGATAGGTTGCTGGTGTAGATGTCCAAACTTATGTCTTTGTAGGTTACATAACAATCCAGCTCACAATGGGAAACAGATTGCGGAGGAATGGGGTGTCTCGTGGTCGGCTGCTGAGTCTCTCAGTCAGGGTCCATTATTATGCCAGGAGCTGCTTTTCAAACAGTATGGATCTCTACCAGAGTGCACGGCCTTGTTCTAGAATCTGCCGGCTCTGTGCTCTGACCTTTCTATTGAGGACGGCCCGTTCTTATCCAGCGCAGATATACCTAAAGCTCCTTTTGATCTGTTGGTCACATGGCCCAAGAAACAGAGGGCTTGGAACCACCACTTGGAATTGTTGCCTATTCGAAACTTGCACTTTTCTGAGTCATCAGAGAAAGGGAACAGAAGTTTAGACTATGTTGCCTTAAAATCCAAAGCAACTCCCAGGCATTATGCCTCTAGCCCAGTGACGTAAGATGCAAGATGCAGTGGCTTGTTCTCTACCTTCGGGGGNCAAGATGCAGTGTCTTGTTCTCTACCTTCGGGGGGATGTCCCCACATATCCCAGACAAGTAGAACGCTATGAAATTCACCAGTGTGGCCTGCGTCCGCATCTTCATGGAGCCGATGTCCCACTTTCTCCCATGCACGTGTCTCAGTGCACTTGGGATAGTTGTCAGTTCCTGTTCAGTTACAAATAGCATGATGTCACCGATACAGGGGATCAGGGTGGTGTTCTGCCATGTCATGACAGAGAGCAGGAGAGTTCACATAGCCCGGGGCAAGGCCGTGAGTGTGTACTGCTGTCCTTGTTAATTAAAGATAAACTTCCTCTGACTCTTGGTGCTGATAGACGCCAGGCACTGTGTCGATCTGCCCCAATAAAGATCCATATTCAGACCAGCAGCTGAAAATGGAGTTCATCTTATAGTAGTCCACTGTCGGGGCTGAATTGGATGGGAATATACTACACTGTCCTCATCTTTCAAATCTCTGATGGTGGTGCTGCTGCCTGAAATTCTTCCAGAAATATCATATTGCTTCTAATTCATCCTGAGGGCTGCTGTGGGAGATAGGGACTTTTCAGGGCTTCCACTTGGCCCTTCCTACCATAGTGACCCTTACCCCCCAAATCAGGCCAATACTGTGAGGGGTCTATTGGTGCCAACCAGATGCTAAGTATATCTATCCTAACTGTAAACTTGGGAACTGGACAAATATCCACAGGCTGGATTTACAGATGCATTGGGTCCTCGGTGAGGCTGACTTTGGTCATTGGTCATGGACTCAGGGTCCTGGAATTCCCTTCACAATGAGGTCTGTGTCTGTGCATTGGCCAAGAGGTGAGGGCCACCATTTTGCTTTCAGTGGTTAATGTCCTTCTATCTGGAAAATCTAGGTATTTTTCTTCATGTATAAATACAACATTCTAATCACTGTCCATCTGTCTTGCCCCTAGGACACCATCATCTATGAATTACTGCCATAGGTCTATGGACCAAGAAACCTTGACTGCCAATCCAACGTGCTACTTGCTAAGTATGTTCACTGTGCCTCTGAAAACCACGAATGAACTTCTCCAAGCTGCTCATATCTTCCTCAGGAATGTGATTTTTACTGCCTTAGTAAAGCCTATGTCCTCTGAATGGTAGGTTCTGGGACCATACATTCTCATGTTTAAAGTTCCCACTGCCCTAAGTCTTCCAATTTCTTCTTTATCATGATGCCAAGGTAATTCTGGCAACCCATTTTGTTCACTCATTTATGGAGTCTAGGCTTCACGTAGCCATCCCAGCAAACTATGCAGGTGTCCTTGACACAAGGTGAAGTGTGAATCATAAACAACTTACTCCATGTCAGTCAATTCCCCTCTGTCCAGCTCTGTATATGGCTACCCCTGGGCTAGCATCCTTGATACTCACTTCCATTTATGTTCCCAAGTTCTCACTAGCTTTGTAATTTCTTACCTATCCAGACGATTCTTTCCCGAAGCAGGGATTTTGCTCCTCTGCCTACTCTTGCTGAGACCCGATTTTGGCTGTCCGTCTGGAGATGATGAAGGTTGGTGCATGACAGCTTGTCTTCAGAAGGACAGGCACCACCTTGTGAGGAAACTGCTTTAAGTGAAAGCATTGCCTGCTCTCCGGGCAAGGAGAGGCTAGTGTTCTCTGGCGAAGGTGAAGGTGCTGCCTCTTAGGAGAGGACGGTAGAAGGGGATTCGGAGTTTTGAGGTCCTCAGTTTCCTTCACCTAAATGTCTCCACCCCGGTACTCAGAGTCCTCCACTTTCCCTGTTAGGGCTCTGACTTGACATAGAATATTTGCTGAGGCTCTGCATTTCATTTTCACGGCAGCTCTGGACGGCCTAGAATCAGATCCTTGCCCTGATTTACAGCACGGTTTTTCCCGAGGCTGCAGGAAATAAAGATTTCCTTTAATACTGCCTTAGAGGGCATCCGGATGCTAGATCATGCCTTAAATTGACTTCCCTGAGCTGTTACTTATTTAAATATCTTTAATGCTATATTAAGGATCTATCCTAATCCCTAATCCTCATAATTAGTGTTGTTTCTATATTGATCGAATGCTGTGACCCCCTGTGCTTCCAGTCCCTTGACCTCCCTCCATCTGCACTCTCTTTCTATAACCACAATGAAAGTTGAAGAAACCACGAGTCTACCAAATGCCAAGGGATAATTACCATTCCATGTACTTCTAGCAGTGGAGTACCTATGCCTTTCAGACGGGTGGCCCATTCACCTCCCTAATTCCATCTTGGAGACTGTTTTCTAAAACCACTCTTTGGACAACTGTGTCTTCTAGAAAGCAGAGCTTTAGGGCACCTGGGTGGTTCGGTCGTTAAGTGTCTGCCTTCAGCTCAGGTCATGATCCCAGGGTCCTGGGATCAAGCCCCATATCGGGCTCCCTTCTTGGTGGGAAGCCTGCTTTCCCTCTCCCATTCCCCCTGCTTGTGTTCCTGCTCTCTCTCTCTCTCTCTCTCTCTCTCTCTCTGTCAAATAAATAAATAAAATATTTAAAAACAAATAGAAAGCAGAGTTTTAGCTGAAAATTCAAGTGCCAATGTGATATTTGCAAAGTGCAAGACCTGTGAGATGAGAGTAGAGAAGAGTGGAAAGTGAGTCAAGGGAACATGGGAAGCTATGCAGTTTGTTACTGTGCTAGCCATTGCTCCACAACAAGCCATAAAAAGCTACACAACTTGATGGCTGGGCATGATCGTGCTGCACATTGGATTTTCTCCAAAAGAAGTTCAAGAGGAACGAGTCCTCAGAGTGGTCCACAGAGGGAGAAATTGATCACGCGGCTCCCTTACACCTGCCATTTCCTGGCGATGCTCCGCCCCCTGTGTTACCTGATCTGCCTCCACGGCTGTGGCTCCGAGGGCCAGATGCCACGCTCTGACCGTGGCACGGTATCCATGTCTAGACCTCAGTATGGTACTTGGTATCAGTTGGCCATGTGGCCTGGGGCCGAGCCTGGCCCTTCGGGGAGGTTGTTAAAAGCGGTGGCAGGAACACGGTTCCAGAGACAAGCAGAAGCTTGGGCAGGAAGCCAGGAAGGCAGTCCCGGGAGGCACCAGGTCTGTGTCAGCTACACTGTGCTTCAGGAAAAGAGGGACAAATCAGGCACCCATCACTCAAGAATTCTCACCTTGGAAACAATTTCATCAGATACAATTTTGTTACTTTCAAGGGCTCTGCACGTTGTATATGAAAGCTCAAGTGTGTGAACGTCCTCTGAGAAAGCATCCAGGTGTGCCGAGTTTCACACTGTAGCTCTGCCCCTGAAAGAAAGGCAGAACTCTGGGTTTCAGGGAGCCTGGTGGGTGACTCTTTTGTAACGTGTGAATTCCTTCGTGGGTGGGAACGATCATGTTCTAATTAGCAGCGGGAAGAGTTCAGTTTTAGCAAAAAAGGTGTTCTTAAAGGTTCACGTTGTCCAGTATTGTATCTTGAACTCAAAATCCTAATTTATTGTTTATCCAGTCTTTACTCTCTAAAGATAAAGCCAGTGGTGTCCAGATGTTGTATGTTCTCACATGAAGTTGAAGGGCTTTGCATCTTTCTCAGGAAATGGTTCCTGGCTGGCCGTTGTGGGCTGGGCTTTATGGAGCTGGGACAGTGAAGGAAAACTAGACTGGAGATGTCACTAATTTTTGATGACCTCAGGACATGCCAATGACAAGACAGTGATGAATTAAGCTTATTTAACTCAACAGTGCCAACCTTTTAGGGTTTAATGGGGGAAGATAATCATTGTAGTGACAGGTTCACATTTCCACAGTAGAAAAATAATACTTTTCACTGTGCAAATATTGAGATGCTTTCTCTCTCTTCCTTAGATTCATTTCTTCACGGAGCGAGTTACACCATGAGATCTGATTGGCAGCCACAGGTGAACAGTGTGATGTTAACCTTAAATACTCTCAGAGCCATGTTGCTTTAATCAGAGTCATGTACAGCTCTCTGAGCACCTGCCTGCACACTGAGGTCTATTTCGGACTAGAGGCCCAATTCTACCTATAACTGAAGGTATGCCAGGAGCCCTATTTTCTGCCTCAGCTGTGCCTTATCAATGAGTCTTCTGTCTTCCCTGTGTTGGCTCTTTCTTTGCCTGGATCTATGGCTTCCTGACTCTCACCTGCTAGATCTGGGAGTCTGTCCCAATGGCTCTCAGACTCAACTGTGAATCAAAACAATCCCAGGAGTTCTAAGAAAATATAGATACCTAGGATTAGCTCCTCACTGGTCATAATCTCTAGGGATAGAGCCTGAGGATCATCTGTAATTCTGAGAACTGCTTATATAATTCTAACGCTGCTGTGCCATCATTAAGCTATGGTTAGGAATGGCCTATTTTCACCCGGACTGATCGTTTTCAGTTACTTTCTGGATTCAGTTTTTGAGGCCACTTCTGGTTCGCTCCTTGGTAAATGTGGAATCCTCCTGGGTTTAATAGAGAAAGGAACATCTATCCATACGTATGTATGTATATATGTATGTATATATGTATTTATGTATCTATCCATCCTTCCATCTACTGAAATAATATTTCTTTGTTTTTGGTGCCTACTACAGGGATGACCGTTAATAGAAGCCCAGAGGATTACTCGAGCCTTAACTTGTGGGATGCTCTATCAGTTACTGAGTCTTTGTTAGTCTGTGATTTCCTTGGAGGTAGGGACCACATCTCTCCACGTGGTTGTGACACTGTTTAGTGTCAGAATTGTGGAAAGTACTTGACATGTTTTATTATTGAAGTGGAATGAAAATAGAGTTACAAACTCATGTTCTCTATCTGTTCCTGCATACATACAACAGAAGTATTGGACATCTTCCAAAGGCCCATTTCTTATAGGCATGGGCCTTCAATAAGTTTTAATCTCTTAATGTGAAGTTGGAAAGTCAGGGTAAGTCACAATGGATTCTTGGGAGACACTAGAATGCTAGATGTTAACAGGAGGAACTATTGAAAGTGGGAACTTTAATTGAGGTAGACTGGGATATATTTTAACCTAGAAGGACAGCCTTTTCTCTCTCCCTTTTTTTTAAAGATTTTATTTATTTATTTGACAGAGAGAGAGAGAGAGAGCAAGAGAGAGAGAGAGAGAGAGAGAGAGAGAGAGAGAGAGAGAGAGAGATATCACACGTAGGCAGAGAGGCAGGCAGAGAGAGGAGGAAGCAGGCCCCCTGTTGAGCAGGGAGCCCGATGCGGGCCTCGATCCCAGGACTCCGAGACCATGACCTGAGTCGAAGGCAGAGGGTTTAACCCACTGAGCCATCCAGGTGCCAGCCTTTTCTCTTTTATAGCAGGGATGCTCTCTTAATGGTGTAGAGTTTTGGAATGATGAGCACCTTGGCAGCCCTGCTGTGCTCCATGGGCTTGGTCTGGCTTTCTGGTTGAGGATGGAGGGCCGAGGACAGGGCGCATTCTGATTTGGAGGGTCTAATTTGAAGAGGGCTATATAGAAATGTAAGATGTTCTACATCTGGGTACTTCGTCTGCTAGAGCCCTTAGCATATAAATCAGAGCTGTTTTAAATTACTGGTTCAATAATTCCAACATCCCTGCCATATCTGAGTCTGGTCAGTGTAAGCAGAAGGATGGAAATTCGAAGAAAGAATAAAAAATAAATGTTAGAGATCAAAACTACTGTAACAGGAATGACAAATGCCTTTGATGACCTCATTAGTAGACTGGACATGAGCAAGGAAAGAATCTGTGAGCTTGAGAATGTGTCAGTAGCAACTTTCAAAATAGAAAAGCAAGCAGAAAAAAGACTGAAAAAAAAGGAGGGGCACCTGACTCTTGGTTTTGGCTCAGGTTGTGATCTCAGGGTTATGAGGTCGAGCCCTGTGTAACACTTCATGCTCAGCATGGAGTCGGCTTGAGGTTTTCTCCCTCTGCCTCTGCTCCTCCACCTTCTCTAAAGTAAATAAAAGTAAATCTAAAAAAAAAAAAAGGCTGAAAAAAAAAAGACTATCCCAGAACTGTGGGACAACTATAAAAGGTATAACATACATGTAATAGATTTATCAGAAAGAGAAGAATGAGAGAAAGGGACAGAAGTAATAGTTGAAGCAATAATGAGCAAGAATTTCCCCCAAATCAATGTTGGACACCGAATCACACATCCAGGAAGCTTGGAGAACACCATCAGTATAAATGCCAAAAGCAAAACAAAACAAACTACACCTATACCTAGGCATATAATATTCAGACTGTTGAGAATCAACGAGAAAGGAAGAAATCCTGAAAGAAAGAAGCAAGAGGGGGACAAACACCCTGCCTATAGAGGAGCAAAGATAAAAATTAATGAAACTTTTCAGAGACCATGCAAGCAAGAAGAGAGTGGAATGGTATATTTAATGTGTTGAGAGGAAAAAAGCTACCTATTTACAATTCTGTACCCTGCAAAATTAGCTTTCAAAAGTGAAGAAGAAATAAAGACTTTGGACAAATATATATATATAGAATTCATTGTTAGCAGACTTGTCTTGCAAGAAATGTTAAAAGTTCTGCAGAAAGAAGGGAAATTATGGGTCAGAAACTCAGATGTATATTAAAAAGGAAAAGCATCTGAAAAGGTATAAATGAACATAAACATTTTTTATTTTTCCTATCCTTAATTGCTCTAAGAGATTCACCTAACAGCTATTCAAAATAATAGTAGCAACAAAACAATGCATTTGATTATATATATAGGCTTCTATACAAGTGAAATTAATGACAATAATGTTGCAAGGGTAAAGAGGAAGGAATTAGGATTATTTGGTTATTATAAGGTTCTTGCACTGCCTATGAAGCAGTTTAGTATTATTTGAAAATAGACCTTGATTGTTTGTAAATGTATACTCTGTACTCTAGGGTAACCACTTAAAAAAGTTAAAAAAAGAAGTATAACATGTATATTAGTGAAGGAGAGAAAATGGAATCATAGAAAACGTTCAATTAAGACCACAAAAGACAGAAAAAGAGAGGAAGACAAAAAAGGAATTAAGGGCAACCAATAGAAAACAATAAAAAATAAAATAGACTTTAATCTAACTATATAAATAATTACTTTAAACATCAATGGTTTAAATGTACCAATTAGAAGACAAGAGACTGCCAAAGCAGATTAAAAAACAAGACTCAACCATATGTTGTCTACATGATATGCACTTTAAATGTAAATACACTATAAAAAAGTAAAGGGATGGAGAGAGATATACCATACTAACACTAATCTGGAATTAAGAGAGGTATTACATAATGATGAGAAAGTCAAGTCCCCGGGAAGACACAGCATTCTTTAATGTGTGTTATTGAGCCTAACAACAGAGTATTAAATGAGCCTAACAACAGAGTATTAAAGTATGGGAAGCAAAACTAGTAGGGCAGCAAAGGAGAAATCTAGAAGCTCAGAAAACACTAGCAGGATAAATGCCAAAAAAAGTTGAATCCACTAATATCACTGGAGACTTCAACACCTTTCTTTCAGAAATGGACAGATCCAGTAAGCAGAAAATCAGTAAGGACATAGTTGAAATGACCAGCACCACCAATCAACTGAATATAATTGACGTCTATTGACTATTTCATCTAACAACAGCAGAATACACATAACTCTCAAGCTCACATGAAACATTCACCAGGATAGATCACATTCTGGGCCAGAAAACAGAATTTAACACATTTAAAAAAATAGAAATCATATGTCTGCTCTCAGACCACAGTGGAATTAAACTCAAAATCAGTAACAGAAAGATAGCCAGGGAATTCCAAAATAGTGGAGCTTAAACAACAGATTGGTCAAAGAAGAAACCTCAAAAGAAATTTAAGATTATTTTGAACTAAGTGAAAATGCGAATACAACTTAGCATATTTGTGGGATACAGTGAAAGAAGTGTTTACTGGGAAATTTTAGGGATACTATAATATACTATAGTATTTATGGTACTGAGGAAAGATCTAAAATAAATAACCTAAGCTTTCATCTTAGGAAACTAGAAAAAGAAGAGCAAATTAAATCCAAAGTAAATATAAGAATAAAGATAATAAGAATTAGACCAGACATAATGAAATTGAAAACAAGGAATCAATAGAGTAAATAAATGAAACCAAAGCTGTTTCTTTGAAAAGATCAATAAAACTGATAAACTTCTAGCTAGAGGAACTAAGAAAAAAAGGGAAGACACAAAAACTAATATCAGAAATAAAAGAGGGGGCATCACTACAGATCTCATGGACATTAAAAAGATAATAAAGGAATACTGTGAATAACTCCATGTTCACAGACTTGATAACCTAGTTGAAGTGGACTAATTCCTTGAAAGACACAACCTGCTAAAACTCACACAAGATGAAACAGACAATATATCTGAATCAACAATTAACTGATAAAAAATGAGTCAATAATTAACAAGCTTCCAAAAAGAATGCAGAAGGCCCAGGTGGGTTCATTGGTGAATCCTCCCAAAGCTTAAGGAAGAAATTATACCAAGGTTCTATAATCTTTTCCAGAAGATAGAAGCAGAGGGAATACTCCCTAACTCATTCTATGATGTCAACATTACCTTAATATCAAAAGCAGATGAAGATGTTACAAGAAAAAAAAACTATAAACCAATATATCTCAGGAACATAGATGCAAAAATTCTCAAAAATATTAGCAGAAATCTAACAACTTATAAAAACAATTATACACCATGACCAACTGGGATTTATCACAGGGATGTTTCACAATCCATGAAAGAAGCAGTTGATAAGGTGGACTTCATTAATATTAAATACTCTGGCTCTGTGAAAGATACCGTCAGAAGAATGAGAAGACAATCACAGACTGGGAGAAAATACTTGCCAAGACATATCTGATAAAGGATCCAAATATACAAGAAACTTAAAACTCAACAATAAGAAACCCAAACTAATTAATTCAAGCCCAATTAAGAAATAGGCAAAAGAGGGGCACCTGGGTGGCTCAGTGGGTTAAAGCCTCTGCCTTTGGCTCAGGTCATGATCCCAGGGTCCTGGGATGGAGCCCCACATTGGGCTGCCTGCTCAGCAGGGAGCCTGCTTCCTCCTCTCTCTCTGCCTGCCTCTCTGCCTGCTTATGCTCTCTCTCTGTCAAATAAATAAAATCTTAAAAAAAATTACTTAAATCTTAAAAAAAAAGAAATAGGCAAAAGTCCTTACCAGACACCTCACCAAAGAAGATATGCTGATGGCAAATAAGCATATGAAAAGATGTTCCACATCATATGTCATTAGGGAAATTAAAATTAAACAAGATATCCCTACACACCTATTAGAATGGCCAAAATCCAGAACACTGACAACACCAAATGTTGCTGGATGTGGAGCAACAGGAACTCTCATTCTTTGCTGGTGGGAATGCAAATGGCATGGCCATTTAGAAAGACTGTTGGATAGGTTTCTCACAAAATTAAACATACTCTTACCATATGACCCAGCAATAGCACTCCTTGGTATTTACCCGAAAGAGTTGACAACTATGTCCACACAAACATTTGCACACAGGTGTTTAGGGCAAATTTATTCATAATTGCCAAAACTCAGAAGCAACCAAGATGTCCTTCAATAGGTGGATGGACAAATAAACCATGGTCCATCCAGACAATGGAATATTATTCAGCGCTAAAAATAAATGAGTTTGTCAAGTCATGAAAACACATGAAGGAACCTGAAATACATGTTACTGAGGGTCACACACTGTATTACTCCAAGCATAGGACATTTTGGAAAATCTAAAATTATGGAGACAGTTAAAGTATCAGTTGCTGGGGGTTGGGGGGAGAGAGGGATGAATAGGTGGAATGTGGGGGATTTTTAGGGCAGTAGAACTATTGTGTATGACCCCATAATGGGGGATACATGCCATGATACATTTATCAAAACCCATGGAAGGTACAGCACCAAGAGTGAACCCTAAGGGAAGCTATGGGATTTGGGTGATAGAGACATGTTGATGTAAGTTCATCAGTTGTGACAAACGTTGTCACAAATGTTGACAAATGACAAATGGTGGGGGACGTCGATACTGGGGGACACTGTGCATGTGTGGGGACAGCAGGTATATGGAACTCTCTACTTTCTGTGCGTTTTGCTGTGAACCTAAAAGTACTCTTAAAAAAATAGTTTAAAAAGAAAAGAAATGATCTGGAATTTTCACATCCTCCACAATCCTCAGCAACTACAAAAACCCCAAAAAGTCTCATGCTTCATGCTTGGACCCCTCACTGCCAGGTCTTGGTGAGCCCCAATGGAGTGGCCCCCTTGATTACATGGTAGTTGTCATTTTATTGCCTTGATTTGTATAACGTTTAAAGTAGGTGTAGCAGATTGCATCTAGGGAAGTTCTCTGAAAGTTCTGACCCTGAAGCATCAAAATAGAAAGCTTCTTTCATTCTCTGCCCTCTCTTACGGCCCTTCACTTATTGAACTTAGCACACATAGTAGGAGAAAAAAAAAGAAATAGAGAGAGAAAAAGGGAACTAGGGAAAGAAGGAAGGAAGGGAGGAAGGAAGGGAGGAAGGACGGAAGGAAGGAAGGGAGGGAGGGAGGGAGGGAGGAAGGAAGGGAGGGAAGGAGGGAGGGAGGAAGGAAGGAAGGAAAAAAGGAAGGAAGGAAGAAGGAGGGGGGAAGGAAGCGAAGGGGAGGGGAGGAAGGAAAAAAGAAATCAAATTTCATCTGCCACAGCACAAGTCATAGGCATGAAACAAGGCGAAGAAACTTTTTTATTGAGCTTTGCCCCCTAAAGCCCCTCTCACCAGCCCTTCTTCTCACTGGTGAGGCACTTACAACATTATCATCATTGGTGCATCCCACCAGACCATTTGCAAAACACAATCATATGTACATGATCTCATTTAAACTTCAAAACTGAGAAAACAGTAGAATCATTACCCTAACATACTAAAGAAGAAATGGATTCCTTCATTTCCAAGCAGCCATCCACCTGGAAAATGGAGGGAGGCCTCCAGCCAGCCTTCCTTCTCAACCTGCCTCCTTCCTGCTCCACCTGCCTCCTTCCTGTTCCATCTACCTGCCTCCTTCCTGCTCCACCTGTTCCTTCCTGTTCCACCTGCTCCTTCCTGCTCCACCTGCCTCCTTCCTGCTCCACCTGCCTCCTTCCTGCTCCACCTGCCTTCTTCCTGTTCCACCTGTCTCCTTCCTGTTCCACCTGCCTTCTTCCTGCTCCACCTGTTCCTTCCTGTTTTACCTGTCTCTTTCCTGTTCCACTTGCTTCTTCCTGTTCCACCTGCTCCTTCCTGCTCCACCTGCCTCCTTCCTGCTCCACCTGCCTTCTTCCTGTTCCACCTGTCTCCTTCCTGTTCCACCTGTCTCCTTCCTGTTCCACCTGCTCCTTCCTGTTCCACCTGCTCCTTCCTGCTCCACCTGCCTCCTTCCTTCTCCACCTGCCTCCTTCCTGCTCCACCTGCCTTCTTCCTGTTCCACCTGTCTCCTTCCTGTTCCACCTGCTCCTTCCTGCTCCACCTGCCTCCTTCCTTCTCCACCTGCCTTCTTCCTGTTCCACCTGTCTCCTTCCTGCTCCACCTGCCTTCTTCCTGTTCCACCTGCCTCCTTCCTTCTCCACCTGCTCCTTCCTGTTCCACCTGCCTCCTTCCTGTTCCACCTGTCTCCTTCCTGTTCCACCTGCTCCTTCCTGCTCCACCTGCCTCCTTCCTGCTCCACCTGCCTTCTTCCTGTTCCACCTGTCTCCTTCCTGTTCCACCTGTCTCCTTCCTGTTCCACCTGCTCCTTCCTGCTCCACCTGCTCCTTCCTGCTCCACCTGCCTCCTTCCTGCTCTACCTGCCTTCTTCCTGTTCCACCTGTCTCCTTCCTGCTCCACCTGCTCCTTCCTGCTCCACCTGCTCCTTCCTGCTCCACCTGCTCCTTCCTGCTCTACCTGCCTTCTTCCTGTTCCACCTGTCTTCTTCCTGTTCCACCTGCTCCTTCCTGCTCCACCTGTCTTCTCTCTAAGGCTGCATGGTCTCCTCTGTCCTCATGCTCAGCAGAGGCTGACTTTGGGAAGTTTATCTTTTCTTTGAAAAAACTATTTTAAAACATTTCCCTGCAAAGCTTTATCTTGAAAAAACACAAACTTACAGAGAAGGGGCAAGAAACATACCATGAGTCCTCGTGAACCCTTCCCCTGGAGGACTCATTGGTTGACATGATGCCCCGTTTTCTCTCTGCCTCTATTTCTGTCTCTGTTTCTTTATCTCTGTCTCTCTGAAGACATACATTTATGCCTGTATTTATTTATTTCTCTCCCCCTGCTCAACTCTTTGCAGCTATTAGTGGCAGATATCATGACACTTTAGGCTTAATACTTCAGCATGTAGTATGTCCTAAGAACAAAGACTTTATCTAACACACCCACACGGTTCTCACATTCGGGGAAATTTTACTTCAGAACAAAGCTCTTACATAATATCCAGTCGATATTCTAATTTCCCAAGCTGTCCCAGCTCCCAAAATATTCTTTAGGGTCTTTTTTTCTCTCCCAGGGTCCAGGTCAGGATGACAGCTGTATGTCTCTTTAGAACTCCCTGCATTTTATCTTTCACGAGCCGGACGCTGTCCTGTTGTCCTTGCCGGCGTGACTGCCTGAGTTGCATCTGACAGCTCACGGGCTGGGGGGTGGGGCTGTGCTGGTGCTGTCACCTCCAGCCCGAAGCTCAGGCCTTGGGAATGCTCCCTGACTCAGGCTCTGAGTCTTCTGCATGGGAGCCCAGGGTTTAGACAAGTCAGGGAGGGGCACTTGGGGCTGCAGAAGTCCCTGAGCGATGCTCCTGGGATGAGGAGGAGGGACCACAGAGGGGACAGTGCGGCCCCGGGATCCACTCCCATCCCCCTCTGGTGTCTGTCTACCGACGGCTACAAGCACTCATTCACTGCATAGACACGACCAGGCCTCTGCCAGGCATGGCTTCTCCTCCCTCACATCTGGGCTCAGGCTTCTTCTGGCTCCTTTCACACCTAACTTTCCTACCTCTCCACCGGATGAGAATCAGGATCGGTGCTCTTTCCTTGTATTCCCAGAGTGGCCGTGGTCCTGGAGGGTGCTTTGTGTCTGGCTCCAAAACATCAAGTTGAGGATTGCCTTACAGATTTATCTCTGCTCTTCAAACATCTTTGCTCCTCCCCAGATCAGATTCTTTGCCAACAAAGCTCCTCTGACCTGTATTAATCCCAGGAAATGCAGACCAGGTCTCCCTGGTGGTGGCATGGCTCTGGGTGACTTGGCAAGATCTCGGGAATGTTTCTGCTCTCAGACCTTCTGGGCCATTCATTCCTTCTTTCATTGCTTCATCACGTTTTTTGATCTGCTGGGGGCCAGACAGGCAGAGAGTCTCTGGACCCCTCCTCCACTCTCTTCCCACGTGTGACTACGAGCTTGGCCACGTGTTCGCCTGGGTGACTTTGTGAAAGTCCCCTAACTTATCTGGGTCTCAGGTAACTCTTCGTCTTGTTTCATGGAGTAAGTGAGGAAATGTACGTCAAGGGCTCACCCAAATGCTGGGCACATGGCACTGTCCATGACCCCTTCCCTGGCTCCTGTTTCTTTATCAGTAAATTCAGGTGTGGGTGTTGGTGGTAAGAGCCAGGACCTACATCGGCTCTGTGCCAGGCATGGTGTTCTGTATGGACGAGCAGAGCCCCTTTTCATCTTCGTGGTGACCACCCGGGTGAGTGTTTTTATGGGTCTTTCAGAGAGCATAGTGACGGGCTCCAAATCATTGGCCATTGGGACTCCAATGCTGTCTTCCTGTGTTGCTCTTTGGGGTCTTAGATCCTCTCCAAGGCCCCTCTTGGCTTGAGCAGGCTCTGTGAAGAGGGAAGGCGCAAGGCTGCTGGAAGCAGGGTGAGGTTTATGGGCTGGCCTGGTTGATGTTACCTCTGGGATTATCCTCATGCGGAAAGAAGTTTCCAGCAGCAACGGTGAAAGACAGTGGGGTTTCCAATAATCCAGAAAATGCAATTTACCAGATAATTCCAACCCCCGGGCACTGTAATTATAGCAGGGGTTTTGTTCAAAGTCTGCTTTGCATGGTGGGGGTGGGGTCTGACTTGTCAGGATTGTCACCCTGGCCAGAGCCCAATCCTTCCATCTCAGAAGGCTGAGGGGCCAGGTGGGTCTGATTCCTTCTGCGTCTCTCCCACTCAAGAAACAAGGACATCCATCTCCCTGGGGGGTAAATACCAGTTTCTGCAGGTCTGTGTGTGCACACTGGGGGTCGGGGAGTTGGCAGCTAAAGGAAGGGACGGGGCTGCAGGGTCCGTGTCTTGGGGAGTCACCTGAACTCTCTGCCTTGGTCTCCTCTTCTGTAACATGGTAGCAGTCATGGGACCTATTTCATAGACTTGCAGGGATTCAGTGAGTGAATAGAGAACATTTAGAAGATGCCAGGGGGATAAGTACCATATAAACTAATGTTTCTATGATGCTAAGCCCAAGAAGTAGGAAGAAAATTTGCTCCTCTAAAAAGCATCTAGAATCTCATGAAGTTGGAGCTGTAAGTGACCTGGTCTGACCCCCAAGTATATGAGTGACTGTACCGGAATTAAATCCATATCCCTATCATAGGGTTTTCTCTATGGAGACTTCATCTTTTGAAATCCCAGTCCGGAGCTCATATGGGGTCATATTCTCCCCAAAACTCCCCAGTGAAGCATTGCATCTGGCAGCTGCTCTCAGAGAAAGAAGAGCTCCTGTGTGAGTCATGCCTGTGAGGCTTTTTGGGTAGACCAGAAGCCTGAGCTCCGGGGAGGGATCCCACAGGTGAGTGGAGATGGCCCCCTCCTGCTTCCTGCCTCTCCCTGGGCAGGGCGCCCTCAATAGACTCTTTGTTCTCAGGACTTGCCCCAGCCCCGCCCAGTGTTTAACTGTCCCACAATCTGGGCTCAGAGCTTTACTTAAACCACCAAGCCCTTGCATCAAACCACAAGAAGAAAACCACATGCCTTTTGAATTGGGCTGTTTTCTCTTGTTTTATTTTGTTCCTCCTTTCTTCTTGCCTCCCTCTTCCCTTCTCCACCCCACCCCACCCAACACACACACACACACACACACACACACACACACACACACACACACCCTTTTTCTCTACAGCAGCTTTCCCACCAGAAAACTGTTTCCCGGTGTCACAAAACAAGGCTGCTCAAGATCTGGTCTGGGAACATGTAAGCAAAGAGGGGCCCATACCCCATAGGACACCCAGGGATCAGCTAGCCCCTGTCTCGGACCAGGAGGCCTCACGTCTGCTGCTATTGGCACTGTCTTAAGGCATGGCAGAGAGGGATGGGAGCTGCCTTGGGTTAGTGCTCCTGGGCCAAGTGGCAGTGACCCAGCCTTGCACCCAGAGGCCTTGGTCAATGCCAGGCCTGTGGCCTGCAGGGTCCGGCAAGGACTGTGGGATTAGTGCTGACAGCTGGCTCCCCTTGGAGCTGCCCACACTCAGTGGAATTCTGGCCTGAGGAACACAGGCTGGCCTGTCTAAGACTGTAGAGTCCTTTGCAGGGTAGGCAGGGAGAGAGGCAAAGTCGGTGGAGCAGGGAGAGGGGGAGTCCCATCAGTTCAGCCAGCTCCTTGGTCTGGATTCTCACTGCAGGTGAGACTGTCGCAAAGTACCTTCTGAGGAAAAGAAGGCCCAGTGCCTTCCACACAGAAAGGTGTCAAGGTACCAGCCTGAAGGCAGAGCAGCGTGAGATGGGCTTCTCCAGTGCTCATAGGTTCAATGCTTGCTTGGCCCAGGCGGGTAATTAACTATGGAAAGAACCAGATGTAAGGCACAGGATACATGGCAGTCTAGAGATCTAATGTGATTTTTTTTAATTTTAAAAGCAACTTTTTAGCCAAATAAAACATAATTTCCTGACCAGATACACTCCTTAGGCTGAGTTTCCAGCCCTGTCGTACACGGCGTGCATTCTGCTATTCTGATGTAGACATTGTAAGGAAAAGTATCAGAGTCCTGTGACAGCTTCTTCTTCTTCTTTTTTTAAAGGTTTATTTATTTTAGTGGGGAGGGGTGAAGGGAGACAGAATTGTCAAGCAGACTTTGTGCTGGGTGCGGACCCAACGCGGGGCTTGAACTCACAACCCTGAGATCATGACCAGAGCCGAAATCAAGAGTCCGACGCCTAGCTGACTGTGCCGCCAGGTGCCACCCCTCCTCCCAGCGAGGGCTTCTTCAAACACAACACCGGGCTGGGCACCGTTCAAGGCAGGAGGTTAAAAACACAGGCTTTGGTGTCCAGCTCTGAGGAGCGTCCTTCAGTTGCTTCATTGTCGCTGTATGATCACTGGATAGATTACTAAACCTGACTGTGTCTTAGTTTCCTCATCTGTCAAGTGGGGCTCATGGAAGCTTCTGTCCCCTAGCGTGACGAACCACCTCCCATAGTGGGTGTGGCTCCATCAGAGATGGCCAGGCCGTCCCACACCCCCGTCTGCTAAACCCGCACAAGGCGCTGAATGCCTTGTGCTGAGAAGCGGTAGTTCGGTGGATGGAGGGTTAATGTTTTCTGTGGTTCTGGTCCACAGCAAGAGGGTGAGAGTCAGGCAAGGTCAGATCTGCACAGACCATTTCCCTGTGAGCACAGAACAAATAGTCTCTTTGCAGCTGGGCCGTTAATTTTTAAATTCAGCAAAGGATGGCTGGTTGGGGCAGTTTTGCCCTGGGGTCTTGGAATTTCTCACAGACCTCGCCTGCTCACTTCAGCTGGGGGTACTCTGCTCATCTTCGTAAGCAGTGACCCATTTGCCCTTGATCTTAGCAGAAGGAGTGGGTCTGCCTGACTCCCTGGGGTCTGGTGTGGGTGGAGGAACCTATCCTTCTGAGCGCCCTGGAGATATTTGAGGGAGGGGCCGAGTATGGCTTCCCTCCCCCACAGGCCTATGCCCTTGGCCTTGTTACTTGCAAACTCCTTGAGGGTAGTTACTACCTGATCTCTGGGATTGTCAGAACTCCTCAACACGGATCAAGAACAGGCCTAGTACACGCCAAAAGAACTACACCATGGCGAGCAGGAAAACAGAAACAGATTCTTCGCTTTTCTAAAAAGGAATTTTCATTTTGCAAAACATTTCTCTAAAAGAGTACTGCATTTTTTTTTAAGTTTTGTTTAAGTAATCTTTATACCCAAAGTGAGACTCGAACTCACTACCTGGAGATCAAGAGCTGCATGCTCTTCCGACTGAGGCAGCCTGGTCCCCCTACCAGGATACTTTGAATAGAAACTGCTTTGGTTATTTAACAGGAGATTTTGAGGACCTCAACCCTAACCAGTGGGCAAGTTGATCCTCGCCGGCCTCCCGTACCTTCTCTCTCCGTGGCGCCTCTGCAGGTCCCCTGCCTTCACGTCCACTTCCTGCCCCTGCCGGTCCCCGTCCCACTGTCCTTCATCACAGCGGGCTCACGGTGGGTGGCTGGCTGTGCGGCAAACCGCCTGCTCCGTGCTGTGATGTCATCACATCACACTGTCATACCCGATTCATGGCCAGCTGTTCTCTCCCGAATCTTATGGAGGAGAAGATGCAGGAGCGAAGAGTCCAAGATCACTTGGTCGCAGAAGGGGCAGAGGCAAGACCCACCACCCAGCCCACGTGGCGACTCCTCCGCAAAGGCCTTCCTGATCCTCAACAGAAAGGAATGTCCCATTTCTCTGGCTCCCAGCAATCTCCTCTCCTCCCACCTCGCATTGTGCCCTGCGTGGCAGCCACTGCCCGCCCCCTTCTCCCCCAGCGTTCACGCAGGCCTGGAATTGCCTAGAGAGCGGGGAAAACTCGTCCCACTCTTGCATGCGTTCCCAGCAGTACCCGAATCCATGCCAGCCCCTGGGGGCCTCACCAAGTACTGAGTTCCCAGCCTTGCTGCCGGCCTCCAAAGACGGCGCTGAGGTTCTCCAAGGGGGAGTCTAGCAGAAACGCAGAGGCAATAGGCCTCTGAGCACCTGGGAATTTCCAGGGGGGGCTCATGCTGTTCCGGCTTAGCCCAGGCAGCCCCCCGAGGGGTCCTCTGGGCGGCTCTAATCCTGACATAATCTGGGAGCAAGCCGGAGGCTCCAAATGGCCTTGTGGTCTCGCAGCCACCTGCCTAGGCCCCCGAAAGGCCCCCGCCAGCCCTGTGGTGCATCCTGAGTTTTGGCCCTTCTCCTCTCTCAGCCAGTGCTGGACCCATGCCTGTTTCCTGGGGTCTGGGTGCAGGCCCCCTGAGAGAGGGTGAACAGACCCCAGCCTAGCCTCCTCGTGATCACCGCGATGTCCTTACCCCTTCCTTTGTCAGTGGAGCAGAGGTAATAATAATAAACTAACCTGGAGCCCTTGGCACTTCCTCCTGGACCTTGTACCCACCGTCTCTCTGCCTCACCCTGGCAGTCCCCGGACAGTAAGCAGAGGTCTTATTATTGTTCTCATTGTACCTGCAAAGTACCTGAGGCTCAGGCTAGTTAAGGAAAGAGGCAGGGATGCAGCCTGGACATCAGAGACAGAGGCCTTGTGGCTGTGGAGGGCTTGCCTGGGCTGAGAGCCAGCAGCATCTTGTCCCTAGGCCGGCAGGGGTGTGGGTCTGCAGCAAATCTTGGCAGCCGCTGGAGCATCCCTGGAAGGGAGAGTCATAGGACTGGGATGAAGGTGGCCCCACCTGATGGCCCACCCCAGACCCTGCCCAGGGTCTCCACAATCATATGGGGGGCACAGGAGGTGAGTGCTTTGCTTGACGCTGCTCCAGGCCAGTTGTCAGCTGCTCCCTAGGCCGCGCAACCTTGGCAGCCCATTCCCAGAAAGAGTCTCATGGCAGCCCCACCACATCACCTGGAGAACCAAAAGGAACTTTCCTGCGGTACCCACTGGAGGATGGGCAGGCAGAAATCTAACTGCTGTCTTCTCTCTCTCTTTCTCGATCTTTCTCTGTCTCTTCTCATTTTACTGGGGAAGAGGAGTGGACAGGAGGAAAGGGTACCATTATGTCTCCATTTGCAGTCTCTGCGTTGCATTTAGAATATTCCAGCTCAGAGTATCCAAGGATCAGATTCTCTGGGAGAAGTGATATTTTACAATTCTGGGTCCGAGGGTGACCCACTGTTCGCCAAGATGGATGAGCCTGGTGGCGTCTCCAGACACCTCCTCCCATGCTCTGAATTATGTGCCTTCTTTCCTTTGGATGCTGTGCCCCCATCAGGCGCCACTCTGTTCATCCATCCTTGCTTGGGTCATGTGTCAGCCACAGGGGGCTGGATGGGGCTTCTCATGGCTCAGCTGAGTGGGGACAGTTCTGGCCTCTAGAGCTGGTGTGTGACAGGCCTTCAGAACAAATGTTATAGCTTGTACTTGGCAAGGCTTGGTGCCTAGCTGAGATTTAGAATCCTTTTATTTTTGTGGAATCTTAGGTTATAGAATCTTGCCCAGCGGATGGGGAGCTTGGGTTTCCAACTCTGCACACATTGCCCCTACATCCAAAGTTTTGGGTGTCCCAGTCTTGTGGGCTGTGGGACACTTAGTGGGTTGGAGATATTCTATCCCATTCAACACATATTTCTGAGGAGTCTACCATGTGCCAGGCACGGTGCTGGGCCCTAAGGATATAAGGCAAGCCCTGGGTGTGTACACAGCTGATGCCAGACCCAGAATCAAGGCAGTAAGCATCCCTTGTCTACTACACTTCTGGGTGGGTTTTCTCATTGTTAACCAGATCTAATAGGAGAGACCCCAACAGGGAGGTTGGGCCACAGTTGGGCCACAGTTGGGCCACAGTTGGGAGGCTGATGGGACCTTAACCATGGCCACTCTTCTTGGGACTTTCTGGATTGCTTCCTCCTTGAGGCCCAGTTCAAGTCCTACCTCTGCTGTGAAGTTTACCTTTCGTTCATTCATTCATTCATTCATTCAGCCAGCAAATAGCCAACTGTGTGATAAGAACAGGTAGGAATACAAAGATTCTAGGAGGGCATTCTAGTAGGGCAGACTCCTCCATTCAACAAATATTGACTGAGGGCCCAGCAGGGCCTGGGCCCCACATGAGGCTCAGGGCACAATAGAGCCAGGAACTAGACGGACATGGGAAGCCCGGGACACAGACAAGTAACTGGCCAGTTGCACGACACTGCGCTCAGTGGCACAGTGGGGGCAAGTCCGGGGGCAACGGAGCTCACAGATAGGGTTCCACCTCCAGACCGGAAGTGAGGATTCACCTTGTACCTAAGTAATCACAGGAGGAGGTGGTGATGGTCAATCCCCTCCCCACCACCTCCCTGCCCCAGCAGTGGGATTAGAGCTCCTCCAGGTGTAGAGAAGGCATCCTTGAGAGGTGAGCTATGAGTTGGGCCTAAAGTTTCCAGAAAGACTCCAGCCCACCCTAGTCTTTCTCCAGAAGCACTCCCAGGCTGTGTCATAAAGTTAACTCAATTTTTAATGATGTGATTGCACAATTATTCTCTGTCTTGCTTTGTCCTGTTTCATGTGTGTGTCCCCTGCCCACACCTTATAGCATAACCCCCTGCAAGCCTCTAGGGATCATGGCTTTCCTTGGGTCCCCCCAGATCGGCTTGGTGCGGGGCACTGGACAAAGGGCACACGTGTGCGAGCCTGGATGGGTAGGCAGCCACCCCTCGCTTCCCGGGACACGCAGTGCCCGAGGGAAATCAGTGCGGTGCATGGGGTTGGGGACTTTTAAGTAGGTTCAGGGAAAGCTGAGCCTCGGCTCTGCCCAGGAAGGGTCTTTAAATAGAGCCGAGGAACACTGTCATCACAGCCTACGAGAGAATTCGCTTACGCTTTAGATTATTCATTTATATTGGGAACATTAACTGAATTAAGCTTTGAATAAAAAGGACTCTATTTTCAGAACAGCCGTGGGGACAATTAAAGGACAGCATCTCCCCCCACCCCCGCCCCCAAGATCTGCCATCAAAGCCTCTGTATGTTCAAGTCATGCAGTGAGAAGCAAGAAGTACAAGAAGGGTCCTGCCCCCCGCGGGAGAGCCCAGGTGGCCGCCAGCCCCCCGTAGTCTCCCAGGTGCCCGGAGGCACACTGGGGGGCAGGGGTGGGGATGGCGAGCCTCGATGCCGGCTCCTTTGTCGAGGATCTTCGGGACAGGACAAGCCAGGTGGCCTCAACTCAGGCTTGAGTCCGAGCAAAATGGTTTGCCAAGCTCTCCTGTTCTGAACTTTACCAGTGGGGGGAGCGGGGGTATGGCTGTGGGTCCTGGTCTGAAGACCTACTGCTCCTAAAATATCTTCCCACCCATTTGCGTCTATGCCTGGCGTCATCTATAAAAGAGGTTCATTCTTTTAGGTGAGGATATGTTTTTCCTGGAAGTTCTTTGCAATAACAACTCCCTCTGGCAGGCAGTGGGCATCCTTCATCGTTTGATGCACACCTACTATGTGCCTCGCACGGGGGTAAGAGCCGGGGACAGAGCAGCTGCTAAACCAAGCTCCTGCTTTCTTGGAGCTTCCCTTGCAGAAGGGAAGACAGACTGTAAACTAATATATAGTCATTTAGGGATGTCAGGCTGTTGAGAAACGCACAGCAGGGGGAGGGGCAGCGAGCTATTGACAGAAGAGCTCTCCCTTAGCTCAAAGCTCTCAGCGTGACCACAGCCCACCCTGGTCCCTCTCTCTCTCTCTCTGGGGTTCTAGAAGCACCCCAGTTGTCTCCTAGAGTTAAAGCAATCCTGTCTGCTGTGACCACATACTTTGTCTCCATTTTTCTCTGTCCTATTTCATATATGTGTCCCTCGCCTGCGTCTTATGTCATCAGCCCCTTGACTTCATTATTTATTATTTATTACAGTGTCTCTGGCCCAAGGTAGGTGAGCCTGGGCTAGCTGGCTCTCGAAGTGAAGGTTCCAGGCAGAGGAACTAGCAAGTGTCAAGGCTCTGACGCAGGGGATGCTGGCATCGTGGGAACAGCCAAGAAGCCAGAAATCTGGGTGCAGGCAGGGGTGGAGAGGGGCGGTGGTAGGTGCTGAGGTCAGACTGTGGGGCCATGCTGGCTGTGCAAAAGGCCTTTGGTTTTACTCGAATGGCACTAGGAGCCCTAGGAAGACTCTGAGCGGAGGAGGGACCCATGATGCTGCCTTAGAGACACTCATTAGCCACGACCACCTTGGGTATTGCGTGAATCTCGGCTAGAGAGAAGGGCGGCAGTGCCTGGGGGGCACCAAGGGCCTTCCAGGCCAAGTGAGGGACCTGGGACTTTTTCATGAGGTCATCGGGGATCCATGGAGGATGTTAGAGTAAGGGAATTAGTCCTAACCCTCGTCTTCATAGAGGGTAGAGAGTAGAGGGTGCTAGGCACAGAGAAGGGAGGTCACCTATCCCGGAACACACAGCTGGATAAAGGTGAAACTGGGCTGAAAAGCCAGCTCTTCACATTCTCATTCCGCTACAGCGGGAGGTTTTTCCTGACTAGGGAGAGGAGACATTTATTGAGCAGATTCTAAGAGCCACACACTGCTCAGGTGCCAACCCATTTAATTTTCAAAGCAATCCTAACAGCTGGACACTATTATTAGCCCCATTTTACAGACGAGAAAATGAGGCACAGGGGGGTTAAGTAACATGTCTGAGGTTACACAGCTGGTAAGCAGTAGAGCTGGGATTTGAACCCACAGAGCCTGGATCCAGAGTCCACGTAGTTAGTCAATGGGCTACAGGGCCTTGCTAGGGCTTTGGGAAATGCAGGGATGTGAAGGTAGGGTGGGGGGACCCAGGACTGGTTAACATAGTGTTTCCAGGGCAGAGCCAGCTCCAGACTTTTCTGGACTCAGGTCCTGTGCTTTTGGGCTAAGCCCTATCATTGGTTAGAAGAAGTACCAGCTGCAAAACATGATGCTGGCTGTTGCTACGTTGTCCTAGATCCGACGGGGGCCGCACTGCTGTTCTGGAGGCCGGAGAGGGCTCTGCACAGAGGCTTTATAAAGAGACGTTGCCTTGGGGCACCTGGGTGGCTCAGTGGGTTACACCTCTACTTTCAGCTCAGGTCATGATCTCAGGGTCCTGGGATCAAGCCCCGCATTGGGCTCTCTGCTCAGCAGGGAGCCTGCTTCCCGCTCTCTTAATTACTTCAACTCTGCTCTTCTGTGCTTCTGCTGTCCTGTGCTTTTCTCTAGGCTCTAGATGGCCTTCCACGTGTACTTCCTGGGTTCAGGGCTGACAGCACAGCAGGCAATGGTAGGGACAGTGCCCGGGGACTCTCACAGACTCCCCTCTTCCCCACCCGCCCCAACCTCTGACCCACCTGCTGGATCGAGGCCCCCGGAACAGCTCAACCTGTGTGTGTGACAACTATCTAGAGAGTTCACAGAAAGTCCTAGTGGTGGGGTCCTGCCCCCCACCAGATGCATCCAAGTCTGGGGTTAGCCTCAGGCAACAAAGGGTAACTTAGAAAAAGCTTTCTGGGTGGTTCTAATCTGTAGCTGAGTTGAGAACCACAGGCCTAGACCAGTCTCCTTACTATATACAGAAAACGTGGCTTGTCCACAGTCACATGGCCATCAATGGCAGGACGGGAATGGAAATCCAGATCTTTGACTCCTAGAACCAAGTCCTTTTCCAAAAGAAACATAGGTCGGAAAAGGCAAGTCACCCTGGGAGAGGCACTTGAATGTCAGTGCCCATAGATTTTTGGATGGGGGGTTGTGGCATGAGGCTGGAAAAGTGGGCTCAAGGGAGGGGAACAGCCTTGAAAAAAACCCCAGGAGGCCTGGAACAAAAGCGGAGTTTTCCCAACCCGACGGCCCAGCCAAGGACAGGCACGGTCAGAGTCGCAGACAGCAGCAGCGTAGCTTGGAGGAACGGGCTGCAAATCCTGCCCTCTGGTCGAGGTCGAGAAAGAAAACATGTGGACAGCTTCCATGGAGGGTGGGGAGCTGGCAAACTTCAGCCAGAACAACTATTCAGCTGAAACAGTCATGTTCACCAGAAATGGCTTTTCTAGTGCATGTCACACATAGAAGACTGTCCTTTCCCACTGAAGACGGAGGACTGCCCTTTCCCATTGAGGCCCCAGCTGCAGGAGACAGTGAAGGAACAGGAGGGGGTGGGAGGTGGGGAGATGCAAAGGAGAAAGGGCCCCCACAAGGAAAATGTGCAGCTGCCTCTTTATCCATGGGGGCTCCAGTGCCTTTAGAAGATCTTGGGTACCCTCTGTGTCATAAACAGTCCAGAATGCCACGTCTCTTGGGCAGTTTGATGATATGAATTACCCCAACTAAAAGAACGAAGGGGATCAGATTTGGGATGAAGATAATTCCTTCTGCAAAGCTCTGAATGCACGCCAGCCTCCCTTGGGGGAGGTCTGAGTTTGTGTTGGCAAAGGAGGAGCCTGGTGGAAATCTCTGCCCCTGATTCTCATACCTTCCCCCTTCTTGCCTGCCGGGTTTCCTCCAGTAACAGGTGCCAAGACTTTCCAGCAACTGGCCACCAGAGGGCACCCATAGACAGAGCCAGGGAAGACACCCGCGGTGGTTGCAGTCACCGCACAGCAGAGGGAAAAGCATGCACTCAAGCTGGAATATACTGAGCAGGCCCGGGAAATGGGAATGTGGCATCAGAAGCCACACCCAGCCCCTGGCTTTCGTACAATGGCTGTGACTCCCAGCCTTCCTGGTGGATACCCCTGTGGCTCATGGAGCAAAGCAATACCTGTGGGATATGGTTTGGTGACAAGCTGGGATTGTTTGTCATTGCTTCCAAGATTAATTTGAAAAAATCAAGTCCTCTGTACATGTGCAAAGATCATGGCTGGAAGGGACTACAGATACCACTTCATTACTCCGCCATGAAGGCTTGCAGCAAGGCTCCAAATTAAGGATCTAAATGCTGGTGACAATGGCCAATGACGGTTTTAGCCCAAACTTACAGATAGATAGATAGATAGATAGATAGATAGATAGATAGATAGATAGATAGATAGATAGATGATAGATTTTTCTTGCACTTATCATACTGAATGAGAAATATCTGCTTATTTACATGTCTGCAGAACTCAACAGGGTTAAGCATGAACAATGTTTTGTGAGTCTCTGTTCCCAGTTGAACCAAAGTCTATATTACACATATACAGACCATTTGGTCCATTTCTCTAGTGAGGCCTGGAAGACACAAGCAACACGATGCCCGGTTGGATCTCAAATGGGGAAAACTTTTCTATTCCATGGCCTGGAATTATTTCCAGACAGGCTGCTCCAGGCGTCTAGGACAGAGGTCAGCAAACTACAGTCCTTGACTGTAGTTGTAGATCTGGGCCATTGCCTATTTTTGTCAATAAAGTTTTATTGGAACACAGCTACACCCATTCATTTAGGTATTGTCTGTGGCTGTTTTGTGCTACTGCAGCAGGGTTAAGTAGTTGCAGGAGAGACCACGTTGCCCACCAAACCTAAAATATTTACTGTTGGGCCCTTTATAGAAAACGTCTGCTGAGCCTGATTCTAGGAGAACAAAGTGGCGCGTGAGGATGTGGCTGGCAGGAGGGCCCCTCCCTTGGCACTCTGAGGCACAGGGAAGAAGGTGGTGTTAACAAAGGCTCCCAGAGCCATGCCCCAGGTGTGCCCAGTCCGCTCTGGGGCTCAAGCCTTGTTGAGGAATGTTCCCGGTGTTTGGCCACAAGACTGGAGTTTCCTAGCACAGCACTGGAAGGGACCGGCCATCTTAGAGCAGCTCTGTTGTCTCTCTCTGAAAAAATTGTAAGCAGTTTTCCTGAGATAGAATTCACATACCACCCAAATCACTCATTTAAATCAACTCATTGGCTCTTTACCTCCTTGGCCTGCAACTTTTTCCCTCCCTACTTCCTGAGGCTACGCTTGTATTCACTCGTCTGTAACTAATTCACTGAATTCATTCACACTTGGCTGTGAGTGATAACAGTGGGATCACCTGACTCACCCCCTGTTGTAACCTTTGTCTCAGTTGGGTTTTCCAGAAGTGGAGGCCGATACAGAGTTTGAGGGGCAGGGGAAGACGTTGAACAGTGAAGCAGATCCAGCAAAGCCTCGGGCAACCTAGCCCCAAGTAAGCAGGCCTAAGGTCCAAGTCTTTCTTTACACCCCCCTCCTCTCCTTGTCTGAGCCCCAGGGGAGGAGGCTCCCTGAAGCCGAGGCTGACCTGGAAGAGCTGACTTTGGAGACTGTCCTCGGCTCACACTCCACACAGCTGGGCAGTGAGTCCTTCCTCAGAGGGACCTAGGAGCCACATCTCCGTGTGTACCTGACCCTGTCACAGGATGCCATCGGCCAGCGACCAGCCAGCTCCTGCCTCCACTCTCCCGGGACCAAGGCTCTCACTTCCTACTGAGGCAGCCCACCTCCATTTCACAAGGTTCTACGTTCCCCCCTCCTGGGCTCAAAGCTAAAACAGGTGAGCACTTGTCTGGGTGCTGCCCTCCGGGGCTACATAAATTAAAAAAAAAAAATCATCCCCGTGACAACTGGGAGTATCCTCCTGCCTACCGCCTTCTCTGGTCTTTCTACCCAACCGATGTGAGATGCCCGTCCATGACCTCTGTCTGTAATGTGGGCTGGTAGACCAAGTCCCACTGAGGTGTGGTTCCCCTCTGAGGGCAGCTTTCCTGGGGTTGGGGGCCACAGAACTATGTCTTCTTATTCTGGGGGACACAGTCGAGTCATGCTGTTGACTTGGTTAAGGTTGACCAACATCCTCTGCTGTTCTTCCCAGCTCACCTAACAGCCAGAGCCGTTTTGCTGGGACTGGCTTTCCAGACCCAAATATAGAAACGTATCCTTGTCTTACTTTGTCCCAACTTTCAGGCTCTTCCCAAGGGAATGGGCATTTTAACAGAAAAGGTGTCCTGGTTGGATCAAAAGACCGATTTTTAGCCCCGGAAGCTCTGGTATCCATGAAAACGCCTGAAGACAGGTGTTTCAGCTCGAACAACTTCAGCATGAAGTACTTTGCTGGCGGGTCACTTTGTTCTAAGACTAGGGGATGAACATTTCTATTGTAAAGAACTTAGTTATAATACGGGAAAGAATGCAATATTTACGTGAATTTTGAAGGGAAGTAAGAGACTTCACAGTCATTTCGCACCTCCTTTGGGCAGCCGTTGGCCCACCCCAGGCCTCCTTGGAGCAAGGCTTACAGTCAGTCACTCTCCAGTTAGGGGGGTACTTGACGAGGACAATTGTCCACTCCAGGTAGAGATGGCCACGCAGGGCCAAGACACACAGACAAGAAAACCGACCAAGCAGTAACCAAACCTGCCATTCTAGTCTCTCAGAGATCAGTTCGTGGATGCCTTTGTTTTACGAAGAGTGAGAGGAAATCACTTGCTCAAGGTGACTGATGGGACCAAAGTCATGGTGCCCTGATTCTGGGTGGCACTCATGGTGATTAATATGGGTATTGCCAGGGAGGTGCCGATTGGGGTGTGAGGCTGGAATGTGAAGGTGGGAAGGAGCTTCTCAAGTTCTGTTCCAGGTGATTAGGAGTAATGGGCCTAGGCACAGATGGAGGCTTCCAGAACGGGAGCTGCTGGGAAATCCCTGTGCGTGATACGGAGATAGGTAGAAGATCCCTGAGAAAACTGACAGCAGCCATAAAGACATGGACTGGTCATAGGGAGCCTAAGTTGTTTGGTTACAACCCTGCAGTTGATTGGCAGGAACTACCATGGGCCATACATTTCTTGTCTCTACTGAGAAAATGGTCCTTCTCATTTTTCCAGCTTGGGTTATGTGCTCCTCTTTTGATTCAGGTTTATTAGTGTGAACAGCACGTTAGTTATGTGTCTAACACTGTTTTACAGTGTCCAAAAAGAACTGTAAACTATCCCTGACTATAGAGGGGCTTGTAGTCTAGGTGAGACATGATATACATGCAAGCTAGATAAAGAACATAGTATTTAACTGTGTAACAGAAAAAAAGAGAAATCTCCCTATGGGTTGTTCTAGCTTGTGTCAGCTGCCCTGGGGTTCACCCCAGATCTATTCTCTATGTGTAAAGCTAACAGCACAGCCACCTTCCATGACCTGAAGAAGAGGTCAAACTTCTTTACCAAGTCATTTCAGATGGTTGAGTTTCTTCCCCCAATCAGTTCTTACAAAAAACAAGGAAACTTTCCCCCAAGTCCCAGATGACCGTTTTCTTTGATCCTGTTCCTGGGGTGGATGGAGCTCATGACCCCATCATTTGGCAAACAATGAGGAAATCCAGTGGGACTGGGGTTTCCAAAGTCTAGGGCATAATCCCTGCCTTGGAGAAGAAGCTAGTAATCTAGCTAAGAGAAGGCTACCATGAATTTGAGAACAGTAAAGAACGAGGTGGTGGCTCAGATTGGGATTGGGAGAACAGTTCTTAGACGGGAAGGATGATGAGACTGAGGAATTAGGGAATCCTTCTGAAGTCGGGTCATTTGTACCCTGTCTTGGGGCACAAGGACAAGAATACCCGGCATGGAGTTTGGGGTGCATGTTTAAATGGGGGTCACTCAAGTAAATTTTGCAAAGGGACCAGTTCCTCTGCCCTCCCAGTTCCCCACCTGTGGTGTCTCCAGTGCCTAACAGCTGTATCACTCCCTAAAGTTGGGAAAAGTCTCCCCTACCAGCATGCCTTTTCTCAGACTGGCCAGCTTTGCGGCCTTTACTGGCTCTTTCCCTACAGTTGTGAGTCTCTGTAGCTTCCCTGGGCCTCAGTTTTTCCACACACAGAACAGACAGGAGGTTTATTCCCCTGCTCCTTTCTAAGAAGGTTGGGAAGATAAATGGCATAATAAGGCAGACCAATCTGACACAGGCCCGGTGAATTATTATGCAGGGAAACTTCCTTCAAGCCTTTCCTCGTCTGTCAAGCACGGCCATAAAGACTGCTGGAAAAAGAATTTCCGACAAGATTTTTTTCTCATTCATTCCACAAAAACGAACATTTTTGAGCCCAAAGAACAGAGGAAGGACAGCACGAGGCAAGTGTACGAGCGGGCGTCCTTGTCACCTTGGCTGAGTGCAGGAGCCCTTGGGGCAGCGGGGCGGTAGGGGCAGTCAGTGGAGGACGTGGCACTTGGAGCTGGCTGGGCTGCTCGGGCAGACCACAACCAAACTGGCAAATGCTTTTTCCAGACGCTGCAAACTAGCCTTTCTGGGCTGGAGAGTGCAAGACGAGCTGGAGGAGGGTCAGGGACCCTCTGAAGACTGATGTCCCCTTTCCAAAGGAGAGGCCAGAACTCTTCCAGGACGAGAGCCTGCAAGGAGCCAGGCTTTGGAAAAGTTGGCATGAGCTCTCCCTCTTGCCCCCGGGCCTGGATCTGAGCAGGGTCCTAGAATCTTGGCAGGAGACAGTGTTTTGATTGGCACTCTCTGGCGTGGAGGAGGAGGCCGAGCAGGGCCGGACATCCTGCGCCAGTTTGGGAGGGCGGGGAGCGCCGTTCAGTCCCGAACCCCGAGCACACATGGACCTGTCGCTTTTATTCCGCACAAAAGTGCTGGCTCTCAGGTGAGCACCAGACGTGGCCTTAAAGAACGCACAAAAGGAACATGAGGCTTCCACAAACAGAATCCCGTGCGGCACTGGGCTTGGGTGGAGTGGTTGTCCTCGGCCGTCCTCTGCCGGCCTGAATCCATTCCAGCCACCTTCCTGGTACAGAAATCAGCCACTGGGGCTGTGCGCTGCCTCCCAGCGTTGGATTTGGAGGGCTGATGGGCTGATGGTCTCTTCTTTCCCTGAGCCTAGAGAGGGCCAAACAGCATACAGTTGTGACAAATACCAAGGATTGGAAGTTGGTCCTGGAATAAAGTCCTTTCTAGGTCACTAAATGGCATAGGCTGCAGGCGATCGATTCCTTCCCCGGCTGGCTAATTCTAAGTTTCCTTTTAACTTCAAAATTCTAAACAGGGATGTTCCAAGTGCAAATGAAGATTACATTTTTTATTATTTATTTATTTATTTATTTATTTATTTATTTTTAAAGATTTTATTTATTTATTTGAGAGAGAGAGAGCGAGAGAGATCACAGAGGGAGAGGGAGACTCAGACTCCCCATTGAGCAGGGAGCTCGATTCGAGGCTCGATCCCAGGACCCTGAGATCATGACCCCAGCCAAAGGCAGATGCTTAACCAACTGAGCCACCCAGGTGCCCCGAAGATTATATTTTTAATATGAGCAGGGGGTTGTCAACGATCTCCAGTGAAGGGAATGTTTTCTCCAGTCCGTAGACATTTGATTTCCCTTAAACTTTTTATCTATATGATAGATAGTTTAAAGACCGTTCTAGTTGGAGCTGGGCAGATAGACACCCACTCGAACTAGTTCAAGGACAAAGGAGGTTTACGGGATCCCATCTAAGGTTAGGGAAGGCCTTGCGGAGGCCGGAGCCTGACACTGGAGATTCCCTGGGATGCAAACTGCCTCCCGCTCTCTCTACTAGAAGCTTCTTCTGCTGACCGGGAGGACCCACTCCCTCATATATATCATGGGGCTTTGGCTCATCAAGTGCTGACTTTGCCCTCCACTTTCCCTCGAACCCGCCTTCCTCCCCGACCGGCTGCCCGATGGACAGACACAGCCGTGGGTCAGGCGTCCGTCTTTGGTCTCATTGGCCTCCGTGGGAAGGGAGAGTAATGTGGCTCCTGGTCTGTGGACTGGGAAGCTCTTCTAGAAAGATCTGGGATGGGGCACACAGAAAACCTATCCAGGATAGGGACCTCTTGGCTGCTCGGCCCCACCCCACACTGGACCTCATCTCTCCAAGTGGCTCCTGGGAATGCACATTCTGTGGTTTTTCTCTTTCTCCGGTGGTTACTTTGATGGCTCCTTTGATGGACTTCTCCTGCTGCCTGTCTTAGAGGTTTGGAGCTCCCCAAGCTTCTGTCCTTGATCATCTTCCTTTTGCTAGGTCCTCACTAAAGGACCTCAGTAAGGGACCTACTATGCGCCAGCCACTAGGGAGACAGAGGAAAACAAGATGCAGCCTCCGCCTGCCCAGGATTTACAGCCCAGCGAGGAAACGGAAAGTAGCACAGTTCCATGACTACAAGTCCGTGATGGGAAGGGAGGAGAGGGTCACAGGAGCCAGTGGCAGCGGCCTGAACACACCATCCACCAAGGCCTTTTTCAATCTGTTTCCAGCTCCCGTTCTTTCTTGAACTACAGCCGGGCATTTACCACTGCTTACTAGCCAACTCCAACTACGAATTCTTGAGTTCTTTTTATTTTGGGGGGGGGGTTGGTAAGGAGGGGCAGAGGAAGAGGGAGAGAGAAGAGACAGAATCTTAAGCAGACTCCACATCCGGTTTGGAGCCTGGAGCGGGGCTGAATTCCATGACCCTGAGAACATGACCTGAGCAGAAATCAAGAGTCAGATGCTTAACCAACGGAGCTACCCAGGTGTCCCCTTCACCGGCAAGTTCTGGTGCAATCTTAGATCTAAACATATCCACAGTGGAAATAATTGTACCCTACCTAGAGCTATTGTTAATTAATCCAGTATGGCTTATTAGGTACTAATATTGACACACCCTTCCCATCTGTAGGCTACGTACCTGGGGGTCCTTTGACTCTTCTTCTTTCTGGTCGCCCCGTTCAGTTAGTCACTAGATCTTAGCAAGTATCCCTTAGAAATGTCTGCAGGACACAGGCCCTCTCTCCAGCACCCCCCTCCTTTTCTTTAAAAGCGCATTGTCTCTTCTCACCAGTGCTCTGGCCTCCAATGGGGGTCCTCAGTTGGGTGTTCCCCACGTCCCCCTGGTCTGTCGACCACACACCTTCCACAGTTTTCAGCATATAAAAACTCAAATCTTAATGTTTTGCTGATTTTCTAGCCTTTTCCCTTAAAAAAAAATCAACATTATATCCAACGTCAGTTTTTCAACGTAGATAACCAATGACCCCAACCGCATTTATTTATGGCGGGTGACAAATATGTCCAATGTTGGCCACATGTTGGGGTTCCATTTGTGTATTGACATATCTCTCTCTGGGCCCTCTAGTTGTTTCTATTGGTTTATTTCTTCAGTGTCAACAGCACACCTAATTAATACTGTTTTCTGTAAAATCTTAATATCTGGCAAAGGAAGTCCCTGCCAGTTTGTTATCCCATTGTTCAGTTGTCTTGGCTATTCTTAGATCATCGTGTGTGTCTGTGTGTGTGTGTGTAACATGAATGTTTCCTCGATTTTGGAACAAGTTATGCTAAATGAGCACAAACAATTCAGAAGATTGAGCATAGATGACAGAGCGGTGACATTTCAAAATATCAACCAGATTATAAATACTGACCCGCGCTATTGTTCCGTGTCTCATTAGCTGGGAAATACCTTCTCCTTGTATGGAACTTTCCACTCTTTCAACCTGATGGAATGGTAAGGGCCGATATTATTTCTACCATTTTATCTTTTAAATTTTATTCTAATCAAAGTCATACATAGGCATGGTCAAACTGTTTTACGTGCTTGGCCCACTGTCCTTCCGCGCCACAACTCCCTCCCTAGGGACATTCATTCTCAGCTCTGATTATTTGGGTATTTATTTCCACATCTCTAAATAATGTCTGAACTTCTATTGCTACCTCGTAATTTTTTTTTCAATTTTAATCATTACGTTTTAACCATGAATCTACTGGGGATGTCCATGCTCCCTCCCTTTCCCAGCCCCTCGGTGTGGGGTGTGGTTGTGGCCTCATTTTGGCTAGATCGGCATTTGAGGTTAACCTGAATCAGACTGTGTGAAAATCCGGTAGTAAGTCACGAGGACTTTTCTATCCACACAACTTCTCGTTTCTCCTGGAGATAAAGATGATCCTGGGGTTTTGTTTGCATGGCTTTCTATCTACACGTATGAACGCGATTGTGAAGGTTTCAGTGGTTGTCTGATCTCCGCTTCATAAACATCAGCTGTTCAATCAATTTCATCGGTTGAGAAGATTTTCCTGGAGATTTCTGGTGTGCTCCAGTGTAGCCCGCAGCCTCTGTGTCTGGTAAACAGCTGGTGTCTTGGGCCCGTCCATGACCGGGGTAATCTGTCTCTCGTGGTGGATCTCCCGAGTCCCACTTCTTCTGTAATTCCTGGTTTGTTTCCTGGTTTGGGGACACGTGTCCTCTAGTAGCTTCTCGGAGAGGGGTAGATGGGAGGTAAATGTCTTGGGATCTGCCACATCTGAAAATATCTCTCTTTCCCTTCCTAGTTGATTGCTACTTTGGACAGTGGCCCAGTCCTAGGTCTGTAGTACTTACCTTCAGAATTTTGAAGGCATTCACCATTATCTGTAAGCTTCCAACAGTGCCATGGAAAACTCCAAAGCCATTTTGATCTTTGTAAACTTGTAGGATTTTTTTAAAAGATAGATCTAGTTATTTATTTATTTGAGAGAGAGAGAGGAGAGAGAACGCATGAGTAGGGGGCAGAGGGAGAGGGAGAAGCAAACATTCGGCTGAGCAGGGAGCCCAACGTGGGTCCCGATCCAGGATCCTGAGATCATGACCCAAGCCAAAGGCAGATGCTTAACCTACTGAACCACCCAGGTGTCCCTCCCCCCTTTTTTTGTAGATGGTGTTCTAAAATTTCACAATGATGTCTCATCCATTTTGCTAGACACTTGGTAGGTCCTTGAACTCTATAAATTCAAGTTCTTCAATTCTGGGAGATTCCCTTCTTTCTTCCCTCCCTTCCCCTCCTTTCTCCTCCTCTCCTCTTCCCTCCTCTCCTCTTTCTCCTCTCCTATCCTGTCTCCTCTCCTATCCTCTCCAGTTTACTACATTCCTCTCCTCCCCTTCCTTCCTTCTTTCCTTCCTTCCCTCCCTTCCTTCCCTCTCTACCTCCCTTCCTCCTTCTTTTCTTCTTCCTCTTCCTTTTGATGATTCCTCTCCACCCCGCCCCCCTCATCTCCTGCTGGAGCTCCTACTGCGTCCGTATTGTGACTCCTGGACTCATTCTCTACTTTTCCTCCCTCTTCTGTTCTCCATCCTTTCTCTTGCCCTCTCTCTTCCACTTTGCGTTCTATTCTTCTACAGGATTTTTCATTTCCACTCTGATGGTTTTAAGCTCTCCAGAGCACTTGTTTTGTTTTCTGAGTGCTCCTTTTCCTAAGGCCTCTTGTTGCCCTGTGGCTTCAATATCTTTTCTTCTATCTCTGAGGATATTCATTGTAACACTGTAAGTGCTTTTTGCCCCAAATCAACTTTGCTTCTTCTCAGTTGGTTTTTTCCATATGTTCATCTGGCCTTTCTCTTTCCTGTTGGTAGCTTTCCTTATGGGTTTGGAAATCTTTGTGCAGTTAGGGAGACAAAAAGCCTGGTTGGAAGCTCTGGGTATGTGAATGCAGACTGTCCTGAGACAATCAGGTTAGATTAGATCTCCTCCTGGAGACTTTCAGTACCAGCATCCTTAGGTTTTTCTTTCGGGGCTCACCAAATTGTTTCTTGTCTTGAGGGTGACTGCCTGGGCTCCGTGGTTTCCGGGGAGGCCCAGGAGGGCTGTGATCTCAGCCTCCTGTGCCTGCAAACTTGCTAATGCTCCGGCTTTTAGGACAAGAGTCAACTCTGCCCAATCAGGGAGCCTCCTGTTGGGTCCTTTCCGGAGAAGAAACTTGCACACCTACGGCCTGGATGGGCAGGCAGGGTTTGCTGTGCACAGCTGAGAGGGAGTCTGGGGATCTCTGTCGCCTACAGACTTTCAACTATTTATTTTAGCCCTGTTTTCATCTTGATTTCCAGTGATAACTGGTTCTACCCTTTCCCGAGCCCTTGGATAGTTCTAAAATTTAATCACATTGCTTTTTGGTTTTCCCCACTGTTGGCCTAGAACTCTGTTTTCTCAGATCTACCGAGTTGCTAAGTTATTTATTACTCTCTCATCTGATTTTAGCTTCCAAAATTTTGTAGCTAGGATTCTGTCCCATTCCCTGATTCTTTCTTTTTACTGTCACTTGGGAGGGGGTGGGATTATGAGAGGGAGTAAAAGTGGAAGCACAGGATCAATCCACTCTCTTTACCTTTAATCCTCTTTTTCTTCTCTGATTTTTCCTTAATACATTTTCTATCTTATGTGGTAAACTACTGTTAGGTGTCTTCCTAAAAATCTATCTTATTCCCTCACTTATTCGTATGCATTTTAGGATCAGGTCATTAAGTCACATACAACAACAACAATAAAATGAAAAACAACCTTGGAATTTTTATGGAAATAAAAAAATTCATATACTACTTTGGGGAAAATTGGTATTTTTTTTTAATTTCTTTATTTTATTTTATTTTTATTATTTGCCCAAGGGGTACAGGTCTGTGAATCATCAGGCTTACATCTTTCACAGCATTCACCAAANTTTTTTTTTTAATTTTATTTTTATTATTTGCCCAAGGGGTACAGGTCTGTGAATCATCAGGCTTACATCTTTCACAGCATTCACCAAAGCACAAACCCTCCCCAATGTCCATAACCCATCCACCCTATCCCTACCCTCCCACCCCCCAGTAACCCTCAGTTTGTTTTATGAGATTAGGAGTCTCTTATGGTTTGTCTCCTTCCCCATCCCATCTGGTATTTTTTATACTTTTATATCTTTCCATCTATTTGAATTTATTTCAACTCATCTCTCACTCTTTTCTTTTTTTTTTAGAGAGAGAGAGAATGAGAGTGTGTGAGCAGGGAGGGGCAGAGGGAGAGAGAGAATCTTAAGCAGGCTCCATGCTCAGTGTGGAGCAGGAAGCAGGGCTCAATCTCACGACCCTGAGATCATGACCTGAGCTGAAATCAAGAGTTGGCTGCTTAACCGACTGAGCCACCCAGGGGCCCCTCAATTCATCTCTAATGATTAATAAGAATTTGTGTGGCCAGTTGCTTGCAAAGATGGTCATAGAGCTTGTTTGTATTTAAAGATGCAGAACCCTTTGCAATGTGACTTTGCCAGCCCCTCCTCCCTTCCATCTGGGCTGGACTTAAAGTTTGCTTTGATCAGGAAAATGCAGAGGAAATGCAGTCATAGTCTTCAATGCCTGTTCCTCCCTCGAGAAGGCTTGCAGCTCCTGCTTTTTCCCTCTGGGAACTCTTCCACTGCCATGTGGCTGCACAAAGGGGGCCCAGCCAACTCCACTTCCAATCACCAGGGACGTGAGGGAGGTCACCATACAGTGTGCAGCCCACGGAGACCAAGCTGACTGTGGCTGCAGCAGTGACCCCAGGTACCACCAGCAAAAGAATTGGCCCATCTGAGCCTCGAGCAGATGACGGGCCTGCAGAATCATGAGCAAAGAGATGGGGATTGTTTTAGAGTCCATGGTTTAGGATGGTTTGTTTCACAGTGACGGGTCCCCACTGAGATCTATGCACTTCTTTGTGAAGATCTTACACATTGTTCTTCTGTCAAATGTAGCCGTATGTTCCTCTTACATTTCCTTGCACGAATGCATGAGCTCTCTTTCTCTACTATATTGTCTAATCGACTGTAACTGATTTCTAGAAATGCATTAATTTTTATATGTTGTTTTTTTATATGTAACACATTTCCCAAACTTTCTTATTTTAATAATGTGACAGAGTCTATTTGTCTTCCTAACGAAGTTTTCTCCAATTCCGGGCTTGCCAAGACTTCAATCTCTTTATCATGAATGACCACTGATATATATTTAATTGATGTACTTAATGGTTTCCAGCATTAACATGAACATATCAATTTTCTCCTGCAGTTAGTTCATAGAGTGTAATACATAAAAAGATTTTCTGCTGTTAAACCATCCTTATATTCCTGGATTAAATCCTACTTGGTTATGATATATTTTTCTTGATACACTGATATATTCAACTTTTTAATTAGTTCATTTAGGACAATTGTACCAAGTTCATCTGTGAGACTGATTTTTCCTTTCATTATTTGCACCGTCCTTGTTTGCTTTTGTAATGAGGGTCCTACCACCTTCATACAATGAATCAGTTAGTCTTTATCTGTGTTCTGAACGAGTTTGTATACAACAGGAATTGTCTGTTCTTCCAACTTTTGACATAATTTGTGTAGAACTGTTAGGCTTGTCATTGTGTCTTCTTCCTTCTCCTCCTTTTTTTATTTGGAAATCTTTTTAGACTAAGAAAAATTGCAAAACAAGACAGAGAGCTCTGATACACCCTTCACCCAAGCTGAACCAGATTTTTTTTTTTTCCTGGAGAATTACAGTCAGTCTGATGGCACTGCCTGAGGGAGGGAGGGTCCAGCGAGTTTCTTTAAGAAGCTCATCCCCCATCCTCATCGTCTTAGATCCTCCTCAGCCCTCTCAGGTCTTATGGAGACTTGGGCTGTGTGACTACCTGGGTACAAGGTGCAGGTAACGAGTAAGAAGCCCAGCACGTTACCAAGCGTTTCCCGAGAACCTTCCACGGTGCCACCCCTGGGCTCTGAGTGGGCTGCCAAAAAGATCAGGCCCAGTCCCCCGCTTCACGGAAGCTGCCCTCTGCAGACCTGGGCTCAAAGCCTGATGACACAAGGTGGAGTTCAAACTATGCTACCTGGAGGGAACTGATTCGTGTTAAGAGATGAGGGGTGACAGTTAGATCAGCCGCTATTGGACAGCTGGATCGTAGAGCAGGAGGGTGGTGGGGGGCGATGGGGTCAGGAGGTGGGG
>LNAC01000015.1:3198698-3218647 GCA_002007465.1 Ailurus styani | reverse complement strand
TGGGGTCAGGAGGTGGGGGGGCGGGGGTAGGGGAAAGGTCAGGTCATGACTACCCTCAGGGGCAGGCAGGTGGGTTCCCACATGGAGGAGTGGGGAGCACCAGAGGACAGAATGCAGGGGTGAGAGGTGAGGGGTGTGTGTGGGGGAGGGAAAGATGATGACATGGAAGGAGTGACAACAGTGAAAACAAACTTTCCCACCGTACAGTTGTGCCCAGGGTCAGCCCAGGGCCTGTGAGCCATCTGGCAGGACCTGCAATTTCACTCCCATGAAATTGTCTCCTTTCCCTTCCCTTCCTTCTTGCCCTTACTCCCGCCCATGGGTGTGCGCATGATGGCACAGTGCAATTTACAAAATTAGTACATTCCGGCAGACCCCACCCCGTGCCGCCTCCCCGGTGGCCCTGTGATTTCATGGGTGACGTGTTTGGCAGGGTCCCTGCAGCCCACGCGCTGCTGAGAGAAGTCAGAGCCCTTAGGGCTGGAAACCCACAAGGGTTATGGATCCCCTCCCCTCTCCTTCCCCAGCCTCAAGTCATCTGGGGAGCATTTTTATGGAGCACCCAGTGCGCACGGAGGTGACACTGGGGAAGGGGGGCTGCATGAAGGAGTGGCCGAGGTCTGATCAGTGTCCTCCAGGTCTTCCTGGACCTTTCTTCTCCAAGAGGCTCCTGTGTATTGAGTACTTTCTAGTTTACAAAGCACTTCCCCGTTGAACCTCACCCAATGTCCCTCTAGACAACGCAGGGAGGATCTTATAGACCCCATTTCACAGGTGAAAGAACCAAGCAATCTACCCACCATCATGTTGCTGGTGAGGAGGAAGCTCAGGAAGGAACTGTGGATCTTCTAGTTCTAAACTGAGAGCTGTCATGTCTCCGAAAGGAGCAAATGTTCAGACCCTGGTCTGAATGGTCGTCACACTCCTACCATATCAATCTTTTAGAAAGCTGCATTTCCTTCACCTCACACTTGGGCTTTTGGTATTTCTTAAGGAAAGAAATGGAAAAGGTCAAGCAAGCCATAAATAAGGGCTGGTGAGCACGAGGAAAATAGCCATGTGCTGGCCTCTCTCTGTCTCTCTCTCTGACTCTGTATCTCTCAAAGTCCTTCCATACCCAGTATTTCAGGGGACTTCTGCGACCCGCAGGGGACGAGCTGACAATCACCGAGCCCTTACCCTGTGGCAGGCCCTGTTCTGCATGCCTCACTCCTATTACTTCACTGCACCCTCAACAACCCAGTGAGGTAGGCACTTAATTATCCCCATTTTGCAGCCAAGGGAACAGAGATGGTGAGCCATCTGCCCAAGGTCACACAGCTAGGAATTTGGGGAGTCAGAATTTGAAACCCAGGTGGTCTGCCTGCAGGGCCCAGGCCCACAGTGTCATGGAGCAATGACCAAGAGAGGGAGCATGAGAGAGAGGAGAGGGGAAGGGTCTTCCTTGAGGCTCCCTACTTGGCCCCAGAAACTGGGGCTTCATCTGGCCTCTGTGCACCAAACTCCTTCCCTCCACACCATAGCCAGGAGTAGAGAGTGGAGTGTGTCTGTGGCAGTCTCTTGTTAGGGCTTCACACAGTGGGGTTCAAAGGCTTAAAGATGTCACAGAGAGACACAGGCATTGGTAGAAATTTTCCCCCTAGATTGGGTCACACTGTCCCAACCATTCACTAAGGCCTAGAATGTGGCTTGCCCAGCCCTAAGTGTGTGGGATTCGAGGAAAATAAACCAGCGTCTACCCTAATGCGGTTTATGTGGGAGGTAGGAGAAGAGGCCTCCCCAACTCACCGAGTCTTTCTTTCATTCCCCGGCTGCGTATTGAACTTGCCGCGTGCCACACTGCCACACGCGGTCCAGACACCTGACGCTCCCCAGCGAACAGAAGACAGGAGCGAGGCTGCACGACGGACTTCACTCAAGCGGGAGACAGAGCCTAAAAACAAGTCGTAAGTGAGTCATTATGTCAAGTGTGTAAGAGGCTGATAAACACTCTAAGAATAGAGTGGGGTCGTTAGAATAGAATAGAGAGGGCCAGACAGGGGTTTTTAGTGGAGGGGTCAGGTGGGACCTTGCTGAGATGTCACCCCCTGATGAAACCATGTGAGTGGACCCCTTCTTTCAGGGTGTGATGGGGGTTGGGAATTTCATTTTAAAATGTCTAATATGGTTCTTTCGTTCCTAGAAAATGAACTCACTTAGACCCTTTGGGGGACCCCGAGTTGGCTTTTGGACACGCTTGTGTTTGAGACGCTTGTGGGCCCTCCTGGTATAATGTCTGGGAGACAGCCAGACATCGGGTCCTCGGCATCAGAAAGGAGTTGGGGCTGGAGAGGCAGACTTGGGGGTGTCAGGACAGGAGCTGGTCAAGCCACCCGGGGAGAGCCTGCAGTGTGAGGATGCCACTGAGGAGGGCGGAGTGCGGAGAGACCCGTTCAAGTTCATGCAGGTGGAGGCGGGTGTGCAGAAGGGCAGGGTTGGGGACAGCCTGAGAGGGAGGGACCAGAGAGGTAGTGGTGGTGGGTGGAGTCCTGGAAGTGGACCAGAGAGCAGGGCTTGAAGAGGAGGGAGTGGCGAGGGCACCATGGCATTGGGGGCCTTGCAGGGGGCTGAGCGCTTCTGGAGCTGTCAGTGGGAGCTGTCTCTGCAGAGGGGCGGGGCAGGGCCAGAGGGACAGGGCAGGCCAGAGGGCCGGGAGGTGAGGGCGGAGTCAGCAGGTGGAAAGAGGCCCTTTGGGGAAATTTCCCTGGGTGGAGTGCAGGAGAGATTAGGGGGTGACAGAGATTCCTCTATGTTCATACACCCAACAGGAAAAGCTACCGTGAGTGGAAGGAGTGTGGAACATCCAATAGTGAGTACGGTTGGGAAGCGTGTTTAAGGAAGAAGGTGTAGGAGTGGTGATGGAGGTTGACGGGGTGGGGGGGCCGGGGGGCAGGAGGAGACACGCGAGTACCCTGTGATGCTTCAGATCCCTTCGCATCCGGTCAGGACCCTACGACAACGCTGTGAAACAGACAGGATCAGGTGTCCGTTTCCCAGATGGGCAAGGAGGGCGCAGGTAGGTTCTGTGTTTGCCCCAGGCCACACAGGGGGACACCTGCAATTTCTGATTCTTTGTGCTGTGCGGGATGGATCCCTCACCTTCTGAATTTCTTCCTGCATTTTCCAAATGCACCTTGGACCATACAGGTGCCTTCCAGCCTCCAAGATGCCTTGAAAATGAACGCTTGACACAGTGAGCGACTTCAGGAGGCTGGACGTGGATTGATCCCAATTGACAAGATCAGCCTGAGAACCATGAGCAGGTGAGGATGAGGAGACCACATTTCTGCAGTATGGATGGCAAGGGGGCTTTCCCAGGAGCTGGCACACCTCACCAGGGGCCCCTAATTCATTCCACTAGTGTCTGGTGAGGGCCTCCTGTGTGCCAGGCTCTGCCTCTGGGGGAACTGAGAAGGGAGGCACTGGGAGTGCTGGAGAGCCTGGAGGCCCGTGAGGGCCGTGGAGTGGGGAGGTGGGGGCAGTCTCATTGGGTGCCATCCATGAACCAAAGGCGAGAGCCCTGGGCTGGGGGTCCAGACACCTGGTTTCTGATCTTGGCAGGGTGGAAGACTTCCTGAATAAGCTTGCCCCTCAGAATCTGCTTGAAGTAGTGCTGCTCAATAGCCAGTGGCTACCGTATGGGTCAGTACAGCTGGAAGTACTTGGTGACCTTCTAGTGACCAAATTCAATGCCTATGTTTGTGTCTGGATCTCACTTCCTGTCCATGCAGCATCCTTGCCCCTCTCCTAAAAACCACATCTTGTCCCAGTCCTTCCCCTTTGCTCCTCTAACTTCAGGAACCTTCCACACGCTTACAACCCACAAATCTGTTTCTCTCAGACTTCTTTCCTGGGCTTCTGACCTAATTTCCAAATACTTTTTGGATGTCTCCACCATAATCTCAAAATAAATATGTCCCAAGATAAGCTCATTATTTCTCCCCCTTTTCCATACCCCCTTCAAAAAAATATCATCTTTCCCTATTTCTGGGTTAACAACTGGGGAGGGGTGTGTTCTTAAAATGCTTCCTTACCCTCTGTGTGTAATAGATCACCAAAACCTATTGAGTCCAGGCCAGGTCTTCTCTTGAAAGCATCCCTTTCTCTGTATTTTCACCGTTCACACTATTATATGTGTAGAGCTGGCTCAACAAGCTGTGGGTCCCGTGCAAAATGGAGGGCTCCAGGGTGGTGGTGGGGGGTAGGGAATCAGTCTCCCTTCTCATGGGACTCACCCAGCCATAGACTGATGGGTAACCCCTAAGGAAGTGCAACCAAAGAGGAGCTCCATGCCTGCACTGGGGGTAGGCAAGAGGCCCCTGCTGACTCACCCCAATGTGTCATGGCATCCCCAGCCCTGGGACAGTGATTGGCCACTGTTCTGCCCTAGACTGAGACACCAGGGGACATGTGCCCAACCCTGGACCTCCCTGAGCTTGTCTTGGCCTCCAAAGCGGATGGAGGGTAAAGCAGAATGTGAACCCCACCACCAAAGAGATGGGGGTTAAGTGATGGGGTGGGGGAGGGGAGACTGGGTAGAGCCCGGAGTGCCAGGGGGCTTGGAGTCAATGGCCGAGAACCTGTCTTAAGGAGGCAGTGGGTGGTGGGACTGCTTGGGACCAGGTCCTTAGTACATCTCCATTGCCCTGTGGACTCTAGTCACAAAACACAAAGTCAAAGATAACAGGGTCAAGAATTTCAAGATGGTGCCCTCTGAGCATTAAAACCGCACTTACAAGGCCCATCCAAGTGTGGAGTCCTGGGTAGGTGCTCTGGTCTGGATGCCCCCCTGCCCATGTCCGGACTCCTTGGGCTCACTGTCAGTCTCAGTCACTGTTCATCTTGCTCTTTGTTCTTTCTGAACTACTGAAAGGAACCAGACCCAAAGGAAGTTCTTAACTAGAGGCTGTAGTTACATAGGGGTCGTATTTGGAAATGCATCAGGTGTGTGATGCGGTCACAATGTTGGGAAGTGCCTGTGAAGTTCAGCAGGCAGGGGTTAGAGGTGCACGTCCTTCAACAGTCCCCAACCAGATGGCAACAGCGCCCCCCACAGAACCATTGCCCCCCGATGCTGCGATGTCCTGGTCCTCTGGTACGTGCTGCTCCTTCCCGGGATGCCTGTTCTGGGCTCCTTGCCATACATGAATCCTTAGCTATTCATCCCAAAGCCTCCCACGGTCCAATCTCAGAAGCAGAACCCATGACTCCTGCATGTCTACCGTCCCAAGAGTCCCTATTTCATTGTGCCACCGTCACTGACCCACACGTCTCCTCCCTCACAGCTGCTGTCTCGTGGAGAGCTTCAGTCTGGGAGGAAAGAGCCCAGGATTGGAGAGGAGGGCCAGCTCCTGGCTGCAGTTCTCTTCATGCCATCCACGAGCAGGGAGGACCTGGTAAGTCGTTTCTCCCCTCTGAGCCTTCCAGCTCTGAGGTTCTATTCCCCGCATTCCACCATCATCAGAAAGCCCTCAAGTGCTTCTCTGCAAACAACACTTCAACGGGTACCATAACCTTGATGGATAACACCACATCCTCGCCTTCATTTCCTCTGTCTTCCCTCCACCCCATCCAGCCTTGAACTGAAGATGTAAATCATCTTGGCTTTCTCCAGGACACACACACTTCTAGGAGGAGAAGGAAGATGGGAAAGAGAGGAGGGTGCGAATTAGCATTCAAACCTGTTTTAAAAAAATTATTATTGTGATAAAATATATGTAATATAAACTGCAACATTTTAGCCATTTGAAGATGTATAATTCAGTAGCATTAAGCACATTCCCAATGTTATAAGACTATCACCATGACCCATTTCCAGAACGTATTAATCATCTTGAACAGAAATTGTATACCTACGAAATCCACGAAACACGAATTCTCCATTCTTCCCTCCCCTCAGCCCCTGGAGACCACCATTCTACATTCTGTCTGTATGAATTTGCCTACTCTAGGAAACTTATGTGAGTGGAATCATTCAGCATTTGTCCTTTGGTGGCAAACTTCCTTCACTCAGCATAATGTCTTCAAGATTCATCCATACTGTCGCGCATGTCAGAATGTCCTTCCTTTCGAAGACCGAATCATCTTCCGTTGTCTGTAGAGATGACACTTTGCTTACCCATTCGTCCATAGATGGATTTTGGGTTGCTCATTTGGGTTGCCCACCTGTTCTTTTTAAACAAAAGTGTTTCTAGGTAACCCATTTGAGTCTGGGGCGGAGGGAGTGTCTTGAGAGAAGAATAAGCATCAGTCTCCTAGGTCGATGGGATCTCTCAGGAGCCTCCCATGTCGGGAGCGACTGAATCCAGGAGGAAACAGGGGGACAGAGCAGGGGGGCAGAGGGAGTGGTCCATGGGGGCTCCAAGGCAAAGTGCTGTGGCTTCAGGTGCAGGTGGGTGAGTGGAATGAGCAGGGTGAGGAAGAACCCTGGGGGTCTGGGTCTCAGCTGAAGGAAGGACAGGGAGGTGACAGTGTCCCAGGCGATAAGTAGAGAGATGTGGTGGTGACACTCTTGCTCTTGGTTAAGGAAAGGAAGGGGGCGGGGAGAAGGTTGAAAGGGGATTGAGTGTGCAGAGGACCGCTACATAATTGTCAGGGCCCAGTGCAAAATGAAAAAGCAGAGGGAAATGCAGTTTAGAGGGACTGAAGTTCAGAGATTTTTCCTTTCTTCTGCCATCTGTCTCAGCTTAGATTTTTTTTTTAAGATTTTATTTATTTATCTGAGAGAGAGCACAAACAAGCGGGGGGGAGGAGGAGTGAAGGAGGGAGGAGTGGATTTTGGGTTGAATGCAGAGCCTGACAAGGCACTTGATCCCACACCCTTGAGATCAGACCTGAACCAGTACCAAGAGTCAGACATTTAACTGACTGTGCCACTCAGGCGCCCCTCTTTTTCTATTTAATATTAAATATTAAAAAACTTTTTCGAGGTGCCTGGGTGGCTCAGTGGGTTAAAGCCTCTGCCTTCGGCTCAGGTCATGATCTCAGGGTCCTGGGATCGAGCCCCACATCTGGCTCTCTGCTCAGTGGGGAGCCTGCTTCCTCCTCTCTCTCTGGCTGCCTCTCTGCCTACTTGTGATCTCTCTCCCTCTCTGTGTCAAATAAATAAATAAAATCTTAAAGAAAACTTTTTCTATTTAATATTATAAATAAAAAATCAAACGTTTAAATTATTTGCATGAATTTTGCCATTCGTCTTTATATTGTGCCAGATATATATTCATTCATTCATTTACTATTTTTATTTTTTAAAATTTAAAAACTATTTTTATTTATTTATTTATTTAGAGAGCAAGTGGGGGAGGGGCACAGGGCGAGAAAGAGAGAGAATCTCAAGCAGACTCCTCACTGAGCATGGAGCCCAATGTGTAGGGCTTGACAGGGGAGGGGCGCCTTGATGGGGCAGCACCTTAATGGGGGGGGTGGGTTGATTGGGGGTGTCCCACGCAAGGCTTGAGCCCACGACTCAGAGATCATGACATGAGCTGAGACCAAGAATTAGATGCTTAACCAACTGAGCCACGCAGGCACCCCTGTTTCTATGAGTTTGACAAGACTAGAAGCATTCGTTCATGCACTGACAGATGCTTGGGTTATATCCACCTTTTGGCTGTTGTGAATAAGCAAAGACATTTATTTATTTATTTATTTATTTATCAAGATTTTATTTATTATTTGTCAGGGAGAAAGCGCATAAGCAGGGCGAGTGGCAGGCAGAGACAGAGGGAGAAACAGACTCCCCACTGAGTTAGGATCCTGATGTGGGACTCAGTCCCAGGACCCTGGGATCATGAGCCAAAGGCAGATGCTTAACCAACTGAGCCACCCAGGTGTACCAGCAAGGACAGTTAAAATGAAGATGTAAAAACTTATAAATAACTCTTATGCAAAATCACCAAAGTTACATAAGTCACATTTCACAGTTGATAGATACATGTATATTTCCTTCTTACCACCAACAGGGAAATACTGGATAAAACTAAACCCACAATGTTTGTTTCACGTTTGGAAAGGCACACCTACCTCTACCTTCAGTTTACTGGTTGGTGAGGAAGGACGAGAGGACTTTAAGGAAAGGGAACTTGGGTTGCTGTTTCTTTTCTTTCTTTTCATGTCATCATTTACATCGTAAGTGGCTGGCTAGTACAGAGAAGTAACAGGAGGAAGGAAAGGATGTGGTAGGGCTCCTTGGTCATTTGTGTTTCCTAGAAATACCATTGTCATCCTTCTGTATCTGAAGCAAGTCCTGGTTTGAACGGAAAGAGAGGCCCCTTGGGCCGTCAGGGCCCCGCTCACTCAGCTGTAGCCGTGTGGACACAGGATGTGAGCACGGAACTCCTGTGGGCCCACAATGTGTGGGAGTTGAGCCAGACTCAAAGGCAGGACAAGGTGAGGGCGTCATGGAGCCACATAGTGGCCATAGCCAACACTGCATGTGTGGCAAGGGGCGGAGACACCCATTCAATGTATCTCCTCTCCTGTGACCATGTTCCATTGTCCCGTTGGTCTTCACTCAGAACACACAAATTGTAGACAAAATTATTAAGAGTTCAAGACAGCGGTAGCACAGCAGTGAACCAAGTGAGGGCCCTTCTGAGCGTGGGGTCTTAGGTAATTGCACGGATCTTGGAGGGTGATCCGGTAAAGACCCACCTACAAGGAAGGAGGGAGGGAAGAGGGCAGGGGGAGCAAGAACCAAGGTGTATGCCGAAGAGTCCTTTCGAGCGCCAAGGCATGAGCAGAAAGAAGCAAGAAGACCAGCAAAATGAAGAAATGACAACCAACAGTTTATAGTAAGAATGGAGGCAGAAGTACTTCCAAAATTAGGTAGAAGAACTAGAAATCCAGGGCTTTCCAGGGCCATTCAGTGTGGTAGGACCCCTCACGCCTCAGTGAAACTTGAGTCCATTGGGGTTCTGCAGTGGAGCCCGTGAATGCTTAGGAAGTGGCCACGCACCATCCTTAAGAGCTGGTGGACTTACAGTGAGCATTTTTGTCTTAAAAACATGTATGCAAGGAGTGCCTGGGTGGCTCAGTCAGTTGAATATCTGGCTCTTGGTTTCAGCACAGGTCATGATCTCAGGGTCGTAAGATTGAGCCCCATGTCAGGCCCCACACTGAGGGCAGTACCTGCTTGATACTCTCTCTCTCCCTCTCTGTCTACCCCTCCCCTCTCTTTCTTTTTAAAATAAATACGCACATCTTTAAAAAATAAAAAAATAAAAACATGTATGCGATATGTTTTAGAAAGTTTTCTTTCCAACGTATATAATAATATGTATATATTTTAAGTTCCAATGACAGGAGAGTTAAGCTTTAAATCTCTAGAAACCTGCTTGTGTGGCATACCACAAAAATGAGAGGCTATTGTAGTTTTGACAGTCTGTAGACAACACTGAAATCTCCAGATAATTGCAGAGAGAAGTATTTGGAGAGCATGAGCTTTGTCTTCTATTGCTTTCAGTAACCGGTGCCACTTGGTTGAGATGCACATTGGATTGTTGGTAAATTTGTATTGAAGGGCTGTGTATGGCTTGGGGTGTGGGGGGGGATTCAAAGTGAACCTGGTGGGTGGCCTTGTTAATTCTACCTTCATCTAAAGTTGGTTTTTTTGAAAAGCTAATAGAAGTATAAAAGAGATCTCAAAACGTTAAGAAGTATGGCTTGCTTTGTGCTCTTCTGAAAATTACTAAATTGTTTCCATTAAATGTTAATTCTAACAAAATAGCCTTGAGTGAATGAATGAAAAGGTAAAAAAAAGGAGTTAGCAACTCTGTTGGTAATCACCTCGTCTCCGATTTCTCACCTTTAACATGAGTGTTTTAAACTCTATGATGCATTCCAAATTCAAATTCTGTGACTCTGGTAATATTTATAAATGCAATTAAGATGGTCACCGCTTGATAAGAGGAAATTAAATACACTTATGTAACACGGTAATGTATTTATTACCAGGTATTAAAACGAATACAATGGTGTTTAGACAACAGAAGAGTAGATGGCAGGCAGAGAGTAGGAAGAAGATCCATTCATTTCTTTAACCAGGAATTGCTACATGCCTATGGCTACCCCATGCTAGGCCCAATGTGGGTTAAATTAGAAGCTACCATCCTTAACCTCAAAACATATGAATAAAGCCATTGGACACAATGTTGTCAAGAATAAGACTACAGGAGAGAAGGTGGGTGCCCAGAGGAGTGGTCTCCCTGAGGGCCCTAAGGCATGTTGAGTTGGCACGATTCCTACTTATTGAGAGCCAGGGTGGGTGTATCTGCTCATCCACTCAATGGGAAGAAATATGGAATACTTTAATGAATCATTCATTCAGCAAAAATATTTCTTGAGCACTTATGAAGTGCCAGGCACTGTGCTAGGAACTGGAGATACAGAGAGGAGCAAATGGAGTCCTGTCCCCCAGTCGCAAAAGCCCAGGTGACACAGGTCAGGGCAGCATGGCAGTCAGCTGCAGGCTACCTGGCTACCGCCCACCCCGAATGCCTTTCCTAACTGGGGATGGCAAGCTTCCCATTGTATCTGAATGTGGCCTCAGCATCCTTCGTGACACAGCAACCAAGCAGTTGCTACCCATCAGTCAGACCTAGAACAAAAGATGGAACCTATTTGCTTCCTGGGCAACAAAGGACTGTAATCACACTGCACACATTTGCTACAGGAGCACAGAGGAGCTGTTGGCTAGTGCTTTTGGGGTGGGATTTGGGCGAGAAGTCACAGAGTGGATGGCAAATCAACGGACCTCAAAGGAAGAATGGATTCTGTAGGTTAGAAACCACCAGCTCCCCTTCCACTCCCTGCACTGTTGGCTGGCTTTTCTGCAACGTAGAGAGAAGGTAACGGTCCCTGGGAAACATGACTTCCTTTTCTGTAATGGTGGAGCCTATTCGGGGTCTCTCTGGTGGACCCTGATGGAAGGAGCAGACCCCTGGGAGGGATGGAGACTAGAGGCGGGTAGTGTGGCAGATCCAGCCTCTTGGAAGAAGTCCAGGTCGCTGGCCCAGCCACTGGGTTTTCTTTGGCAGAAGAATGTCCAGCCTCTTCATGTAGCTGGTGCCAAACAGGCCAGGCGCAGTGAGCTCATGGCATTCTCTGGGTCCTGGAGCTAGAGACTTAGGATGGAGGGAAGCGGAGGGCTGGAGATAGCTCTACTGGCTTGTGGTTTGCAGCAGGCAGGGCATGGGGCCAATGGAGACAGGAAATCTTCTGGGCTTTCAGACATTGTGTCATATGATTGTTTATTTGGGAAGAGGAAGCCATCCAGGGAGCACTGGACCCATCACCACTCCTGAGAGAGAAATCCAGCTGGCGCACGTGCTACCCTTCTCACCCACATGCCTGTGGAGCACGTGTCCATGCACACACACACACAGGCACACATCCCCTCATCTCCTGTCCCACCACCCCCAACCCTGTGCACACAGGTGAGTTGAGTTCACCATGTTCAGAGACCTAACAGAGCTCCAGAGCCCCATGCCTACATTTCTACTCAGATTGCGCTGCAGAGGGTCTCATTCGCCAGTGTCTCTTGGGCAAGTCGTGATTTGCTGAACCTCAGTTTCCCAATCTTTAAAATGCAGAAAGGAAAACTTCTTCCACCTGCCACCTGAGAAGACAGGCAGGAGTCAGGAGGAACAGAATAGCCCCATCCATATGATGAGTAACTTTTGTCCTTATATCAACCATGAGGCTAAATCCTTATGGAGTCACAGCAGGCCCTGCCTTGTCTCCATGGTCAGTCCTGCTGGACTCTTCCAGGCATTGAACAACCATCTCCTCTCCAATCCCACTGCCTCTGTCCTAATTTAGACCCCGGTTGCGTGCACCTCAGCCTCTGCAATGGCCTTCATCTCATCTCTAGGCACCATGCACCCTACCGAAGTGTTGGCTCTGGTCACATTTCTCCTCTCTCCAAGCCCCTGAGACTTTCTCCTTGCTGACAGACTGAAGCTCTAATTTCAAATTCCTCCCTACCTTTCCAGTTGTATTTTCTATTTTTCCCATATCAGTTGCCTCTGTTACAACCACACCAGTGGCTATTTCTACAACTAACTTTACAAATTCATACCTTTGCAGATTTGTTTCTTTGCCTTCATTTTGAGATGTGATTTTATCCGAGACTCATCACATCTGTCTAACCATGTGGAAAAACAACAGAGTGAGTTCCTGGCTCTGAATGAAGGAGCCTGATGAAAGTTTGGTCAAGGAGGGAGTCCCTGTCAGACCCTCACAAGTAGGATCCTGCCCCATCTTTGAGTCTAGGAGGCCCCCTGCTCTGGAGTACCTTCATCAGAATTTCCTAAATTCCTTCATGTGCATTAAATCAGCTGGGTACATGGCTCACAGTGCAGCCCAGAACCCTGATGTGTCCCAGGCCCTGTTTCTCCCCTTCAAGCCCTCACTGACCCTCTACTCAACGCATGGGGTAGACTAGATGTTCCAAAGAGCTCCAAGACTCACACCTATAGAGTCATCCCTGGGCTCTAACGGAGGATGGCCTGGTAAGTGGATACCTCCGACTGACAAGTGTGGTCTTTGTTTTGTGGATTTGTGTGCGATTGGTCCACCAAAAAGACATGCTGATTTGTGGTAGCTCTTCTGGATACAGGGTGAGTTTGGGGGGTCTAGGCTCCTGAGGGTCCACTGCTAACCCTTGGACTTGAGCTGTGTCTATAGACCTGCACATCAGCTCCCACCCTTATAGGCAATCAGTGCTGCTGCTGCTGGTGGTCTGTAACAGTTGGGGGACATGAATCTCATGGCTGGCATCCTTTATCGCCTGTATCCCCAACCCAGCATCCAGGGAAATCACCCTGTGTCCTCAGTAGGCTCCGCGTCACAGGGCAGAAAGTCCTCTGGGGGTGGCAGCGGCTTTTTGAAACCACTGTTCCAGAATGCCTATGGGCTTTTCTCATCAGTGTCCTCTCTAGTCTCTAGTTAATATGCAATGTCATGCTTTTCCAGATCAGTCTCATCCCATGTTGGACAAGGGATAGACATTCCTTGCATAAGTAGTTTCTCTTCTCATTCCACCCACAGGCTCCTGCTTTCCTGCCCACTGGCGGGAGTCTGCAGAAAGCAAGACATACTCGTTTTCTAGGGCTGCTGTAACAAATTACCGTAAAGTTGGTGTCTTCAAACAATAGAAATGTATTCTCTTACAGTTCTGGAGGCCAAAAGTCTGAAATCGAGTTGTCAGCAGGGCTGGCTCCTTCTGGGGGCTCTCAGTGAAAACCTGCTCAGTGCTTCTTTCTTAGCTTCTGTGTTGCCAACAACCTTGGTGTTCTCTGGCTTCTAGATGTATCATTCCAATCTCTGCTCCATCTTCACCTGGTATTACCCCTTGAGTGTCTCTGTGTTTCCAAGTCTCCCTCTTCTCATAAGGACACCACTCACTGGATTTAGGGCTCACCCTGATACAGTGTGACCTTATCTTAACTTCACCACATCTATAACAACCTTATTTACAGATAAGGTCACAGTCACAGGTTCCAGGTAGGCATGAGTCTTAGGGAGACACCTTTCAACCAAACCTACAGCAATTCAGTTAACAATGAAAGAGACCACATGCTAGGAATGCAGTGATTATAGCCTTAGGAGTTTAAGAGAAGACATAGGTGGAAAAATGTATTGTTTTAGGTTTATACTATATAATTCCAAATGGTAAATTTAACATGATCTGGAGATGAACGATGGCTCACATTTCCTGGCAGACTTTGGGTAAGACAAGCATGTGAGGTCCTCCTAAACAGAGCACAGTAACAGATTTGAGAGTCATTGGAAGCCAGTGTTTGGAGACCTCGGGATGGATGATGCAACGTCATGAGTCAACGGTATTAGAGAACTGCAGAGGCAAGAAGAGCTGTACTGTTTCAATACGTATAGGTTCTGAAGAGCCTTGGCATTATGACTAATAATGGCATCCTACCCTTTCTCAAGGTGGGGAAGATGAAATTAACTAAGAATGATGTATTTGGTGTTTGTGAGCAAGAAACAAAATGAAAAGGTGCATTTTTGGACTTGAACAGGAAGAGAGGGTGCCTGGACACTATGGGGAAAATTTATGTGCACTGATGAAACAATACATAAATATGTAGAGACCTCTTCTTTACCCATTATTCTAAACCTTCATCATTAAATCATTGTACTTCACATGGGCCAGGGGTTTTGTAATGCATTTTGAAATCCGGTTGTTTATGTGGACAGGCACTTTGCAACAAGTATTTGCCTCATGCCCTGCACATGCTGAATAAAAGCAGTCCTCTTTCATACAATCTCTGAGGGGAGTGAGGGCTCTCAATTAAATCACATTCTCAGGATAATTGCACAGCACCGACCTGGTGCTTGGCTAACTCAAGGAAATCCCATGGGGGTCCTAACTGATTTCCACCTGGGAATTCTCATGAGGGGAAGGAGGCAACAAGACAATATAATCTCAAAGGTGGGGGCAGGAAGAAAAAGTAATTATATAATAATATATATAATATACTATGTGATATATATATGTACTATATCATGCTAATTACAGAAAAGAAATACTATGGCATTTTGAAAAATTTGAGGTAATTAGCCAATTGTTTCTCTGATCCTCATAGATTTAGACAGAAGCAGCTCTGAGAATTGTCTTTGAAGATGTGTGTGGGAGTGTGCATGTGTGCACACTCGATTCAACAATTACTCGACACCTGCAACTCAGACAGTTGGGAAGATCTTGGAGGAGGCTGAACTTACCCGAGGACCTCCCCTGCCCTGACTTGCTCGGCTGTCCGGCCATGCTTGGAATGCCAATGGTGGTCATTGACCAGCCCCATTGGTAACACCTACCTACCACAACCCCAGAGTGTCACACAGATGTCTTGACTGACCGAGGCTCGTGGACTGTTGGGAAAATGATGGGATGGGGATCCCAGGGAAAGGACGTCCCCTGAGGTCAGGGGCTGGCTTTCCTGTGGAGTGTCATATAGCAGGGGAGAGGAACAAAGTTGGGGCCAGGTTAGAACTGGGGTGCATCACCAAGAGACCAAGTGGGGGTTGAATACCTGGTTGCTCTTCCCTGGAACATGGGGGAAGTCGTATCTCTTCTAAAGCTTTAAGTTGTCCGGTCTTACCTTTTAATTCTCTCAAGCTACCAGAATGTTTTTTCAGATCTGTTGGCCGTAGAGCTTTTGTAGGCCCTGCTATTGGAAACAATAGGTGGGTATGAGGGGTGTGGCCCACATCAGCTTCTTTTTAGGGCTGTTAGGGGCTGCAGCATTTTTTCAAGGGAGGCAGTGACTGGAGTTTTGGGCTGGGAGCTAGAGGGCAAGTTGGGCTATGGCCCCGCTGGGAGCAGCAGGAGGTACACTGGGCTGGGCATGGAGGAAGAACTTCTGGAGGAATGATAAATAGAACGTGAATATCCTCAATATTTTTTAGGGGAAGCTGGCCCCCCGGGAGGGAATGGTAGTTGTGTGCTTGGATTACACATGTACATTAAAAAGAAATCAAGTATTAAGGTATTTAAATTAACCATGGATTAATTAAGGTTACATCTGGTGGGCAATTACAGATGGGTTTTGATTTTTTCTCTATTTTCTTTGGTGCTGTTAAAGAAGAAATTGTTCTAATACTAGTTAAAATGGTATGGAAGACTATTTGAGACCATTGCAAAAGGTCTCTTGCTTTGGGGAAAGGCGTGAGCCTCGACAAGGACAGGTGAGGATTTGTAGCCAAGGAAGGGTGGGGTGGGGGGCGGTCAGTGGATGGAAAATTACTAACACCAAGGGTAGGTGGATTCTTGCTAAACTGACCTAACAGGATTCTTGCTAAAGTCAAGTCAGGGTGATCAAATATCAAGGGTGGGGGGATTCTCACCAAACTGACTTAGCAGGATTCTTGCTACAACTGGGTTTGGCAGGCTGAACACAGGGCCCAAGGGTGAGTCCTCGCCAGAAAGAGGGCTCAGAGGAACCTGTCTAGAGGTTGAGTAAGGAGATTGTCCTCGTTACCCCCTATGGACCATACATGTATGACCATTTAAAAGAAGAAATGAAAATAGATAAAATTTATTTTTAATAATAAGAATACTCTCCCAAGATATATGACTGCTGAATGAAATATACTATCCTGGATGGAATCCTGGCCAGAATTTATTTATCTTTCATTTTTGCCAGGAGTGAGATAATTGGTGATATCTAGGTATGGTTTAGATTAGATAATAGTATCAGAGGCAATTTCCTAATTTTAATTATGTAAGAATTGTTTGAAAACACTCAGTGAGGGATGGCTGAGTGGCTCAGTGGTTAAGCCTGTGCCTTCGGCTCAGGTCATGATCCCAGGGTCCTAGAATCAAGTTCTGCATTAGGCTCCCTGCTCAGTGCGGAGCCTGCCTCTCCCTCTGCCTGCTCTGCCTGCTGCTCCCCTGCTTGTGCTCTCTCTCTGACAAATAAAAGAATAAATAAAAAGAAAATACTCGTTGTAAAGCATCCAAAAATAAAGGACTGAATCAAATGCCACCTCTTCCAGGAAGTCCCTCGCAACTGAGACTGCATCTTGCCCACCTTACCTTGTGGTGACATGGACCACAGTTATCTTGTAATTCTCTCAGTTACAAGTTATCTTGTAATTCTCTCAACCACAGTTATCTTGTAATTATCTTGTAATTTCTTTCTCCTCTAGAGGCAGCACAGCTGGATAGAATGCAGGTGAATTCCTGAATTCACAAACCTGGGCCCCAATGCTGCCTCTGTCACTTCCCAGCTATGAGAACTTGGTCATGACTACTGCTACTGACACCAGATTTCTCATCAATAAATGATCATGAAATATACTTTGCGCGGTTGTCAGGAGGAATGTACAACAATGCCTGTCATGAGTTCTGATTCTAGAGGGAGCTCTGTGAATGTTAATTCCCTTCTTTCCCCTTCTCTGGAATCAGGCTTTCACCATCCTTGGGACATGGGTAAATTTTGACCACAATTCTCTGATAATTTCTATAAAATTTATTCTAATAACTAATATTGATAATTTGCAGTGTATCCTCCATGCTCAACACATAGTAACTCCTTAATGAATGTTGTTCATGGGGCATTTGCCTACAATTTTTCTCATCTGGTCATCCCAGTATCTCTGTGGGGTAGGAAAATTCCCATTATGATCCCCTTTTACAGATTTGGAAACGGAGGCACTGAAGAGATGAATGATATGCTTTCCCAGATTTCATGGCTGGTAAGTAGGAATCTGGCAGGAGCCGGTAAATCCTATTACTTATGGCGAAGTCTACTGTTGCAGTTACATACAAACAAGTAAACTGCAAATGAGTCTTACAAAGTTCTCTGGATCTCTATCCTTATGTGTTACCACCACTACCATTCTAAAATGACTTTTCATTCACTTGGTTTATTAATCTTTTAATGAGCACCTATTAAGTGCTCAGTGTGTTAGGCACTGAGGATGCCAAGATGGGAAAGGAGCTCAGAGTCTCGCAGAAAAAATCAAATGAACAAAAATCATAAATGCAGTGTAACAGCTGCTTTCTTTAAAAACATTTTATATCACTAATGCAGACCATTCTCATCCTGACTGCTTTTAAGATTATAAAAGATTTGTCTGTGTGATTAGGCTCAGTAGCACTGAGGCTCACTGTCCAAACATGGAGCCCTCCTCCCATAACTCATGGCGTGGAAAGTCATTCAGTGATCTATAGCTACAAACATCTGCTCTGAGCCAGCTGTACCTCGAGAAAGAAGGAAAATCTTTCCGATTTAGAGATATTGCTAATTAGTAGAAAATCTCTCTTTTCTCAAACAAAACACCCTTTTAAAAAAAGATTTTATTTATTTATTTCACAGAGGGAGAGAGATCACAAGGAGGCAGAGATGCAGGCAGAGAGAGAGGGGGGGGGAAGCAGGCTCCCCGCTGAGCAGGGAGCCCGATGCAGGCCTCGATCTCAGGACCCTGAGATCATGACCTGAGCCGAAAGCAGAGGCTTTAACCCACTGAGCCACCCAGGCGCCCTAAAACACCCTTTTTAAGGCTGTAGCTGCCCTCAGCACCAGAACCATAGTCCTATCATCTGCACCTGCCTTGCCATTCCAGGGCTTAGATGCTCCAGGTACTCCCCAAATGCATTCTCCTCCATGCTTTTGGCTTAGAAGCGTCAGCTGGGTCAGCAGAATTCCAAATTGCCGAAGAGCCTCTAGTGAAAGGAAAGGAGAGAGTCAACCTAAAGAAGGGCAATGGCTGCTAGGGATTAAAGCGAAGAATATGATTTGCCCCCGGAAGCTCAAGCGACTTGGAAGCCTGATATCCTGAGTCTGAAAATCTCTTAGTTTCCGGGATGGACCTCCCTAGACTTCTATGAGTCTTTGAACGGTTTGGATAAGGTTGTTGCTCAAACTGTTGAATGAATGGCATTTACTTACTAGGAAAAGTCAGGACTCTCCAGCAAATGAAACACATACACACAACCCTATGGTCCAGATTCCCCTTTCATGTTTGTACCCAGCTGTCTACTGTCACATCATATTCCGGAGGTTTCCTTTGTCTTCACTGTCCCAACGTGTTGCCTTACAATGTGCATTTATTACACGAATGAATGAAACGATAAAAAAAAAATGCCAACGAGCGACACTAGGAAGAAGTGCCAAGCAAAAGGTCCACAAATTTATTTTTGTGACCTCTGTAAAGGATGCCATCGACCATCTCCAACGTTAAAAGCTATTACCCAGGCGGCAGGCGGCAGCCCCACCGCTCTTTCATTAGTCAATGGCCAGAACTGGGACGGGGAGAAAGGGATTCGCTTTCTCGCCTATCCTGGACGCCCCGCGCGGCTCAGGAATGCTCAGCCCCAGCAGGAGTTTGAGGACCGCAAACTTCCCCGCGCCTGATGGAGGAGCCTCTGAAAGAACCCACCGACATCCGAGGGTAGTCGCGCCAGGGCGGGCAAGGGTTCCGATGTCTGCCAAGAGCGCAGACGGGTGAGGTGCAAAGACGTAGAGAGAAAAGCCAGTCCCTGTGTCCCCGCTGGTGGTCAGCACGTCTGCCCGAGCGTGGCCTGGCGTGCAACCGCTCACGCCGTCCCTCCCGGCCCGAGACCCTCCCCTCCCACCTCTTCCCTGGGATGGGCCCTTAGCGCTGTCTGTCACCGCTCCGCGCTGCGGTCCTACCTAGACTCTGCCGCGGGTACCGTAACGGCGGGGGCGGGGCTTGGCGGGACGGGGCGGAACCAAGCCCGCCCAGGGCCCGCCCCCCGGCTGCGTAGCGGGGTCACTGGATGCTTTGGAAGGCCGCCTTCTAGGGCCGTCCAGGGGAGTGTCCCGTGGCCGTGGCCCCGGCCGGGTCCCTGGCGCGCCGGGTGCGGGGTGCGGGGACTCCGCCCGGCGAAGGGTGGGACACCCCGCGTCCCACTGGTCTCCAGGGCGGGGCTTCCCATTGGGATTTGGGCGCCCCGAAGTGCCGCAAGCCCATAGTTTGTCGTGTCGGAGAGGCGTCTTTCTGACTCGCTGGCATTGCGAGGGAATTTGGGAAACTTCTCGCCCCCTCTCTTTACTCCCTACTTTCGGATGGGAAAGCAGTTGCCGAGTTGTTTTATTCCCTCCCCCAACCGGACTCTGTAAAAATAGCCGTGCGCCGGGGCGAGCGAGCCAAGCTCTGCCGCACCGCTGTCCCGGGCCGGGTGTGGACCTAAAAATACCCGGTGGCCGGGACCCTGTGCTCCGGGTGCGGGCGGGTCCGGCCGGGCCGCAGAGGGCGTCTGGAGACCGGAGAAACGGCGGCCGCCTGGCCCCTCGCCTCGGCCGGGGCTGTCCCTTTAAATCCTGGAGGAGGCAAAGAGAAAAAAGGAAAGAAAGAAAAAAGCCCCGAGCGGATGGTGGTTCTGCCCGGCCCCCCACTCCGCCCCCGCGCCGGGTCCTGCCAGC
>LNAC01000015.1:3187947-3197879 GCA_002007465.1 Ailurus styani | reverse complement strand
GGCTCGGCGGCGCCTCGGGGCCCGGACGGGGCGGGCCCGCCGGCAGCCACAGGTGGCTCCTGCCAAAAGTTTTGCCGCACTTCTGCCGGGAGGGCGCGGGGACGTTTCGGCGAGGGACGGTTTCCCGAGACTTGGGCACCCGCACGGCGCACTGAAGATTAGGAAGGGGGCTGGAGAGTCTGGGATCCCGCCCCTCGCAGCGCGGCTCGCGGGCTTCGCGGCTGTCCCTGCCCGAGGTGGCGTCCTTGCGGGACCTTCAGACTCACGCGGCTGCCCCCTGGGAAGCTGCGGGAAATGGGCTCGCGCACACGGTTCCTGCGCGCCTCGGGAAAGTTAAGCTGAGGCCCGCCCGATGCCTGTCGCCCACCCGGCAGCGCAGGGGCTCTGCCTAGGAACCGCGCGCGTCTTCGCTGCGGGCGTGTGCCTCTCTTGCTGCTTGGAAATCCGGATTGTCTCTGGCCGCTGGGCTGCTTTGTTATTCGGGCTGCTTGTCTGATTTCATTAGGAGGAGAGCACCGAGGAGCCAAGGAAAAGCAAAGCGGCGACAACTCTGGCTTCCTTCGAAACTAGCTGTGGAGGCTGGTACCCGAATCTAGGCTGGGAAGGTCTAGGGACGAGGGGAGCCAAGAGACGGCGGCGTGTGCTCCCTGCCCCGGGAGCTTCACCGGGTCTTTCGCAGGGCTAGGGTTGGGGTTTCTGGGGTCCCCGGGACGGGGAGAAGATGAAGGTGGAAAGGGAACACCCCTCCGAAGAGGAAGGTGTGCCGTGGTGTGTAGTCAGTTCTGGGAGAGAGGCTCCAAGAAGTCCAGTGGTTTGGCCCGGTTCCTCATTGGCCTGCTGTCCAATCTAGGGCAGCGAGGTGAGAGCCACCCCGGTAGGTCCGTCCTGGGCTGAAAGGCATCTTTATCCCCGAAGTGGGTCTGATACCCGGCTATTGCAAGTGTGCACAGAACTGCGTGAGAGTTGGTTGGAAACACTGAGTCCTTCATTCCCACTGCTCGGGCACCCACTCCCTACTCTCCCAACCCCACAGAGCACCTGAGCAGAAACGGTGCCCTTTGCTTTAAAAAAAAAGGTCATAGGATTTTGGAGCAGAAAGATGTCCTAGAGATAGGAGGAACACTCATTTTACAGACGAGCAAACTTAGGCCCAAGGGCGAGTGACCTGTCCCAGTGGTTAGAAACCCCAGGAGATGAGAAATGACATCAGCATCCCAGACCAGGGTGGAGAGAGTTTCTTCAGCAAGGCCTCGGAGGGCCTGAGATCAGAAATGCCACCCCACACCCCAAGCCCATTAGGGGCTCATTATCTGGTACTTTCTATGGCCATGCTTGCCAGCTAATGTGGTATATTTCCTGTTCTCTGTCCTTGGCTTAAAAAAAAAAAAAAAATCAGGACTGTCACTGAAAATTCCAGTCTGACTCTTTTCCAACTCTTCCTGCTCCCTCCTCACCCCAAATTCCTCAAACCCCTTTTGTGACATAATGCAGCTTGATTGGCCAAGATGAGTTTGCAGCTTGTCTCATTGTGAAGCACCCTCTTTCCGTAGGAGGCCAGAACTCTGTTTTCCTGGTAATTAGGTTTTACAGATATTTTTGAAAGGGAGCCCAATTCTGGATCAATCACACTTGGACACAAGTGTTGTGCTGTTGTGGGTACCAAATGAGAAAGATGAGCAATTATCTGGGGGTGTTGGAATAAATGTTGTTATGAGTATTTGACACAGCTATTAGACATCAATGAGTGGGTTTTCAGTAAATGTTTTTTACGCTGTATTTTATTGAACAAACAAAGTGTCTTAATTAAAAAGAACTGGGAGTTGGCCACTTAGGTTTTAGCCACTTGTTTCTTACCAGTGGGTATGGATGGGAAGGGTTTGAATGGGAAACAGGATGAGTGTTGAGAGCTTCCCCCCGTCCAAACGAAAATAGTCTAGGGCAATGCTCATCCTTCAGTATATACCGTCACGTACGGTCCGGCGGAACCGTATTCAGTCAAAATCGGTCTGGGTGCATTGTATGTCAATCTGTGTTAATCAGAAATGACTTGTAAGAGAGAATATTTTGTAAGTTTCATTGCTTTCAAGGGTATGCAGGATCAAGAACTCAAGGCTAACGCAGTGTGACCAAGTAGAATTCTTCTGCTCTCACGAACAGATAAGAATCGGTGTCCCCACAGCTGTGCTGTGCCCCCGTAGAAGAAACCAAGCTCTGACGTCATCATGACGGTCCAGGGTTAACATTTTGACAGTGCCTCTTCGCTTTCACCCCTTGCTAACGTCATGGCCATCCCCAGGTAGTACAGAGTTCAGCTCTTTGTCCATCTTATAGATGGGGAAGCTGAGGCAGAGTGAGGAGAGAGGGTTACTCCTACCCTTCATTCAGTGCCTTAACCTACTCTGGGCATTTGGCTCAGGGTTTCTGGGAGTGACTGGGGGTGGGGGTAAGAGACGCCCTAATCATATTGCTCCTGGCCCGTCTCCAGCCTTTACAGAAGGGTGCAGAGGTGCGGTGGGGTTACAGTTATAATTCATGAGAAGCCGCTCGCCCCGTGGGGGCCCGAAGGACTGTTTCCCAGCCCCACAGTGGGTGAGCGGTTTCCTCCCTCTTACAGCAGGCTGTGGGAACTTGGGGGAGGAGGGACCAGCTGGCTGAGCCTGGGACGGGGGTGTGGGATCTGTGCCTGTGTAGGGCTGAAGGAGTCCAGGCTATTTATAACCCCTCCTCCCCTCCTGGGAAGAAGAGACTCAAGGGTCTGGAACCATCCTCGGTGGCGACTTCTCCCCAGGATGGCCGTGTCCCGCTGGAAGAAAACCACCACCCAACTGCGTGGTGGGTATTGGTGTGAACCCTGACCCGTGTGGAGGGGTCCTTCGGAGCTTCTTGGAACTTCGGCTGCTCGGGGAGTGTTGAGATAGAAAGATTTCCCGGAGCCCGTGTGTGTGCACTTTTCCACAGGCAAGGCCTTCCATTTGCACCCTGGAGATCTCACAGAGCAGGACTTAAGACTCTGCAAAAGTGGGGCTACTTGGCTGTACTGAGTGACGGTAACTGGTTTTCAGGCAAGCCGAGATTCTGAAAGCGACCTGTCAGATGTAGTTCCCTCTGACTGTAAGCTGCGGTGTTGCTGTGTGGTGCTGGCTGGAGAGGTGGGGGGCATGCACGTGAAGCATCCCCCCCCCCGCCGCCCCGTTGCCCACCCCGACTCTGGACCGGTCCCTCATGGCCCCCCTCACCTTTGCACCCTTCGACCAACACCTGAGTCCGCTTTTGTCTTCAGAGAAAGAGTATCTGCCATTCCACTGCTGACAACCTCACCCGTGCAACTGGGCATATTTTCTCCCTGGGCTGGTGGACGGAAGCATGAGGGTGGGCGGTGGAGGAAGCAGGCGAGGCACCGAGCTCGTCTCTCTGTTTAGCCCCTTGCAGTGAATTAAGCCTCCCATCAGAACCCTTGTAGGTTTTGCCAGGGAGAGAAGACAAGCGGGAGGCCCTAGGGGGAGAGGTGGGTGCCGGGCAGCTCCCTGCGGAGGGTGGTGCCTGCGGAGCCTGGCGCGGGCATGGTGTGCGGGGGCTCCTCAGGGCGGGGCCCGTGTGCTGCTCATCGGCACCCCCTCAGCACCAGCCCTGGGCCCGGCAGATGTTTGCTGAGCAGGGGCTGGGGGGCACGGGTGGGTGGGTGGGCGGCGGGTAGGTTTGCTTCTTCCCTGCCATCAGTGGTGTTTCTTGGTGTCAGGAGGGTGGGGAGGCAGAAGGAGAGTGTCCCTGAGAAGGGACAGCACCCCCCAGGCATTCTGAGAGCCGCTGCACGCTGCCAGAGATGCCGGGAGCCAGAGACAGCCCCGGAGTCCTTCTCTGGGAGCTGCCGTGGCCCAGTCCAGCCTCTCAGAGCATGCAGAGTGAGTCTCCTTGCAGGAGGGAGATGGGCCACTGCTTTGCGTACCCTCCTGTGGGCCCTCTGGGGGTCCCCTGGGGTCTGGCCCCTGCCTGCCTCTCAGACTCCCTCCCCTCCCGGCTGGGTCCTCTTTGTTCCTCTACTCTCTCCTTGTCATCTAGCATGCCCTTCCCTCCGATCTCCCCCCAGCTGGCCCCCACCCCTTGTCACCCAGGTCCCAGCTGAGGCAGCACCCTGTGTTACACTCTTCACAGCGCCCACCTCCGTCTGGGGTACAATCTTGGTTCTCTTCTTTGTCACCTTGTGTCTCCCACTAGAGTGTAAGCTCCGGGAGGGCAGGGACCTTGTCTGTTTTGTTCCCTGTCGTGTCCTCAGCCCCAGAACGGTGCCTGGCATGGAGCAGTGCTGGAGGAAATGGACAGTGAGCGGGTACACCAGCGGAGACGCTGGCGGTCTGCAGGGACCCTGCCCTCAGGACCTCTTCGGCCTGGAGGCAGAGAGAAAATGTGCCCCGATGCTCTGATGGTGGTGGGCGGGGAGGATGGCATTCACGAGGCAGAGCCCGGGAGGGCTGTGGTCAGCCGGCGTTAGCCCCGGCTCCACGGTGCTGGCTGGCTTGGGCAGAGGGGTCTTTTTTCCTGATGCTATGTTAGGAGTCAGGAGTCCTGGCAGCTGACCCACCGCCAGGACTGAAGTTCCTCTCGCTTGCTTGGCTGCCACCTCTCCCTCTGTTTATTTACTTCTTTGGTGAGCGAGAGCTCCCAGCATAATGCCATCCTTGGAGAGTCAGGAATGTTGTGTTTTTCCACCGGCTCCATTCATTCGCTGCCTCCTCGGAACAGCTGTGGACAGCTGGCTGCCAGTGTGAATGCTGGGAGGGTTTCTCTTCAGGGCCAAGGGGTACACTCAGCCCTGCAGGGACGGGGGATCTCATTTGTGTTTCACACCCTGCTGCTTTCCAAACCCCACTGAAATGGTGCCTGTAAAAACAGATTCTTGAGGAAATTAAAAAACTATTAGCATTCAGTTTACTGCTTCTGATTATAAAAGCAATGAGAGTCATGATAGGAGATTTGGGTAATAGAGAAATGTGTAAAATGAAACCCCCAAACTGTGACGACACCCTAATTTTGGTGCGTTTCCTTCCAGTCTTTTTTCTGTTCCCACCAACACACACACGTGCGCACACGCACACACACGCATACACTACACACACATGCATGGGTGCACACACACATATCCCTGCACATCGTTTTCTGAAATTTTGTAAACCTGTGCCATCTCTTAATAAAGAGGAGGGCTTCTTCTCTTGGGAGTCTGAACCACTCTCACGGTGAATCACTGATATTTAGAAGAAAATGTATTTTCCACCTCTCCCCACCGGCCGGGAAGATTTCAGGGAGCTTTACCGAATGCAGTTTAAATTAGGAGAGCAGTCCCCCCCTCCGGCACGTGGTGGGTGTGCTGAGGAAGGTGCCGCTTACTCCTGGCCTCCCTCCGTCACCATGTGAAGAGCTACTGGCTTATGGTGTTGCAGGCCATCTCCTTCGTGAGCATTCGATCACATTTCCCAAGATCATCATGGTCTCTAGAAATGTATCTTAATAGACGTGGAGACTTCCTTCAAGTCATGGATCATACTTTGACCATTACATGCCTGCAAAAAAGCAAACTCAGAGCCCATTAATTGATCATTTCTTGACCTAAAAATAAGAACAGCAGGAGACTCTTGAGAAATATGAACCCAGATCATTGGTTTAGGGTGTTTAGGGCATGGCTGTTGGAGACAACCTTTGCTCCCTCAGGAGCCCAGAGGCTCTGTTGCCATCACTGCCGTGTTCCCAGGGCCTCCGAGAATGGCCACCGCCCAGTGGGTGCTCAGGAAATACTTTGCTGAATGAAGGAAATGCAGAATCCTTCCTGTGGGAGGACAGACTTAGGCCTGTCCATGTCAAGGCTTCTTTTGGGAGTGAGTTCGGCTGGGAGGGCACACAGGGCCCTGGGGGTGAAGGGGTGAGGAAGATCCTCACATCCTGGGAGGCAGGAAAGGGCAACATGAGAAGCAGTTCTCTGACTGACTAGTTTGGGTGGGTTTTTGGAGGAGGTGAAGTTTAGATGGAGTCTTGATATAAGGGGCTGCGGGTGTTTAATTCCCTGGAGATAAGAAGTAGAGGGCACCCAGGCAGGAGGGTGGGCTGTATGGAGCCTCAGAGTTGAGAGAACAAGGGGGGGTTTGTCAGCCCAGGATGAGGAGTGTGGCTCTGCCAGGGAATGGCGACAGCTGGAGGCCCTTCGAGGTGGCGGCTCCTCATGGGCCCAGAACCACGTTCCAGGGGAGGATGAGTCCGTGGGTCACAGGGTGCCACCCTGTCTCCGGGCTCGTATCATCGCCATGCTGCAGATGGAGAAACTGAGGCCTCAGGAAGTTAAGTGACGGTGAGGTGCGTGGGTTTTGGGACTGACGAGACCTGAATCCCCTGGCGTGGCCCCTTTCCTGTGGTCCCCTTGGGCATGTTGCTGAGCGTTTCCTCATCTAGAAAACAGAGAACACCACCTTCGTGAGGTGGGTGGGAAAATGAGGCGATGTGATACACCCAAAGCCCTCAGCACGGCTCCCAGCACGGACCGAGGCCGCCCTTCCCATGCGCTCTGGGACTTGTACTCCTTCCCCAGAGGGAGAGGAGGGCAGAAGGAGGATGGGGGCCCGCAAACATCCAAGACCACGTCCTTCCTCCTCCTCCTCCTCCTCCCCAAGCTGCCACCATACTTCAGGGGATAAAAATCCAGTCTACAGGAAGGACAGCTGTGGGGAAGCCACCAGTCGTGTAGGGAGACTCAGGGTCACCGAGGGGTGCCCAAATCCCTCCCTCCACCCCCCCTAGGGTGCAGAAATCACCCCAGGCTTTAGAGGCTTGTTCTAGACGCCCCAGGCAGGGGGGCACGTTATTAACCCCTTAACTCCTGGGCATGGCTGGGTCTTTAGACCCAGAGTCTTTAGCCCGGAGACAGGTGGCACCCTGTGCCCCACAGACTCATCCTCCCCTGGAACGTGGTTCTGGGCCCACGTGGAGAGGCCCTCCGGCGCCACAGAGAATGGCACACGGGGCAGGTCAGTTTTGCTGACTGGGAGCTAAGTGGGTAAGAGCATATGACCTGGGGCAGTGCGGCCTGGTAAAAATACAGTGCGAGTCATCTATGTAATTTTAAGTTTCCCGGTAGCCACATTTAAAAAAAGTAAAAGGAAACAGAAGTACAAAGGAAAAAGGAAATGCCTTTAATTTAACCCACTGTATCCAAACTCTCACCATTTCTACAGGTGCCGCGTTTCAGGTGCTCGGCCATCTCCTGGCGTCAGCTGGGTCCGCCCTTGACCTGGGCCAGGAGGGCCAGTCTGGGGAGGCCGGTGTTACCTGGGGGGAGGTCCCCCGGGCAGGGAAGGCAGCTGGGCCTCTGGGCGGAAATGCACGAAAGCAAGTACATCAGGGGGGGAAGCAAAGGCTTGCCAAGCCTGGCTTTTGTCCTGGCCCAGTGGTGGGTGGGTGGTGTATTCCTGAGGGACCCCTCCCACCTTTGTGGGCCTCAGTTTCCCCATCTGCAAAATGAGCTAGCATTACCTCTAAGACACGTTCTGGCTCTCATGGTCTAAGTCCTAAGGGAAAGGCAAGGAGAACAAATTTAGCCTCTTCCTAAGTTGAAAGAGGGGGGAGGAGGTGGGGCTTGCAGAGAAAGTGAGGGCAACAGAGAGGATGCCCAGGCCCCACGTTTCCAAGTATCTCATAGAAAGTTCCGTCTGGACAATTTAGAGGGACATGCAAGCCTCTCTAGCAATGCTAATACCCAGTCACCATCATTAAGTCGCCTTTATCTAAAAGTATGTTTTGGGACTAGAGGTGGCTGGATGGGAACACTTACTTTTCAAAAGCAACATGTTTCCATTGTCTTCAAGGTCTGAAGCGTCTTCTTGTTCCTGGGTCATCCCAGATGGCTGTGAATGGCAGCCATAAAGGAGGGGAGGGGCCCACAGGAAATATTAGAACAAAAAAGGAAATATTTCAGCTCTGTCATAAATGGGCACCCGGCCTGTCCAGAGAGGATGTGGGAAGAGGGAGGAAAAAGGCAGCAGGTGTGTTTGGAGGGAAGGGTGTGTCTGCAAATGTATTTTAAGCTCCTGAAGTGAGACGCATTGGTTTTATTGCACTCTGGTGAGGAGGGATTTGAGGTTTTTATCTCCCTGCCACAGACTCCTCTGCGGTGGGTGGGGCTCTCTCTCTCTCTCTCTCTCTCTCTCTCTCTCTCTCTCTCTTTCTCTCCTTTTAAAGGACAGTCTCTTCTTTTTAAATTAGATTGTCACCAAGTAACTAAGTATATCTACCTGAGGACCTCCTACTCCCCCAGGGGGAAAGGGCCTGCCTGCTCTAAGAGCTGGTCCAAACACTTGCATTCACAGAGGAGGAGACTGAGGGTCAGAGAGGCCCCAGCACACTCAGGTCACCCGGGAAGGCAGCTGAGGTGGCTGCGGCTGCCACGGCCTCCTTTCTGCCACCCAAGGATGCCTCCCCAGATTTCATCTCATCCACGCTTTACAGATGACTCAACAGGCAGCCTCGAACCATTTTTTTAAAATGAGGATTTCTCTTTTATGTTTTCCTAAACTAGGTTTTTTTTATTACTTTTCCACACGTTGTTTGCTTTGAATTTTTAATTTAATTTTTTCAAATAGGTCAATACTTACATGGTTTAACATTCAAAAGGTACAAAAGGGTATTCAAAATGAAACATCTTTGTCTCTCCTCATCTCTTGGTTCCCTTACTTTGAAGCGACCACTGTCACTGGTTTCTTCAGTGTAAAGATATGGTGTGAATATACAGGAAAAGATGTATGCGCATGTATATGTATGTATACATGGGTGTCTGTAGTCTTGAAATTTTTTACCTAAGTGGAAGCTTATCATACTCACTATATTTCACTTTACTTTTTCCACACAGCACTAAAAGTGGGGGACATCTGACTATCTGACTATAAAGAACTTCTTTATTCTTTTTTGTTTGTTTGTTTCAACTATGTAGATTCCATTGTATGGGTATTCCTTGCTTAGTTAATCAGTCTCTTATACATAGATATTTTGGTTGTTTCCAGTGTTTTGCTAATCTAATACTCTTGGTTTTTACGTGATGATTTTTTTTTATGAAAGCAATCCTTGAATTTTCTGACTGTAGACAAATTGATAACATTCTAAGTTTGCTGATTTATCATTTGTGAGATGCTTGAAAGAGTAAAGTTGCTTACCTGTTTAAGGGTTAAGAGTAGAGTAAGTAATTTTTGCATTGAACTTTCTGGAAAATGAATCATGTGGTCCACATTCATTTATTAAACCGGTGTTTCTTGAGTTCCCACTATGCGCAGGGCGCTGGGCTCTGGGCCAGGCAGTTGGTAGAGTGGCTGGGGCAAAGAGAAAAGGGCATGCAGGATGGCCCTTGCATTTGGGGAGGGAGTGGGGTACATTTGGGGGTGACTTTGTTTGGAGAAGAGGACAGTTAATGCAGCCCTGGGGGCAGCCTTGATGAAGGAACATAGAAGTCACAGAAGGAACATAGAAGTCACAGAGGAAGTGCTGGGCTCTTTGACTTGGGAGGGGGGTACACAGTGCCAGGAAGGGGGCTCTGGGCTGCCCGGCTGTGTGTGAGCAGCCAGGTTTCCTGACCACAGCTTGTGGTACCATGTTCTTGCTTTTTCTCAGCTGCCTCTCTCAGTCACTGCCCATCTGTTCAGATTCCAGAGCCCATATTCTTTCCACGGCACTTAAATGGACACGGAGCTTCCTGGAGATTATTCAGGGAGGGAGGAACAGCCTGTGCAAAGGAATGGTGGTAGTACCAACATGACCTGTGTCGTGCTTTTTGAAGAAGTAGCTCCCCAGCAGGAAGGCCAATGTGGGCAGCAGGAGGAAATACATTTGGTTAAGGGGGTCCGACTTGGAGAATCAAGTGCAGCAAATCTTAACTGCCAAGCTGTTTATCCCCTCTGCTCAGTTTACTT
>LNAC01000015.1:3147947-3185447 GCA_002007465.1 Ailurus styani | reverse complement strand
TGCTTCCCACCCTCACCCCCTTTAGTCATCCGCCACACCCCAGGTGTAGCTGAGCTCCCTGACAAGGGGAGAGCTCGTCACAAATTGCTCTTTCAAGCTAACATCGCCAGAAAAATCCAGCCACCCACGCCCCACCCTCTAATCAATCATTAGGGAACTTGCCATTGGCAGTGCTTGACTTGACCAAACCAAATAGAGCAGCAGGAAGAAAAGAAACTTTGACCTTTTCAAGGTCTTCCAGGTATAAGTCTCTTGAATTTTAAAAATGGTCCGATGGGAGATTTTCTTTTTGAAGTTCAGAAAAAAAAAAAAAAGGACACCAACTTGAAGTCTATTCTATCCCATTCAAGTGTAGGGAGTATTAAATTGCAGAACCACAGAAGTCTTCAGATGTGGTGGGTGCAGGGGAAATGTTGTCCGAATCCATGGTTGCGTGGTGAACCTGGGGATCACTGGCCCCTGGAGCCGGCCAGGGCTGGGAAGGGGTTCCAGCATCATTGTGTGGTCTGTTTTGTTCATTTGACATTCCGTCAGGAAGCAAATGCTGCAAAGAGTGCTCTGAAGATTGGGAACCGTATGCCCTTCTGGGTATCTGGGAGGGTCCCCACTTCCTGAAGGCAAAGGAATATCATTTTCCAGCTGCCCAAGTGGCAGGCGTCTGTTGACTCAGATGCCCCTAGTTGACCTCGGGATGCTTATGATCTCTGCTCCCTCTCTGCTTCTGCCCTCTGTGCTTATTTTTACTTAGGAGTGTTGGCTTTAGTCCTGCGTGTATATGTATGTGTCTATGTGATCATCTTGAAGTTGTCCTGACTAGTGTTCTTCAGTTTTGATTCAGAGCTTAATTGTAGAAGAATCAAATAAAATCTTTACGTTAAAAAATCCTATTATTATTATTATTATTATTAAGTAGGCTCCACATTCAGCGTGGAGCCCAATGCAGGGCCTGAACTCATGACCCTGAGATCGAGATCTGAGTTAAAATCAAGAGTCAGACACTTAACCAATTGAGCCACCCAGCCACCCCTAAAAAATTATTTTTAAAGAACATTTTTAGCTGCTTTATCGACGTATAATTTACACGCCACAGGATTCAGTTTGTATTAGGTTTACAATTCAGTGGTTAATTTTTAACAACGTATGTATTAAATTAATATCCATATGTCAGGAAGGGGGTGTCATTGAGGCAGAGACTTGGGAGGGAGAAGAAATGAGAGAGGATTCTTTTTGTCCTGTGTGGCCCACCAGGTGTGTTTTCTCAGTCCACCTTCTGTGCAGGAGGGAGCCCTGTGGCCAGGAGGTGGGTGGTCAGAGCAGGCCCATGGGCCAGTGGGAGACAGACCCTAGGGGGAGCCCCCCCATCCCCCCGCAATTCCACAGGGTCCTGCCCTCGCTGGTGGGACTCTTCAGCTCTCAGACAACAGTTCCTCCCTGGTCATGCACAATTCACGAAGACTAAGGTAGTGTCACATCAAAAGCATATTCATCGGCACATTTGGCCCAAACCATTTCCTGTTCTCACTAACAGACGGTGCTGAAGTGGATTTCTGAGGTCATCCAGGCCCACTGCCCTGTAAACACACAACCAAATATTGCCCCTGGAGCTCAAGTAAGTGGCCCAGGGACACTCATTGTTCAGTGGTGGGGCCGAGGGCTGGGACTAGGTCCTGGCTGCCTGCCCGTGTGGGCCACAGGCAGGGCCCTCTCATTGCTACCCGGGCAGGATGGCTTCATGTGGGCATAGGAGAAGTGGGCAGAAAGGCAGCATGGAGGTCACCAAAGGCCCATACATCTCCTTACAGGGGCCTGGTGTAGCGGCTCCCGAGCCCAGCCCCAGAGCCGTCTTTTGCTACTTGTAGGCGCTCTCAGGAAGGACACTGCGCTCTCCCGGTCTGATTTTCAAGCTGTTCTCATCAACTAGCAACCGTGAAAGGAGTGGAGATCAAGTGAAGAACCCCCTGACTTAGACCTTCCTTCCAAAAGCAGCAATCCTTTGATTATACCTGACAACTCCAAACAAGAAATTAGGCCAAACAGCCTAATAGTTCACGCTTGGACTTCTGTGCAGCAACCACTATTGAAAATCCTGGTTGCATTCTTTTGGGGTGTGTGTGTGTGTGTGTGTGTGTTTGAGAAAAGTTCTGAAAAAGCTATATTTTGGGATAAAAAAAGAGCATTTCATCTTGAAGCAGTCAAAGCTTTGGGAAAAAAAAGTTAGTGAAGAAACCAATTGTATGTAGATATCAGTACTTATTAGACACCCAGTGTACGGTGGAAAGGCAAGATCTTATGCTTTGAAAGGGGAACAGCCTTCCCTCTGATCCAAGGGCTCATCATAGGGAATTCTTCCCGCTGGGATGCTTACTTAGAAGGCCTTTTCTTTCAGCCTTTGCCAGCTGGTATGGAGCAGAAAGCCAACAAATGGGCAGAAAGCCAAGCTCTCCCTTGTGCTGAGAGCCAGAGGGGAAGAAGTAGGTGGATGGCCTACCCGGAACACAGGAGCAAAGTCGCGACAGTAAAACAGTGACAGTTACAGCTGGGGCAACTGGTGCTTGAGCCAGTAGGAACTGGAGGAGCAGGAAGACAGGAGTGATTCTCTAAATGGGGTCCTTGGACCAGCAACAACAGCATCTCCTGGGAACTTGGGAGAAATGCAAATTATCAGGCCCTACTCCACTGAGACACCCTGAACCAGACACTCTGGGGATGGGCCCAGCGAACTGTAGTGTAATGAGCCTTCCTGAAGATTCGGAGGAGCTCCCAGGTTATAAATGGGGGTTATGTTAGGCTGTGACCCATCGATAACAGATGGGAGTCAGAGTATTGATTCTTTATTTTTTTCGTGAATATGGTAAATCCTTAACTCATGTCTGGTCAATTTAATAAAAGAATTTTTATTATCCTATAGAATAGATAGGTGGCTGAACTACCACCTCTCAAAAACCCAAAGAATTGGATATTGTATTGTATTGCCCTTGAACAGCACAGGTTTGAATTGTGCAGGTCTACGTTTATGCCAGATTTGTCTCGATAAATACAGTATTATAAAGATATATATATATATATATATTTTTTTTAAGATTTTATTTGTTTATTTGACAGAGAGAGAGATCAGATCACAAGTAGGCAGAGAGGCAGACAGAGAGAGAGGAGGAAGCAGGCTTCCCGCTGAGCAGAGAGCCCGATGCGGGCCTTGATCCCAGGACCCTGAAATCATGACCTGAGCCGAAAGCAGAGGCTTTAACCCACTGAGCCACCCAGGTGCCCTATAAAGATATTTTTAGAATGATTTTCTTAATAGCATTTCCTTTTCTCTACCTTACTTTATAGTTATTTTTACAAAATACAGTATTTAATATGTATAACATAAAAAATGTGTTAATTAACTGTTTTTATTATTGGTAAGGCTTCTAGTCCATAGTAGATAATTAATGAAACTTTTGGGGAATTAGAAGTTACGGTCAGGGTTCTGACTGCCTGGGGCGTTGGCACCCCTAACTACTGTGTTGTTGAAGGGCCTACTGGACTTTGCTTTATAACGCGTGAAGCCTAACATATTTCTATGCATTTTGAATAAAGACTTACTACAGGTGCTTCAAAAAACGGAGCAAGAAGTAAAAATCCAACGAACTACGCGCAGTGCCTAACAGAGATCTTGCGAATCAGACCCGCTGACTCTCACCGTACATCTTGCCAGCAGTGGGAAGCTGAGCAGGTTATTTAAGATTCTTGAGCCTCATTTTCTGTTGTTGATAAAAATTGCCTGCTTTCTGGAGTTCTTGCGAATAGGTGAGACCAAGAGGCGTCACCGAGGCCGAGTCGAGCTCAGAGCCTCTGAGCTTCCCTCCTGGGGCTGGCTCCACTCGGCGCTGCCGCCGTGATGCCGTGGCAGGCCCCCCAGAGGACCATGGAATTGTCTGGAATTGAGCGCTGGCGTTGGAGGGGATTTTGGTGAGCCAGGCCACTTGCTTCAGTTTATAGATGAAGAAGTGGAAATGCGGAGGTCTGAAGCTGTACCGTGAGTTACTCGCAGAGAGAGACCCAGGGCCCAGGTCGGCTGCAGCCCAGCTCCGTGGCTTTCTCGCTCGTGCCGTTTGTCCATCTGTCCTCACACTTTTTACCCTGTACCACGCGAAGGCGAATGTAAGAGCCAGAGAAAGTCTCCTTTGTTCGTCGCAAAGGCCTCTGGACAGAGGAGCCCGAGGGGCAGGCCAGTGCTTGCCATTCGTACGTGTCTCGGCTTTCCCTGGCCTGCAGAGGGGTTGAGAGGCTGTCCCTTTGGGAGATGGGCGCATGGCTGGCATAGCCACGACCTGCCTGGGGCCAGCCGGCCTTGGAGCTGGTAGAGTACAGGTCTTATTCCACCAGCGGAAAGGTGGAAGGTCCAAAAGCGCAGGCCCGGGGCGCCTGGGTGGCTCAGTGGGTTAAAGCCTCTGCCTTCAGCTGGGGTCACGATCTCAGGGTCCTGTGATCGAGGCCCGCATCGGGCCCTCTCCTCAGCAGGGAGCCTGCCTCCCCCTCTCTCTGCCTGCCTCTCAGCCTCCTTGTGATCTTTCTCTCTCTCTGTCAAATAAATAAATAAAATCTTTAAAATAAACAAACAGCAAATAAACAAAAGCACAGGCCCTGGGTGCAGGGAGGGGCTTGGAATTCCTTCTGCGTATGGAGCTGTTGAAGAGTTTAAGCAGGTTAGTGATAGGCTATGATTACAAGTTTTCAACAACCGCCAGCAGTTAGAAAAATATGGGCCCCTAAGGCTTACCTCTGGGAACCTGACTGGGGTGGGTGGGGGGTGACTTTTACTTTGCATTTTATTCATTACTCTTTGTTGCTGTGTGCCTTGTTTTGCCCATTGTCTTACTTTTATTCTGTGTGTGAGTGTGTGGGAAAAAAGAAACTAATTAAAAAATAAAGCGCTTTTCTAGACCAAAGAAAAACAAATTCTGTGGAGAGCATGTAGTACTTTGGTAAAAAAATGATCAAAGTAAATCGCTCAACAAAAGCAGACACTGTTTTTTGGTATGATGCCATTTTGATAGAACTGTATCTATGTGTAGGAAAAGTCTGGAATAATGAATATTAAAACAGTATGAAGATTAAAGTTTTCTTGTTCTAGCCTATCTAGTTTTTCTAGTATGAACATAAGTTAGTTTTGTAGTTAGAAAAATAATTATTGGGGCGCCTGGGTGCCTCAGTCGGTTAAGCATCTGGCTTCGGCTCAGGTCATGATCCCATGAGATCCAGTCCTGTATCAGGTTCCTTGCTCGGCCGGGAGCCTGCTTCTCCCTCTGCCGCTCCTCCTGCTTGTGCTCTCTCTCTCTCTCTCTCTCTCTGTCAAGTAAATAAATAAAAAAAATCTTTTTTAAAAAGGAAAAGAAAAAATAATTATTGATTTTAATTAAGACAGAAAAGAGCTCTGTATCTTTGGACAACCCAGCAGACTCTCTTTAATAAGGGCTCCCAGTCCGGCCCTTGCTCCTCCCTGTGGAAGTCCACAGTTTCATGTAACATCAATGATGGCATCTTTAAATACACTACAAACGTTTTTCTGTTGGAACTCTTCTGACTCCAGCTCATTAAGTATAGGGCATACCCCCATGTGGAAAAGAGACTCTAGACTAGAGACCTGAAAATTGATAAGTGGGTAATTCACTCATTTCGTCATTCATCCAAAAGTCTGCATCAAAGGCCTTCTGTGTGTCAGGCCTTGTGCTGGGCTCTGCAAAGTCACTAAAGAGCATGGTTGCTTGCTTTTCCTCTGAGCTCTCTCTGCGTAGATCCAGTTCCTTGATTCTCATTAGGAGAGAGCCTCACTGCACTTGAACATGACTCCAGCAGGCCTCTCCAGCAGGGTTTGGACCAGGGTGGCCTGGAAGGAGGAGAGGCTGTCCACTCGGGGGATACCCAGACTCATCTTGACCCTCACTACCGTTTATGGATTTTTCCTAAGCCAGGCACGGGGCTAAGTGCTCATACATATTTTAGTCTTCGCAGTAACCTTTTAGATGTGAGAAAACCCAGCATCAGGAGTCAAGAACCTTGCTCAGGATCACACAGCTAGGAAGCCCCAGAGTCAGGGGTTGAGTTTACATCTTTTCATCTGTCTGAGTCCTCGTGTCCCTACCTTGCTCTTCTACGACCCAATCTACCGAGGTGGTCCAGGCCCTCATGCACTTGGAAGGTCCTCAGGCAGGCCCATCACACACATGCGCGTGCACTCACACGCCCACGGGGAAACGGTTAAAAGGCACTGGGCATCGCTCTATGAATACATGACAAAATGCGCTTTCGCAGCATGCAGAGGTGACCTGCTCCTGCCAGCCTTGAGCCTGTGCATCACTTCAGACTGCAGGGTGATTATTTAGAAAGTATGATGACTCAGACAGGGTTGGGCTGAAGTGCAGCTTGGTCCAAATAAAGACTGGAGGCAGGGGGAGGCTGAACGAGTCCTATAAACAAGATGAGAGCGTGCAGGGCTTGAACTCGGGGAGAACATAGTTTTATCCCTTTATCCCTGCCTGTTCTAGATCAGTCATACCAGGTACTCCCATGAGAGATGGAATAAGTTGCCCAAATGTCCCTCTCTTCCAGCCACAACTTCTGTGATATCAGTATTTGTCAGTCTACATAATATATTTTCAAAGCAGTTTGCAAAAGCCAGCTTCTCTCACAGATTTCCAGGATGGAAAAGAAAGCAATACAGGCACCACTGTATTTTATGAACACTTAAAAAAAAATCAGCAACGGTTTATTCTGCTCTATGCCCCCAACGTACTGCTAGGTGCTGTGGGGAAGTCTGGGACAAGACAGGATACCCAACCTTAAGAAATATAATCCCTCATTAGGGAGAAGATGTGAATGTCCCTTGAAACAAGATGAAAAAAATACAAGACAGCATCAAAGTCAGGTGGCAAACAGGTATAATCAGTGTTCAGGACAGGACAGCCGGGAGGGTAGGATGATGCGGGCAGTCTAGGGCTGGGGTGGGTTTGGAAGCATGGCTGGAATTTTGATGGAAGGAGGAAATGGTCTTACGCAACAAGCCCGCACAGCTGATGAGACCAGTGTACAGAGCGCAAGCCGTGCTTTCTTTCTCCCTTTGTCAAATGGTGCCATTTATGACAGCGCGCTATCGGCTGGCGTGCCACTTCTGACCGGGTCAGCCCACTTGCTGGCATCCCAGACACAAGGGCCCAAGCCCATAGCCTCTGCCTGCTGCCCCTTCCTCTCGGGCCCATCTCCCTGCTTGTCTCTCTGGCTTGAGGGAAGGTGGAGGCAGGGACAAGAGGGTCAGACCCGAGGTTCAGGCAAGAGATTGACTGGAGGAGGCAGCCGGCCATATAGCGATGCTATAGTGAGACCTGAGAGCCGGCTGTGGATTTCAGATGACCAGGTTTTCCAGCCGTCTCCATTACAGCTGCCTCTTAGGAATATAGCCCATTCGTCTTGAGCATCTGTGGAAACAGAGGCAGGGTTGGTGGCTTGATGCAGTACTGGTCCCCTCCTCTCTAACCTAACCAGTGGGTCTTCCTGGAATGCTGTTTGGCTCACCTACCTTTCTACCAAAAGACCTCCAATGAGTGCTGATGTCCATCCTCCCAGTTCACTCCTGACCAAGCTCTTGAGTCTCATCATCTCCGCATCTTTGCCTAGCCTGGCCCCAGTTACTTTGCCATCCCTGCACATGACAGGGCGTTTCATGATAACCTGTCAGCCTGGACTGTATGTGGATGCTGCTCCAGTAGCTTCTTTACTTACTCCTCCTCTAACAAAACCCAGCTTACCTCTTTTTTTTTTTTTAAAGATTTTATTTATTTGACACAGAGAGATCACAAGTAGGCAGAGAGGCAGGCAGAGAGAGAGGAGGAAGCAGGCTCCCCGCTGAGCAGGGAGCCCGATGTGGGGCTCTATTCCAGGACCCTGAGATCATGACCTGAGCCGAAGGCAGAGGCTTTAACCCACTGAGCCATCCAGGTGTCCCAAACCCAGCTTACCTCTTAAAGTTTACCATACATGCCTCTGACTCCAAGAAGTCTTCCTGGATCATCCCCACAGAACGAATTGCTCCCAGAGCCCTGTGGGCTAAGACAGGAGACAGAGGCTGGAGAAAGTGCATGCTGGGCATCTGGGAGGGTTTAGAAGGTTTGGCAAAGAGAGGCTCCAGAGAGGTGTGGGGGACTTGAGTGTGTGTGTGTGTGTGTGTGTGTGTGTGTGTGTGTGTATGGGGGTTTGTTTCCAGGGGTTATCATGTGGTGTCTGATGACATTAGAAGCAAGCCAAGACTAGAATCTGCTTTCTGCTGTTGTGGGTTGCTGGACTCTGCATGTTGACTCGAGTCCTCCCCGAGACTGGGTGATGTGGGGCCCTGGATTTATTTGGGTTACTGATTGTGTTAGCCCAGCGCATTGATGCCCAGGCCTTATTTCATCATCTTCCACTCAAGGTTCTTTTGTCTATTTCCTGCTCTTCTATGACTTGGGTTTTCCAGAACAGCTCTGATTTGTGGTTTGGAAAATATGGGGACTGTGGGTACACCCAGCCTCTGCAGCACAGAGTGCGTTCCCCTCCGTGGTAGGCATCCGTGCTCCTCTGTTCGCCTCCCCTGCGCTAGCTGAGATAAACACTTGTCGAACAGATGGGAGGGATGGGCTTGGGGTCCACGTTTACCTGGATGTCGGGTTGGCACATGGTCTTCCCCTGTGGGCTCTCAGCATCTGTCCTCTGCTTTTCCCTCCACCTCCTCTTTCCACCTTTCAGTGTCCAGCCCAGAAGATTCTTGCTGCTCGTGGTGGTGGGGGCAGGGCTCGATCTAGCGCACCAGGACTGATTGTCCGCAGGGTGGATGGAGGATCCCTCTCCATCAGCGTTCAGCGATGGTATGTTAACCAGAGAGAACAGCCTCTGCTTAGGAGACACCCCTTCCTGATTGCATCAGACGGGGGCTGGGGTGGCGGGAATAATGGGCGAGGAGTTCAGAAACAGAGGGGGCTAAGTCTCTAAGCTCCCTGCCTCCCTGGTCAGGCATCATATGAATCTGTGACTGAACCGCAAGGGGTTAAAAAGAGTACATCTGGGGGGGCTGATTGGCGGGGGTCGGGGGGAGAGTCTCCTCCTCATGGAATCAGGGTGGCAGAAAGGCCACCCTGAGGGGGCTCTGTAGAGACACATGGGCCGCGTTGTCTGCCCCACAGGCTGCCTGCAGCACAGCCGTGTGGGCTGGCGAGGAGCGAGGAGCAAGCAGCGAGCAGCGCTGTGCATGTTGGAAACCACAAATCACAACTCTGCAAATATCGAGGGTTTCCTGTGTATTTCTGAACTGCTAGCTGGAAGAGGTTAAAGGGACTTTTTGTATGCTTCAGCTGCTTCTATATGTATGTCCGTCTCTGCCCTTCTGCCTCCTACTCCAAAGGGTAAGTGTTTTCTGGGCCTCTGTGTCGGGCATATTTTACCCCCTTCACAAAAGTGCGTGCATTTGGAATTGTGACGGGGGTGATTTTGTATGGGGCCATCCCTCCTCTCTGGCTGTACCCAAAGATGGGATCTGTCTTTGCTGGGCTGTGCAAAACCAGGTGGCCAGGACAGGCACTGGAACCCTGACCCTAGCTCCTCACGCTGGCATTCTAATCCACGAACCCTATCAGGCAGAGGTTGCCGTGGGCTTCCTGACTGCCACACAGTACAGAGCAGTGCGGGTACTACTAGGGCCTAGGAACGTCTCAAAGGCCTACAAAAATACCTGAGACCTGAAAAGAAAAATTTGAACTCCAAATTGCGAAAAGACTTGCAAACCAGAAAGTAGGAAAATGGACTAAGATGCCTACAAAAGATAATATGACATCTGCGGCAACCAACCTCAGATCCTTGATCATTGAAGCACCCCTACTCAGTGAAGGATGTGAGTACACTTGATATGGCAGCTGGGGGTGAGGTTATATCCAGCACCATGACTTACCATCCAACTGTGTCTTCTGCCACATCTTTCTGAATCCCTTTCCCAGCTTCCTGACCGCACCTTCCAGTTTCCATTGGTGCCTTTCCTGGGGGTGTGGCAACAGGGAGCAGGGGCAGTGGTCTTATTCCCATCCGCTAAAGCCTCCCCCATGGTGTTTTCAGTCCCCCAGTTCCCGGTGTGGTGGGGAGCTCAGGGGGCAGTCTGGCTGTTACCAGTGCAGGCTAAGCTGGCCAAGCACACTTACTTCTTCGGACTGAGACAATGGAGATGTGTTCTGCCATATCAGGGGCTGTGTGTGGGCTCATCCTGGGGCAGGGGTTAGCCCAGGATAACCTTATCAAGCCTTGTGTCCTATTTCTATCCTTATCAAGCCTTGTGTCCTATTTCTATCCTTCTTCCCTTTACCTTCCTCTTTGCAGCAGTCCCCAAAACTGGATTCAACCATCCGAGTCTCTTTGACTTCATGCCACTGGCTCCACTTCCATTGTTACTACTCATGTTTCAATCACAAGATCATGAAAGAAGGACCGAGGATGCAAACAGATCCCTCCTCCCCACTAGTTCTGACCCCTAGGATTATTCAGCCCCCAGGATTATCTTTCTAAGACCTAAATTTAAAGTCCACCCCCTGCATCACAGCATGAGACTTTTTTAAGCCTGGCTCAGAGAACTCTCTTCCAACCTCACCCAACACCACAACCCTGGGGATATTCTGCTGTTTGCTGTTCCAAAACATGCTAAATTCTTCTATGCCTTTCTCATCCCACCCTCCTTTCTGACGCTTTAAAAAAATATTTTAAAAATTTTAAACAATTCAGATGTCAAAAATTATCACAAGAAATGCAGTGAAGTGCATTCTCTTACCCTTAAGCCACACCAGTTTTGAAAAGATTGTCATCGAATTAGTTTTCTACAAAAGTTTTTATTTGGGGGAGTGCATAAGGAGTGATTAATGAGGGAGAGTCTATACTGACCTGAGCCAGTAACCTGGTATGAGGGTTGACAGGCTTGTATGAAGTTGGTATGAGGTTGACTCATGGTCTTTTGAGACTAAGATACTGTTATATCCAGTTACGATTACATTATGGAAATCAGTTGTGATGTAATACCTATAAATGAAAGTTCACATCTAGCTTGGCTAAGTTGAGAAGAAAGTATGAGGCCAAATTTGAGTTCCTATGAAACATTGATTGGTTTTTACTTTGCCTCCCATTTTTATATGTCTCAAGATGCAGCATATACCTTGAGAGTAGAGAGGGGGAAAAGGAATGTTGACTCTTGGTCAGACTCATGTTATATCATTTTAGGCAGATTTACACTTCCAAGCTCTGTTATTCTGAGAGCTCCTAGTACATTTCTTCCTAAACTAACCTGTGCATAGGCAAAAATTTTAAATGGTATTTGGAGTTACGCATAGTTAGTAAGGCAAAGCACCCACACAGTAATAACATGGATGCGTTCTCAAGTCATTTCTGTGACTTCTGAATTATATTCCATTACAGGTTTCTGTGTTATTATCCTTTTATGGCTTGGATAATACAGAATTGACTGAAAGAAAGTAGAGAATATTTAGGTTTTCCTTATGTAGGAAGGAGTGTCATCACTGAGGATGTATGACATTAGGTGGTGGGTTTTGAAGGGATGTTAATATAATAGCTGTCAATGATTTCACTTTCTTTGTTTTAAAGTAAAAAGATTTATACACACTCCTACTATCAAAACAGAGTGAAAAGTAATCACTGCACAGTGAAGTTTAGCGATTAAGAACTGCTTGGCCTCCTTGTTATTTCTCATATTTTGGTTATTTTTATCAAGCGGTTTTACAAATTTATTATAAAAAAAGAGTAGACCCTTGCTTCCCCACCTCCATTTCCTCCTCTCCACAGGCAACTGTGTTCTGTTCCTACTCCTGCATTATTATACTTCCATCCATATTTCTAAGTGACATGCATAAATGATTACTTCTTAATTTTCAGTGTGAGGCCTTCTCTACTGGCTTCTTTTTATGCAGGGTGAAACTTTAGCTCTCCTTTCCTGCACCTAACCTTCATCTGGTACTGTAAAATATATATGCATTTACCAATTGTATTCTTGCTCCCAATCAAATCACTGTCTCCCTGTAAATGGGTAATATGCCTGTTTACATTGTCATGTGCCTAGAATTCCTATGGGAGGGATAACATAATTGACGGTGAGGTTGGCCATGTGATTAGCTTGGTCAATGGGATGTGAGTGGGAGTGGTTATGCCACTTCTGACCAGAAGCTTTGGGAGCCATTGCATGCTCTATGTGAGTTATTCTCTTCCCTCTGCCAAGCAAATGGACACGTCCCCAAAGGGGGCTGATCCTTTAGCCTAGATCCTACAATGAAGGAAACAGTGTGGTATAACCACAGGTGACCTACAGCGATGCTGCAATGTTACATGAGTGAGAACTTTTGTTTTTGTAGGCCATTGAGGTTTCTTTGTTACTGCTTGGATATTGCAAGGTTCTTTTGTTACTTAAAACCTAGCAAAATTTGACTGATACATCATCTCCTTCATCCTCCCAAAATATTTATATCACAATTTTTGTGAGATGAAAATTGAATGTTTACATTGTTATGAGTAAATACATGCTCTTTCCAGCTGAACCATCTAGTATCTCTATGATGCTGTTCCTTTCTTGAATCACTCTTTGTTTTCCCTAGAGTTGATCATTGCATTACTTTTCATTAGTGATGATTACATGTTCTTACTACTAATTCAACCCCTAAATTCCTGCCAGTGGTCTAAATCTCTTCTCAGAACATTCAGATTTCATTTCATTCAAAAATATCTCTTCGTATCTCTGAAGTACTCCAATGACTGATTGATCTCTGTGCCTGGTGCATAGCTATTAACTTGGGGTCACCATTATCCTTGAGATTACCTTGGACTCTCTCCTATGTGGGATTTTCTGTTTCTCATATCCTATGCTTTCCTGTTTCTTGGTTTACATCCCGTATTGGTGGATCATAGCCTTCAGTAGCTTCCTAAGAAGAGGTGCAGAGGACATACTTTATTTGAAACTTTGAATGTCTGCAAGTATATTTATTCTGCCATCACACTTGATGGATGGTTGACTAGGTATAGAATTTATTTTCCTATAGAATTTATTTTCCTTTAGAATTTTGAAGACATTTTCTCATTATCTTTCAGATTTCACTATTATTATTGAGAAATCTAAAACTATTCTAATACCTGATCTTCTACATGTTCTGTTTTTTTGTCCCTGGAAACTTGTAAGAGTTTTTTTTTAAATAAATGTTTAATTTTAGAACAGTTTTAGATTTATAGAATTATTGTGAAGATAGTACAGGGAGTTCCCAAATACCCCATATGTAGGTTTGTTCCTATTTTGAGCATCTTATATTAGCATGGTACATTTGTTACAATAAAATAACCAATATGGATATATTATCATTTACTAAATTCCATTCTTTATTCAGATTTCCTTAGTTTTCCCTTAATGTCCCTTCCTATTCCAGGATCCTGTACAGGATACCACATTATACTTAGTAGTCATATCTCCTTAGATTACTCCAGGTTGTGACAATTTCTCAGATTCTCCTTATTTTTGCTGATCTTGACAGTTTTAGGAGCACTGGTCATGTATTTTATAGAGTGTCCCTTAATTGGGATATATCTGATGTTTATCTCATGATCAGAGTGGGGTAAAATGTTTGGGGATGAAGAGCACAGGTAAAGTGCCATTGTCATTACATCATATCAAGGGTACATACTATCAATATGACTGGACATTGCTGACGTTAACTTTGATCACCTGACTTGAGGTTTGTCAAGTTGCCCCACTTTTAAGTTACTCTTTTTTCCCCCTCCCTCTCCCTAATTTTCTCTTTGAAAGAAAACCACTATGTTCACTTCCCTAAGGACAGAGTATCAACATAAAATATTTGGAATTCTTCCACACAGAAGATTTGTCTATTCTCTCCCATTTATTTACTTGTTTGAATTATTTATTGCTATGGACTCATTTTATACTTTGGGTATAATCCAGTGCTACTTTATTTTGTTCCTTAAATTGTTCCAGTTTTTGCCATTGGGAACTCTTTCAATTGGTTCCTGTATTTCTCTGATATAACCCCATCACTCTGTGTGTGTGTACATGCATGTGTGCGTGTGCGTGTGCATGTGCGCGGGTGCACCTCTGTGTGTGCATGTTTGTATGTCTTAACACCTTCTTACTCTCTGGAATTACAAGATGCTCCAGGATTATTTTGTGTATTTTCTGTCTCACTCCTTCAACCAGTCATTTTCCCAAGGAGACCTAGTTCCTTTTACTGGAGAATAGTATTAGAAACCAAGATCTGGGCACTAGATGTGCTCATTGCTACTGGAGTGTCATTGTTTGCAGGCCTTCTCAAATGACAGAAGGATAGATATTCCATACTAACCGAGATTATATACATATCTGTAAATATTTCTATATTAAGGTAGTCATGAGTTCATACCACATGAATCCTTGTAGCCTTTGCTTATTTATAACTTCCCATTCCAACAGTAAGAAACTTGGTTTCCACCATCTGCTATCCATTTATTAATACTCAGTTATACTACATATGTATAATAATTTCAGAATTGTTAACCTATACTCCTGTGGGAAACAGCTGTATCAGCTAGAGTACAGTGCTTATGTACAATTACTTTTGCCTTTAGCCTTATGTACTCTACTTACCTCCAAGGCTACTTAGGTTAGCACCTTATTCCTCAACTCCTTCAGTGAACTTTTATATATATAATACATTTAGATTCTGTTGTCACATTCTGCATTCCATCCATGGATAGCTCCATCTTCCTAAATGATTAAAAAATTATTTTTAGACATCAAGTTCTACTCTTTGTGCTGTAAAGTTCTATGGGTTTTGAAAAATGTTTAATGTCTTATATTCACCATTACAGTATCATATGAAATAGTCTCACCATCCAAAATATACCTTCCACCTGTATATTCCACCCCTTTCCCCCAAACCCTTGGTAATCACTGATCTGTTTACTGTCTCTGTAGTTTTGCTTTTTCCAGAATTGCATATAATTGGAATTATACAGTATGTAGCCTTTTTCAAATTGGCTTTTTTCATTTCACAATATGCATGTAAGATTCATCCATATCTTCTTGTGGCTTGATAGCGTCTTTCTTATTGTTGAAGAATATTCCATTCTGTGGGTGTGGTACAGATTGTTTATCCATTTACCTCTTAAAAGACATGTTGGTTGCTTCCAACTTTTGGCAATTGTAAATGAAGCTGAATAAACATTCACGTACAGGTTTTTATGTGGGGAAAAAATTCTCTAAATCAGTTGGGTATGTACCTAGGAACATGATGATTTGATTGTATTGTAAGACTATATTTAGTTTTGTAAACAAGTTGCCAAAATGTCTTCCAAAATGGCTATTCCATTCTGTGTTCTCCAGCAATGAATAAGAGTTTTTTGTTGCTCCGTATCCTTGGCAGCGGTTATCATCAGTTTTTGGTTTTAGCTGTTCTGATGGGTGGGTGGTGTTATTTCATTGTTTAAACTTGCAACTTCCTAATGACAAATGATGTTGAGCATCTTTTCATACACTTATTTGCTATGCGTATAGCTCCCTTGGTGAGGTGTCTGTTTAGATCTTTTGCCCATTTCTTAATAAGCTTGTTTGTTTTCTTATTGTTGCATTTTAAGAGTTGTTTGTATATTTTGGATATAAGTCCTTCCTCAGATATGTGTTTTGCAAATATTTACTCCAGTTGACACTTGTCTTTCATAGGTCAAAAGTTTTTAATTTGAATAAAGACTAACTTAGCAGTTTTTCCTTTCAAATATCTGTGCTTTTCAATGTTCTTGTGATACTTGTATTTTAAAAGTCATCAGCAAACCTAACTTCATGAAGATTTTCTACTGTGTTTCATCAAGAAGTTTTATAGTTTTACACTTTATATTTAAGTTTATGATCCATTAAAATTTTTTTGTGTGTTAGGCATAAAGACTGTGTCTAGCTGAATTTGTATATATATTTCCAAACATTGCAGCATCATTTGTCAACATGACTACCCATTCTCCATTAAGTTGCATTTGCTCTTCATCAAAGATTAGTTGACTATATTTGTATGGGCATATGTTTGGGCAATCTTTTCTGTTATATTGACCTATATATCTATTCTTTCACTAGTATCATCCTGTCTTGATTACTATAGCCTTACAGGAGATTTGGCAATCAAGTAGTGTGAGTCCTTCTACTGTGTTCTTCTGTATTGTGTTGGTTATTCTGGGTCTTTTGCTTTTCCATATAGGCTTTAGAATCAGTTTGTCAATAATTACAAAAGAGTTTTTTGGGTTTTGATTAAGATTGTATTGAATCTATAAAGTTGGGAAGGATTGAAATCTTAATATTGAGTCTTCCAGCCCAAGAACATGTTTTGTTCTTGTTTTCGTCTCTTACCCCAGTATTCTGAGATGTTACAGTGATGTTCTGTGCCTTGCCGTGGATCTGTTTTTATCACTTGTGCTCCTATTTTTACCGAAGGCCCACTTGGCAGGACCTTTCAGTCTGTAAGCTCTGAGCCTTTAGTTCCAAGACATTTTCTTGATTTTGTAGATGATTTACTTTTCTTGTTTTTGTCTCCCCTACACCCCCCACACCTTCCCTGCTTCCTCTTTCTAAAAATCCCATTTGGATAGTAGACCTTCTGGACTGATTCTTTAGTTTTCGTAACTCCTCTTTTCCATCTCTTTGTCTTTTTGCTTTATTTTCTGGGAGATTTTCTCGACATTACCTTACAACCCTCAATTGACATTTCATTTGTTATATTTTTAATTTACAAGAATTCTTTTTTCTCTCCGAATGTTCCTTTTTATAGCAGCCTGTTTTATGATTGCAGTGCTGTCTTTCTGAAGAAATCAGTGATACATTTTTCTTCAAGTTCTTTTCATCCTACATAATCTCTGTTTCTTCCAAGTTGTTTGTTTTGGTGTCTGTTGTTCAATCTTGAAGATTTCCTCAGTTGTCTGCTTATTCTTGTTTATCTGCACATATTTAAGGGTCTGCGTGCAGGTGGGATTCGATGATCATGGCCTTCGCTGGAGGATGATGCAGCCGGGCCTTTTTCTTGTGGGATATTAAATGTTATGAGGTCTTTCTTAAATCATGAGGTTTTTTTCCATGAAGTTAGTTTGCAGTGCTCAGAGAGGTCTCATCCTGTTCCTTGCCAGGAGGCTAACATCTTGAGAACTAGTGCTCTGAGTGGCTAGTGGAGGAGGAAGTGGAGCCTCAGCAGCCAGAACTCAGTGTTCTTTAATCCCTCTGTGTTTTAGCATTGTAGGTGCAACCTCAATTCTGCCTGGGTCTCCCAGTCCAGAAAGCCTCCGTTTATCTTGAAAAACAGACCTCCGTATTCTGCTGGGCCAGGCAGGGCTGTCGCTAGTCCAGGAAAGAACCTGAGGCTCTAACTGCTTCCTAAACAGATTGCCAACCAGCTTGCCTTGGTTCTTTTCTCCTGCTTTCAAGAGGGATGGGGACCAGTTTCCCAGCTATGAAGAGGGTTTTGCAGTATAAATTAGGTTGGTCTCAACTTCCCCTACTGCTGGCTTAGAATGCAGCTTTTTTTTGGATTCCTGGGCTATTTGCCACTTGTCCATCTGATTTCCAGCTTCCAAAATTTTGTTACTTTTGTCTGTTCTCTGGCTTTTCCCCATCCCTGTATATTTATACTTAATTTTTAAAAAACTGTTATTCCGGTAGGGTTTGGGGAGGAAGCGGAAGTAAATGCACATGTCTGACTCACCATATTTACCTGGCGAAGGCCAGCTTCTATTCTGCTTGGGCCCGGCTTTGGCCCTAGCAGTTGTTGAAGATTTTGTAATATTCTCCCTGTCTAGACATGCTTTTTCCCACTCACCCCTCAGGACCACACCCTCTGTGCTGCTTTATCTTTTCTCCCCTCTTTCCCCCTCCTTCCCTCCACAAGAAGGGTTGGCCACCCTTTCTCCCAAGCTCATCTAGGCTTTGCACAACTTCCCCTCACTGCCTTTACTGATGGTAACTTGTGGGGCTGTCTTGCCCTCCCAGGCTGGGAGCTTCTGGGAGCCTACCTCGTATGGTCTTCAAATCTCCACCGCTTGACCCAATGCTCAGGCTTGGTAGACTTAGGAAATGATTGTGGCATGAACAAAAGCAGAACCAGGTACTTTTTTGGGTGATGCTCTGGTGGGGTGGCCTTGTCCTGAGCATGCCTCCCCCGTCCCCTGTGACCCGCCTGCTGGGCCAGAGTCCCGGACGGCTTGATCTCAGCCTGTCTTTCAGCCCCTCGATTCTTCCCAGAACCCTTTTTCTCAGCATTGACCTTGTCCCTGAAGACTGTCCACATGCCTGAGTTTGCGATTAGAAATACTGAGAACACAGTAGGGCTGAGCAATGTTGCTGCATAATGATCTCTGCCCTCTTCATGTTCCGGTGCACCAAAGGCAGGGCGGTGCTGGGTGGGGGACTGGTGCAGAGCGCAGAGGAGGGTGTCATTATTCCGTAATTGACATGCGGGGCAGCTCTCTTCCCTGAGGCAGGCCCAGAGCGCTCACCGAATGACAGCAGCGTAGCAGAGTCCAGCCACCTGGTTGGACAGGTCTTACAATGACACAAAAGCAGGGGGTGTCTGAGAGGGACTCTACCCCCAGATGCACAGATGCACAGTGACAGCCTCTGGGGCTGCAGGCCCTTGGCTCTGCCGCATTCCCCAGGCGGGAGGCTGTTCTCTTGGGCTCCGACAGAGGTGGGGGGACCCAGAAAGTCAGGCTGACTGACAGCCCTGCTTCCAGCAATGGGGCCTGGCCTTGGGCTGATTTCAGGTAACCAGGGGCCTTTCCTCAGCCTCAGACTGCATGCCCCCAGATGGTAATTAGCCAAGTGCAGCTGAGTCACCTGGGATGCTAGAGTTTCTGGAGCGATCTTCCTTTTAGGTCACACCTACATAGTGTGGCTATGGGAAGTCCTGGGAAGCTGTTTCCCTTTAAATCATCCTCCAGGTCATAGACACTACCGTTCTCTTGACAGCCCACTTAGAAGTGGATGGGTTTTTTGGGGTCAGGACATTATTCTACTTAAAACGCAAACAGCCTTAAGAAGAACATGTCAGGGGTTCCTGGGTGGCTCAGCAGGTTAAAGCCTCTGCCTTCGGCTGGGGTCATGATCTCAGGGTCCTGGGATGGAGCCCCGCATCAGGCTCTCTGCTCGGTGGGGAGCCTGCTTCCTCCTCTCTCTCTGCCTGCCTCTCTGCCTACTTGTAATCTCTCTCTGTCAAATAAATAAAGAAAATCTTAAAAAAAAAGAAGAAGAACACATCAAGTAAGTATCAGTCACTAATACCTTAATGTGGATTAGTTTAACATACTCATTAAACTGGGAGAACTGGAAGGAGTTCTTAGGTTGCCTGACTTCAGGGCTTTGTCTACTAGGGCCCCAGGGCCAGAAGCATTAGCATCACCAGGGAATGTGTTAGAAATGCAAATTATCCAGTCCCCCCTAAGAACTTGGAAACTTTGCGGCTCCTGCCCAGTCATCTGTATTTTACAAGCCTTCCAGGTGACTCTGGTGCACACTATAGTTTGAGAAACACTGCTCTTCAAGGTTAGGAAGCTTCAAGAATGCCCAAGAAGGTAGTGGACTTGCCTGAGGTCACAAAGCTAGTTAATGGCAGAACTGTCATTTTCAAATGACAGCTGGTTGCCAGGATCTGGGGAGGAATTTACATTTATGGGGGGGGGTGGCTTCTCCATGCAAGTCCCATAGCAGGGGCATTATCTCATTTGATCCTTACCAAGGTTCCGCAAATTGCTCCGTTTGGAGAGGAGGAAGTTGAGGCTTAGTGTAGCGGAATAATGTGCCCAGATAGAGACAGTATTTCAATCTGGATTTTTCTCTTCTGCACTTGCCTGCATTTGTTGTGTGTGTGTGCATGTGCTCATGCATGGACCCTGGAGATTTATGTTCAGACCCTGGGTTGGGGTAGGGGAATGCTAAATGGTCACAGTAGCTTTCCAGGCACATCTCTCTTGGAGGGTGGGAGGGCTCTCTCACTCTCTTGGGAAAGGTATTTCTTTCTAGTCTTGCTTCCGGTTGGATTCCGACTGCTGTGTAGAGGAGAGACTCACCCAGGCTTTCTTCCCACTGTACTTCCAGCTTGGCCTGGAAATTGGATTTCCTGGTTGGTCTCATGTTTCTCGGTGTCCTCGCTGCTCAAGGAAGGGCCAGAGTCATGCTAAATGGGGCCGGCACATCAGTCAGGAGAGACTCGGGTGGGTGAGGGCTTTCCCACACATCTGGGATGGGAAGCAGTGCTCCTTTGGAGTTAGAGCCCAAGGGCAGAAAAGAGTCCAAGTGGGGTGGGTGGGGGAGCACATGCAGAGCCAAACAGAAGAGGAAATTAAAGAGAGGCTTGAGTCTCCCTCCAGCTTCCTTTGCTGCATTTTTGGCAGGGCTCGGCAAAGCTGGCCTGTAACTTTCCAGTCTGTCTGCTCATTGTCTTGCCCAGAAATACCAGATAAAAGAAACCATGGAATGAGGAGTGAGGAGCCTGGGTCCCACCCTCAGGATATTCCACCAACATTAACTCTCTTTCAGGGCAGCAGTCTCCCTGAGATCTGCCAGGGTCCAGCCGTTCTAACAGCACTTGCCTCTGCAGCGGGACGCGTGGGTTGGGCGGGGGTTGCGGGGAAGGCGTGTCTCCAAAGCAGCCCTCACCACCCGCCAGATGTCCATTCCACTGCTGTCTTGGGCCTGAAATACCCCCAGGAGCGCCATTCCATCGGCTCTTCAGCCGTCTCATATTAAAGACGGATGCCCGAGGAAGAGTAATCCCTTGCTGGTGAATGCCTTATCGGATTTTAGTTAAACCCCCAGCTAGGGGGTTCACTGGAAACAGACCAGGAATTGAGTGGAGGCTTCTGGGGAAGAGAGGGACCACGAGAGGAGCAGGTGGGGCTGGAGAGATGGCCTCACCAGGCTCAAGGGCCATGTAACTTGGATGATGGAGGGGGGATTACCTTGATCAGAAACACTGGGACAGCAGGGGACAGAGCCAGCCAGACCTGCCCTATGGGCTTCCAGAAGAGAGCTCTTTCTCAAGCCCAGTTTAATTTTTATGGGTCATTTTGTTCCTTACCTCAAGCCTCCTCTTTTTGTGAAGAGTTCCTGCAATTTGTTTGAATTTCTCCTTCAAGAAGAGGTGAAACTCTCCTCCAGAAAGAGTTTAACGTGGGCTCCATTTGGGTGGTCATTAAACATCTTCTGAAGGTCTCCTGGGAGTTGGATGCTGAGGCAGGCTCTGGGGGAGAGAAAGACGAGGGAGAGCCTTCCCTTGCTCCTGTGGAGTTCATAGTCCAGTGGGCAATGCAGAAAGTCAAACAAAAAAGCTAAGATACAGCGGCACGCGAGGGCTTTCTAGATAGGGTGCCTGTGGTCAGGAAGACGTGGCCCCCAGCTCATCTTGGGAGAGTCAGAGCTGGGGATGCTTGAGCTGGGAATTGAAGGCCGCATGGGAGTTTGCTACGCAGACAGAAGCGTTGGGAGTAGGAGACACGAGGGCATTCCAGGTAAAGGGGACACCTCAGGTAGGAGGGGACACAGTCCTTCCAGAATCTGTAAATGCGGCTGAATCACAGTTCCTGACAGGGTGTGTTTAGGGGAGAGCCAAGGGACAGGCCAGAGAGGGGGGCTGGGCCGGGCCATAAAAGACGTTGAATATGGGTGCCTATAAGGTTTCCCCTTTATATCTTGAGGGGAGCCACTGAAAAGTTTGATTAGCCGATCACTGCTAACTGTCCAAAAAACAACCCCTCACATCTTCATGGCTTAGCTCCAATAAAGGTTGAATTCTGCACCTGTAGGAGGGAGAGAAAGCCAAGAAAGCAGCCAGCGCTCCACGCCCTCAGCCTAGAGGTGGCACCTGCGGTCCCACTCACAGCCCCTTGTGGGGAGACCCCGGTGTGGGGCCCCGGCCTAGCTGCAAAGGAGGCTGGGGGACTTCGGGAGCACACACACACTCGGAAGCACTCAGGGCCGCTGCCACAGGTGTTAGGAAGACGGCGTGGACTGACGTGTGGTTTGGGATGTTCACTCCGATAGCAGAACAGCCTTCACGCTTGAAGGTAGGGAGGCTCTTCCGATTGTCCAGCGAGATGGCCCTCCCAGCTCCCTAATTCTCTCCAGATGCAGCCGGGCGAGCCTTGCGGCTCTGCAGGAAGAGAGGTGGAGACAGCAGCGAGGGAGGTGGGCCGAGGGCGGGACAGCCGGCAGCGGAGGACATTGGTGCTTAGAGCCCAGGCCCTCAGCAGGGCTGAACTTGGCCACGGCAGGGCTCGTGGCTCCTGAGCTCCGTGGAAGTGCCCAGTTGACATCTGCAGAGTGAGCGAGCAGTTGGTAAATGAGCCATAGGTGTGAGGGAAGGGGCTTGGTGGTAGAAGGGGGGCAGGACTGGGGACATCCCTGGGAAACGATGACATTTAATGGCCTGTCTTCCGAGGTAATTAAATCTCTCCTGTGTTCCTAACCTTCATCACCACCTATTTGTATCTCTGGGGAGTCATGAAAGCTGCCACATCCGGGCTCCTGTCTGGGATTTTCGGAGGAAGCTTTCACTCATTAACTTCTGCATATCCGTGCTCATTTTAATCCAGCGCCTGGCTGCATTCCTGCTGTCATCTCCCACTGGGGGCCCTCGTCCTCCTGTCCAGCCGTGGCCCTGCTGTTGGCCCCGCCCCATGTCAGGCCCTTATGCCAGCCTGAGGCACAGATGTCCCGAAGCTGGCAGTGGAGAGGAGCCCCATGTTCCGGCTTGAACTTAGCTCCTGTCTGGATGAACTTGGGAGGTCATCCTGTATCCCTGGGCCTCAGTGTCCTCCTCTGTTGATTGGGTGTGGGTTTTTAAATGCCCTTCAGGCGCTGACATCTCTAGCTGCACAGGATGGAAACTGAATATCCTAGGGGTACAACGATTTTCAGAACAGTGCTTTCTCAACTAGGGGCAAGAGTGCCAGGAGGCTTATCTGCAGTTTCCAGAAGGTGGACTGGGGCTCAGTGGTGCTCACCCGGGGCTACAGAAACTAGGGGTTGTAGGGATCAAGTGTGGGCCTCCTCCCTCTCTCACCATTTTAGGAAAGGGCCCCTTTGAGAAAGTGGGTGAAAGCCACTGACCGTATCTCCAGATAAACATGCAACACGTACCAGACACACACCCCCTCTTGCATTTCATTTCATGGGCTCATGGCTCCCCAAAACACAGCTCGGACCACCCTCGCCACCTGCCTGCTTTTCTTTCCCTAGCAGGTTCTGGATTGATTGATTGATTGATTGATTTTAACAAATTCTGTGCTTTCTCCTGAGCCAAGCTGTCTGTGGAAGAGCCTCAGGTGGCCAAAAGGAAGTCCTCAGAATTCTTTTCTCTGACTTCACAAGAGACTGCATGAGTCCTCTCCAAAGAGAGGCAGAAAATCGCATCAGACTTAAAAATCAGTGCAATTGTATATGGCAGCAACTGAAGGCTGTCAATAGGTGAGGGGTGTGTGTGTGTGTGTGTGAGAGAGAGAGAGAGAGAGAGAGAGAAATGTACGTGTATCAGCACTCTTACATTGATAACACATCTTCTGGGAGGGAGTCTCTCCTTTTTTTAAATTAAGCTTTTTATTTTGAGATAATTGGAGGTTCCCATGCAATTGTGAAAAATAATACAGCGGTATCTCTTGTGTCCTTAACCTACTTTTCCCTGGTGGCAATAACTTGCAAGACACTGATGTAGTCAAATGCGCAACATTTCCATCATTGCAGGATCGCTCCTGTTTCCCTTTTAGAGTCACAGCGGCTTCCCTCCCCTGCCCTGCTCTCCTGCTTATCTTCTGAAAACCACTCACCTGTTCTTCATTTCTGTAATTGTATCATTTCAAGAACGTTATGTAAATGGAATAATGGAATAATGCAGTATGTATGGAACCTTCGGGGTTGGATTTCTTTCACCGACCATAATTCTCTGAAGATTCAGGCACGTTGATACGTGTGTCAATAATTCTTCCTTTTTATTGCTCAGTAGTATTTCCTGGTGTGGGTGCACCTCAGTTGGTTTAACCAGCCCCCTGGGAAAGACATCTGGATTCCTCGTGGACGTGTGAATTACTTAGAAGTAGGTTGACTTGTTTTCAAATGTATGGAGGTTTGCCTGTTATCCTGTCATTATTGATTTCTAGTTTGATTCCACGGAGGTCAAGGGGCACACCCTCTTGTGGTCTAAATTTTTCTAAATTCATTGAGGTTTGTTTTATGGCCCAGGATATAGTCTGTCTGGTGTATATTCTACAGGCACTTGAGAAGAATGTATATATTTCTCTTATTGGATGGGGTATTCTAAAACGTTGATTAGATTATGTTGGTTGCCATGTTTGTTGAATTATTCTAGATCCTTGGTGATTGTCTAGTTATTTTATTCATTTTTGAGAGAGGGGTATTGATGTCTGCAAATATAACTGTAACTTTATCCACAGTTGGCCTTTGAACCACACACATTTGAATTACACACGTCCACTTATGGGCTGTTTTTTTTTTTATAAAGACAGCACAATATTATAAGTGGATTTTTTTCTTCCTTATGATTTTCTTAGTAATATTTTCTTTTTTCTAGCTTGCTGTAAGAATATAGTGTATGACACATATAGCATACAGAATATTGTTAATCACCTGTTGAGATTATTGGTAAGGCTTCTGGTCAACAGTAGGCTGTTAGTAGTTTACTTTTTAGGGAGTCAAAAGTTATAGTTGGATTTTGACTGTGGGGGGGGGTTGGCTCTCCTCACCCCTACATTGTTCAAGGGTCAACTGTATTTCTCTTTTCAGTTCTGTCAGGTTTTGCTTCACATATCTTGCGTCTCTGTTGTTTGACTCCTGAGCATTTGGGTTTGCTGTGTCTTCCTGGTGGATTGACCCTTTATTATTATATAATATCCCTCTTTGTCTCTGGTAATATTTTTACTCCAAAGACTATTTTCTCTCACATTGATATAACCACTGCTTTCTTTTTCTTTTTAAAGATTTTATTGATGTATTTGAGAGAGAGAGAATGAGAGAGGGAGAGCATGAGAGGGGGGAGGGTCAGAGGGAGAAGCAGACTCCCTGCTGAGCAGCAAGCCTGATGCTGGACTTGATCCGGGACTCCAGGATCATGACCTGAGTTGAAGGCAGGTGCTTAACAAACTGAGCCCCCCAGGTGCCCCTACCTGCTTTCTTTTGATTAATGTTTGCATGATATATGTTTTTTCATCCTTTAACTTCTTTTTTTTTTTTTTAAGATTTTATTTATTTATTTGACACAGAGAGAGAGATTACAAGTAGGCAGCGAGGCAGGCAGAGAGACAGCAGAGGAGGAAGCAGGCTCCCTGTCGAGCAGAGAGCCCAATGCGGGCCTCGATCCCAGGACGCTGAGATCATGACCTGAGCCGAAAGCAGAGGCTTTAACCCACTGAGCCATCCAGGCACCCCATCCTTTAACTTTCAACCTGCTTATATCATACAGTTGAAGGGAACTTCTTATAGATGGCATGTACTGAGTCATGATTTTTTAATTGGTGACTTTAGATTATTTATATTTAATGTAGTTATCAATATGTCAGAGCTTAATGTGATTTCATTCTTATGTTTCCCCTTTTTTTCTCTTTCGTTTCTGTTTTCCTTTTCCTGCATTCTTGTGGGCCAAAGAAGTTTTAGAATCCTACCTTGACTGATCAATAGCGTTTTTCAGTTTATATTTTTGTATGCTTTTTTTAGTGGATTTTCTATATCATACATGATGTGTACACAGCTTATCTCTGTCTACTGGTGTCATCGTTTTACCAGTTCCAGTGAAATGTAGAAACTTTTCTTCCCTTTAAATCTTCTTATCTCCTCCTGTTTATAATGTAATTGTCATAAACATTTCCTCCGCATACATTTAGAACCACACTGTGTTAGAATTTTTGCTTTAACTGTCAAATATAATTTAGAAACTCAAGAGGGAAATAAAGTTTATTTTAGGAACCTATACCTTTGCTTTGCATGTTTCTTCCTTCCCGATGTTCCAAGGTTTCTTCTTTTATCATTTATTTTTGGGTTAGCCTTTTTTTTTTTTTTTTTTGGTGGAGAGAGGCTTGTGAGCAACACGTTCTCTTCATTTTCTTTCATCTTGGAATGACTTGGTTTTCTCCTCATTCCGAAGGACATTTCCAGTGGATCAAGGATTCTTGGTTGACAGTTCTTTCCACACTTGAAATAGAGTGTGCTACTTCTTTTTGGCGTCCATGGTTTCTGATGAGAAATCTGATACCATTGTTCCTCCCCACCATGCGTAGGTGTTTCTCTCTGGCTGCTTTCAAGGTTTCTTCTTTAATTCCAGAAGTTTGACTGTGATATGTATTGATGTGGATTTCTTTGATATTCACTCAGCTTCTAGAATCTGTAGGTGTATTTCTTTTTTCTAACTTGGGGAGGTTTTCAGCTGTTGAGCACTGTGTCAGCCTTCTCTCTTTCTCCTTTCCTTCTGGGACTCCAGTGACAGGAATGTTTGTGCTTTTGTTACAGTACCACAAGTCCCCAAGGTTTTGTTTGTTTTTCAGTCTATTTTCTCTCTATTTTTCAGACTCAATTTTTAAAAATGTATTTATTATGGATTATTAAGTATTCGATTATTTTGGTTATATTTTATTGAGTGATTATTTTTATTTATTGAATATTACTTATTGATTATTACACTTTTATTGCTCCCTCTTCTAGTTCACGGATTCTTTCTTCTGTCCTTTCCATTCTGCTGTTGAGTCAACCCACTAGATTTTGCATTTCAGTGGGTTTTTCAGTTCTAACATTTCTACTGGTTCTTCTTAAGTACCTTATAGTTCTCTGCTAGATTTTGTTTTTTTTCTCATTGGTTTCAAACATACTTTTAGTTGCTTTTTTTTCTTTTTTAAGAGAGGGTGAGGGAGGGGCCGATGGAGAGGGAGAGAGGGAATCTTAAGCAGGCTGTACACCCAGCACAGAGCCTGACGTGAGGCTCGATCTCACAACCCTGAGATCATGATTTGAGCTGAAATCAAGAGTTGGATGCTTAACCAACTGAGTCAACCAAGCACCCCGTAGTTGATTTTTGAGGCATTTTTATGATGATTTGCTTTAATATCTTCGTCAGAGAATTCTAACACCTCTGTCTTCTTGGAGTTGGTCTCTATTGGTTGTATTTTTCCTTCAGTTTGAGATCTTCCTGATTCTTGGTGTAAGTCATTTTTGTAAAACAGTGGACATTTAGGGTAATATGTTTTGAGACCTCTGGATCTTACCTCAATTGTCCACTTTGGATCTTTTTTTTTTTTGGAGGTTGTGACACTGCCTCATTACTGTGAAGGTTAAAGTCCAGGTGTCCCACTCCGCCCCCACAAATACTGGCTGGGAGATGTTGGAATGCCTAGTTACTATTCCGCGTTGACCTCCACTGACACCATGGGGGCTGGGGGTGGCCTCATCACTGCTGAGCAATGGTGAAAATCCTGAGTCTCCATCAGACCTCCTTTGGCACCATTCCAGCAGGGATGGGTAAGGGTGCCTCTTTACTGCTGGGTGGGGCTGAATTAGGCTCTGCACTTGGCCTTTGCTAGCGTGGATGGCAGTGGGACCTCAGTTTTTCTGCAGTGTTTGGCTGGATCGGAGCAGTTACTATCTAGAAATGTCTTTCTAGGCTGTTCCTTTTCTAGTCTTGTCTAGAAAGAGCAAATTTTGTTGTTGTTGTTGTTGTTTTCTGTCTGTACCCATTGATATTCACACGTTGCCAGCTTCTTCAGCTCTGAATCTGGGATATATGAGACCAAAAGAAAGTCTGGAAACCTCACCATCTTCTTGTTCCTTGATTCCAGAGTTCCTATCCAATTGCTTCTCTTTGCCTTACAGATTCATCTTATGTTTGTTTTCTGTACAATGCCCTGGGTTTCCGGTTGTGCTTACAGGGTAGTGTCGGGAAAAAGACATTTATTCCATCTTCCCAGAAGTGGAAGTTCTCTTTACTTCTTTTTCTTTGTTATTTTGTAGAATTGATGAGAATGTATAACAGGTACTTGGGAAAAATTTAAATAGTACAACAAGGATGCAGTGAAATGTTTTCTTTCACTTCTGTGCCCTGGTGCCAGCCACATGGCTCCTTTACAGGAGATAGCCACTGCTACCCATGCCCTTGCGACCTTCCCAAGAGAGTCTGCATGTGTGCATGTGTGCATGTGTGCATGTGTGTATGTGCACATGCGTGCTCTTCTCATACACGGTACCGTCACCGATTTAAACTTCCACCAACCATGGATGGGGGTGGTTCTACACACTCTGGTTCAGTGGCACTGTGTATATTTAAGCAAATTTGATATATGAGAAAACCTGATATATGAGAAAACTGATATATGAGAAACCGGATCTTGTAGTTTTAATTTGCATTTCCTGCAAATTAATGAGTGAGGATGAGCATCGTTTCAGATGTGTGCAATGCGTTTGTGTTTCCTGCTTTGTGGACTGACAATTTAATCTCCTCTTTATTGTGCATTTCTCTATTGGGTTGTTGGCCTTTCTTTTGGACTCATACATGTTTGCACGTGCACGTTATTTACGTAGTAAGGAAATCAGCCCTCTGCCTGCCATATATGTTGCAAATATTTTTTCTTTACTTTTCATTCGTCTTTTGAATTTATTTTATTTTCTAGTGTTAGGTATTAAAAATCTTTGAACTCAGATGTAGCCTTTTAAAAAATATGAGATTTAGATTTGGGTCATGCTTGGAAAGTCCTTCTTATTTCAAGATTAATACAAACATATCATACATTTTTCTTCTAGCTCTTTTCACAGTTTCTTCTTTATTAATTTTTTGTTTAGGTCCTTGTTACACATGATTCCCATTTTTTTCCAGATGATTCCTGAGTTGTCTCAACACAATTAGTTGAAAAGTCTATCTTGTCCCCAGTGGGTTGAAATGCCACCGTGATTTATTGTGGGTCTTCTCTGTGTAGGTGCTTATCTGCCTTGTCAGCAAATTGCAGATGGCAGCTGGTGGCCTGGGGAGGCTGTGCTGTGGTAATCTTGGAGCCATCTGCAAGGGAAGGAACATTTTTAGAAAGGGATAAAGAGAAACCATGTCTGCTCCACCTCACCTTACACTGCTCTTTGGCTTGATCTCATGAAAATGGGCTGAGTCTGTTTTAGGGATGTTGTCCAACCATCTTGCCACTCCCAATGGTAGGAGGTCCCTCTGTCTGTTCCTCTCATGAACCCACAGGTCCTGCTCTTTTCTGAAATCTCTCCTACATCCACCCTTCATTCCTGCTCCCCTTTTATGCCTCTGACACTTCAGGCCTTCACTGTTGTAGCCTATTTTTTGAGCACCCTTTTATATGCTTGTTTTACTTCTCTTTTGCTGCCAAAATAAATCACCCCAACCCTAGTTACTTTAAACAACACACATCTGTGTGTATAAACAGAATTGTAATTTCTGTGGGCTAGGAATCCCAGCCCCCATTAGCTGGGTCCTGGCCTTAAGGGTCTCCAGTAAGGCTGCATTCAAGGTGCCTTGATTGGGTTGATTTCTCATCTGGAGGCTGAACTGGGGAAGGATCCATTTACCTTCTCAGGTGATTATTGGCAGCATTTAGTTCCTTGTGCCTGGAGAATTCATGGCCACTTGAGAAAGAGAGCCTCTGGAGTCAGTCTAGTAGCAAGATGGATGGAGTTTTCTATAATGTAACATGATCACAGGAGTGACGGCCCACCACCCCCTTTGCCATATTGTATTGGTTAGAAGTCAGGTACAAGTCCCACCCACACTCAAAGGAAGGGACTTGCTTTTAGGTATGACCTCTAGGAGGCAGGGCTCACAAGTATCTGTGGAGTCTGTCTGCCCCAGTGGCTGCCTTTCCTTAGGCTCTCTCCTGTCTAGTCCACACTTGACCATGCGGTCAGATTAATTTTCCCAAAGCACAGCTCTGACTGCACCAGGCTTCTGTTCTAAAGCCTACATTAGTTAAAATTCAGAATTTCTTGTATTAGCATTCAGGACTCCCTCCAAGAGCTGTTGGCAGTTATCTGTCAAAATTGCCAGAGTACAAAGCCTTTGACCCAGACTTTATCCCAGAACTCTACTCACACATGGGTGACGTGATGAATGCACAAGTATAATTACTATGGAACTATTTGGAATAGCAAAAGATTGGAGATGACCTAAACAGAAGGCCTGGCTAAATATGTAACCATACAGCTCAGGAACGGAATACTACACAGCCATGAAGGTGAATGAAACCATTCTTTATAAACTCCTGTAGTGTGTTCTTTACCAGGGGTTCTCCAGGTGTGGTTCCTAGACCAACGGCAGCAACACCTAGAACTTTGTTTGAAATGCACTCTCCCAGGCCTCACCCGTGACTTACTGAACCACACTCTAGAGTGGGACCTGGCAATTGTGTATTAACAAGCCAGCCAGGTAATTCTGAAGCACACTCCATTTTGAGAACTTCCGGTTTACAATATTTGTAATTAATCGAAAAAAAGGTAAAAGGCGTATATCATTTGCTACTATTTGTGCACGGACGGTAAAAGAAGTATGCATTTATCTGAATGTGCATAAAATACCTCTGTTAGGGATACATAAGAAATGGCTAATAACATTGCTTGCCTTTGAGATGGGGAGTTGGATAGCTGGAGCAGGGAAGGGAAGGTGACTTTTCAGTATACATCCTTTTGTACCTTGTGAATTTAAACCATTTAATGTGTTACTACTTAAAATACGGAAGCCATCAGTCAGACCTCAGCCTTCCTCATGAGTTTTCTCTCTCATCTCTGATGTGGCTTCTTCAGGCCATTCAGATTTGTCCCTTCTCTCTCCCTTGGGTTTGGGTCACACCTCCTGGTCACAAGCCTTTGTTTAATTCTGTGCCCACATCTGGAATTCCCTTTACTCTTCCCTTCATAATCAAAGCCAACTGAAAAGTCAGACCCAGGTGCTGCCTCCTTTGGGATATTGGCCTGACTCCTCCCTGCAGTCGGGATGAATCATCCCTTCTCCTTGGCTCCCCAGTCCATGCATCTGTGTTGCTCGCCGCACGCCTGTCTTCTTCCGTGGACTGTCAGCTGTCTGCAGGGAGAGACTTGGCCTTCCTTCCTTGCTCATCATTGTGTGTCCTGCACCTACACACCTTGCCAATTGATACCTAAGACTCTTTCAACAAATAACTGAGCAATCAAGTCAATGATGGCCATAGAGACGGGGACGTGGGGACGCAGGGTGTCATGAACCATGGACAGACCTAAGGAGTGGTAACTGCCAGTGGAGGGGAAGAATGGATCTGGGCAGGAAAGATGGGGAGAGGCTGCGGGAGAAGCTACTGGTGGCTGGGTTTCCCCCAGGTTGCATTTGGGACTGAGCCATCATCAGTACCCCGAGGGGTTGGGTCGGGGGGGCGCCCTTCACCTGGGAGCACGTGGGATTTATTTAGTTTTATTGTTAAGGTGAGGGTTCTTTTCAAAAGGCTGACGAGCTTTTGCGGGAGAGGGGTGGGGTTGGGTAATCGAAGGGTACAGTGTGGGTCTTAAAGGGACCTCACACAGGCTGGCAGGGGGCAGGCTGCCCTACCAAGGGAGGGTTTTCTGATTAAAACTAAGTCAGGGCGAAGCTATTTTTTAATATTAAAAAGAATATGCGCCCCCATGGCCATGCCATCCCAACCTCCCTCCATCTCGAGAAGGCATCTGACATTTCCTGCACATTTTAACTTTCTAACCAAATAATGAAATAATCATATTGGCTCCCAGTCACAGGATTCATTTTCTCTCATTCCTGGGCTTCAAAATTCATCTCATATTTTAATCTGTTTTGAGCTCTTTTCAATTGCCTTGGAGACAGAGCCAAAGGTTCCCCGAACTCCTGTTGCCTGGAGTTGTTTGGTTTCGGTTCCTGTGGGGTGTTTGCTTTAATAACACGGCCCGTCCTGCTGCGGAGACAGGAATTCTGGGGGGGTCGGGGCGGGGTGCGGGCCTCACGCTCCTTGGCTCCTTGACAGTAAATTAAGGTCCAAATTCTGGCTCTGGGGATCCTCACTCTCTGTCTTCTTCTCGAACATACCCTCCTTTCTCAATTGTATTCATGCTTAAAATCCCGACTTGCCACAGAAATACTCCGTCAGCTGCTCTTGGCCGTGGGGTCCCCCTCCCTCCCCTGGGCATCAAGCACACACAGAGGCACAATAGTTGTAACAACCGTGGCATTGCAGAGCCTAGATATCTCTGAGGCGCACTCTGAGCACTTGACGCGGATTCATTCGTTCCATTTCCCACTCCCCTGAAAGGTAGTATTCGTGCTGGTGCCCCCATTCTCCTGACGGGTAGATTGAGGTAAAGAGACTAAATAACTTGTCCGAGAGCTGGAGTACACCTCAGGTGACTTTCAGTCCGTTTAATGCTTGATGCCTCTGTTTGGTGTGTGCATGTCCTCGCTTCCCTACCTGCAGCACGTCTGTCCGGGGGGGGCTCTGCACACCTGTAGGTGCTGTGCCTGGCATCACAGGGTGTCCTTGTTCACGGCTTGTGGGCTCTTGGAGCTCCTGGTCTTCCGAGAGGGCGGGGAGGGGAGCTGGTTTAGAGTGGGAGGTGGGGAGCCGCCTTCCCTACCTTCCTGAGAGCAAAAGGCTGATTCGGCTGGAGTTGCCCAAAATGTCCCCGTGGTTCTTGTTGTAGAGGCAAGGGGCCAGGTGATGCAGTGACACAGGTGACAAGCCTTTCCTGGGAGGCTCAACTGCTGTGTGTGTTGCAGGATTGTGGGGGAGAGCCGTCAAGAAGCACCCTGTGTGGGGCGCTTGGGTGGCTCGGTGGGTTAAAGCCTCTGCCTTCAGCTCAGGTCATGATCTCAGGGTCCTGGGATGGAGCCCTGCATCGGGGAGCCTGCTTCCTTCTCTCTCTCTGCCTGCCTCTCTGCCTACTTGTGATCTCTCTCCCTCTGTCAAATAAATAAATAAAATCTTAAAAAAGAAGAAGAAGAAGAAGCACCCTGTGACCAGAAGGGGAGGAGAGCTCACTGGGAAGAGAGCTTCCCAGTGAGCTCTCCTTTTGAAAATGAGGGAGGCCCCTCTGTGGGAAGGCTTTGGCAACAGGGAGGGACCAGAGTCGGCCCTCTGTCCCAGGGATCCCCTCTGCCAGTGGGCCCTGACCCTCCAGTTGGGCTGTTTTTGTTCCATGAAGATGAGCAACCTTGGGGTAGGCATCTCGCGTCTTTGAGCCTCAGTTACCTCCTCTGTGAAAGGGGGAGAAAGAGCCAAATCTGCCTTCCCTTTTCCTGTGGCAGATCTTTGGGAAGGTGAGATGGGAGTGTGCCCATCAGGGGCAAAGGCCTCGTGGCCGGCAGTACTGGAATTTGGTGACTAGCGTGTTTCTGGTTTTCTCCCCCTGACATCCTGGCCGATGGGCTTGTGTGTTTGACCAGACTCCAGACTTGCTGAATCTGTGTAGCTTCCCTCCCGTCCTTTTCTCCCTCTGGCTTGTCCCTAGGCCCTCCTGGGGTGTCTTCGCCTCTACATCAGGGTTCTGAGCCATCTCTGGGTAGCTCCCCTTGAGGCCTCCAGGGCCCAGGCCCCCCCCCAGAGGTTATTTATTTATATATTTTTTAAGATTTTATTTATTTGAGAGAGTGAGAGAGAGCCTGAGTTGGAGAAGGGGCAGAGGGAGAGAATATCCAAGCAGATTCCCACTGAGCCTGGAGCCTGACGCTTGATCTCACAACTCATGAGATCAGGACTTGAGCTGAAATCAAGAGCTGGACGCTTAACTGACTGAGCCACCCTGTGAGTTCTGATCCTGGGGTCCTGGGTGCAGCCTGGGCTTGGTATGACTTTAAAGGCTTCCCGAGGGGTTCTACGGTGCCCCTGGGTTGAGGCCCACTCTCCGTGGCACAGCAAAGGGCACACATGAGTCAAGAGAAGATCCGTCAGACCTACAAGGGCAGCATACGTACCTAGAAAAATATTTAAAAACATGTTTATTAGATGCTGTGCTAGGTTTTGGGCCTGATACCGGAGGTATTCTGCAAGGTCAGAGAAAACTAAAGGAGTACACTAGATGTTTATGTTGAGCAAATACTGTACGTGTGAGCTGGCACGCATCCCCTCTGGGACCCGAGCGTGGAGACCACAGGGCGGCAGGGAGAGAGCGGACCTGGAGCTTGGTTGCCAAGGCCGGCCAGGTCACCTACTCGCTCTGCGAGTGTGGGGGGACCACCCTCCCTCTCTGAACTCGGCTTCCTCATCTGTCACGTGGGAATATTAGTGCCCGTCTCCCGGAATCATGTGAGGAACACACGAGATCATTCATGAAAACGTTTTGAGAAACCAGGACTTCTAAACACACGAAAATGTTGCATGAAAACAGTTGTGCTCTGCATCCTGTCAGCCGTGGCTCTTTGGACACGGTCCCCGAGGAGTCTGGCCTGACACGAGGAGACCAGATGTCCCGAATTCCTGGTCTCCTGCCTACCATGTGCATTCCAGACCTCATCTGGTCCTGGCACCGCTGACCAGTCCCCTTCCCGGCCCAGCTCCTGTCTTCAAATTCCATTTTTCTCCCCTGGCTTCTTCTCCTCCGGACAGAAACAGACTTCTCTCTCCTACAGGAAAAATAAAGCACACCTGTGACCCCCATCTAGCTTCCATCCTTCTACCCCTACCTTACCACCAGGTTTCTGGAACATGTAACTCCCTTGTCCTCACCCCTTTCACCTCCGCCCTGGCAGAGGCCCCCAGGGTCCCATGGCCACCAGCTGCTGCATCTTTGTCTCCCCAAGGTCTCTGCTGCATGTGTCCCACGGACCACACCCTTCGTGACACTCTCCTTCCTCAGGCTCCTCATCTTCCCTTGCCCTCTCACCCGGCCCTCAGGCTTCCACTTCTGAAATGTTTTTCAAACCTGTAGCCTCCCCTTAGTACCCACAGCCACAACCTTGCTTTAGTCCCTCATCTCTCACCTGGGCTAGAGGTCCAGCCTCTTAAGGAGTCCTGACCTCCCTCCCCTGGCCCCCTCTGCTCCCCAGGGTCAAGTCCAACACAAAACCCCGTGTGACCCGACCCCTGCCTATTTCTGCAGGCTGATCTCTTCCATCTCCTTCTACATTTGTGTTCACTCCCCCACATTGTGGCATGTCATGGCTCTGCAATGTTCCACATTCTGTAATGTCCCCCCAAGCCCCCCCTGCCCACCACTACCCCAACCACATGCCAGATAAGGGTTCATTTAATAAATCCAAGCTCAAGGTCAAATCCTTCTAGAAGCCTCCCCTGATTTCTCTGCTCCAATCCCAAATGGGGTTAATCTCACCTTGCTTTGCTCTGGGCCACTGCGGCTCAGATATGCTGCTTTTGGAGCTCATCACATGCTGTGTGAGGCACACAAGCTTTTGCCTTTGCCTCCCCAGGACCTGGGAGCTCAATGAGAGAAGGGTTCATGGCTGGTGCCATCTTTTTTGAGCTCTCACCCTCAAATGGGTGGAGCTGGGTGCAGAGTTGGCACTCAAAACGTGTTGGTAGAATTGAATTGACTGATCTGCAAAGGATGGCTTGAAGCATCTCGACAGGCCATGGTGACTTCTGGATGCTCAAGGAAAGGTCCATTTAGCTTCTACTGTTCCTGTATTCCAATGCTTGGAAAAGCAGTTCGCCTCATGTGGGCTCTATTGCTGATGCACATTTAGCTGGAGTCTTGAGATTCAACACACAGCAAGAGCTTCCTCCATGAAGCCTCCATTCGTGGACAGTTCTAGGTACATGCACCTCCTATGATGCTGTGGTTAAGCCTACAGAAGGAGCCAGAACACTCCAGCTCTGAGCCAGGGAGAGGCTCCAGTGTCCTGTGCGCTTTTCTAGATTCTTCTTCCTGGGTGTAAATCCCTCTCCTGATAAGTACTCACTTATCCTGATGTGGTCCTGATCAGGACCACAGGGCAGTGGTCCCTGGTCTCTGGCTTCTCTCTGCCCCTGCCCGCCTCCCCCACCCCGCACCTCAGCATGTATGATTTCCTATTCCTGTTTCACATCACCCACGGCTTCCTTTCCTCTCCCATCTTGCTTTCTTTGGGCACCAGGGAAAGGATGGTTGGTTGAAGTCACAAAGCATCCTCGTAGCACCGATGCCATTAGCTTTTGATGGGTGTTCAAGGGGCCAAACTTGCAGGGCAGCCCTTCTCTGGCCTCCTTTTATACCCCTGATCTGTTGGAAGGGCCAATGGTTGTTAAATTCATTCTCGAAATTTCCCTTTGTGCGTTCTGCCTTCTCACTCCCACAGGGGCATCTGGTGACTGTCATTTTGCCATCACACTAAAACCTTTACTTTGAACTTCCTCTTCCGTCTAAAAATATGTAATGTTATACATGAGAATGTTGTTATATATTGTAAGACTGTAATGTTCTATATTGTAATAATGTCCCCTGTCATTTTCTTTGAAATCATGTTTTGATCGTCTTCATAGTTCCCTGATCTGAAAGCTTCCTTCATCCTGGAGTGAAAATGACAAATAAGGGGAGGAAGTTTGGCCCCCACAGGGGAGGGGAAGGGATGAAGCTTTGCCAGAGGAATGTCACATACCAGCACTGGGAGGCTGGGGTATGTGTTGGTGGGGGCAGTGTCTTCTGGCCCTTGGTGGGGTTGCCCTTCCTGTGCTCCGCATGGCGGGGTGGGTCCGCAAGAGGAGTTCCAGCCAGTAGGTCGTGAGGGGTGTGCTGGGTTTCACTTCCAGGTTGAGGCCTGAGGCCCTCCCGAGCTGGCAGGATGGTGGACACCATTCAAGATGGCGGCCACCGCGTCAGCTTGCCCCCCTCCCCCGCCCAGTGACTGCCACAAGCACAGTGCGGTGGCTGGTCGTGGTGACTGTGGCATAGCCTCGCCCATCCTGGCTGGCTCAGAAGTTGGTTCTTTGCCTGGAAGAGCTGTGCTGTGTCACAAAAATGTAAATGACATGCCATTTGCTGAGGGCAAATAGGGAAATGAAAAGTTTGGAGCATCACGGGACACACGCTGTGAACGTGAAGTACACTTTTGTTGTCTTGGGCCCCTGAGATTTCAGGGTTGTTTGTTTCACTAGCCTGCCTAATTCTGGGGAGGTGGGGAGGGCCTGGTCAGGGCTGGGTGGTACGAAGTTTGAATGCCGGTGAGAACTTTCTGGGGCCCCCCAAAGCTCCTCATTTTGGCAGTCCCCTTTTGTGCCGCTGGGGAGGGCCCGGCGGGTTTAGCGCACTGCCCGCGGCACCCGGTGAGGACTCCCTGGACCCTGTGCCCCACAGACGGAGCAGGCTTGTTTCTCCTTGGGGCTCTTCTTCTCTCTGTTTCATTGTCACCTTTTCTATGTGTCAGCATCAAGGATCTTGAGAGGCAGAGGTGAGAAAGTGTGAGCTCTGTGTCCCACTTGCCAGCTGTGTGTCTCCGGGGGTTGGCTCTGAGAGGAATGAAGAAGGTGAAGTTCGTCCTTGTGACATTCCCC
>LNAC01000015.1:3112046-3147416 GCA_002007465.1 Ailurus styani | reverse complement strand
GTGGGGGGTAGGGGGCGGGGGCTCCTGACTACAGCCTGGCTCTGCCTCCAGACCCTTGCCGTCCAGTGGGGGGAGGGGCAAGACTGAGTGGGCATGTAGGGTAACGTGTTCTAGAACTGGGGGTGGGATCGGGCTGTCAGTTTCGTGGGGGCCGAGGTGAGGAGAGAGTGCTCTGTGGTCGGGAATGGTCAGTGAATGTCAGTTCACGGCCCTGGGCCTCAGTTTCCCCATCTGACAAATGAGGAAGGTGGGCTTCCTGATTGTTTTTCAGATCGCCAATGATAAGAGTTACCAGAAAGACTTGTTCAACACCAGGGTTTCCAGGCTCCTCCTGGCAGAGATTCAGATTCTGGGAGTCTGGAGCGGGGGCCGGGAACTGTGCCCACTCCCAGTTCTGCTGCAGGACGTGGGACGCTGGGGGCTTAGCTCCCCCGGGCAGGCTGAGAAAGGTGCGGGGACTAGGAGGAGGGTCTCCGAGATGGCCAAGCACTTGGTAGGGACACAGGGAGACCCTGTTAAACTCTAGCTGTTCGCTGACTCATTCACCCACCCAGTGAGCAGGAGCAGGGCAAGGATTGTAGGGCGGGAGTGGCCTTTGCAGGAGAGGGGCCTGGCTGCTCGGCGCACTTTGTGTTCAGCCTTGGCACAGGAGAGCTCCTGCCTCAGGCTTCTGGGAGGACTTTCTGAGCGGGTTCACTTGGTGACTCTTCTGAGCAACCATGGGAGCTGGGTCTCCAGCAGAGACCAGGGAAATGGGCAGCCTCCAAGGGGCCCTGCCCCCCTCCTGGTTGGAAAACACAGCTAACCAACTCAGCAAACCCAGCAGGGTGGCAGAGGACCCTGTGCCTCTGTGCTTCGCATGCTCCCCGTGTGTCAGATTTGCCTCTGGCTTCTACAAAGGGTGCTGGGGCCCATCTGCAGAGTGTCCGATTCAAGAGCTCGGGAGGGGTGGGGGGCATGGCAGTGGGCAGAGAGTTTGCTTTACTAACAGGTTGCCGGGTGCTGAGCTGTCACTGGTCCCAGGACCACACTTGGAAAGCCAAGGCCAGATTCCCAGCCCCACTAGCCTAGGCGTGGGGGTGGTTTCTACAGATTCGGGACCCCGTCACTACCCCAGGGGACCTACCCCCACCCTCCCAGATCAAGAGAATCATGGGTGTCCAAGTCCCGGAGTGCATCGGAGACACAGCACGGAGGAAGTTGGGGAGGAGAAGTGCGCAGTGGTTGGGGGGAGGCCTCCCGAAGCAGAGAGGCTGTGAGGGTGGGCGACCTGGATTACTGTGTGGCGCGTGCACTGTCCACACGGGACCTCTGATGGGGGCGCTTCCCTTGAGCTGTGTGGCAGGTGGGCTGCAGTGAGTGAGAGGCCTTCAGGGCTGGGCCAGTGTGTGTGGACCCAGGCTGGGAAGACTAGAGTAGGCCTGGAGCACAGTGCAGAAGCCAGGGGGCCGAGGAGAGTTCTCCCTCGGGGCAGGGAGGAGAGAAGGCTTTGCAGGAGTGGGGCCCCGTGGAAGGCCTGAACTGCTTCGGTGAGGAGCTCAGACTTTATTCCGTAATGAACTGGGAACAAATCAACAGCAGTTTGGCTCCCCAAAGCAGACATCTGGAAATCGACTGTTTTACATTTTGAAAAACAGATTTTCAGTAGTAGCTCATGGCCAGTCCGTGTGGCGTTATTTCAAGGCTGCATCTCAGAGATTTCTCTCCTGCCACCTCTCTCCCACCGCCCTGTTTCTTCCCCACAGTTCTTGAAATTTCGCCATTAGACATTATGTCCTTTTGTTAAAAATTACTACTCTCTCCAAAAGGCTCATGCTATGAACCAGAAATGCTCAAGAAGGAAAGAAACGTACCCTGGCATGCTAAGCTAGATCACCTTAGAGGAGGTTGCCATGGCAGTCTTCTTCTCCAGGCACCAGTGGGCAGCAGACATAGGACAGCTAAACCTTGATGAACCTGGAGGCAGGCAGGGAGAGGCTAGGTGTGGCAGAGGCGGCTTATCCCAGCTTGCTGGTCAGAGAGGAAGCAAGAGACACGGTGGATATAGGGAAAGCCCTCTCGAGACTGGTCAGCAAGAATGTTCTGGATGGTGTGAGGCCAGAGGGGCCTGGATGCCCACGGCCTAGAGGGGTATCAGTGTGCTTGGGGGGGCTCACAAAAGCTCACCCGGATGTCTTCGGTCACCCCATGTCCCTTCATTTCTGTGGAACACGGAGGGGAGTGTACTGCTGTGTTTCCAACCAACCCCGACACGCCAGCCTTCTTTCCTGCTTAACTGGCTAACAGGTTGGAATTGGTGCTAGATTTGCAGTCAGGAAGCAGGAAGTAGCTGTATCTCTCAGGCCTCAATCCCAAGCCGGTTAGTGACCAATGCTCCTCAGCCCATGTGGGGAGAGGGACACCGTGGTAATTGTATCCGGGGATGATGAGCTGACAAGGAAATCTCAGGTAAGTCCTTCTGCCAGGTGATTAATCACCTTATTTTCCCATTTCGAAGTCCCTTTCCCATATCAGATGGTCTCCGTAAGGGAGAGCAGTGTCTATAGTGCACGTAAAGCTCCAACACAAAACTGTTAGGAGCCAAGTCATTAATTGTGTTCCTGTTGAGATTGGTCATGTCAACCTGAAACACCTGTTTATTTAAACGGACCTGGTAGAGAGACGGCATTTTGCTCGCAGGTGTGAATCACACAGGTGTATTCCTAGGGCGTCCCCGCTCGGACAATGCTTTTGTAGAATGACGGTGTCTGAGAAATGGGAGTGTGATTTCTGCTACCAATTGAAAGTGTTTTGTTCCACATGATTCACTGGGCGAAGGAAAAATTGGGGGGCCTACGAGGTGGTTGGGCGTGCAGATAAAGCCTTTTTTGGGGAGTGGAATGAGAGGCCCAGTGTGCCGGCTCTGTCTCCACCGCTCCCGCTCTTGCTGTGATGGGAAATGCAAGGATGGCCCTTGGGCCTGACCCCTTCCAGGCTGTGTGATGGCTGTGGGCAGGTCATGCCACCGTTCTCCTCCTCTATGCTAACCCTGACCTGTAGTTATCAGGGGTCACTAAGAAGACATGCTTGGAGCCAGGAGATGAGTGGGTAGCTCTCTACTGAGAGGCCAGCCCTGCCCAGCAATCCATGTTGTCACAAAGGACTGCCACCCTTCAAGAAAATCCCGAGTTCAGTTTCCTGCAAATGCCTAGACTGCGGTCACTGCATGGTTTTAATATCAAAGATATGAAGACTTGGAGGAAACTGGGGGGCAGAGACTCTCCTGCAGCCCCAGAGTGGGTCAGCCTGGGTAAGGACTCTGCCCCACCTACTCCCACAGTGCTGCTGGTTATAAAGAGCCTGGGGAAGCTCATTCAGTCAATCAGCAAGTCCGGGGAAGGGGAAGGATTGAAGAAGGAAAAGGGTTTTCTGCACAGCTAGAAGCTGTGGTTTTAGGCAAGGCTGGTGCCTCTTGTGCGGTAAACAGAACACTCTATTTGGAGTCAGAAGACCTGGACACAGCTGTCAGCTCAGCCTCGTGTTATCTGGGTGATTGGGGGCTTGAGCTAGCCTCACCTCTGTTTTCATATCTGTGAATTGGGTATGACTGTCCTTACTTGTCTCGGGGTTGCTCTGTGGATCAGGAGGTACTGGATAGGAAGCTCCGTGCAGACTGCAAGACGCTGGACAAGCCAAGGATTATCATGGTAGCATTTTCTATTTCCATATTGCTTTTAGGATTTCAGAGACTTGCCTCACCTTCATGTACAGCAGGGCCCTCGATCGAGCCTTTCTGCTTGTGTGCCCCGCCGCTAGCTGGCTGAGGAGCCAAAGAGGATCACTGAGTGACAGGGTGACTGACTCCTCTTGGGCGAGGGGAATTCCTCAAGGTGACACTTCCACTAAAAAGAGGGCTTCAAACAGTGGGCCTTTGGGGCCAGGGTGACTTTTAAGTTCAAGAAGCCCTGTTGGAACCCCGTTGCCTAATCTGGGGATCGGATGCCCCAGGGCTTACTACGGTGGCTGGCACCCACTATTACTGTGACGTTTGGATGTGTTGGTGGGTGACATCATTAGGGCTGGTAGCTATTCTGACCGTTTCCGGGGCTCCGTTTCATTCCTTCATCAAGCACGTGTTGAGTACTTTAGTGGGGCTCAAACACGGTGCCGGATTCTGCCTCAGAGTGCTCACAGTCTGTGGATGCCAAGCCAGGTAGACAGACAAGGTTACAGTTCCGGTCATAAGTGCTCTAGGAACGTGCTTTGGGGTGCCTGCTGAATCCTGGAAGAGTTGACGCTAGAAGGCCTAGTAGAGGTTGGAGAGAGGAGGGGAAGGGGGCTGGGCAGAGGGCATAGCACCTCTAGTTCTTGCCCCTCTGGCCAGGCAGGGCTCCTCAGGCTCCCCTGCTTTCTCCCCTCCAGCCTCCTCTGTGCTCTGCCAGAAGAAATCTCCCAGTGGGTGGGATTCTGGATCCTGTGCTGGAGCCTGAGCTTGCTCTGCTGATGGGGCCAAGGCCAGCTGATCAGGGGAGTGGGTCCTTGTAGGGCTCTCCTGGTCCAGCAACTGCTGCTGTGAAGTCTTAATCATTCCGATCGAAGGTTTCATGTTTTCCGGAATAAGTGATTTAACTTATCTTTGAGATTGCATTTGACTTCAGCACATAAAAGGCTCATTCAATTTGAAGCAACATCTCCATCAGGAATGGATTGACAACAAGAAAATGGTTCTTTCTTAACATGTGTGCATCTGGGACTTTGGAAACCCAAATACACTTGTAATCTCCTCTTGGAGCACGTGCTGAGAGTCCCACCTTTAGATGGTGGTGATATGCCTTCCCCACTGGGGCAGCCTGTTGTCTCTCAACCCAGTGGGATCTCCATGCAGGAGGGGGAGTTTGGCTCTTTGAGATGCACAAAGCCACTGCTCTTTCAAATCCTTTGAACTTGGGTCCTCCCTTTGCTGGCTGCTATCTTCTGGCTTTGTCCTCCTCTCTGGTCCAGCCCCCATTACTAAGAGTCCAGGTGATTGTGAGCAATGGTGACCCCCAAAGGCTTCCTGAGTCTATCCTTGGAATGAACACCGTGGGGACACAGAGGAAATGTGAGCCTTGGCATCCCTGCCAAAATGAGCTCACTCCTCTACAGGGCTGGAGGAAGGGGTATACGTGTAAATTGGTTCAACTCTACAGAGGGCAATTCAACAGTAGCTGTGAAATTTCAGTGTACACATCCTTTGACGCAAGGGTTCACTTCTGTCCTGCAGATCCAGGCACATACAGGAAAGGGTGTATTTGCCAGACTGTTCACTGCAGGGCTGTTTGTAAGAGCGGGAGATTGGAAACAACATAAATGTCCGTCAGCGGGAAAGTGCAGCCACACAATGGAATAGTAGGCAGTCGTAAAAAAGAACGAGGGCGCTTTTGTATACTGGTCTGGGATGATTTCACTGGTATTATGATAAGAACACGATGCAGAACAGTACAGAGCCACTTCTGTAAAAAAGGGTAAAAATAATACATATTACTATTTATTTATATAGGCACAAAGTCTGAGGGGATAGAAACACAAGGAAGTATTAACACAGGCCTCAAAATGAAAAAGAAATGTTCTCTGCCCCAGAAGCTTCCTGGGAAGTTTGTAGTATCTCCCCCTCCCTTTAAAACCAGCTTCCAGGGGCGCCTGGGTGGCTCAGTGGGTTAAGCCTCTGCCTTCGCCTCAGGTCACAGTCTCAGGGTCCTGGGGTCGAGCCCCGCATCGGGCTCTCTGCTCAGCAGGGAGCCTGCTTCCTCCTCTCTCTGCCTGCCTCTCTGCCTCTCTGCCTGCTTGTAATCTCTCTCTCTCTTTCTCTCTCTCTCTCTCTCTCAAATAAATAAATAAAATCTTAAAAAAAAAATAAAACTGGCTTCCAGGGATGTATGTCCTGTGTCTCCCTCCCCTCGCCCCCAACATTGGCCTGTTGGTCATGGCACTTCTAGGACCTTCTTGGGCCCCAGTCTTGGGACTAGACTTGGCCTCCTGCCCCTGCCTGTGGCCAGCCTGCCTTGAATACCTCTAGGGCTGGAGGACCCACCACCTCTTGAGAATTTTGGTTCTACTCTGAATGTTCTTCTTAAAGCACTCAGTGTGGGCACCATTCATTCAGGCATCGCTCAAGGATTGGGTGACTCCGGGCCCTCTGCTTTGGGAGGTGCCGTCTTGCCTGCCCTCACGAGACCTCATGCTCCCTCAGGTAGGGGTCTGTTGTCTACACATCATCCTGGGAGGCCCAGACATAGAACAGGGACTCACTAAAAACCTGTTGAATGGAAGCATCTGTGCGGGTTCCTCAGTTTGTCCCGGGCAGTGCCGGCTGGGCATTAGAAAGGATGCAAGAAACAAACAAATGGAAACTTGGTCTTTGAGCCTAGTCTATAGCCAGGAAACCTGTCATCGTCCCCTGCCATTTCCTTTGTCCACGGCCACATATACTGGACCTGAAGGCAAAATGACTTCCGCCTTCAGCCCTCCCTCCCCTGTCACGTGTGGCCAGGGTGCTGCTATCTTCAATTTGAAAGGGCCACTGAGCTGCTAATGAGAATAGCTTCTCAAGGCCTGCCAGCCACCCCGCAGCCAGCACCACACCCAGGGCTGCAGCCCCAGCCGCCCTCCCCCTGCTGCTCCCCTCCCCTCCCACCCCCAGCTTCCAGTGTCCTCTGCTCCGTCTCCATCTCCACCGTCCTCTCCCGGCCAAATGCACCGTGTGGGTTTGAGCAGAGGGCTCAGAATGCACAGTCAGGTGACATGCCGTAACTCTTGGAAACCAGCCCTACCTGAGGGAGTAATCCTACGGCCCCATCTCAGCCTCCGCAGGAGACTGGGAGCAAAGCTTTCATGCCAGGAAACAGCAGGGTCTTCCAGAACAAAGCAGCCTGGAGCCACTGTCCACGCCCCCAGCGAGAAATCAGGAATGGGAGGTCTGGGGAAGTGTGGAGGCCAAGGGGGCCAGGGGCTGAGGGTGCAAATGCAGACTCCCCCTTTAGGAGCTCTGTGACCTTGACTGCTTAACCCTTTCTGAACCTCAGTTTGCTTATCTGTAAAAGGGGGAGCTGGTCGCACACCTGGGGTGACCCCGGGAAGTACAGTTTTGGAATTGAACGCTAAACCTGAGCTTGTCTTCTGCTCTGGCCCCCGTGCTCACGTCAGCTCCAACGTTGTATAAACTCCCACTGGGGAGACAGGCCGGCAAAGCAGAAGTAGGGGGCCAGTTTGGGGGCGGAGTGGCCGTGATGACTGCCTTGACCTATCCTCGGGAAATGCCCAGCTCCTGGCCCTGGTTGTTATTTTGCAAAGCTCGTGCTGTTTTACTGTCTTGGCTCATTGTTTGTTTTCTTGCCTTGCTGCTCCCCAGGCTGGACCCAGCAGGGATGTGGGTTTGCAGAGGCCCCTTTCCGACAGGCCTCAGGGTGACAGCACGGGTCAGCTCTGTTTGCGAGGCAAGACTGGTAGATCTGCCCTCACACTGACGCAGGGCTCTCGGTCCCCTCCTCCCGTGCCCATCTCCCAGGCCACCTCTGCCCCCATTCCCTGCCCTTGTTCTTGCTGACCTCAGCAGTTTGCAAGCCGTCTCCTGCCTTGGTCTCAAAGTGGCTTCGATGTTTCGTCCCCCGAAGCTTCCCCCTCCTGTCGTGGGCAGCCTGGCCTTCCATCAAGGGCATCTTTCAGAACTATCCACCTCCAGGCTTGAAAACTCGGGAATTCTCTTTCCTGACTGCCTCCTCCAGGCTCTCTGCTGGTGTCCCCCAGGGGATTTGTGCTGTGGTGGGCTCCACTGTGCAAGGAACAGGAAGTTCACATCTTCTGGGAACATGTGTAGGGTTGGTGATAAATATAGAGTCGGCTGGTCAGGTGGGAGAAGAGGCTGCTGGAAGCCAGGTGTGCAAGGGGGACCGTAAGAGTGTGCTGGGGGTAGCTGGCTTCCACGTGCCGCGGAGGGACAAGGGCAGAGGGCAGCGAGGCTTCCCGCTACCTTGCCTGGGAGAGGACGGATGAGGCGCATGGATGGCTCCCCCAGAAGTTCCTGGTCTAGGGATGAGCCTGCATTTGGACTAATGCCTCCAGCTGACTTCCTGGGGGAAGCAGGGAAAAGAGCCTTATTTGGGGACTTACATGTAGCATCTCTTATGAGAGGACGCAAAGGCACACGGAAACTTGAGGATCGGTTTGAAAGGGGGAGATACCAGGGACAGACGGAGTTGGGGTTAAATTCTAAATCTGAGCTCGCCTTCCCCTCTGGCCTGTGTAGTAATGTCGGCGACTCTGACCGTCTCTCAACCCACATCTGGAAAGAGCACCCAGTGAAGCCGAAATAAGTGTCAGTTCAGGTGCGGGGGCAAGAAACCGACACCTCAGGGCGCCTGGGTGGCTCAGTGGGTTAAAGCCACTGCCTTCGGCTCAGGTCGTGATCCCAGGGTCCTGGGATCGAGGCCCACATCGGGCTCTCTGCTCAGCGGGGAGCCTGCTTCCTCCTCTCTCCTCTCTCTCTGCCTGCCTCTCTGCCTACTTGTAATCTCTCTCTGTGTGTCAAATGAATAAATAAAATCTTTAAAAAAAAAAAAAAAAGAAACCGACACCTCGCTTACCCAGAGATCAGCCTGCCATCATCCAGAACATAGATCTCGAAGTGAGGGGAGAGTACCTCAGATCACTGAAAATGGCTAGAGCCCTGGCATCATGATCTCAAACACCCCCCTCCGCGCCCCCGCCCCCGCTCAGAGCCCCACGGTTGCCCAGCCCAGGAGGATTCCAAGTTGCACATTAGAAGCCAAGAAGCTTTTTTAGGCGGGCATACCTGTGAGGTCTGGGAGCCTCCGGATGGGAAGGGGCAGAGAGAAGAAAAGAGAAGCCCCCCGCAGTGGGGACAGTATCTCCCAGGACAGCCCAGAGCCTCCCGGAGACGCCGGATGGCCTTCCAGACGAGGTCCCACCACGTTCAGCATCTTAGCCCCAGCAAGGGCTTTGTGGAGCAAAGCTGGGGACAGACGTCCACAGAGAAGGTTAGGTTTTATATCCTTTGCCACGAAAAGGAAGGGAAACACGTACACATTTAGAAAAATAATTTGTGCAGGGGAGGGTGAAAAGGAAACACATTTTGTTGCCTGAAGGGACGATGTTCAGTTGTCTAGAAAATCTTTGCATGTGAAATATCTCATCTGTATTGCCAGATAAATGGCGGTATCTGCTGGCCTCATGGAGCGTTAGGACCGAAAAAGACTGTGAGATTCCACAAACCCATTTGAAGATGTGTGTGGCTGACGTAATTGAGGCTCAGAGATGTGAAGCGGTTTGCCCAAATTTCCACAGCCATTTGCTGGCAGAACTGGGCCTTGACCTTGAATCACTAGAGAGCAAAGCGGATTTAGGAGCTGGGGAGCAGGCCTGGGTTCAGACACTGTATCTCCGGCAGAAGCGGCCAGACCAGGGCCGGGACCTCCTCCCACCTCCCAGAGGTAAGAGCCAGGATCTAGATAGGAGCCTGGGACTTGAAACATCTGCCCGAGGACAGGCCAGAGAGACGTTGCACGGAATGGGATGGGTCCAGGTGGATGGAGGGCTGCTTTTGCCGGGAGCGCACAGGGCAGTCTGGGGGCAGGGAGCTGGGAGTGGTGTGAGCATGCCTGGTACATAAGTGAGCCACAGGCATCCCCCGGCTGGAACCTTTGCCTCCTATTCTAGAGCAGCCCCCCTCCAGGGGCATTAGGAACTGGTTTGAAAGGCAGCTTATCGCCCCGACCTGAGAAACACAGAAGAAAATGCTAAGCGCACCTTATAATCTTGCAGGAATCAGCTGCTAGAGTCTGATTTTTGCTTTCTTTTCCCTGCAAGAGAGGCAAAGAGGACTCCAAGCCTGGCCTGTCCAGCACGGCTTCTTACTGAACATCTATCTACAGACTTCCTATTTTTACTCTTAATAACCATAAGCTCGGGGTCACCAGGGTCTCCCTGTTGCTATAGTGAGAGGTGATAGCGCCAGCCTTCCAAAGCACTGGACCCTTGGCTTAGAGGAAAAACAGAATCTGGGTTGCTTTATTTTTGGGTTTGACTGAGAAGATTTAATGCGCGGTGTGCCAGCCCTTGCAGCAAATGGCAGTTTGTGCTCGAAATACATCAAACCTCAATAACACAGAATAACTGACAGTTGGGGTAAGTGGGCAAATAAGAATAAGTAGAAGATAAGTTTGGAAGTGCGAAAATGGTAAGACTTCATCGAGGACATCTAGAAGATGATGGAGAAATGAAAACCTACGCGGTGGCGTTCCTGTAATCCCGCCNGGGGGGGAGGGTCCTGCGCTGTAGCCTTCCCACCAGGGTCCTTAGATGTGCCTTTGGCGGAGTCGAAGACACAATGTGTGTGTGATTGGCAGTCCACTTTCTCAGTTGATATGTAGTCAGCATCTTTCCGAGTTCCTACACTATGCCCCTGAGTGTGATTTTTATTATTTGGATGAGGTCACATAATTTGGTAAAACATTCTCCTACTTTTCCTCTTCAGTGTCTCTTGAATCCACCTTTGGTCTCCATGGTGCCGTCTCTGTCAAAATTTTATTCCTTTTTTTAATTTGGATAATTGGTCTGCCTTGTCCCTGTCCTGTACACACACACACACACACACACACACACACACACACACACACACACACACACACACACACAGAGATATCCTCCACTCTACAGCCTCTCTAATCAAAGGGTGGTCCCAGACCTGTGACATGGGCATCCCGTGGGAGCTTGTTAGAAATGCAGAATCTGGGATTCTGGACCGTCACCGGAGACCTCCTGAATCACAGTCTGCATCTGTATTTTGACAAGATCCCCAGGTGATTCATAAGCACATTAAAGCTTTGGGAACACTGATCTGAGACACATTCCCCGTGCCTCCAGGATAGAATCCACGCTCCCGGCCAGGTGCACAACCTGCTGAGCAGAGACCAAGTGGAGAGGCGGTAGGGGTGAATACGGAAGGGTCAGATCAGCAGGATCACTCGAGGGGGCGGGCCACCGTGGACCAGGAACCCTGGAGATGTTGGAGAGTAGGAGCTTGCCTGGGAAGGAAGTCCGAAACAGCAAACCCATGGAAGATACAAGATGGAAAGCCGAGGGCCCGGTGGGCTAGCACGGGCAGGGCTGTGGGCTGGGGCCGCTTGGCCACCACTCGTAGCTCACTCCCAGTTTACAGGGGCAGAGGTCGAGGCACAGAGAAATTGGCCAGGCTCATAAGCTAATAGGCAGTGGAGCAGAGGCACGAGCCGGATCCAGGGCCCAGGCCTTAACTGCAGGAGAGAGAAAAGAATGAAAGGATGGTAAGCTGCTACAGTGAGCTGGGTACTATTTCACTGTATTGCATTTAACATTCACACCCACTTTGCATGTGGGTATTCTTACCCCATGTTACAGATGAGGAGGCTGATTTGCATGTAAGCTATGACCCGAGTTCAGATAGTTACTGACAGCTGAATGCAAGATTTGATCCCAGGACATTGTGGGTCCTGAAGTGATGCTCTTTCTACCTGGCATTTCATCAGCAAGCTATGTAGTCAGTCTCTGCTCTCAGAACAGCTTCTCACCTTTCTACCTGCTTCCTGGTTTTAAAACCCCACCTCTGCCCAGGGACGCAGTCCCCTGGCCTGTTCGTGGTAGGGACAAATACAGAGCAAGTCCTAGATGTTTTCCCTCAATACCTAAAGTTGTGAAATGCCAGGACTAGAAGGTACCTGGCTTAGCATGGAATCCAAGTCATTTTATAGTTGAGGAAGCTAATGGCCAGAGAGCTCAATGACTTGTGTAAGGTCACACAGCCAGCTAGTTACAGATCCAAGACCCTGATTCTGGATTCAGGGCTCTTTTCATGACTCTGGGCTGTCTTTGTACCTGTTGCCCTGGGGGCCAAGGGTCTGTGCGCTGCCAGGCCAGGCAGCACCAGGCTCGGTCAGTGGATGTTCAGCTTTCAGCTTGGGCTGGAAGGCGCAATGGATAAACTTTCACTTAAAAAAAAAAATAATGTCTGCTTATTGTTACAAATTCAAGCAGTGTGTCTAGAAACACCTGAAAGTACCCTCTCCTGGCCCTCCACAGCCCACTCCCCAGGGGTAACCACTTAGTGCTGTCTCAAATGACTCCTTCATTTTCCTGCCAGCCATCGGGTTTTGTAGGATCCACACCACAGCAAGGCTATTTTTAACGAGCATCCCAGGCTTCAGGGGGTTGAGGAGAGGGGAAGAAAAAGATTCCATTTGTATATTTTTAATCTGTGCACATTCGAGCAGGCAGTGGCTTTCCTGTCCTCACTGCCAAGGGTTGCGGGCAATTGATTAGCCTTTCTGGATGCAGGGCGATCCTTTCTCTCCCCTTAACGAGGCTGGAGGGCCAGGGAGGGGTGCAGGCCATATTTCCAGGGCTGATGGCTGTCTCAGCTGGCTGCCTCCTGATCCCGCCTGTCCCCCCACCCCCAGCCCTCTCCCTCCCAGCAGCCTCGAAAATCCTGGCTGGGTCTCCCAGGGCAGAGGAGGCCTGGGAACCTGACTCTTTGTGCCAGGCTCATATTTAGAAACGTCTCCAGCCAGAGGTTGGCGTCGGTCCCGCTTGGACTCTGGGCAGGGGGTGCAGTCACATGCGCTGCCTTCGAGTGGGCAGATTCTGAGTGGGCAACAGTCTGTTTTGAATATAAACATGTTCCTTTTATGCCAAGGAGCTGGCATCGGAGCCTGTGCTCCTGGGCCCTGGGTGAGGGCAAGTGCTGGTAGCCGGATGGGCAATGGGGAGAGGGAAGAAAGATGTCACAAGGCTTTAATCGGGCAAAATGGTGGTGGAGGAGGGGCCCCAGGTCCCTTCCCCACTCCACCTCCTGCCCAACCCTCTCGGTTCTCCGCACTTCTTCTCCCGGTGCTCAGAGCGCTGTCCCTCTCTGAACAGGGGGCCTGCAGCCCTGTGTGTGTGTGTGGGGGGCAGCGATGGCCTGACCCAGACTTTCCTTTTGGCTTTGGGAGTTTCCCGGGCTGTTCAGGGACAGCCCTGGGGGGCAGTGGGAATGGGACAGGAGGGAGGCTGGGTGTGGGGCACCTGCAGCAGCATCTCGCTCCGTCTCCCCGAGAGTGGCCAGCCGATCATCCTCTCCAGATGCGACCTGTGCAACATGGCCCTATGGCCTCATCCCTGAAGGCTGGCTCAGCACTGACCACGGAGGTCTGACCAGCTCTTGCTCACCCTGCTTTCTCTTCCATGGCATTGTGCGGGGATGGATGATCTAGACCAAGTGACCCCGGCCTTAAAGTAGTAGCCTCCCGGGGTCACGCCCCAGCCCTGTAAAAGCCCCCTTTGCTTTTTTAACAGTTCCTCTAAGGAGGGGCGCTCTGGTTCATTCCACTCGTCTTCCCCATTCCACTCTCCATACTTCCCAAGCACCTGGGAGGAGCAGACCCTGGTGACTGCCAGCCCCACGGTGCTGGTGGGGGCTTGGGGCTCGCCTCCCATCACACCTCTCCGCCCTCTGCAGGCCTGCGCTGGGGACCAGGGGGGCTCGCTCAAATTCCGCTCTGGGGAGAGGAGGCTGCCTTCCTGCCGCCGAATCTTCAGAGAGAATCCAAATGCAGCAACAGGATTTCCCTCCTACAGCCTGAAACCAAGCCCCTGCCAAGTGCTCCAGCTCCTGGCTGGCGGCCCCCACCCCTCCCTGCCCCGTCCGCCCCTCCTCTCTCCACATCCCAGGGAAGAAGCCTCCAAGCAGTGGTCAAGAAGGCCGAATAGATATTTTCTTTGTATCTCCTGGGAGCAACATGGTAAATATGCAATAACTGGATGAATGAACAAACAGATGAATAAGCAAGTGAGCAAGTGAATGAAGGAACAAACAGAAAAGCGGTCTCGGCTCCAAAGGAACTTAACGTCTGGAGGAAAAAGACCGGGGCTTGTAGAACGGGAGCACTGTGGGGCTGCGGGGGGCCCTAGGGCTCGGGCTGCCCGCCTTCTTATGGGAAAGGCAGCGCAGGCTCAGAGGCTGGAGGGGCTGCCGGGATGCCTCCCCGACCGCGGAGGTCAGAGGATGGCGAAATGGCCCAGGGTGAGTGAGATCCGGAACCGAGTGCAAGGCTGCCCTACTTTCCGTCTGCGGCTGCCCTAAGTGTCCCTCGTCCTTGGGAAAAATTGCCTTTTCATATGGTTGGGAGTGGACGGCGCAATTTTTCTTCGAGGGTTAATTGTTTTGCTGACAGCACAGATAATTAGGAATGAGAATCCCGGAGTGAGGGCGACAGCACCATCTGCTGTGAATGTGGTTCAGCCCCACCTTGCACGAGGGCTCACAAGCGCTGCTCCCCTCACCCTCCCTACCCCCAACAAGGATTTATGAGCTGGAGCTGTTCACCTCTGGAGCCGCAGCTGCCAGGTTACCATGCAGCCGGCGGGAGAGGCCAGGGACTGGCTTCTAAAGGGTTTGGCTTGCTCTCTTCCCCCCCGGGGAGGCACGTAGTAGGGCTCACTTAAGAGCTCCGAGGTTGACTGAGGACCCCCTGGGCTGTCTGGGACTCAGAGAGCTTATGCCGAGGGAATGACTTGCTGTTCTTCCCATAGTCCCATGTTTGGAGGTCTGGTGTGCGGTGGACTAGAGCGGGGAGCGTGGGGCCGCACCAGGCGCTGGGGCTGCCATTGGTGTTTGGGTCATTTTTTTTTTCTGCTTAGCTCCATGGATGTTCCCCCTCTCCTGGGTTTCCAGGCCTGTGGCCTGTACTGCTTTGCTCTGGAGCTGGGTTGGCCCCGCCTTCTCCTGCCAGGTAGGAATTTCCAAGTCGTGACTTCCTCCCTTGTCAACAGCAGCAGAGCCGCGCTGGAATCAAGCAAGGCATCCTATTGTCCGGGAGCAGATCTTTCGTCATATGGTGGCACATTGTGGATTTTCGAAAATTTTTATTATTTAGGAGCATATCACGTGTACAAAAGGACATATAAATGTATATATGCTTTTTGAAAATTGTAACAGCAATCGCCTTGTTTGTTCCAAGTGATGAACAAACACCACCCCCAGCGATGCCTTGCCCAGAAACGCCTCGGAGGTTGGAGCCATAGACAGTCAGGTCCCCCAGGAAGCTCAAGGTCAGCACAGCCCCCACACCCCAAAGCTGTAGCTCTTTATCACAGCCCATTTCCTCTTTGCCTGAGCTGCTCCTGTTAGCTAGGAGCCGGCATAGCCCTGTCTTCCTATTTATCACTCTGTTCTCTCTGTGCTTCCTCCTCTCAGGGAAGAAGCCGAAGTCATGATTGTTCTCTTGTCCCCGTCCTCCCACAGCAGGCCAAGCATGTCTCTGTTGCCCTTTCCCTTCCCACTCCTGTTGACCTGCCACCCCGCGGAGGCAGCATGGAGTTAACCTAGGACCTGGGAGCTTGCTGGAAAGAATGGTAATTGGGAGCCAGGAGTTCCTGTCTTGGCTCTTTCACCAACTTACTGTGTGACCTTTAGCAAGATTCTCAGCATCTCTGTGCTCTGTTTCCTCATCTTTAAAATACCCCCATACCTTGCTATTCTGAAACCAAAGAAGTCCAACCGATGTCAAAGCAGCCTGAAGGGTGTTCGTCATTATGTGTGTTGTAAGACACTGTCGTCGTCTTGCTTACAGAATTCGGGGCATCTCCTTTGCCACCCTCATCCCTGTCCATGGTGCTACCCCTCACTGGTAGTGCTGGGTGCCTTGCTGGGCACTCTCCACCTGCCACAGCCCCTTCTCAGCAGTGGGTTCACTGAGGCCCAGAGGAGCCCAGGATCAGGGTGGAGCTCAGGGTCATGGCCATCTGGGTATCAGAAGCCGTCCTCTTGCACCCTCAGAAGTGGAGGCCATGACTGGCCAGAGGTCCAGCTGTGGCTAGTGGGGACCCCATCTCCAGAGGTACAGAGCTGCGGCTTTGGCTAGTTGATGCAGTCATTTGCTGGAGCCAGTGCACTCCTTACTCAGCGAGGCTTACATCTCCTCCCTTGTATCTTGCTCTGAGCCCAAGGACTGCAAAAGGAGGTTCATAATAAGCCACAGGTGGGGGGCCTGCCTGGAGCCCCTACACCACAGCACTCTGGAAGCCTCACCCCAGGGGCCTGGGTTGCAGGAGTTGAGGAAGGTCTCTGGTGGACATGGCTCTGTTCTTTGTGCATCTCACCAGTGGAGGGAGAGCGCCTCCCTCCTCTTTCCTGAGATAATAAGGTTCTGTTGGTGTTATGAGCTGAGCTCTGAAGAGTGGGTAGGAGGAAGGGTAGATCTTACAGGCAAAGAAGACAAAATATACAGAGGTAAAGAAACAGGACTGAGGGTGTGTGTGTGTGTGTGTGTGTGTGTGTGTGTGTGTGCACATTGTGGCCCGGGGGCAGGGCTGGTGGGTGTGACCTTGGCAGTGAAGACCCTGGCTGAGGTAAAATCTGTATGGTCACCAGCAATTGCAGGACCTAATCATAAAGAGCAATAAGAGGATGGCTCGAAAATTCTAGAATGGTTAAAACTGGGACACATGTTTCTGTTTGCGGTAGGTGACAGAGGCCTCTGTTCTTATTGCAGGTCCTTTCTGAAGCAGCTGGGAACTCAGAACGTGTTGCCACCTCTGAGGAGACGGCCAGCCAGGAAAAACAAGAAGGGATGGCGTGGATCCCAGCCAGGGCGTGAGGAGCGAGCATCATCTGCAGACCACTGGGCCTGGAGCCGCCAAGTCAGGAGGGCTTCGCCACCAGGGAGACTCAAGAAGAATCGATGCTTCGGCCCCCGGCGACATGTACACGGTGTAATGACAGGTAATGAACCTGAGGCTCATCTATCCTTTCTGAATGATATGGCAGGTCGGTGAATACATCAGCCTTTAGTAGACATAAAATGTCAACCCTTAGAAAGATAACTATGCAAACAAAGTGCCGTAAGGCCTGATAAGATGATAGATGGACGCTTTCTCGTTATTAGTTTCTGCCCCATGCACTTGCTGGAGCCAGGCACCGGAAGATTTAGCATTGGCTGGGTTCACTTCCTATGCCTTATGGGAAGGCCTGATGCCTTCATAGATGTAGCACTTCTTGTCTGAAGAACTCAAAGTAACAAATCAAGAAACCATTATTCCCCATTGGCTCCCTTGGGAAGCCAGGAGTTGATGCCAGTGGGGAAACAGAGGTGGCGAGGTGTGCAGGAGTCCTTGGGGTATACATGGGGGATAGGTCTGGAGACCTCACTGGTTGGGAAGCCTTCTTGACTGAGATTTCTCCAATGACAGGGTCAGGCGATAGGTTGGTATTTCTTGTAGACTAAAGGAGAAGAGGACTTTATGGCTCCCTCTATCCCTCCAAGGTGCTAGGTCAAGTAGCAGATGATCAAGGGTGGCTGGGGAAGGTCATGAGTAGGGATTTGGGGGGCGGAGGAAGGGGCTGGCAGATACCCTGCTTCTAGAAGTTGACCCTGGGAAGTCAGCGAAGCAGAAAGCATCAAGCAGGTCTCCAGAGCCTGGAAGGCAGAGGTCTGAGGCTAGAAAAAGAAGGGGTCCAGTGGGCCTGGAGACCCTGAAGGTGAGCTCTGGTCCGAAGGAGCGCCTGTTCCTATCGGTCATCTGGGCTTTGCTCTGTGTGTCGTAGAGGGTGCCACTCTGGCAACTTCCACTTTGGGGAAAACGGCAGGCTAGGGCAGAGGCAAAAATAGCTTAGGGGCTTGGGAAACTGACCAGGGCAGGGGGAGAAGGACCAATGGCCTGGGGCAGGAGGCCCAAGGGGGTGTGGCAAATTCCATTCCAGTGCCGGCCAGTGTCAGGATCCATAGGGTCAAGCCAAGGGGTGGGGAGGGGCAGAGTATTAGGACTTCTGGGTGGCCTTGTTCTAAATCAGGCAGAAAGAATAAGATGAAGAAAGAATTTAGAAAGCCGAGCCCGGCTCTAGGAAATGGGTCAGCCCCAAGCACCAGGCAGGCCCAGGACTTAGCTCCTGTGTATATGTAGAAGTAGAAGGGGGGTTGAGCTCTGCGGAGCCTGGCAAGGCTAGTTGGGGGACTGGCTGTGCTCGGAGGGGCTTAGCTAGGGAGGCAGTCAGCTCCACGGGTACCTGGGGCTGAGTCTCTGGGTACCCCAGATGCCAGCATGCTGGCCCTGGAGTATTCACATACCCCATCTCTCAGTGGGGGAGGTGGTACGTATGTCTCCGACTTGACTGGGGACTTACGTAGGGCTGCCCTTGGAGGGCCCCGTGGTGGCAGGTGATAGCGGCAGCAAAGGTCCCTTCCTTCAGGGTGGTGTGTGAGGACTTTCACCATGTGTGTGGTTTCAGGAAGGTAAGAGCAGTATGCTTCCTGATCAGGGCAAGAAAGAACAAAGGATCAGGTCTATGAAAAGGTTCTTAACCTATTTTATCAATATTACTGAGTTGTGTGCTGGGCACTGTGCGAGGTGCCAGAAGTGCAAAGATGTATGAGGCATCTTTGCTGCTAAGGGAGGGAGGATGGGACACAGGAAGAAGCTTGGCAGTGGGGACAGAGCCAGGACTACGGGAGCCTCAGGCTCTTGTCTTCAAGACGGGGATGAGGCTTTCTCACTCACAGGCTGGTGGGGAGAATTAAATAAAATAAAACATGCAAAAACACTTAGCACAGCAGCTGGCACCGTAAGAAGTGATCAATACATTGAACTTACTTGCATTTTGCCGCCCTTGGAGGAGCTCACAGTCTGGCAGGGGTGGGAGCAAAGGAGACCGGGAGAAACACATCCTGAGTCCCAGGCCTCGCAATTGCTAACGGGGTCCGAGGCCGGGACTCAGAAAACCTGGTTATCAGAATTTGTCTGGCCATGGAAGATGTCATTCAAGGTGGAGCCAGACACTCAGAAATGGTGACTGGGTTCAAGTGCCTTGGCAATTGCCAGGCCTGGGGTTCTTTATGAGCACCGAGTAGGACAGAGGGTGGGAGGGGTGGGTCCAGGAATTTCCAGAAGAGTTGAGAAGAGAGGGCGTTCTCAGAATGCTTGGAGAGTCCTGCCTCCTCGGCTTCCAGCGCTGTTCTTGGGAGCGGGCCACGGTGAGCTGGGTATAGAAACGAAGGCGAGCCTCGGGTGCTCGGGCAGGGCTGCCTGGGAGAGGCAGCGCACCAGCCACAGGCGCGAGCCTCACACGGGATTTGACATTTTCCAGTAACCACACACAAAAAGGTAAACATAAGGAAGTCAAATTAATGGTAATTATGTGTTTCATGTACCTCAAAAGGCCCAAGTATTTCAACCTATAATCAATACAGAAATTATTAATGAGGTATTTCACATTCTTCTTTTCATACAAAGTCTTCCAAGTCCTGAGTGTATTCGACACGGGCAGCACCCCTCTGTGTGGACTAGCCGCATTTCAGGGGCTCGCTTCAAGCGGCTTGTTTCTACTCTCAGGTCCAGAATCTAGAACGTCTTCCACGGGGCACCCAGAGACCAGGTGTACCCTGAGCTTAACAACAGGACTTGCTATTATGTCTCCTTCTTATAATGCATCCGTAATGCATCCCTGGGGAATTTGGCTTCAGTGATCCGAGATGTCTTGAATCACTCGTCCTAGATGGTGCTTTATGTTTCCTGGAACCAGCCCCGGCTGTGGGTGTCTGCAGCTGGTCTTAGAACTCCAGCACCTGCTGGTTCGAGGCTGACTTCAGGCAGTTCCCAAAGCTCTCTGAGCTTGAGAGGCTTTATAGGAAGGGGCACTAATCATTTCTATCTTGTCGGGTAGTGATGAGGACTTAGATACAAGAATGAGTGATTGCCCCGTGACATTCACTGGCAGGAAAGGATCCTTGTTATTTTCCTAAGTCAAATGAGAACCAATTTGAGTTCCCGTAAGTTTGGCTAAGTTTGGCAGAAGTTTCCTAGCCAGCATTTCTGTAGTTCTGTCCATTGCGTGGGAATGATGGGGATTTGCAGGTCAGGAAGAAGGGGGAGGGAGGCGAGGCCTGGATCCCAGCGCACGGCAGCAGGGCCTGAGTGGGGTCCTCCTCCATGCGGCCATCTGGAGGAGGCAGGCCCTGTAGGCAGCTCTGCCGGAGAGAATCTTGGGGTCCCTAGGTCTTCATCTCTAGGGTTTGGACACGGCCAAGGTGCTCTTTGGGACCCCCCCCCCCAGCCCAGGGATCCTGCTCTAAAAACTGCATGTCCTTCAGCCCTTCTGTTTCCATTCTCCTAGCTGCAGCCTTTGAAATGAAGGCCCATCTCTACCTTATTACCCGCTGTCTTTCCCCAGCCATAGGCATACGGGTAACTCCCTCTGAGGGTCAGGGAATCCACTGCCACAGAGTGTGGCTACTCTTTCTGGGGATGGAGAGTATGGTTTTTATTATTTTGTGAATGACATCTGGTCCGGCCACAGGCCTCCAACAGCAGCAGCAAAATAAGGTTTGGCAAGAATTCTGCCATGGGGATGGAGGTTTAAAGAGAGGGTCTGCAGGCAGATCCCATGTCCTCCTGGCCTGCTGGGGAAGGAGCAGGAGGTGAAGGTCAGTGACGCGAAGAGGAAGTGGGTATCAGCTGGGCTGGATAGCTGGTGCAAAGTCTACAGAATGAGTGGAGACTCCAGGCCTGGGGACTGAGGTGCTGGTTTCAAGATTGGGGCAGCACTTGGTGCTGTGTGGTGGGGTCAGCGGTCCTCTGTGGCTCAGTGCAGTGGCCTGTGGGTGCCCGTGTTGCGCCTCTCTGGGCAGGAAGTCCTATCCCCTGGAGCAGCTGGCTCCTGCTTCCTGCTGCCTCTCCTGGGGCCTGAGTTCTCAACGCTGTCACGAATCAGAAAGGATCCCTCCAAACCGGTGTCATTGTGACTTACCGTCTATTTTAAGAGGTAATCTGTGGCACATTTGGAGGACAGTGGGAAGGCTGTTTCACGACATCAAGCACATTTAGATGGAGATGTAGTCACGGCTCCTTCTAAATTGGCTGTGTGACCCCCTGCAGGTGGCTCACCTTCCCTGGGCCTTAATGTTCTCATCTATTCAATGGGTGTGAGAAAGTGTGTTGCAGTGATGTCAGGTGCACTTGCATTTCCAAAGTAAGAGGCACTATGAACCTTAATCACCAAAGATTTGAAAGTCTTATGGCAGCATCCTTTCCCTCCTTGCTTCTAATGGTGTGTAATTCTCTTCTTTAAAATTAACCTCTCTGTTGCTTCCTCGGGGCCCAAAAGGAGTCGTTTCTGATATATCCCTTTACAGTTCTGTAGCAGGGAGAGGCGGAAAGCCACCTTGCCCTTGACTGACAACCTTCGTATGGGTATTTAACAATTTTAATTTTTCATGATTCCTCTGATAAAAATAGTGCCTGACTAAAAACAAATACATTTGTATTTTCCATCTCCTTAATTAGTTTCTAATTTGGGGGTTCTTATTAGCTTAAAATCATCCCAGTGAAATGGTCCTTGGATGATAAAAAATGTGAAAACCACAATCAATCCTAGAGAGATCTTGGTATTTAATTATGCTGATTGGAGCACTAGAGACCCCTGGCAAAACGAACCTCTCAGAATAAGCTTGATTTGTGTAATTTGGTTTTTAAAAATTTTGGATGCATATTTATCATATTCAACTATGTGTTCTTGTTCTCCTTGAGATTCTGACTCATCTTCTAGGAGATGGGTGGAGGAATCCACAGGCTCTTGAGACCCTGGGATTCCAGCTGAGCTTACAGAGTTGCTGGTAGGGCCTGGACTGATGGGAGTCCTCAGCTTAGCTGGTCATTTAAAAATGTCTTTACTTTAAAAAAGAGAAAGAAAGAAAAGAAAAGAAAGAAAGAAAGAAAGAAAGAAAGAAAGAAAGAAAGAAAGAAAGAAAGAAAGGAAAGGTTAAAAGTCACTCAGAGAGAGGCTAAGAAAAGATATGGTGATAGAATTTTGGAACTTGATAGTTGGAGAGCGTCTCCCATGAAATCTTAGAAAATGGGCAAGTCCCAAAGAGTTAGAGATGTATCTAGAAGCAAATTTTAGGATGTGATATATAACTTTGGAGGCACTGGGAAGATCTGATTGCTCAAAAAGGTATCCAAACCCATGGATCCATATTAGCTTTGCTAAATGTTGGACAGTCAGATGTAATAGGAAGGACACAGTATCACCCATGATATTTGCTTGCTGTAAAGCTGAACCAGATCTGCTCAAGCCTGTAAATCTAACCACCATTTTACACAGGAACTAGAGGAATATGCAGAATGCCACTGCAGGGAGGCCATCCCGAAGCCACACTGAAACCTCAGGACAAATGCCCTCATTTCGCTAATAGGATGTTGAGGGGGAGGTAGGGAGAGATACAGGGGAAATTATTACAGATTAGTAGAGTCTTTTATTTTTTTAAGGATTTATTTATTTATTTGAGAAAGAGAGAGAGAAAGAGCCCATAAGCAGGACAGAGGGAGAGGGAGAGAGAGAAAAGCAGACTTCCTGCTGAGCACAGAGCCCAATGTGGGTCTCGATCCTATGACCCCAAGATCGTGACCTGAGCCAAAATCAAGAGTCAGATGCTCAGCTGACCGAGCCACCCAGGTGTTCCCGATTGGTAGAGTCCTAAGAGACGCACCAAGCGAATGCACTCTGTGGGTCTGGTTTGAGTTCTGATTTCGGGCCTACCTGCTGTAGACGGACCCGTCTGGGAGAATCAGGGACATTAGGTCCAGGATGGGCGTTAGCTATCCAGGAATTGTTATGAATTTTTTAAGGCGTGTGATACTGTGGCAGTGTTACATACCAAAGTATTTACAGATGACATGAGATTTGGGATTTTCCCTAAGATACTGCAGATAAAAAAGATGAAGCAAAAATAGCAGACTGTTGCATATTGTTGAAGATGGTGATGGACACCTAGGGACTTATTATGCTCTTCTATTTGTGCGTGTTTGAAAAGTTTGACAACGAAAAGTAGAATAAGAAGAAGGAGGAGGAGGAGGAGGAGGAGGAGAAGAAAAAGAAGGAGGAGGAGGAGGGGGAGGAGAGGAAGAGGAGGAAGAGGAAGTGTCCTGACTAGCTGGCTGAGCCCTGAAATTTCATCATTAGAGCTTTATTCATCCAGCCTAAGTCTTCCTTCATCCATCAGATCCTGCTTCTCCTGGGAGTGTGAGTTCCACTTGAGGAAAGTCACAGAGGGTCAGTAGAGTATTTCCCTGGTGCAGGATAGTGTAGGTGTCTTATGCAGAAGAGTTCCAGGTGAGGTCAGGTTTGGAAGAGGCTGTATTGAACTAAGCCAGACAGATTTCTCTGGAGCCTCGGTTTGGCTGATACGCACTGTGCATCTTGGGTGGGGGTGGGCTATGGCGATGCGGTGTTCCTCAGGATTGTTTGTTATGGGCTTCAGAGGAAGTACAAACCTCCAGCCCCTTCAGGGAAAATCAGACTGAGGTCAGAACCCTGGTTCCAGAGCTGTTTCTGTTTACTAACTAGTCTTTGATTAATCACTCACTCTTCTGCACCTCAGTTTTCTTACCTGTAAAATGAGCTTAATGTCACCTACCATGTACTTTACAAGACTATGAAAGGGCTTCGTACACAGTATAGAGCCCAAAACCAAAGGTTAAATTGTGTGATTTTTTATTTGGGGGCTGTTTTCTGACGCTCGGTCCACGAGGGTTTGCTTGGAGACTCATGGCTCTGTACACAGGGTGTAGCACACGTCACCTCAAGAATGGACTGTTGGGAGTGTCACATGCTCAAAAGATACAAAGGTGGAAAAAACAAGGTCTCTGCCCTTCAGGAGCTCACAGTGGACCTGGGGAGGCAGCGAGAGCAAACAACAATGGGGATTAGCAAAGCCATCTAGCCCTCGGGACAAATGAAAGTCTCCAATTCAGAGGAAGAGGGGAGCGCCCTTGGTTGGGGTGGTCTGCGGAGGGCCACCTGGACAAGGTGGCACTTGACCTGGGCCTTGAAACTGGGGGCAATTTGCACGGGCCATCCCTTTGTTGGTTGTGGATCACTTAGCTGGAATACTTCCCTGTCTCCCGCCTCCGCCCGCCCACATTCTGCAGCTGAACACATAAACCTTGTTTGGATTGCAGTACTATCTGACTTGGGGGCCCGGGTCCTCCCCATCCGGAACAGGGGTCAGTGCTCCCCCTGCTCAGCCCTCCCAGCCACTCCCATCCTCTCCTCCGCTCTGTCTCCACCTCTCGTTTCCGTCTGCCCACCGGAGCCCAGAGGAGCTGGGATTACTCATCCCATCCACACTCATCACTCCTGCCCTCCTTTTTAAGCCAAAAAAAAAAAAAAAGTATAAACCACAGAAACAAAGCAATAAATTATGACTCAGAGACACCCAAGCCTTCATGTGGAAATGTTTATCACTGTCAAATCATTCCTTCGGGCAGCGAGAGAAGACAACCTGAGTGGGGATCGTGGGAAAGGTGGGCAGCCATGGTGTGAGTAGAAATGGGGAGATTGGAGGCACCCTTGGGAGCCGGCCTGGTTTCTTGGGTGCAGGGAGCTGGCCGGGGAGCTTCGACTCTCTTCGCAGGGTGTGCGTGCAGTTCTTTGGGGGTGTGAATAGCGGTCAAGGGCGCTTGCTCGCACAGAGCCCACACTGTCCTTTCATCGGCATAGCGGGAGTGAAAGAGCAGGACCCAGGAAACAACAGGGCTGGGGTGGGCACTTCGAGTCAGCAAGGGGGCCAGCTCCGGGCCACGCCAGGATTCAGAGACGTGGACCCATGCCTCACCCTCTCGAGTCTGTGTGGGCACTGCTCTGTCTGCTTCTGGCTTGTCGTCAGGCTCGGGGAGCTACTGTTCATACCGATGTTGGGGGGAGGGTCTTGCCCGGTGCCTGGCACCAAGCTGCCCCCCCACTGTGTTTTTCACAGTGACCGTACACCTCAGCTTTGGGGTCAGAGAGTCCTGCTGCTAAGGCCTGGCTCCGTCACTCGGGCAGGCGACTGGGTCTTCCAGAGCCGTGGTGTCCTTTGGTGTAAGACGGGGTCTCCACGCCTCCCTCCCGGGATGGTTGGGGGAGGAAAGGAAATGATCCGGAGAGAGCCCTTCGCCCCTGTGGACACTCACCAACTTCTAGTCTTCATCGCTACCCCTTCTGCCGCCGTGAAGTAGTGAGACATCGGGCAAGCTCCCCCGAGCCTCAGTTGCCTTGTCTACGAAATGGAAATAATGAGATTGCCTGCCCTACTGACATGACTTCGCAGCGAAGAGTTCGTTCAACGGGCAATGTAGGTAACGACGTTTGAAGCAGTAGCCAGAGTTCATCAAACGTTTAAAACACCGTATGCGCGTGGCCGTTGACGTCAGATAGTCACACGTACGAACGCACACACGCAGACTGTACTCAGGAGAATTCCCAGAGTGGCAAAGTGTGTGCACAGCGTGATGCGGGTGTCCCAGGAGGGAGAGAGGTAGCAGCTGCCTCTGGGCGGGGGTGGATCGTGCTTTCCCAGAGGCCGGTCGCCCCCGTTTCTGGCCTGCCGCCCCCTGCTCCTGGGGGTGGGAGAGGCACGTGGGGCCAGGCCCAGCACACCCGGCCTCTAAGCTGCCCTGTGTGAGCCCGAGAAAGTTCTGGAACGGCTTCCTCAGGCACAAAAATGCAGGTAGAAAAACTGCGGGCTGCAGGACCCCAGGAGGATCCAGGAGGTCGACGAGTTAAAGCCTTTCTCAGTTGTAAAGTAGTGGCGAAATGGAATTTGCCACCATCCTTACGCTGGCCAGCCTGGCCTTGGGAGCCCAGGGGAGCAAAAGATTTAATCGCACTTGTTAATTGATTAATGTATGGCCTGCTATTTCACCTGCTTCTGGGGGGCAGCAGGGACCCCTGACCCCGATCCTCTATTGCCTTTCTGAGTCACAGGGTGTCTGTCCCTTCTCCCACCTGGCTGTTGGGGCCGAGATCAGCCATCCATTTACCCACTTATTCTAATTTGCTTTATAACTCAGCACTCACTCTAGGTTTTGATTTACAGTTAATGGTTCATCTTTGAATGAACACTTGTCTGGAATCTTCCATTAGTCAATGGTGATGGTATTGACTTGGCAGCCAGGTAATGAGTCCTAGAGGGCTAAGTCTTTTTTATTTATTTGTTTATTTATTTATTTATTTTGGGGAGGGGCAATATTTCCCCTGTTTTTCCCCTATCAGCCACATGAAGAACCCTCCACAAATATATACTCATTTTATGCTAAGGCCACATGGTGTAGCAGAAAGAGCACAGGCATTCGTCGGAAGATAGGAGCTCCGGGCCCTGCTTTGCTGTTAACTCACTCACTGTATGACACTGTGTGAGAAGATATTGACCTCTCTGGGCCTCAGTTTCTCCTCTGCCATTGAGTGCAGGGTTGGGAGGGGACTTCTTCCCCTGAGCCTTGACTGAGCAAATCAGCCCAACGAAGTATATAATGAATGAGAGAGATCCGTGTTCAGATTACAAAAATAATAACTGCTTCATGAAAGAAAAAGATTACAAGTGTTTCACCGAGAAAGCGAAGGAAATCGAAATACCCCCTCCCCTCCCAGAAACTAGCATGGCATCATTCTATCTGTATTGTCACTGTGGCTCTGGAAGATAGATCCAGATGGCCCCAACACGACATCAAGCTAGGTGTTATGTTCTGCAGCTTGTGTTTTTACTTAATATATCTTAAAAAAAAAATACTACTCATAAGCATCACTCTTGTTTTTTATAATACGGTTTTCTATAGTATGAGTACCATCTATTAATAGACTAGAATTAATCTCACTAATGGACATCTGGGTGGTGGCAGTGAGTTATAATTGATTGGATGGTTGGCTGCCCCTCCTATTCCGGGAGCAGGTCAGAGAGGAGCCCGCGAGGGGAGAGCATGTTTCCAGGGCCAAAACCGCCATCCCGAGTGAGGGCATTGCCGCCCAGAACTGGGGGCCCGAGGGTCAAGCTGGGAACACAGTGAGGAGGGCCTGGGGTGGGGTGGGCTGGAGCCAGGCGCAGGCAGGAGCCTAGTGGTGTAAACACAGCTCTTCGTGCAGCTTGGTTGCTCTGGGACCATGGAATGTCAGCAGCTGGGACAACTGTGAGTCAGGGCTGAGCCGGGCAGCGGACATGGCTTAGCCCTCCCGAGGTGGGCAGCCTTGAACGGCGCTGGCCTGGTGCCGGCCCTGGTCCTCACCTGCTCCCTCCTGTGCCGAGGCAGGGATGCCAGGCCACTGCGGCCAGCCCCAGCAGGCTGCCTGTCGGTCCCCTGTCCCCAACCTCCAGGAGGCTGGAGGCTAGTGACGCACCCTCCACTTCTGGGTCCATGGGACTGTGGGATCCCAGGCCAGGCAGTATTAAGATCCATTTTTCAGAGAAGGCAGAAGGGAGACCTTGTTGGTTCTTGCTCCTAGAATTATTTCCCATTTCCTCTTTCCTCTTGTGTTTGACTGAATTAGAATTTTTGAATCAGTAAAGCATTTATAGGGTTCAAAAGTCAAAACGACATACAAAGGTATATACCCAGAGCTCTCCCTCTACCTCTTTTGCCCCCTGGAGGCAACTGTTTACATAACTTTCTGGTTTATGCTTCCCGTGTTACTCTCTGCTAACACGGAGAAACTCGAACGTGTATATTTCGTTTTCCAACTTACCGTAAAAAAAATACACCCTACTGTATATTCTGTGCCTTGCTCTTCTGCTTTCCTAGCGTGTGTCCTTGAAATGTCTCCATATTAGTACACAGAGCACTTCCTTATTTATTTATTTATTTGCTTATTTATTTTGTAAGAGCTGTAGTTACCGGATGCACGGATAGAATGTTTTTTTAAAGAAGCCCCCTATAGAGGCTAGGATCACTTCCAGTTTTTGGCTATTAAGAACACTTCTGCCATCTGATGTCAGGCTGGACTATTTTGTTGCATGTGTGTATATGGTAAATCACGGACTACCCCAAATCTTTTTCTAGAAGTAGGCACGCTATGCATTATCTGTGAGCAGATAAGCGATCAAGACTGTCCTCCCAGATTCCCATGCCTAGTGGTCCAAGCGACAAAATCCCCCAGCTCCCGAGCGTCCCGTAGTCCCCAAAAGGCCTGCCCAGATGCAGTGTCCTCTGCCGGCCCAACGTGGGACTTTACAAATGGTCTTTACTTTCATTCCTTCGGGTGGTTTCAGTAGAGACTCAGTGCTGGGCCCTAGACATTTGAAGGCTCTGGAAAGGTTAGCGGGAGTCCTGAGCCCAGCGGCGAAGCATCATGGCCTGGACCCGTGGGAGGGCGTGGGTTCCAGTCCCAGATCTGCCACTGTGAACCCCGCGACGCTGCAGAAGCGTCCGCCTCCGCCGTCCCGCAGGTGAGTGGAGTGGCCTGACCTCCCGTCCCACCCTGACCTTGGTGGCGGTGGGAGCAGCCGGATGGACTAAGGGCAGTTTTAAACTCCTCAGACCCTGACTAGTCACAGAGTGTCACTTTCTCAATGTGGGTGTTTCCTCACCTCCCCGGGTGGCCGGAATGCTCTCTTCAACGTGAAATCGAAGCATTGACGACACTGGCTGGTACGTGCTGATAAAATGATGCTCATGTGTGGATTCCCATTACTCATAAGTACATTCATTTGGCTACAGATTTGTGGCGCCCTTTCATTGCAGTGCATGAAAAAGGGATATTTCACACATGTTTCACACAAGCACTGTGATTTAGCTTCTGAGTGAATAGGAATCAATGCCACAGCCAACTGCCACCCGAGAGCCCGTTTATGTTGTATTAGGGCTGCAGGGGCCCCACCTTTGACTAGGATCTTGTCCCATCTGATAAGGTAACGGTAATAATAATGCATTACACGGGCTCCTTCCCCAAGGCTTTGCTGCCGGCCTGTGTGCCTTCTTTGTGGTCTGTCTCATCCTGTCTGGGGTGTGTCCGAAGTCGGTGGGGGCCTTCCCCCAGGAATGAGGTCTAGGCACCAAGTCTCAGTCAATCAGCTGGGAGATCAGTCCGTCCTGCACCCAAGTTGTCGTGCACAGAACCCCTCAAACGCAGCGGGTCCACACCCGGCACACCCTCGTCCCGTGAACAGCACGGCCGTCGGCTCCGTCCGCCTGGCCTCCTGCTTCAGCCACATGCTCCCCTGAGCTCTGCCTGTTAAATGTCCCTGGAGTCTGGCCCTCCTCTCTGTTCCCCTGTTCTTGTGCAGCCCAGAGCATCTCCCTTGCACCAGCTCTGTGGCCCATATGGCCTCCCTGCCTTTTCTCTTGCCACCTTGACCCCGATCTTTCTAGAGCAATGTGTCGCCTCTGCTGGCATCTTGGTGCTCCTAGGACAAAGGTAGACATTCCTGCCAGGACCCAGAGGGCCTGTCCACCTTGTCAGCCTCCTCCTGCACCCTCTTCTCTTTGGTTTCTGGAGCAAGCAGTGTTCTTTTCCTTCTGGGACGGTCTGCACGCTGCTCTCCCTGGGAGCTGGCTTCCCTAGACCTCGTAGGTTGAACCCCCGCACACCCATCAGAGAGCAGCTAGGTGGTCCCTCCCCTGACACTCTGGGCTGGGTCCAGTCCCTTGTTAGCCCTGATCACAGTTGTTAGTGAGCTATTGGATATCTGCCTCCTCACCAGAGGGTAAATTCCATAGCCTGTCGACAGCTGGATGCCAGCACAGCACGCAGAACATAGTAGGAGCATATTGAATGAGGGGAAGTATGAGCAGGCCACGTCCCGGAGGGCAGGGCAGGGGGGCGCAAAGAGTACTGGACACCAAGTGAACATCCCTTTTGTAGCAACAACGTCAGTAGGATGACCCAGTTGTGCGACTACAGAGGACTTCCGAGGTCGTCTTAGGCCCAAGCCTCTCTGGGAGGGAGGGGAAACAGAACTGTGGCCAGGACTGTGGCCTCTGCCACAGAGTTCAACTGCCTGCCTTCTTGCTGTGTGTTCTTGAGCAAGTTGCCTAACCTCTCTGAGTCTCCATTTCCTCATCCGTAAGATAGGAATAGTACCTTTTCCAGGAAAACATTGTGAGGAAATTAAATGGGGGAACAAATGTTGTGTTCAATGAGAAAAGCCACCTGAGGTGCTCAGCAGAGGGCCAGCCCTGAGGGCATGTGGGCTGTTATTACTATATTACAGAGCATGAAACCGAAGCCCAGAGAGGTTAGGCTTCCTGAGCAAGATCACACAGTTCCTAACTCACAGCCTGGTTTTCCGTGCTCATCCCTGGACTGAGCTGTCTCCAGAGGTTCTGGTCTTATTGCTATGACATAGCACTTCTCAACCGGGGCGGCTTTACCTATCCGCCTCCCACTCTCCAGGGGGCATTTGGTGATATCTGTAGACATTTTTCATTGTCATGGAAGTGGGGAGGGGGGTGCTACCGGTGTTTAGTGGGGAGAAGCCAGGGGTGCTGCTCCACCTCCTACAATGTACAGGAACCTCACCCCCAGCAAAGAACCCCAGCATGTCAATAGCGCCAATGTTGAGAAACGCCGCTGTGACGTATATGGGAAGGAACCCCCTCTAAAACGGCCGGGGGGTGCCTTGTAAGTCTGTATCGGGGCGCATGGACTTTCTCGCTGGAGGCTGAGCAGGGCACGAAGGCTGAGCTAGAACAGAGAGGCAGCCACGAGCCAAACAGCTGTTTGTAGTGGAGAGAAAACAGAACAGGGGCGGCCTCATCAGATGTGTATGGCTTCCGAGAAGTAGGAGTAGTTTTTCTGAGGGGCATCTTTCCCAGAACTGTACACACCTCAGCACCCACCTTCCCCGATTCCTTTCCAAAGGGCCTTTGGCTCCTCTGAGATTTCGAGGTGCTTCTGCAGAGACGGGGCTCCTGGCTTGATGGCTCAGAGAGCAGCTGTGCAATGGTACCCGTCTGCCCGGGGCTCTGTGAGCAGATGCCCTTGGGAGGTGTGAGGACTCAGGAAAAGTGTAAATCACACTCCAGCCAGCTTCCCCACCCCTAGGCCGGCACCATTTTCACCTAGGAAAAGTCGAATCAAAATGCATGCCAAGTTCTAGTCCTAAAGGAGGAAGGATGGGGAGGGGAANGAGGTGTGAGGACTCAGGAAAAGTGTAAATCACACTCCAGCCAGCTTCCCCACCCCTAGGCCGGCACCATTTTCACCTAGGAAAAGTCGAATCAAAATGCATATGCCAAGTTCTAGTCCTAAAGGAGGAAGGATGGGGAGGGGACAAGGAGGGGAGCCAGCCCAGCCCAGCCCTGATGAAGCGTATCTGAGCCGCAGGGTTTTTGGGCCCTAGATGTAGCCCCAGGCCCCCTGGCAGCAGGCGGTCCTGAGTGTCGGCCTGCTCTCCGGGTGTGTGGAGCAGTGGTGGGTCCTAGCCTGCTGTGTGGGTTGGATGGGCTCCTAGCTCCTCTCAGAGTTGATGAGCCTTCAGAGGGTGCCTCAGTTCAGGGGACAGGGCACCAGCCGGGGTGGAAAGGAAGCTGGCAGGCGTGAGGCACCTGTAAGGGATGGGGGCAGGGAAGCTAGACCAGGCCCCTGGAGCAATGGCTCTCAGCCCTGACTGCACAGTAGTAACATCACCCAGAAGCTTCTTTGGGAAAAGTCCACTGCCCAAGTTGAACCCCCGACCTAGCCATCTCTGGGGGTGGTACTCAGGCACCATCAAATTTTCTAGGTGATTTCAGTGGGCAGCCACGACAGAGAACTACTGATTTAAAGCTTCCCTNGGAGCAATGGCTCTCAGCCCTGACTGCACAGTAGTAACATCACCCAGAAGCTTCTTTGGGAAAAGTCCACTGCCCAAGTTGAACCCCCGACCTAGCCATCTCTGGGGGTGGTACTCAGGTACCATCAAATTTTCTAGGTGATTTCAGTGGGCAGCCACGACAGAGAACCACTGATTTAAAGCTTCCCTGGGCTCTGTTAGTGTGGTCACTCTGAAGCCTCTGCTGAGGGCACCAGGGGAACCCTGGCTGGGGCACAGGGGAGAGCCCGTCGTGAGGAGGGGCTCCTGGAGCTGACGGACCCCAGCTGGGGAAGGCACATCGCCTGTGNCTGCCTACTTGTAATCTCTCTGTGTCAAATAAATAAATAAAATCTTTAAAAAAAAAATAAAGCTTCCCTGGGCTCTGTTAGTGTGGTCACTCTGAAGCCTCTGCTGAGGGCACCGGGGGAACCCTGGCTGGGGCACAGGGGAGAGCCTGTCGTGAGGAGGGGCTCCTGGAGCTGACGGACCCCAGCTGGGGAAGGCACATCGCCTGTGTGGCCGCACAGATGCCTAGGGTTTCTGGTCAGGTTGGCTGCAGGAGGGTTTGGGAAAGAGCATGAGGACCTCCTTCCCAGAGGCGGGGGTGCCCAGTGCCAGGGTCCAGGGAGCAGGGCCGAGGCTGCCAGCACATTCCCTACCCCTGACAATGTGCTCTTCAGGTGAGGCAGGGGCATTGCAACTGACTAAGTAAACTGCGGTAGAGTTTATGGTAGATGATGCTTTACGGGTATTTGGACCTGCGTCTGGTCTTTGTCGCCCGCCTGGGAGCCTCAGAGGAGAGCAGTAGCCGGCTGGTAATTCTGTCCAGGATTTGACCACTTCTCGCCTCCTCTGCTGTTCTCTCGGATTCTGGCAGCCTCCTCTCCCACCTGGGTTTCTACAATAGCCTCCTGATTAGCATCCCAGCCTCCCCCACCCGCCATGGACCATCCTCAAGGCGGCAGCCAGAGAGATTCTTTAAAATGTATCAGATGGTTTCCTCTTTTGCTCAGAACCAGTGGCTCTCCATGTTGCTCAGAATAAAAGGCAAAGTCCCCAGAGCGGCCTGCAAGGCCCCCACTTTCCCTCCCAACCAATCTGCCCCCCTTCCCTGGGGTCACTCCACTCTGGCCTCACTAGCCAGTTCTCAGGTCCTCTTGCCTCAGGGCCTTTGCCCAGATTCTTCCCTTTGCCCAGAAGCTCAGTCCCCCAGAAGCTCAGAAATAGACAAGTCTCTTCCTTCCCCTTCCTCCGGTCTTGGCTCAAATGTCACTTTCTCCATCACATCTTCCCTGACCACCTGCTTCCTGTCTCCCGGATCTTTACTTCTGTCCATGACACTCATCAACTGACACTGGGTACTCTGTGCACCGTCTATCTCCCTACCTTCGAATGTGAACTCTAAGAAGGTGTGGACTTTTATTCTGTTGGATTCTCTGGCATAAACCCAGAGCCTGGGACAATATCTAGTCTGCAATAGGGACTCGATGTATTTGTTCCTGTTTCCCCCCTTCCGTATCACTGATGCTTACGACTGGCTTAATCATAGTCTCTGTCTCATGACATTCTCTCTCTTGGCCTACCCATGCTCTGCTTTTATTTAATTATGTATTTATTTAGTTATTTTTATTAATGGAATAAACACCCAAGAGCTCATCATCCAAAACAAAGCAAGGATTTAACAAAACCTACATTGGAACATGTGATCCTGCCCCACACCACCCCAGTGTCTCCCCACTGAGATGATCATCTTTCTTAATTTTGACTTTATTGTTCTTCTGTTTTTCCTCTTATCTAGTTTCATTGTATCCATATGTATTCCTAAAAAGTATATCTTATTGTAGTTATTTTTAGCCTTATACAAAGCCCATTATACTGTATATAATCTTCAAAGTCCTTTGCTCTCAGTATTATGTAAGGTCCCCCTACATTGTTGCATGTGCTGTGGCTCATTCCTCTTGATGTCAGAAAGGACCAGTGGAGTGAATATTTAACTTTCAGCCCTTCCATAGTGCCAAGTTCATAACAACAGCTAACATCTACTATGTACTTCCTCTGTGCAAGGCACTCTGTTGTCTTATTAGCCCCACTTAGCTGGTGGGAAGGCTGAGACAAGAGGTAAGCACTGGGCTAAACTCATACCAGAATGGGTCAAGGGGCAGAGGCAGGATTTGAACCCATGCAGTGTGGCTCCAGAGGCCTTGCTCCTGTCCTTGCACCATACCACCTCTCTGAACACATGAGGGAGCGTGCTTGCTTGCACACACACTCACCACCACAGCCAGCACTTTAGGAACCCCACTATTCAGTTACAAATACAGTTATAAATTCAGTTACAGGGCTTCTTGGTTACAAATCAAGGTTCGACACAGACACACAGGCACACACACATGCGTATACACTGGCATTCTGGAATCACTCACAAACACTTGTTAATTGATGGAAAATTTCTATTAGGAGAAATAGACCTTAGCTTCTGATGCTTGTCAAGAGCTGTCTGTCTGTCCCTGTCTATTTCTGTCCATCTCTGCTCTATGAAAAGAAAAAAGCCATCTGGGTCTTGTGCTTCCAGAGGCTGGTGGCTTGGGACCTAGCACTTGGGCTTGGCTCCCAGGAGGAGAGCAGGCTGGACAGTGCCCTTGGCCTGGAGGAGGAAGGGACCTGTTCAGGGCAGTTTGTCTCCCTCTACGCCAGAGCCCCGGGAGACTGCAGAGACCTCACTCAGCAGAGCTGGGCATGCGGTGACCAGAGTGGGCAGGAGCTGACCCTTCCAGGGGCCCCTAGCCATCAGCTGCCCCCTCGTGGTACTAGGAGCACCCTCTCAAGGGTGAGGTCCTCTCTACATTAGAAGCTAAAGGAAATGATAGAGAACTGGAGGGCTGGGCACAGGATCCAGCACACAATAGATGCTGCCCCGAGAACAATTGCCCCTGCCCCAGGGGTCACACCCGGCAAGGCCAAGGTCAGGCAAATAAATGAACATTGTGGTGGGTTCGGTCCTGAGCCCAGCGTTGGGCTTATGTGAGTTGGGTCTGACCACAGGGAGGACAGGGCCATGGATTTTACCCTTCTGGTGTGTAGAATGGCCTGTGCAGCATGCCAGCAGTTGCCAGGCCTGGAGCTGGTCTGCAAGGGCTGCCTGGGACTTGCCTCACTGAGCTGCGGAGAGAAGGCAGAGGAATCTTCCCAGGCAGCCAGGTCCCCTGATAACCAAGTAGGATGGAAGAGGCCAGAAACTTCAGCTCAGGGAACGGGAGTAGAGGTGGATGTGTGAAGCAGGAGGTTCCAGATCTGTCTGGTGGGAGGAAAGGAAGCTCAGGTGAGCACTCTGACATGTTCTGCTTTTTGCTATCGATAGGGGGCGGCAGAGAGCAGAAGATAATAGTGGGGCCTCCACAGCTAGTAAGTTCACCCCAGCCTCAGTTTCCCCTGAGCACCCGTGGGCCTAGAAGCCTTCAAGCGAAGTGCAGGCGTGTGGCCCTGTGGAAGGGCAGGGTGCCCACTGGAGGGTGTATGCTCTTAGGTGAGGTGGAGTGGGGTGGGGAGGCAGGGAATCCTCCAGAAGGGAGAAGGACTGCTTGAGCTCAGGGTGAGCACGCTGCACCCAGACTGCACACTGGAATATCCCCAGGAGCTTCTAAAACACTCACGCCCCAGCCTACCCAGACCAGGAATCAGAAGGTCAGGGGAAGGGCCCCAGAGATGGGTCTGTCTTAAAAGCCCCCCAGATGATTCTTCTCTTTAGATAAGAGATCCACTGAGTCAGACCCTCTGCTGTTTGAGTACCACCCCC
>LNAC01000015.1:3090720-3103016 GCA_002007465.1 Ailurus styani | reverse complement strand
GGATGGTAGGTCTAAGAAGCAGGCCTGACTCCAGGCCTCCCTGCCTTCCTTTAGGGGTGGGAGGTCCTGGGGGCAAGGATTGGGGAGGGAGGTAAGCTGGTCAGAACCTGCTCAACCAGAGTACCTTTTTTGTACTTAGTAACTGTGTGTGTGTGTGTGTGTGTGTGTGTGTGTGTGTGTGTGCGTGCGCGCATGTGTGTGTGTGGTCTCGCATGGTGACATGGGTACATTGTCAATACCTTATGGGTACCTCCTGCTTTATCCAAACCCAGTATACAGAAGCTCCAGTGTAGAAAGGGGATAGCTTGGCATGGGCTGGTGAAAATAATTCCTTTTAAAGAAGATGGATTGGAGGAGTCCCTGCTCCATAAAAAAAAAAAAATGTACCAAATATGTAGTCTATCCATGGCTTCTAGGACAGCTGTTTGCACAAAGTAAAGGAAACCCATTCTTACAGAGGAAGGTAACAGAATTTAGAGGCGTTACACAATTTTCAATGGCATTGTAAGTTGCCTAGAAGGCTCGCATGGCAATAAATCCTACGATAATAAGCTGTTCCACTTGGTAGGGATCCGGCCTGAGTCTGGTCACTGGCCCTCACCAGCGCCTGGCCCGGGCAAGTCCTTTTCAGCTAGGAAAAAAGCTCTGCCATTCCAGCCCACCATCTTTGTAGATCATGTTTTGACATTTTATGGCGACAGCGTGAGCAGTAATTAGTTGTCTTGTGCCTTTGGGCAAGTGAGGAGGCCACTGGCTCTTCAGGCTCAAGAGTTGTAGAAAGCAGAGCCTGAAGGGCGCTTAGCACTCATCAACCCCTCATTCAACAGGGTGGAAACTGAGGCTGTGAGGCCCCAAATCGGCCCCAAGTCGAGCTTGTGTTAAGGCAGGCAGCGGGCCTATTGTTGGAGGCTTACCGGGTAATTAATGGGATTTGGAGCAATTACAGGGACAGTAAAGCCCCTCCTTTGTTTCTTGTGCCAGGCCTGAGATTCCTTAGGAGGGTGGAGGGAAGGTGGTCAGAAGGTGGCAGATAGTTGGCAAATCATCTCTTGCCAGGCCCGCTCCGTGGAACGCGGGCTTACATTTTTATACTGTGTGCCTCAAAGGAATTCCCGTGCAACGTGCATATCTGTCCCAGGTACCCCACCTGTTTTTCCTCTGGGGCTAATTCTTGTTGGTTTTTAATGCTGGGCTGCAAGGAACCTTTGCTTTTCTGTTTTCTTGTGCAGTGAATGCCAGCTAGGAAGTCAGCGCCGCATAAAACTTGGCATTATTCAGGGGAAGGGGGTGCCTGCTGCCTCTGGGGCCCCAGGATGGTTGCCGAGCCAGGGCTGAATGGCCACCGCTGAATGGCGGCGGTGGCGGGGAGGAGAGGAGGTTTGATGTGTGATAAGGCCGGCACATCTGACTTTCTGCGGCTCTGTGGGATTCCACGCCAGAGCCAGAGAACTGTGTGGCCCCTGAGTGCTGGGTCACTCATTAATTCAGCAAGTGTTTGTCGAGCACCTATTGTTTCTCAGCTACTGGGCTAGCTGGAGATACAAAAAGTGGCAGTGTTGGGGGTCGGGGGAGGAGATCTTGGGGGTCTGGGAATGCCCAGGACAAGCCGAGGAGGGGAACCCCCGGAAGGAGGCGTCATGCCATCGCATGCCCATTCAAGGGAGTGTGCTGATGGTCTTTGAACAAATTCTCGCCCAAATCCAATACTGCTGCTTGATTTTGAGGCCGTCGCCGGCACAAGGATCATGCTGAAATCTGAATTTCTGTTGGGAACTAATGTTTGTTCACAGAAATTTTAAGGGCTAAAAACCTTGGGGGTGTTACCATGGTGATCCCCGGAGTTCAGGGGCTGGTTTTCTTCTCTCCAGAATGTGTTTCTGAGAGTTTCTTTTTCAAAACCAGGTGAGCCGAGGCTACCCAGCATAACAGCTTTCTTACTGTTTCCTGCAGACTCCTCGTTGGCGCGCAGGTTGCCGGTGGGGACCAGGGGCATCCAGGCCAGCGACTCGGGCTGGCTCTCGCAGCCTCAGTGCCTCTGTTTGGACCCCACCCTCAGGAGGACCCGAGCACACAGGAGGCATGTGGGCGTCTCTGCCGCTGTCCGCTCTGAGTGTTCCCACTCACTTCGGGCCTCCCCCTGTCCCATTCCGCAAAGAACACTGCGTTTTTGTTTGACATCTTCCCCTGTGGGTCTCCTCTCCACTAAGGTCATGCAGCCCCCATGCAGGTACAGCCTCTTCCTCTGCCTGCTGTGTGGCTTGCACGGAGCTGGGCACACGGCAGGTGCTCTCCAGACCCCTCAGTTGATTTCCATAGTCTGTTCTCAAAGTCATAGGCAAGGGCGGAATTTCCAGGGTTCGCCTTTTACCTCGCCTGCCGAGCGGCCACACTGCAGGCCTCGCAGCTGGGCGCGTTCGGGGCGGGCCGGTCCTCCTAGAGTCACAGGTGTCCGTCCTCCTAGAGTCACAGGTGCCCGTCCTCCTGGAGTCACAGGTGCCCGTCCTCCTAGAGTCACAGGTGCCCAGCAGCCTGAACCGTTTTGTCGCGGACCTGCAGCTCGGGCCTTCCCGGTGGTCTTGGGCAGCTGTGGCCAGGTCACGGCCACTCAGATAATTACACGGGTTTCAAATTGTTCGCCACTTTACATCCTCAAAGCAATTTCAGAATCAATTTGAGGTTTGACAGGGAGCTGGCGGAGGTCTGGCAGACCTGGGATGGCGTGCTGGGCCTTCACCGTGCTTGTTAGAATTCCGGTGGCGGGGCCTGTGCACCTGGGGAGCCGGACGCTGTCCTCTCTGGCAACTCGGGGGAGAAAATCAATCAATCAATCAATCAATGAGAGCACACCTAATTAAAGGTAACAAAGGCTCTGGGCGCCTTCTCCCCGCAGTGTCAGGCCTGTAGAGCATCAGAAGGAAAACTAGCTTTGTCTTAAACAGGATTAAAATGAAGTCCTGGTGCCAGAAATCAAATCTAGCAAGACTATCTTTTTAACAACAGGTGCCTGCCTGATATTGAAGCGGAGAACTACTTTCCCAGTGGAGTCTTAAAATGGATCTAGACAGTTACTCTGGTCTCAGTCGAGTAAGGACGTGAGGCTGCCCCTGTTTTGTGACTGGGGACACACTGGACCCCCTGTTTGCTGGATGAGATCATCAGGAACAGACAGCCCAGATTGTGCCCTGTGCTCGTGGGCCCTGCAGCCAGAGAGTGTGATGATCAAGGGGTGGGCTCTGGATCCAGGCTGCCTAGGTTCATGCCTGGCTGGGCTCCTCACCAGCCGGCTGTGAGATCCGGGGCTAGTTGCCCCAAGTTCTTCATCTGCAAAATGGGGGTGGTCATAGTTCCCACATCTGGCCTCTTGGAGGGATTGGTTGCATTAACACACGTAAATGGCTGACAGCAGTACCTGGCACAGAGTGAAGTCTTGCTACTACAGCCCAGAACATTTCCCTGAACAGGGGACCAGGAAGGCTGCCGTCCACTTTGCAAGGAGCACATTGAGTTTATTTTTGGTTTTGCTTTGCAAAAGGGGATTCTGAATGAACCCACCTTCATGGAGCAAAGTGGCAGTGGATCCAAGCCTGGAGTGGAGGCCTTGCCCCTGGAGTTGTGGTCTCACCTCTCCTTCCTCCCAGGAACCCTGGGCTCTGGTTTCCAACATTCTTCTGGCCTTGCTGAGACTGTTCGTCTCTACCTCTGTTCTCATAGCCAAGGGAAACTCACAGCCTCACCCCTTGCCGGGTACTTTGTGTTTGAGCAGGGTCAACTCCTGATGCTGTGGGGATGAACTTGTAGAGTGTCGAGAACCTGCTCGTAGGTTGGCAAAGTACTGGGAGAGGTGGGAATGTCCTTGGGCCCCTGCTGTCACACCACATGGCATTTTGTCTGTTTGCTCTTTACTTCCCACAACCCCTGCCTCGTAGGTCCTTGGGATTAAAAGAAGCTGCTGGAACATCTAAGATCTCATCAAAGGCGGGGCGGGGAGTCTTTGGTGACTGTGAACTCACTACTTGCTTTGGCTCTTTGGATCGCTTAGGGGCGGACTGTTGGGACTGGCCTGTCTTCTTTGTCTCCTCCAGTCTAATGAGAGAGCAGGTCAAGAGGCAAGATGGAAACAATGTATCACGGGGTATTCACGTACACAGAAGTCAAGAAATTCAAAGCTATGTTCTCCACAGTGGTTGCAGGAGGGTCCCATTGCCCAGAGGCAATGTGAAGTTCCTCAGGGATAGACAGGCAAGGGAGAGGGGAGCCGGACGCTTTGGCGGCCTGTCCTATACACCCCGAGCCGCCAGCATGCTGCTGTGTCTGCTCTCCCCTTCCTGGTATCACTCCTAGCCCAGTGAAAACTGGCAGGACCGGAAGCTTGCAAACCGTGCGTTATGCTTGGATTGTGCGCTCTGTGGCTGCAAAGAGGGCGGGGGGGGGGGGGGAGGGGGTNGGGGGCTTGCAGCAGCAAGTCAGAATGGAAGAACAGGACTTCAGATAAACAGTTCACAGACACCTGCTGGGTCCAGAGCTTTCCTGGGACTTGTCTGAGCTGCCAGCACACCTGGATGTCAGCTCTGGCGCGTGGCTGTTTGGGGAAAGGCCTCTGTGGAGGAATGCTGTGGATGCCACCTGAGAGGTTCCAGTTCTGACTCAAGCACCCCCATCCGGCCAATCCCCGCTAGCTCGCCAGACAGAGAGTGGACATCGATCTGGCCGGGCTTGGCCGGCTCTCTGTTATCGAACATGCGGCAAAGAGAAAAATTATTTTCGTCCCTGCTGACATTAGGGGTCTCCCAGGGTAGGAGCTGCTTTCATTAAGAACTATCTTGATAGGTCATTTGGGTGAGAGATGAGGCCTTGAGGGCATGAGTGGAAAAAGAAAGACTATGTATATAAAGAAGCCCCCGTCTGTGTAAGAAGAGCAGGAATCGTAGAGCCAAGAAGGGAGAGCGGGCACACCTTGGTCAGAGCTTGGGATTGGGTGGCTGGAGATGGTCAAGGGAGCATCCGTGGACAGGGGATGTCTGCTCTGCAGTTTTAAATTCCTGATGCCCTGTGCTCTCCCGAGCCCCGAACCTCCGGTGGTGGGTGCTCCTTCTCAGCCCGCCTGTGTGTGTGCCGTGATGGGGGCGTCGTGGAGGAAGACCAAGGACGGGCCGGGGGATCGGAGGACGGAGCTAAGGGGGCGTCCTCAACTCGTGGAGGAGGGAGGGGAGCTCTGCAAAAGCCCGAAACCAGAGGGGGAAGGAATGACAAATGTACCCCCCTGAGAATTCTCAGAAGCCTTGGGCCTGGGCGGGGGTCTTCCCCCCCAGGTCGAGCGATGGCACCGGGAACCTGTCTTCTCTAGATGGGATAGAGCTGGTTTCCTGGTGAGTCTGGTCTTTATTCCCTTGAGGTCGAATGTCAGGGTGCTCCCTCTGGCTAGTCTGGAAGAAAACAGCCAAGGCTTCTCAGCCCACCTCCCACTGCTCAGTCGCTTTTCCCATCGTCTCCAGGATGCTGGGTCACCCGGTCTCTGCTCAGATGACTCCTGCACGGGGACTCACTGTGCTGCAAGACAGATGCCACCTCAGATCGCTGTCACTGCTAGGGAGTTGTTCGTGAGATTGAGCCACGCTTTGCACCCACTCCCTGCCGCTGCCTCCCCGGCTACTCATCATGACTCTCTATTCTGGTCCCCTTCGGCACAGCCAGCCATCCGGGGGGGCCTGCGGCCAGCTGTCCTGTCCTTTGAGTTCTTTCCTGGCTCACTCTCCTGTCCCTCCACCTTCCTCATCTGCCTTGGGAGCGTGGGCACCCCGCAACAGCCCGACGATGACATTCCTCACTCGTGCCCAGTAAAGAACACACCGGGGTCCTCTGATGACATGTGCTGTGCATGGCCCAGTATAGGACATTTTTTATTTTCTGGAAACTTCCTAAAAGCCTGGCCCAGGCTGTGCCCTGCCCACGCCCTCTCTGCCCAGGCAGGTCTTGGCTTTGCGGCAAAGCACCCCTGTGGGCACCTGACCTCTCCCTGCCCTGGCTTGCCCTCTCTTGTTCCCTTGCTGCGCTCCTTCCAGCCTGTGTCTGTCCGTCTCCTTCTTCTCAGCAGCCGGCCAGGCCTGTCTGGCGCACGGGCACGGCAGCTACTGCATAAATGCCATGGTTTGAAAGGAACTAGGGGTGGCCTCCTCTATGTATGCGCTCCGTACCCCCCGCCCACCCCCCTGCCAGCGTTCTTCTCCACCATCTCCTCTCTGGGTGTCCCTCTCCCCTGCAGCTCCTCCTGACCCACCCACCCCATCCAGCCCCATGTCCTTTGGGGACCCTTCCTGCTTAACAGCCGTAGGGAGTTGCGGAAAGAGGCTTGGACGGCCACTCACCACCTGGGTGGGCTCAGGACCCCAGTAGCCTCAGCTGGGAAACGAGGTTGAATTAGATGCCCAGCTCTGACTCTGATACCATAGGGCCCCTATGTGGGACAGAAACCTCCGTTTTCCTATTCCAGAGCCTGCACACTCCCTGGCAGCAGAATTCGGTTTCACAAAGGCAGAGATGATGGACACCCCCAAAACTGGGAAAGGTCGAGCCTGGTGTTCTCAGCTCTGACTGCACATTAGGATCCCCGGGGGAGCTTTTAAAACCTATGGATGCTGAGATCCCGCCCCCGGAGAGTCTGATCAATGGGGCTGGGTGGGGCTCAGACATCTTTATGTTTTAAAAGCTCCCCAGGTGGCCCTAACGTGCAGCAGAGTCAGAGCCACGTGGGGACTGCGGTGCCTCGCTGCTGGCTTTGCTAATTGAAGCGTGGTTCTCAGCGCAGCAGCACCAGCGTCCCCTGAGCCTGTTAGGGATGCAGGCTCACAGGCCCTGCCCCAGACTTCTCAACCAAAATGTGGATAATAGCAGGGTCCCTGGGGGTTCCTGGGCAAGGCTTTTGTTCCGTCAGTGGTCTTTTAGGATTCCCTTTAGCCTGATAAAGCAAAAGTGGCCACAAATCCATCTTGGGTATAGACGTGGCAGAAAGAATTTGTATCCAAGGCCAGTCCCTATTAATGTGCAGGAAGAGAGATATAATATCTGAGCATTTTCACTCTTCAAAGGGGCTAAGTCTAGCTCCCGCCCCACAGGGCCTTTGCACGTGCTGTGCTCTGCCCAGTGTATTCCTTATCCTCCTGCCGGTCTCCACCATCTTCCTTCTGACCTGGCCAACTCCTGCTCACCCACAGCTGTCCTGGGGGGCTGTTCTGTCCACCCACATCATTTGCCATCCTCGCCTCTCACCTCGTCCATCTTTCTTCCTGTCGCTTCCTTGCTTGGCATCGTAGCCTTCCAACAGCTGCCGGGATGGTCCAGGGTGAAGTCGGGGAGAGAACCAGGTCTGGTAGTGGGGAGATCCAACTTCCAGATCCAGCTCACCTCTTCACCTTCTTTGTCACTTTTTTTTATGTTGTCACAAAAAGAGGCCGGGAATATACTTTTTCGAGCTTTGTGAGGGTCAGATCAAGTAATGAGTGCCGAGACGCTTTCCAAAGTCAGAAGAACCCCCCAGGGGTAAAGCATAGTCATTTTATTAGTGTTGGTGACAGGGCATGGGTGCTGGAGGGAGTTGTGAGAACGCAGTGAGCACAAGGGAAACACAAACACTTTGCCCCGTGAGAGTGGAGGCATATTTCTTTACCCTCCCGAGGGCTCAGCATCAAATGTTTAGAAAGGTCATGCTGCACAGACCCAGGAGAGCCTTCCGTCTCATTTAGCTATGCCCCCTCCATTCCTGTTGCCCAGTGACGCCCTCCTGGATCACCATTTCCCTCCCTGCCTCCACCCACCCGGCCTTGGCCTCCTGGCTCTGGGTCAGGACCTCTGGGGGATGCACCTCTGGGGCAGGGACAGGACTGGAACGCTCACATCTGTGTCTTTCCAGGAGAATGGGCCACCAGGCCGAGTGGGGGAGCCTGGAAGGACTCTCTGCCCCTCTGAAACCGTGTAGCCAACCAGGTCCTAATTCTGACCTATTTGGCCACATTTGCAGTGCAAAAATGCCCACAGAAGCACTGCTTTTTTTCTTAGGTTCTGCTTTCTTGTGGGCAGGTCGTTGATAAGAGCCCAAGTATTTTGGGGGGAAAAATCTCCAAAGCTGGGAAGGGACTTGGGGACCAGGTACAAGCAGGGGAAAGGTGCCCAGACAGGGCCAGGGATGGAGAACGCCTCGCTCCCACCCTGGCCCACGGTTCCTGTGGTGCAGCCCTGCTAAGGGACACTGGCCCCTTGGAGGGCTCCCATGGGACCCTGGGACCCTGGCTCCCTGTCTCTAGGTCTCCGTGGACTCGTTTGAAAATGATGACTGTAGGACAGGGGTGGTCTCTGGCGTGCCCCCTGCTCCGGGTGGAACTGATGCAGCAGTGGTCTGGGCTGGCTGCGGAGAGGGCAACTGTGGCACAGGGTACCTGACCCACCCTGGAGGGTCCCTGAGGGTTGGCTTCCAGGCTGGAGGTGGCTGTCAAGACAGGGGGCCTTAAGCAGTTCGGTGTAGAGCACCAGGCTGCCTTCTGAGGCACAGCCCCCCAGGTGAGCCCCCAAAGCCGTCCCCACCAGCAAGAAAAGGCCGGTGTCCTCAGTGGAATGGACAAGAGCAGGTCTGTCTCCAGCTCCAGTTCATGGAGTGATGAACAAGGCGTTCTCAACTCGCAGCTCTTAGCTTGACAGTAGAGCCCTTAGTGACTGTGAAGAAAAGAGCCAGAGTTGGCATTTCGTCGCTGTCCATAGGCATTGGACGAGTGACCCAGGCCCCACCGAAATGAAGGTGTGCATTTTCATGCAGGCCCACCTCTGAGGCAGCAAAAAGCCTGACCCAACCCAATGAACATTTTATCCTCCTAATGAGTGTGTAAACAGAAGGAGAATTCATGAAGTTAATGTTTCTGCGTTCCTGCAGGGACATTAGCGGGCATTGATTTTTTCGCCTGTGATGTATGCCACTCGCAATGACTTCTGACTGAGGGGGACGATGCCACTGGAGTGTCTGTGAGGTCGCCCGGCTCTGGAGCAGGGCCCAGTTCTGTTCTAATAGCACGTCCTTTGTTAGGTAACGGGGTCTTACCTATGAAAAGCCCCCCCCCCACCGTGTTCTAGATGCACCGTGGGAACTGCCCTAAAACCACAGAGTGCATCCTCGCGCACAGGGGATTTCCTCAGGGAGGAGGGCTGCAGGGAGACAGGGGGACAAGGAGGCAAGTAAGAGACCGGGAACAGCCTGACAGAGCCTGGCTCTGATGAGGGAGGAGTGGGACAAGAGACAGGTCCACAGGGCCCCGGTGGCAGATGTGATGCTCTGCGTCCAAAACCAAAATCTATCATAGGAAGAGGTGATGATGCTGGAGGTGGGCTCCAGGATGTTTGTTATATGACTATTTGCCAATGCACTTGAAATGTTTTATAATTAATCAGACACGTAAAGGAGAAAAAAGCCAAGTACAGGGCAGTGCATGTAGGAAGCCCCTATCGGTGAACGAGAGACGGGTGCCTGGGTGGCTCAGTTAGTTAAGCGTCTGCCTTCAGCTCAGGTCATGATCCCAGGGTCTTGGGATCGAGCCCCGCATCGGGCTCCCTGCCTGGCGGAGAGCCTGCGTCTCCCTCTCCGCTCTGCCTGCCGCTCTGTCTGCTTGTGATCTCTCTCTCTTTGTCAAATAAATAAATAAAATCTTTAAAAAAAAAAAAAAAAAGAAGCCCCTATCAGTGAACCAGAGGCACTGTGGCCCACAGAGGGCTTATCTCTAGCAGGACTCCCAGGACGCAGGGAGCTCAGTCCCCTCTGTGAGGACACCCAGAACACTTGGCACATGTTGCTAGAGAGAAACTTCTCTCTCCTCTATGTTCTTTCATGCTGCTTGGATGTCAGGCCATGTGCCTGTATTACCTAACTTTTAAAAAAATAACATAATTATGTCCAAAAGTTAAGAAAAGACAAATAGAGAAGGGAGAGGAAAACAAAAGGAAAAACTAATAAAGGAAAAAAAAGAATAAGATGCAGGGAAGAGATTCATGAAATGCCAAAATTCAGGCTGGGCCTTTGGTGATAAGACCGTGGCAGAGACCCCTGGAGGCTCCCCGGGTTGAGGAGCCCTTCTTGGGCGCAGCTCCCTGAGGGCGCAGGAGGCAGGCCAGAGGAGGAGGTACTTGGGAAGCCCTTCCTGTCCTGTTAGCAGCAGCTCTGGGCCCCCCCAGCACCACCCCTACACCAACCAGAAGGATGTCACTGCAAGCCTGGCAGCCCTCGCGGGAGAGGTGGGACCAAAATGGGGACAGAATGGGGTCGGTAAGGTTCCAGGTGACAGTTCTCTTGGGGAGGAGGTCCGGGCAGGGCCCTCGGTTGGAGGGAACGCACGGGTCTGCACGTGACCTCCCCTCTGGGCACCGCCTCTCAGGGCCAGTGGAGAATGGTGTACGCCATGGGGCCATGGCCCTAATTGACCCAACGCAACACTCCTTCCTAGATCTTTCATGTCTCAGAAAGGGACCCCTTCCCCACCCACCTCACCCCACCGCCCACTCAGCCCGTGACTCTGTCCGGCTGCTGGAAGACCAGTGGAGTCAGATGGTGGGGGGCTCCCCCCGCCAGTGTCAACCGTATCTGGCCTGCCATCTTGAGGTTCAGCTCCTCGTGGATCTGAGACTGCTTCGTGCCTCTTGAACCACTTCTGCCCCAAACTAAGCCAGGCACGTAGAAGGAGCTCCAGAAAGTTTTGTCCAATCGAATTTGACCGCTGAGAGCAGCTGACTCCCTCAGGCTAAGCACAGGGTAGCCTGAATCTGCCCAGGCTGGAGTCCCAGAAGGCAAGCTACTCTGTGGGCGGCCAGAGGAGGCAGAAGCTTCTAGCTCCTGCCACCCCTGGATCCCACCCTCCTCGCTTACCGGGAGGAAGCATTCTAGAAGGAGCATCGGACTGGAGGTCACCTGGGACCAGGAGTTTGGTCCTCTGCCCCCACAAAACAGCGCTCAGCAAGTCTGAGAAATTGTTGGGTGTAAGGCTGGGGAGTGGTGACAGCCATCATCCCGGGGGCTGCTTTCAAAGTGTAGTCCTTGGGCCCGCAGCATCCATACCAGCTGGGAGCTTATTAGGATGCAAATCCTCAGGCCCAGCTCTGGGCCTGCTGAAGTCGAGAGTCTGGGGCGGGGCCTTGGCACTGTGTTCCCCAAGCCTGCGGGCGATCCTGATGCCTGATGGAGTCTGAGACCTGGGCTTCTCCCGGGTGCAGGAGGAAGGGAGATCCAAGAGCGGTTTAGAGAGCTTCCGAGTGATGCCACCTTCTGTGCTCAACCCGAGGCCTGCCTTCTCATGTCCCATTTCGCCAGGAGGAACCGGAGGCCCGAGCAGAGAATCATCCACGGTCTGCTTTCCTGCAGTGGTGGGTGGAGACCAGGCCCCAGAGTGTCCTAATTCCTGTTCAGTTGCTTAGGTTATATGAATAAAAAGGACAATGGTGAATGGCAGGGTGCTGAGTGTGGGGGAAGTTACAGGTGTGAAGGGAAGGAATCTGAGTGGAGATTTTGGAAACCAGTAGCTCACTCCCACTGACCCGTGGAGCAGGGATCCACCTTCCCCGCATGCACCCGGGGGTGCTCTGAGGTCGGCTTCGATGACCACCTTGCAGCTGCTGGAGGCCATAAGCCCTCTTCATGGGGACAGACAATGACAGGGAAGGGCCAGTCTTGGCCACGTGGTAACTGGAGCCTGGGCAGGTCAGCAGAATGCTTGCCCCAAGGTGAGGGCCCTGTCCCATTTAGGGGCAGAAGGGGGCTGAGTGGCGGGTCCATTTCAGCGGGTAGAGAACCATCTGCCTGGCACAGCCTGGCACAGCCTTGCAAATGGCCTTGCTCTGGGTTGCACCCGATGTCGCAGGAGCAGGAGGACAGCTGGGAACTCGTGCTTCCTTCCCCAGCACCGGCACCAGAGGAGCTGGCCTGGGGCACCTGTCAAGGGAATCAACGTTTGGAGGCCCATGTTATAATGTGAATCAAGCTAGAAACAGAAAAACCCACCTGGGAACAGGGCCTGGGGGGTGGGGTGTGTGTGTGTGTGTGTACAGGATTAATTTAATGAAGTCCTGCTTTGGGGACCAGGCTAAATTTAGCAGCTGCCTAGGCTGCCGGTTTGACTCCTTCCCTGCAACTCCCTCCCATCTGCCCATTGTGCCTCCTGCAGGTGATTAATTCAGAATTCGGGCTGGAATGCACGGATGCACCTGCTGATTGCTGAGCCCTGTCTTTGGCCTCTGTGACCGCTGTCTCTCTGGGTGGGTGGTGGGGGGTGCTAGGG
>LNAC01000015.1:2984401-3090522 GCA_002007465.1 Ailurus styani | reverse complement strand
TGGGAGGGGAGGGGCGGTACATTCAGAAATCCCAGAGCAACCTGCTCACCCTTCTCCCAGGAGGAACATACTTGGTCCCTCCTGACGACTCCTGAGATGGCCGTAGCCAAGAAAGCGCTGCCACTTGGGGTCAGGATCTCTATCATTTCGCCGTTCTCAGGGGAGTTTAAAAAAATGTCCTAGACCTTTGTGGCTTTACATTATAGGGCAGAGGGGAGAGGTTCCCTTGCTATGTTTTTTCTTCTAGTTCCACCCTCTTCCCCTTTGATGACTCATACTTGCTTTTTTCACTCTTCAGACTATTTGTGCTCCTGAGTCCCCTTCTCCTTGTTTGGGGGATCATTCTGAAGTTCATTAGTATCTCCACCAGGTTTGAAACAGGTGTCGAAAGGAGAAGGAGAGGAGATGGGAGATGATGTGAGTGACCACAAATACCAGATGGTGATTGACAGTTTTGCGTGCTCGGATATCCGTTCATGAAATTTTTATGGAGGGTCTGCAGACACGGTTCTGATATAGAAGCTGGAATAGTGAGCAAGATGCACTTGCTGACCTCAGCAAGCTGGCCATCTAGGGAGGCTGGGTCTCACTGCTGGGTGACTGTCTGCATGGAGCCTGCCCCGAGGGAGGGACTCGATTAGCAGCGATCCTCGCAGTAGCTGATTTCCAGGCTTTGTGCCATGAGCCAGGCTCAGGGGGTGGAATCACGGAAGAGCTTTCTCTTTCTTGTTCTGCTGTTTTTCCTATCACATCTGGAGCTCTTCTCTCCAGTTCCTGTATCAAGCCTTGGGGGGGATCCCCCAGCCGTTCTGTTGCACCCAGGTATTAATGAGTGGCTTCATCTTTAGGTATTGGAAAATCGCACCCAATTTAAAAACCAAGCCTCAATATCTCATCCAGTTTCCAGTTCCAGATTTTTCCTCCCACCTGCCACACTCCCGAGTCCCTGCCCAGCTTCTGGAGTCTGCAGAAGAGAAGGGGTGTGGCCGGTGTCTTTTCTCTGGCCTAGACCCTCTTCTCCCCTCCTGCCTCTTGCTGTTTCTGGCCTCTCCAAGGTCAGGTACAGGAGAAGGGCATTAGAAGAATAAAGCAGAGTCCTTTGTAGCTGATTCTGGGGTGAAACCGGGCCGTTCTGGGAGGCAGGTGACTCAGTATAGGCTGTTTCTGTCCAGGGCACGTCAGTAGGTCTGGGCAGCTTGGACTGAAAGAGCCAGCAGTTTTGGATGAAATGCTTTGCAGTCAGACAGGCCTCATCCCAGGCCTCAATCCATCGTCACTAGCGGTATGCCCTTGGAAAAATGACTTAACCTCTCCGTGCCTCAGTTTCCTCCGCCACGGAACTGGGGTATTGGATAGACTTGCTTCCCAGAATAATCATGAACATTCGTGGGAACAGTGACTGAGACTTTGGGAGTGCTTAACAGATGTGATCATTTTTAAGGGGCTGAGCCTCCATTAGAGTTGTCAGTAGCTGATGTCTAGATCCCACAGGGTGTGAGTTAGATCTGCCTCCAGACCTGACCAATGCCCTCTACCTGCTGTTTCCTTGCCAGTCCCTTCCTCGCCCCCACAGTGACCCCACTCCTTGGTCAGGAGCACTGGAAAGAACTTGGACTGCAGGGATCTTAATGGCTGTGGTTATGGAATGGTGTAATATTTTGATTAGTTGTAAGTCTACGAACATAAATGATTTTAAAGCACTTTCCAAATTCACAACGCCATGTAAACGTGAAGGTGATTTCGTGGTCCAGATGCCACCCATCCCAGTGAGTGAGGAGGCCGTGGCTTTCAGGAGCCTGGGCTTCCTCCAGCTTTCCCCTTTGGCTCTCTCTTTGGGGCTGTTGCCAACTTACTTCCGACTTTCCCTTGGATTTTAATCCCCGAGAGGAAGAAGCCTTTTTATGGGAATAGCTTTTCTGGTTCATTGAATCCAGGCCAACTGGAGAAAGGAAGCTCCAGCTGTCTTTCTTTTTTTAAAATCCCTGGAGGTTTGGGTCCCCAGCCCCCGCCATGCTATCCTCCCTGAGCTTGTGGGACCACCTAGGAGTCAAGATGACTGGAGCTGGGGTGGGAGGTGCCCGTTTCTCGAAAGGTCGAGCTAATTCGTGGTCTAAGGCTGCTATAGTGCCCTGTTTACAAGCCAGATACTCTTCAGCCAAAGCCTCTAAACTTAGTGGAGGTACATTCTTACTGATGATGTTGAGTGCACTAAACTGAGGCTCCTTTGTATTTTGTCCTGAGATCAGAAAGTTCTGGAGTGACTACCTAGAGTTCAGGCTGGGGAAATGATAACAGGCAGCCCATATTTTTGAGTTTCCAAATGAATAAACACTACTTGAGGAGTCTCATTTTAAAGAGTCTGGAAAGTGTTGTTTCCACAATTTCTCAGAAGTGATAAACAATTGATATGTCATCTTGGGCCAGGAATCTTGACCTTCAGCTACTGTCTGTCTGGGCTTTGGAGGAGGAGGAGGAGGAGGGCAAGGCAGGTGGCAGGGGAGGGGGTTCAGACCCAGTAGCACCCATGTATGATTTTGTCCAGGCCAGCCCCATGGGGCCAGGGAGAGGGGGAGCCCCGGATCACCCAAACACCCCCTGAGGTGAGGTGATGGGGCCTTGTGTTCCTTCAGTAGGGAAGAACGTGCAGGCCCAGGAGACTCTGGCCTGGGCACAGAGATGACTAATGGTCTAGCTCAGGGCACATTCTTTCTCTTTTCCCAACAATAGGCCCGATGGCCTGCCTAGGGAAGGAAGAACAGGCTGTCCCCAGTGTTCCCTCCATGTTCTTAATGACCCTCGAAAATACCCTAAAGGAGCAGTTCTGATCAGCAACCTGAGATAATTAGCAAGTGAGTCAGGGGATAGGATACATTCTGCCTTGGCAAGCCACTACCTGGCTTAAAGGTTGCAAACCCCTCCCACCTACAGAAGACATCGCCCACTTCTCCCCCACTACAGAGACTTGTTACCCTCAGGAGCTTGGGCAGCCCAAAGGGAGCACCCCTAGCATCACAAGGTCAGACAGATCTCCCATGGGCCCTGGCACTGCAGCCCTCGGACTCAGAGCACACAGCCCCAGCCAGAACCCACAGGCATGGGGACTGCACGGAGCCATCCACAGTCCTGTGGATAGTTTAGGCCTCTTTCCTCCCTTTTGTCAAAATATTAATAGCTATCGTTTATTAAGTACCCACTGCATGCCAAGTTCTCTAAATGAATTACCTCTTTGAAAGCATGCATGCAACAACCCCGTAAGAAGGTCCTAGCCTAACTATTATAACCCTTATTTTAACCCATGTGGAAACCGAGCCTTAACATGATTAGGAGACCAAAGCACACAAAACACCTATCCGTATTGCCACATAAACATCAAGTTCATTCATTTTAGCTGCTATATAGTATTTCATGGCACCTCTGCCAGGCAGAGATGACGGGCAGCCTAGTGTTGTTCCTGATTAAAGGGAATGCTTCCAGTATGTCACCATTAAGTATGATAGTTGTAGTATGTTAGATAATTTTTATCAAGTTAGGGAACCTCCATTCAGTTCTTACCTTGCTCAGAGCTTAATTGGGAATAACCATTACACTGTATCCATACTTTTCTTCCCCTCCTCTGAAATGATTATATGATTGGTCTCCTTTAAGCCACTACTCCGGTGAATTACACTAGAGACTTCCTGATGTTAAGTTACTCTTCCCAATTCCTTGGAAAGATTCAATTTGATGATGATATATATTTTAAAAATATATGGCTATATTTGGTTTATCTATTATTTTTCAGCTTTTCTGGATCTTTATCCATGAGGGAGATTGGCCTATAATTTTTCTTCTTCAGACTTTCCTTGTCTGAGGTTTTTATTAGCCTTACAAAATGGGTTGCAAAATAGGCTTTCTTTTCTTATGCTTAAGAAGATTATGTAGAAGATGAAATGGTTTACTCCTGGCCTGTCTGATAGAACTTGCCCGTAAAACCATCTGGGTCAGTTGTTGTTGTTTTTTGTTTTGTTTTGTTTTGTTTTGGGGGGGGAGAATTTAAGTTACTTATTCAGTATATTTACTGATTATAAACTCATCAGATTTTCTATTTGTTTTAGGATCCATTTTTGTAAATTATATTCTTCTAGGCATTTGTCCATTTTACTCAAGTTTTCAAATATATTGGCCCAAAGTTCTTCATATTATTTTCTTACGATCTTTAAAAAGTCATTGTAGTATCTGAGATTAGCTCCCCTCCTTTCCTAGTATCATTTGATTTTCTTCTTCTTCTCTTCCTCCTTCTCTTTTAAATCAGTTTCCCCAGAGGCTAGTCTTCTCAAGAGATAACTACTTGCTTTGTTAACTTTCTCTATTTTTTTTTAAGATTTTATTTATTTATTTGAGAGAGAGAGAGAGAGAGCGAGCGCACAAATGGGGGGAGGGGCAGAGGGAGAGGGAAAGAGGGATGAAGCAGTAGAAGCAAGCTCCCTGCTGGGGCTCAATCCCAGGACCCTGGGATCATGACCTAAACCAAAGGTAGATGCTTAACCAACTGAGCCACCCAGGCATCCCTTAGCTTTCTCTATTGTATCTCTATTTTCCATTCTGTTACTTTCTTCTTTTTCTATTCCCCTCTCTATATTCTTTGGTTTTATTCTGTTGATTTTTTTTTCTAATTTAATTCATTATTAATTAACCTCTTAAATAAGAATTCAAGGCTATAAATTTCCCTCTACATTACGGCTTTATCTGCATCCTACAAATGTGATAGATGGTCTTTTCATTATCATTAGTTTAAGTATTTAAAATTTCTGTTATGATTTTGGTCATCAATCAGTATTTTTAAGTTTACAAATGTAATTTTTTTTCTTTTTTTTTAAAGTCAACTTTTGTTACTGATTTCTAATCAAACAGCATTAAGATCAAGGTACATGGACTGTGTTATTTTTTGGAATTATTTGGCATTGCTTTATATCTGCTCAGGTTTTAAAATTCTCCTATGTGAATCCAAGAATATCTGTTCTCTAATTTGGGGTACAAAACTTTGCATTAAATCAAACTCAATCATTCAAAGTTAAAATTCCAAAACACCTATATTCTTGCATGTTGTATCTGTTAGATCTGTCAAGTACTGTGAGAAGAGTTTTTCAATTTCCAAGTCTACTTCTGTGTCTGGCCCGCTTCTCCTTGTTCTTTTATTAAAATTTTCTTCACATCTCTTGAGGATAATTTATTGCCTATATACAAATATGTAATTATTATATTTTCCTGGTGAATTGAATATTTTATCACTAGGTAGTTACCTGTTTATCTTTTAGAAATGTTTTCATTACATATTTGTTGGTGTGATCTCTCTCACTTTCAGTTTTTTTGAAAAAAGTCTTCATTTCACTGTCATTCCTAAAGGATCATTTTTCTGGGTCCACCATTCTAGGATGTCAATCATTTAAATACTTTGAGCATATTTTCTACTGTCTTTATTTCGTTGTCTTGTGCCTGGTTACCATGGTGGATCTCGCTGACAAAGAAGTAATGTACAACCCTCCCATCTCCCTGACATACACACACAGACACACAGCTGATCTTCATGACCTATGCCAAGGTGGCCAGGAAAACAACAACCTCAATCCAACAAAATGGCATTTTGAGGCCAGGCTTCAAACCAAGAAAGGGATATTGCCAGGAGAGGGACAAAAAATCTGAGCATAGTAAGAGCTGATGCCAAAGGCCTCACAAGTAAGGAGACCTGATCTAAGGTAAAATGAATATCAACTGGATTCTAAATCCTTCTGGAAGAGTGGAGCTCAAGTTTGGGCCCCTGTGTTTGGGAAACTAATGGCAGGAGCCATGAAGGTCAGTTTCTTCTGTGAACTGATAACTGTGAATACTTGCTCATCAGCCCAGGGAATCCACTAAGCCATGTGCCATCTTCTAAGGGCCAGGAGTGAAGAACAAAAACAAAAAAAATTTTCCCATGATAAAATGGAACTCCAAGGGGCGCCTGAGTGACTCAGTAGGTTAAGCCTCTGCCTTCAGCTCAGGTCATGATCCCAGGGTGCTGGGATCAAGCCCCACATCCAGCTCTCTGCTCAGCGGGGACCCTGCTTCCCCCTCTCTCTCTGCCTGCCTCTCTGCCTACTTATGATCTCTCTCTCTGTCAAATAAATAAATAAAATCTTAAAAAAAAATGGAACTCCAAGCTGATATCATACTCCAAACAGATAAAACTTTCCCATTGAAGACAGAAAGTTTTCTATTGGAAAAAAGAGCTTTTTTAATAAAAAGGACAAAATCCAGGTATATACTCTTTATAAGGCACATACATACAATTTTCTGACACAAAGACATTGAAAGCCAAGGGTTGAAAGGGAATATGCCATGCGGACATTAAAAGAAACCTGGTGTTTCAAGGTTAATAACAATATAGAAAGCAAAGAGAAAAGCATAAATAGAAACAGAGGATCACTGCTTACTGAGAAAGAGGACAGTCCACTAGGACATATAACAATCATGCATCTTTACGGGCTTAACAACATAGCTTCAAAATAAGGCAAGCAGAAATTGCAAGAAGAAACGGACAAATCCACAATTACTCTAGGAGGTTTTTTAGCGCATCTTACAGAAACAGGCAGATCAAGGAGATACAAACTTGTAAGGCTCTAAGAGTTGAAACAAGACAAGTAACAAGCATCAGCCAATGGATCTATATATAACCGTGCATCCTGCAGATGGAAACTACTTCTTTTCAGACACACATTTACAGAACCTGAGCACGGACAAGACCACTAAAGAAGTCTCAGCAAATGCCAAAGAACAAACCTCACACAGACCCCGTTCTCTGCCACCATTCAATGCGACTGGAATTCAGTGATTAAAAAGCACTTCCCTGTGCTTTAACCACTAGTCATCCTATCATGAATATTGGCACCAAGAGCAAGGCTCTGGGCAGGATAGGGTAAGCTTGAGGCAGGAGAACAGCTGAGGGGCATAATGTTTCTTTCTTTCTTTTTTTTTTTAAGATTTTATTTATTTGTCGGAGAGAGAGAGTGAGAGCACAAGCAGGCAGAGGCAGAAAGAGAAGCAGGCTCCCCGCTGAGCAAGGAGCCTGATGTGGGACTCAATCCCAGGACCCTGGGATCATGACCTGAGCCGAAGGCAGCTGCCTCACCAACTGAGCCACCCAGGCGTCCCCATAGTGTTTCTTTTTCTTTCTTTCTTACTNCCCAGGACCCTGGGATCATGACCTGAGCCGAAGGCAGCTGCCTCACCAACTGAGCCACCCAGGCGTCCCCATAGTGTTTCTTTTTCTTTCTTTCTTACTTTTTTTTTAAAAAAGATTTTATTTATTTATTTGACACAGAGAGAGAGAGATCAGATCACAAGTAGGCAGAGAGGCAGGCAGAGAGAGAGGAGGAAGCAGACTCCCCACTGAGCAGAGAGCCCGATGCAGGCCTCGATCCCAGGACCCTGAGATCATGACCTGAGCAGAAGGCAGAGGCTTTAACCCGCTGAGCCACCCAGGCGCCCCCCCATAATGTTTCTAAATAGAACTAGAGAGCATGTGTGTGCCCCTTTTGTTCATGACATAAAGGGTAAGCTGATGGTGATAATTACAGGCTATACCTTCAGAGCATGCTCAGTGGAGTCTCCTTTGCAGCCGAATACATCAAGGTGAGGTAGTCAGGAGATCAGGAGATCCCTCATTATAGTTACTTTACAGATGAAAGAGCTGATGAATAGACAGAGGACTTCACCTACCAAGGTGCTGGGGAAAAAAAAAGGTCAAGGGTAGAGCTGAGATTGAATTCCTGTATGTTGACTTCAGATTAGTTGTTCTTCCAGTTGCATCAGCTGTGAATAATTTATATTCACCTTCAAGTCTGACTAGACTAAAATTCTTGAGAGCAGGCCCTAAAACCATATTCATCAGTGACCTTGGTGCCGGCAATGGAAGATTTCAGTAAATACTTGTTGAATGAATGCCAAATTAAGTTATTAATTTCTCTATGGCTATTCTTATGTGCTATACTGTAGGAAATTTGGGGGAAAAAATANATACTTGTTGAATGAATGCCAAATTAAGTTATTAATTTCTCTATGGCTATTCTTATGTGCTACACTGTAGGAAATTTGTGGAAAAATTGGAAAGTAGAGAGAGGAAATTAAAATCTCCTGAATTCCTTTCATTAAGTATTTTATAGAACATAATTTAGTGGCTGCAAGCATATATGTGTTCACCATTTAGGTTATTTTCATATTTTCTCTTTTTCAAATAATTCTGTGACAGTTACCACTGCACACTCATTTCCTGTAGATAAATTTCTAGAGTTGAAATTACCAGGTCAAGGGATATGCGGTTTTTAAAGGTTTTGACACACATTGCCAAATTCTTTTCCTTAATGCTTTACTAATTTGCCTTCTCCAATATAAGAAAGTGTCAACTTCCCTGTACCCTTGTTAATATTTTTTTTTCCTTTTCCTTTTTTAGGGTAAATTTTTTATTGAAGTCCTATATACACAGAAAAAATGAGACATTAGAGGTGTATGGTTCAATCAGTTTTCATACAGCGATATACGCATGAACCCAGCATCTAGATCATGACATAGAGCATGATCAGCATTCTAGAAGCCACCTTGCAGGCATTATCATGAACCCAAGGGTAATGATTGTCCTTTGAACATCATGGTTTAGTCTTGACCATGTTTGAACTTCATATAAATGGAGTCATGTAGCACTGTTCTGCATCTGCCTTATTTCACTCAACATTATGCTTGGGAATTCATCCATGTTGCTGTGAGTAGTTGTAGTTTGTGTATTCTGGTTTCCGTATTGCATTTCGTTATGTGAAAGTAACACAATTCACCCATTTTCCTGTAGATGAGCATTTGGATAACTTCTAGGTTGGGACTGTTCGAGCCAGCGCTGCCATGATCATTCTTGTACAGAACTTCTGGTGAATGATCATTAGCATTTCTGTTAGCTATGGATGTACGATTGGAATCGTTGGGTGGCAACTCTAAGAATTTTTAATTTTAAAAAATTGCCTAGCGTGCCTGGCTGGCTCAGTGGGTAGAGCCTGCGACTCTTGATCTCAGGGTCGTGAGTTTGAGCCCCATGTTGGGTGTTGGGTGTAGAGATTACTTAAAAAATAAAATCTAAAAAAAAAAAAATCACCTAGTAAGCTAATGTTTAAATGGATGAATAATAGCTACTAGAGAATTTCAGACCATCTGGGAGTTGGGTGTTGGTTGCACCTGGACCTTTTCTAGATTTCTCTTATCTTGCTTCACTGGGACTGCTATCTGGCCCAAGTATGCATAACCATATGAATACATAGATCCTTATATTTACAGTTCATATACAGAAGTGGAGACATTCCTAAATATATTAGTAAATGTGGTTAGAGTTGGGGGTGGAGCTAGTCATGTGGTTGTGCAGGTGACCATGAAGAGAGATTTGGTGGGGGAGGTCCCTTTGTGGGGACCTTTTGTTCCAGGTGTGTTCTGATAGATTGGTGCAGACTATGTAGGGTGTGAGAAGCCAAGCCAAACTGTTGGAGTGTTTATTCTCTAGGTGGTGGGTTGTCATGCAATGCTTTTGAATAGGTTAGTGCCTTCATGGAAACAATGTTTTAAAACAAATGAGAAGGGACACCTGGGTGGCCCAGTCGGATAAGCATCTGCCTTTGGCTCAGGTCGTGATCCAAGGGTCCTGGGATTGAGTTCTGGGTCGGGCTCCCCACTCAGCAGGGGAGCTTGCTTCTCCCTCTCCTTCTGCCAGCCACTCCCCTTGCTTGTGTTCTCTCTCTCTCTGCCAAATAAATAAATAAATTTTTTATTTTTAAAAAATAAAATAAAGCAAATGAGAATATTGCCAGAATCCAGTTCAGGCTGGATGGAAAGTCACTGACAGAGAAGCTACAGGACTCAGGAGAGCAAGGAGGGTCCCTGGGTGAACCTTCGGGGGCCACACTGCCTGCCGTGTGTTGCCACTTTCTCTGGCATCCCCTGTGCCTTTCCTGCCTAAACCTCCTTCTCTGACCCCAGCCAGCCCCAGCAGCCTTCAGGAGGTGCCCTGTACTTACGTGAGCTCCTTGGGGAAGGACCACGTGTGTCCTGCTTACCACCCTATTCCCAGCCTCAAGCACCGTGCCTGCACACAGCAGGAGCTCGATAAACATTTGTGGAACAATGGTCATTGTCTATCATAGCTGATTTCCCCTCTCTGCCAGCCCTTCTTGCATGGCTCGCGTCTGTTGATCTGCAGTTCTGCCTTTGTCCCTAGCCACCGCCTTGTGTCCCCATGTTTCCTTTCTTCAAAGCTCTCGAACCCTATGTGCAGGGGAGGGTGTCCAGGCAAACTCTGTGCAGAGGCAGGGCGATCACTTCCCCTCCAAGAGTTCATTTCTTCCCTCCTCCCGACTTCTGGGAACATGGGGTAGGTCAACATCTTCACGGCCAATGCTCCTGACGCCAGTGTGTGCTGTGTTTGCCCATGAAGTTGCAGTGGGGATGCTGTCCAGGGCTCAGGACTGATGGTGTCTTCATTTTAGCTGTAGCCAAGTGCAGGTCATTGAGGGATCTTGCCCCACCCCCACCCCCTGTCCCCCCTGCAAAAGTCAGGCAGTGCTGGGGCCAGAAGACAGAATCACTCTGGGCCCTGTGTGGTCCTTTGTCTTCACTTTATTTAGGTGCTTTTTTCCCCAGTGGAGTTTGGACACGATTCCCTGGTGATAAAAAGAGGCCATGTCTTGCAGGATCTGCCCGCAGCCAAACATGAGGGGCACCGGCCCCACCTGAAGCTTTGTGTAGAATCAGCACCGTCTCTTTTTCCTTTCCTTTTTTTTTTTTTTNTTTTTTTTTTTTTTTTGCCATGTTGACCATGAAATGACTGTGGGGAGGCAGGGAGCCTGCCGCATGCAGGCGGGCAGATTCACCAACCCGTCCCTGCAGACTGGAGAGGGAGCAAGGCTCGTGAGTGCTGGCTGCACCTGATTTCCTTGGATTTCCTTCTAGGGCATTTTAATCCACTGGTGACACAGGAGCAGCTCTCTCCCAGAAGAGACAGCAGTCTGTGTTTCTAGGCGAGCGGATGGGCTGGGGCACCAGCTCCATGGGGCTCCCTCTGGACCCTGGGACGGGTCAGTACTATGGACTTCTTCCCCGTGAACATGTGTGGCACGCGGCTGATAAGGTGCTGGCAAGCCGTTCCCCTCCCTGCTGGATTAAGGGCTCTGTGGGTCTCAAGTCAATTTCCACTGTCCCTGGCAAGATTCTCCAGCTGATTAATTTACAAGGCAAAACAAAACAAGAAAAGGGCGCCTGGGTGGCTCAGTGGGTTAAAGCCTCTGCTTTCGGCTCAGGTCATGATCTCAGCGTCCTGGGATCGAGGCCCGCATCGGGCTCTCTGCTCTGCAGGGAGCCTGCTTCCTCCTCTCCCTGTCTCTCTGCCTGCCTCTCTGCCTACTTGTAATCTCTCTCTCTGTGTCAAATAAATAAAATCTTAAAAAAAAAAAACAAAAAAAACACAACAAAACAAGAAAACAGAAACAAACAAACACACAAAAAACAAACAAACAAAAACCCAAGGCAAACTCATTGCAGTCCCTCTGGGAGCAGCCTATAGGGGACTGGTTGAGCATGGAGAGTAGTTGGTGAGGTGTCAGCTACCTATTGATACATAGCAGACCATCCCCAGACATGGAGGCTTGAAGCCACCATTTCCTCGCCATCATCTGGGTCAGGAATTTGGGCAGGGCTCACTGGGGGAAGCTTTACTTTCTTCCATTTGGGTCATTCAGCCGGGGCTGGAGGATCCAAGATGGCACTGCTCCCTTGTCGAAGGGCCTCGGGGTTGGCTCTTGGTTGGGAGGTTGAGTCTTCCCCACACAGCCTGGTTGTCTCCTGGCCCCTCCTTCCCCAAGACCTCTCTCTGCTGTGGCCTCTGTCTGTAGAACAGCCTGACTTCTTCGTGTGGCTGGAACCTGCCTCTGGGAACGTGGAAGCTGCAAGGTCACACCCAAGCCCAGGTCACTTCCGCCATATCCTGTCTGTCAAAACAAGTCACATGGCCAGTCCAGATTAAGGGGAAGGGAAGTATCACCCACCTCTTGATAAGAGATTGTGGTGGCGTCTTGGGAAATAATCTGTCTCAGGGAGACACCGCAGTCACTTGTTTCCAGCAGCCGTCTTCACGTCTGAGTCCATATTCCTCTACTCACCTCAGGCTTGCTCCCCTGGGCTCCCAGTGTCCCGAAAGAGGATGTGCCACCTGGCAGAAGGGAGGTTGATATAATAATAATAATAATAATAATAATAATAATAATAATAATAAATTTTTAAAAAGGCGTGTGCTATTTTTGTGGCTATAAATTATGAGTTCTAGAACTCTGTTGTTGATTATAAACCTAAGAGGTCTGTCTCCAAATTTCGCACTAGAGGGGATGCTGTCTGATTTCCGTTGAAGGAGACTCGAAAGTTGCCGGGAAGCAGGGCCGACCCCAAGCGCCCCTTGTCCAAATTCAGGTGTGTCCTCACGAGCCTGTGTTGTACTTTGTTACGTAGCCTACACCTCGCACGTTGCACCTTGTGAAACAGCTTATTAGGAGCTGGAGCTTTCCTCGGCATAGCTGTGAATTTCAAATTCTCAAAATGTACGGAGAATAGCTATTTACTTTGCACTTTTGTTGGGGACAGAAAAACTTAGAGTAATCTTGGAACACGTGTGCAGCCCTGTTATGGCCACTTGCATAGCCAGGAACAAGAAAATAAGAGCAGGGATGAGAAGGATTGAGGCACAGGAAGAATGTTTACAATGTGAGAATTCCAGAAGTCATCTCGGGTTCTAAAATCTGAGGTCATTTTACTGTCCTGGGGACCCTGTGCCTCATGGTGGTTGCCAGTTCTTGTCATGTGCCCTGTCCTCTTCTAGCTCCTCAAATTCCATCTGTCCTCTCCTCGTTCTTCCTTATCCTGAGTCCATTTCCAGGATCCCAGGCCTAAGATGTTTCCAGAAGCAAATTTCCAAAATCAGACCTGCCTCTGTGGAGAGAAAATAGGTCTGTAGTTTGTCGGTCCTTGTCGCCTGATGTTCTTCCCATTTTGCTGCTTAGCAGACAACGGGAATTTAAAGGGCTTCCGTTTTCCGTTGATTTTAAATCATGATCATTAGGACCTGAGGGGGGCAAGCTGAGGCTCACACCAAGGTGTCCTGCAGCGCTGCTCCACGCTGTGTGTCTGCTTCTTGGAAGATAGTGACGTGACCAGTTAGGCTGCTGAAGGCTACAATATGATATACACGTTTTTCCCTTTGAATGCATAGAATGGTGTGGACTGAGGGTCAGGAGACCTCAGCTCCATCAAAGGCAAACTGTGTCATCTTGGCAAGTGGAGTGACCTTCCTGGGCTCCACCTCTTCCATCTTTGAGTCAGGCATTTGGACTGGGTTCACTTTCACAAGCTCTGCGTCAGGCATTCCATTCTGCTGGGCTTGGAGACCAAGCACGGTGTATCCTCCCTGCAGGGAACTCAGTGAAATGAATGATCCATGTGCTCAAAATTCCCCCTGGATGCACGTCCTGAAGCTCCGAACAGTAGTGCAGCAACACTGGACTCTACAGAGGGGAACCAGCCTGACGAGTAGTCTGCTGTCTTCTAGAAAACCGAAGGGATGGGTGGAACGCCAGCATGAGCATTCATATATATTTTTGCAGGGTTTTTTTTTTTTTTAAGATTTTATTTATTTATTTGACAGAGAGAGATCACAAGTAGGCAGAGAGGCAGGCAGAGAGAGAGGAGGAAGCAGGCTCCCTGCTGAGCAGGGAGCCCAGTGCGGGGCTCACTCCCAGGACCCTGGGATCATGACCTGAGCCAAAGGCAGAGGCTTTAACCCACTGAGCCACCCAGGCGCCCCGCAGGGTTTGTTTACATAAGCTCTCTATCAGTTTAATAGGGCTGGCTTGGTATGTGTTAATCAATTCATTTCCCATTGCTAGAGATTGAAACTTTCTTTTAATTAAGTCACTGTTTTGCTCACTTGTGGTTCTTCCCATGTAATAGTCATTCTTATCATTAGGAAGAATAACTTTGGCTTCAAGTGGGAAATGACAAGGCCAAGAGGAAGGCTCTATGAAAGGAAAGGTTAGTGAATGGATAGCATTGTGACAAGAGATGGTGTGTATGCTATGTGGGGGCTGCTGAGGACACTTTTGCAAGGAGCTCTTTAGCCAGGACAAGAGCAGATGCCCATTGACCTAGCAAGCAACCCAAACAGTAGATCCCTTACCGGGCAGACAGGCTGTTCTTGGCCTTTTTGCCAAGTGTCCGATGAGTGACTGAGTTCGGGGGAGGGGATGGTGGCCTGCAGCATTAATGGGCAGGAGAATGGGGACAAGTGGATGGAACCGAGATGGATCGTTAGAGGCACACTCTCCAGAATTTGGTGAAGGTTTGGACTCCAGCAGTGGCAAGCAAGGGTGGGTATGTGGTGGCTGAGGAAGAGGAGGGGAGAGTCAGGGAGAACTCAAAAAAGTTTCTGGATGGGGCCACTGTGTAGACCAAGGCACACTCATCACAATAAGGGAGATCGGGAAAGGTTGGGTAAAATGTAAGCAGCCTAGCTATAGAAATGCTGAGTTTGGATTGCCTGGAGAATCATCCCAGTAGAGCTGACAACTCTTACAAGAGATATCGGAGTGGAGACGGTGGCTTCTGTGAACCTCATTTGCTACCATAATGCTGTTTTGGTGAGAAAAGGGGATTCAAATTCAAAATACCTGATTTAACAAGTGCACCCTAGATCGTAACTATTTGGAAGCTGGGAGTAGATGTATACATCTGTTCCAAGGGCCGATTTGGGTTGTTAAGACGTAGTGGTTTGGGGTAGCCAAAAAAGTATGAGATTAAGCATCCTAAAATACTAGCTCTTGATTCAGCTCCATCACTAATAACCAGGTATAACTAGAACAAACAACTTGTCATGAGTCTTTGCCTATTGGCTTCATATACTTGTCACAATACAGATGAATGGAAGTGATATGAAAAGTAGAAGCAGCCATGAAGTTTACAGAAATTATCCTTTTATTCAAGTTACAATGAGATTCTTAGCAGGATAGCAGTGACAAAGTGGATTGTTTCCCTTTTAGATAGTTTTAATGTTCTTCCTTCTTAGCAAGATACCACCTGCTAATCAGAAAGAAGGAAGGAAGGGAGGGAGGGAGGGAGGGAGGGAGGAAGGGAGGAAAATATAGAAAATCAGAAATAAGGAGAAAATCACCCACATTTTCACTACTCTGAGAAAAAATACTCTTAGTAGTTTGGCATATGTCCTGCAGGTAATATTTGGATGGAAGTTTAAAAAGTAGAGATTATTTCAAATGTGTAGAAATGTACAGAGAAATTTTGTAACAATTACCATAAACCATGAGCCATCTTTAATCAATCTTAGCATTCCATATTGATTTGAAATTCCTTGTGAAATAAAATGTAGATACCGTTGAACCCTCCTGCCCTTTTCAATTCTTTCCTCTTCCTCCTAAAATATAACAACTCTTGTAGTATTTTTACTAATTTGAATGTGAAATGGAATTTCACTGTTGTCTTAAATTTTGTGGGGTAACAATCTAACTTTTTCTCATTTATGGTAAACTGATTGAAGGGTCTACCCTGTCCCTACTGATTCATCACATGTCAAGGTTGCCATATACCAACTTGACATCTATCTGTGAATTTCTTGTTGGGATAACTAATTCTTTTTGGCTTAATTGTCTACCCCTATAATAATAACATGCAAGTCTTATTACTAAGTTTTAAAATAAGTACTGGTATATAATAAGGTCTCCCCAGTATTTTTTTTTCAAAGTACCATAACAATTTTTTGCTTTTTATATTTCCATATGAATTCTATGATTTCTTTTTTTTATTTTTAAAGATTTTTATTTATTCATTTGACACAAAGAGAGAGAGAGAGATTACAAGCAGGCAGACAGGCAGGCAGAGAGAGAGGAGAAAGCAGGCTCTCTGCTGAGCAGAGAGCCCGATGTGGGCCTCGATCCCAGGACCCTGGGATCATGACCTGAGCCGAAGGCAGCGGCTTTAACCCACTGAGCCACCCAGGCGCCCTGAATTCTATGATTTCTGTCACATACCACAGAAACCCTTGGTCATAATTTTATTGAGATACAATTTACTTACCATAAATTTCACTCCTTTAAAGTGTGCAGTTCGGTGGTTTTTAGTATATTCACAAAGTTGTGCAAATGTCACTACTCTCTAGCTCTGAAATATTTTCATCACCCCAAAGAGAAACCCCATACCCATTAGCAGTCATCCCCCATTGCCTCTCGCCCTTGCTCCTAAAAGTCTCAAATCTATGTTTGTGTCCATGGATTTGCTTCTCCACATTTCATATACATGGAATCATTCATGTAACCTTTTGTGTCTTAGCAGAAAGTTTTCAGGGTTGACCTATGGTATCGCATGAGTCAATACTTCTCTCCTTCTGTAGGGCTGAATAGCATTCCACTGTCTGGGTATGCCACACTGTTTATCCATGCATAAGTTGATAGACATTTGGGTTGTTTCCACTTTTTGGTTCTTATGAATAACTCTGCTGTGAACATCTGTGTGCAAGTTTTTGTGTTGACACACATTCTCATTTCTCCTGGGTATATACCTAGGAATGAAATTACTGGGTCAGATGGTCACGTTTTAAACATAGGTAAGAGCTTTATGTTTAACTTTTTGGGAAGCTACCAGACTGTTTCCCAAAGTGACTGCGCTATTTTACATTCTTAGGTAGTATGAAGTAGTAGGTATGAAGTGGTAACCTTCGTGGCATTTTGATTGAAAATGCATTGGTTTCCAGATGGATTTGGGGGAGAATTAGCATCTCCATGTTAACTCTTCTCATGAACTGAGTATGTATTTTTAAAGAAAATCGCTTGTGTTTTTCTAACTCAGTTAATCCATTCTCTTTTGATTTAAGAAACATCTACTGTTTTTGTTAAGACATCTCCATTAAATCCTATTACTAGTTTTTTTTTGTCTTACCACTTGTCCTTTTCTTGCTAAGGATTTGTCTTCCAAAGGACTAGCTTTATCTTTTGATAATTAAATTTCCTCTTTCATTAATATATGCCCTTAGCTTTATTATTTCAGCTCTTTTACTTTGTTTTTTAAAGATTTATTTATTTATTTGAGAGAGGGAGAGAGAGAGAGAGAGGGAGTGGTCCTGCGTGAGTGGGGAGGGGGGCAGGGGGAGAGGGAGACCAGCAGATTCCCAGCTGAGCCCAGAGCAGGAGCCAGAGGAGGGGCTCCACAGGGGGCTGGATCTCAAGACCCTGAGATCATGACCTGAACCGAAACCAAGAGTTGGACACTGACTGAACCACCCACGCTCCTCACAGCTCTTTTACTTTCTTTGTGTTTAACATGTTGTTGTTTTACTAACTTCTTGAGGTGAACATTTAAGTTATTTTTTAAAGGGCATCTGGGTGGCTCAGTGGGTTAAAGCCTCTGCCTTCAGCTCGGGTCGTGGTCTCAGGGTCCTGGGATCGAGTCTAGCATCAGGCTTTCTGCTCAGCGGGGAGCCTGCTTCCTCCTCTCTCTCTGTCTTGTGATCTGATCTCTCTCTGTGTCAAATAAATAAATAAAATCTTTTTTTAAAAAGTTATTTTTTAAAAACCTCATTTATATTTACCCCTCTGTCCCTCTCTGTTTGGTCTGACACTGACAGCGTGAGATCCACTCTCTTACCCCTACGACTTGCCTGGACTGTCTTTTTTTATCACCATCTCTTAAAGCTCTTTGAATTACTTTTGGGTGTCTTTGTAACAATAGTTAGCAGGATTTTTTTTTTCTTTTTTTACCCAATATGAGGGTATGTCTTTCTTTTACTAGGCAATTTCAATCCAGTTTTATTTTTTGTGATTAGTAGTATAGAATTATTTCTTTTACCTGGTTTTTCATATTGTGTTTGTTTGTTGGTTTATAATTTTTTTATTTGTTTTCTCTCCCTCCTACTGGACTCATTACATTTCTGCTATTTACTTTTTCTTCTTCTTTTTCTATCTTCTTCTATCTTCTTCTATTTTTTTCTATCTTCTTTTTCAAAAGCTGTAGATTGGGTAGCCTTTTATCTTTAAGAGTCTACCGTTTCCTTTAAAAAAAAAAACAAACAATCTGGGGGCCCCTGGATGGCTCAGACAGTTAGGCGTCTGCCTTCAGCTCAGGTCATGATCTAGGGGTTCTGGGATCGAGCCCCGCATTGGGCTCTGCACTCAGCATGGAGTCTGCTTGAGATTCTTTTCCTCTGCCTCCGCCCCTCCCCCTCCTCATGTGTGTTCTCTCTCTCTCAAAAAAAAAGAAAGAAAAAAGATTTTCCCTTGTTTTTCATACTCTTCACTGTTTCTACTCTGTCTAGGCATGCTTTTATTTTTGTGTCTCCTATTCATGACTTTTTATTGTCCTAAAAAATACTTTTTTAATCCAGTAACTACAGTTTTGATTCACAGCTAGGAAATTCTTTGCCATTACTTTTGTGAACATTGCTTTTCACTATGCCTTCCATTTGCCTCTTTGGGGATGTCTCTAAGACACGTTGGACCCTATCCATCTACTGTCTGGATCTCTTAATTAACTTTTTTTTTTTTAAAGATTTTATTTATTCATTTGACACAGAGAGAGAGAGATTACAAGTAGGCAGAGAGGCAGGCAGAGAGAGGAGAGAGGAGGAAGCAGGCTCCCTGCTGAGCAGAGAGCCCGATGTGGGCCTCGATCCCAGGACCCTGGGATCATGACCTGAGCCGAAGGCAGCGGCTTTAACTCACTGAGCCACCCAGGCGCCCCTCTTAATTAACTTTTATAGTTCTTAAAATCTCCATCCCTCCATGTTTCATTCTCGATAAATCCCCTAATGTTATCTTATAATTCACTAATTTACATTATCAAGATGACCAGTACAGATTTTATAATTTATTACATTTTACTTTTGTGACCCTACTTTTAATTTTCAGGATTTAATGCTCCTTTTCCTATGGAGCTATCTTTATTTTGTTTCTATGTTACCGTTTGGTCATTCCTTTTCTTTTTACAGTGGTTGTTCTGTATTTGTGGATACTGAGGGGTGATGCTTAACATTTTTCTTCCAGATTTTTCTATCATTTTTGTTTCTTCTTGGGTCCATTCCTCTTCCAGTTGTGGACTTCGTTGGCTGTCTCTCTTCGCGTCCTCTCCTTCGTTGTGCTTTACAGACTCTTCTGAGTTCCAGGCGGCTTTTGTCCCTCTGCCCAGGGCTCACTCTTCTCTCTATGGTGACTTTGTGTTTGCCTCTACCCAGTTCTTTAGGGCCTTTGGGGCAGTGTCTGGTCCTCTACTGACCTCACATGGCTCCCCCTTGCTTTCATGTTGGGAATATTGCAGATCCAGTCGTTGAGCCAGTGGCTGCCCTGACTCAGATCCTAATGTGAGGTCGTGTCTGAGTTCTTTCCCAAGGTACTTGGCTTTGTGGAGTGTAGCCACAGAGAGTGGTCGGAAGCAGCTCGAATGAGCTGCCTCCTATGATCAGGGGAGTGACACCTACCCCTGGTTTCACGCAATGGCTCTGGACCCTTGCCTGGCATGAGGGCTTTATACCCCAGGGGCTGGACTTCTGGTAGCCTCTTTCTGCTGTAGGACCCCATATTTCCCAGGCCCACAGCACCAGGTCTTCTCACTACCTGTTTGATTTCTAAATCCTGCTGCCGAATATGGCTGTGTTCTCTTAATTTTTGCGATAAAATATGTTTGGGGGTGTTGGCAGGGTGGCTGACACAAAGCATAAACATATGACACTCTCTTGAGTGGAATCCTTGACAGACACTTCCTAATGTCTTTTATATACATCGGAGGTAATAATGTAGATACTGTATGTATCCTGTTTGGTTTGGTTTGCTTGGTTGTTTTTACTTAAAACTATATCATGGGCAGTTATTACAAACTATGTGTAGGTTCGTTTCACTGTTCTTTGCTTATATAAAATAGTTTTTTTTCACAGATAGTTTTAAAGCATCTAGGTATGTTTCTTTGAAACATGCTCAGGTGTAGGACGTTACTAAAGAGTTTGGTCCAGCTTGGCCCCTTCCCCAGGAGAACCGAGGTGATTCTTCTTGCCATCGTAGACAAAGGGTTCAAGGCTGTAGGGATAGCGGAGAGCTCTCTCTCTAAGAATCTCCCCCCAACTACCTAACCAGTAAGGGGAGGGCGCAGCTCTGAGCCTTGGGGGTTCTCGATTTTGGAGACCACCGTGAGATCATTGGGACAACAGCTGGTCTTTCCTCACCAGCTTTAGAACAGTCTAGTGAACCTCATTTGTGGACTAGAGAACCTCTGGGACAGAGGCTTGGAATGGAATGACCCTAGGAATAAAACATTGCAAGAATCATCTCCCCATCAAGGTGACTTCTACCTTCAGTCTGTGGACTTCCTTCCGTCAGCTCCCAGGAGTCTCCTGAAAGCCTTTAGGTGTGTTCCTGGTTGTCCCCATAATTTCAGTTGCCTTATAATTTGAGATTTGAACATCTTTGTTGTGGGTTTCGTGCTTTGATCATGGTGCTTCTGGTCTACCCACACTGTCTTAGTACCCAGTGTGGAGAAGTTCCTCATACTGTGTTCTTTCTGCACAGGGCCTTCCCTCCCCTCCACCCACTTCATCCTCAGCTTCCCACATGGTGTCTGATTATATGTGTATGTATATTTGTATGTATGTCAATATCTATTTGTATATCCATAGTCTTATCTAAAGCTATATCCATACCTGCATCTACTTCTGTGTCTTCACAAGGACTCCCTCCTTGACCAGGCTTCAGTCAGGCTCCTCTGAGCCTCTTCTCCACTAGGCTTCAACTGGGTCTGCCCAGCCCAGTTTTAGCAAAGAATCCTTCAGAGCCTCGATATCTGATCACCCTTGATATCTCATCAAGTTCCTCATCCCCACCCTTTGTGTCTAAGTCCTCGGTCTGTCTTTAGCAAGGATCCCCCTACCCTTGCTATGTAAGCAAGTTCTCTCAGTAATTTCCACCCACTGGCCCCCTCGCTCTGTTTCTTGACTACAGGCCCCTGTTGTCTTTGTTGAATTTGGAATTGTCCTCAGTTTTATACTGAGGTGTTTTTCCCATACGCAGTAACTTGAATCAAACCTGCCTTGCCGTTTTTAACAAGTATCCAGTGCAAAATTTTTCTTTGGGCTTCAAGATCTAGATCTAGATACATATGAATAAAGTAATACATGAACGAAGCAGGGTTGAACAAAATGAATACATCAACAACGTGCTTGTAGTTATGCAAAGTGTCCTGTTGGAGTTGGCCACTCTGTGCTCACAAGAAGTGTATGGCTTGTTATTTCCATATATTTCACCTCAAATGTGCCCTCATCCATCCACCTGTGGAAAACTATCGGCCAGACGCTGTGCCCAGCTGCTGAAGTGGCTATGTTTTGAGTGCAGGCTCAGTTTAAAATAATCTCAAATATACAAAAAAGTTAAAATACAGCACACACCACCTCCTTCTTCCCTAAACCATTTGAGAGTAAGTTGCCAACCTGCCACCCCATCACCCTAGAATATTCTAGTATGTTCTTCCTGCAAACAAGGACATCCTCCTACAGAACCACAGCACAGCCAGAAGATCAGGACATTAACATGGACATTCCTGCTCACTCATCCTCAGTACCTTACCAAGTTTTTTTGCTAAATGTCTCAGTAATACGCCTGGGCAGCAGGGTCCAGTTCAGAATCACAGGTTGTACCTCCTTCCAGTCTGGGACAGGTTCTCTGTCTTTTCTCTTCTTCTCATGATCTGGCTCCTTTTGAGGAATAGGGGATTTTGGAAGCACCCCTAATGGGGGGCTTGTCTGATGTTAGCGGGATGAGAGTCACAAGGTGTCTATTTGTCGGGACAGCTGCAGAAGTAAAGCCCTGCCTTTCCATGGTCAGTTTTATCTGAAATGAGATCAGAGGGAAAACGGTGGTCCTTTGTCATGCTCCCAACCACTGGACTGCATGCTTCCCCTGCCACACTCATTTGGTCCTCACGTGGGGAACAGTTCATCACACCTACTGCTCTAGAGATGAGCAAACACTGTCTCAGAGAGTGATTGGCCCACGTGAAGTGATAATCACAGATGACAGAGATCTGTATTCAAGCATTCTGGTGTTCAAGTTCTGGGAACCTACTATTTTCGGAGAGAACTGGAGCCAGCCACTAGTTACAGGAGTAAAGACAGATTTGATTCAGAAACGTGCAATCAGGGAAAAGAGACTTCAGCATGGGACCCAGCTCAAGGCCAAGTATAACAAGGAAACATGGAGATTTATAGCCAAGGAGCCGGGGAGGGGCCAGTGAATGGAAAATGATTAAGAGGAGACATCAGGGGAGGGAGATCAACTGACTTAGCGGGAGTCTTGCTAAAACTGGCCTGCACTGGCCCAGCACAGACAGGGCCAAGGTCAAGACATAGTCAAGAAGAGGAGCTCACCTAAAGTTTGGTGAGGAGAGTGTTTCTCTTCATTGGCCTTATGGAATGCCTTGTATTGTGTCGTATATTTACATTTGTAACACGCATACACATCCATTTTCTCCCTTGTTGGAGTCAGGTAATAATCAATATGCCCCTTCAGCAGATGGAGACTCTGAGGCTAGGAGAAGTCCTAAGGGACTTGGCCAGGCCACATACAGTGTCAGGGGCGGGACCTGAACTGGACTGGCAGACCGCCTCATTCCTAGCACAGGGACCCTAACTCAGGTTCGGCATCGACGCTGGGCAAGAATGAACTGTGCAAGTTCCGTTCAGACGGGATTGAGATTCTGAGCACAGCAGAGCACAGCAGATCAGCAAAGACAGGGAGGAGCTGAGTATGGAAATGTGGGCTCCCCAGCCTCCCTGCTTTAGGGCAGCTGCTCCCAGCCCCCACCCACCAAGTGGATGGGCTGTCTAGCTGAGGGAGAGAGTAGGTGTCCACCCCTCTCTGCCCCCCCAGCAGTGTGCCTCTATCCTTTCAGGCTGTGGGAGGCAGGCTCACACCAGGATGCCTCTCAGTGTTTACTGACACAGTTGTAAATTACACTTCCCCTTTGTGAATGGGGATTACAGGCACCCTGCAGAGAAATTCTGTAGCCTCAGGGAACTGCTTCCACCAGACTTCCACATTTGCATTGGCACTCCCTCACCCTGGCTTCAACCTCTTCTTTTGGTCCCAGCCCACTGCCCCTTTGTGGCCCCACCTCAGCCTTCCAGATGCCTTGTGGCAGGTCCAGGAGCTCCCAGGAAGGACCAGCTTGAAGTTGTGGTTCTAGAAATGGGGCTTCAGACCAGTAGCCTCAGCATCAACTTGCTGGGAGATTGTCGGGGATCCAAGTTCTTGGGTCCTACCCCAGGAACATGGAATGAGAAATTCCAGAGTCGGGTCTAGGAATCTGTTCAAATAGCTGGTGCCTGCACAAGTTTGAGCTCCAGTGTGTTAGAAGGGGCCAGGGGGCACCTGCGCCTCATAGGAAGCCAGAGATGGGCTTCCATTTCTCAGTTCGCCTGGAGGGTCTGCCTTAAGCTTTACCATGAACCAGACTCCCCAGTGTTCTGTCCTTCACGAAGTGTGCAAGGTCAACTCAGGACCTCGAGGCCATGCAGGGGTGGGGTGCAGGTTGGGGCTGCACTTTGGGCCAAGAGCCCTTTCACACATTGATACTGACTCCCCTGAGGGAAGAGGTTAACCTGGAGGAACTCCTGAGGGGGGTGCAATGCAATTGGCTTCTTGGTGCCAATGCCCCAGCTCACCGGAAATTCAGGTCCATTTCCAGGACAGCGATGTCTGCCATGCCACTTTCTCTAGAGTCACTGAGCCTTCAGAGGTCCCCAGACACCAGCCCTCAGGTTCCTAATGAGTGATCACTGAAGTGTTCACCAGTCTGAAGGCAAGCAAGAGGAAAAAAAAAAGACAATTTTTATGAGGCTCACTTTATCCAATTAACGGATTATTCTTTATTTTGAGATCACGCCCCTCCTTCTTTGGGGGAGGTGGACCGTTCTCTCCTTGAGGAAGTGATGGTGATCCAGGAGGGTTTATGGTGGACAGAGAGCAGACAGTAGATGCTTTCCGATGCCGTAACCACGGCAAACCCCACAGCCCTATGTCAGAACACCCGTTTTTATGTTTACATACATCTGTTTAATCAGCAAACCTACAGATTCCGGCTCTGGTCTAGTCCTCCCCTGTCCCCTCAACCAGAGAGGTTAAGTGAGAGGCCCAGGTCACACAGCGGTGTGTGGCACCGCCAGGCCTGGAATCAGGTCCCTCTCAGAGAGAGGTGGGTCTGGTTCCTCTGTGAGCTCCCCCAGGGGCAGGTCTGGTTCTCATTCTCCCTCTCTCCTCGGCGCCCCGGTCTTCCTCCTTGCTCTGCTGTGGGCTGACCTGAGGGAGCAGGTGGAGAGTGCTTTGCGAAGCCCTCTGTGAAGTAGAGGGTTCCGGGCTGCCCTGGTGGCTCGCTTCCCAGCACGAGCCTGTGGGGAGTGTCTGCCACACGGAGAAACAGTTAGTCACAGTCCCTGAGTGAGGAGACCAGTTGGTGGGGGTTGGCCGGGTTAGGGGAGGGTGATGCCAGGGAGACTGTTGCCATGGAGACTTGGTGGTAGCCTTCCCCGGCTTCCCTAATCCCAACCCCAGCAGCCAGCTTCTCGAAGCACCGAAGCACCGCTTGCCAGCACATGGAAAAGCTGTTCCGCCCCCTCTGTGAAACCAGGAGGATTGGGTCTGACAGCTTGGAACCCAGCCACTCAGAAGAAGACCCCAGAAGGTCCTTGGTCAAGCCGAGCTGGGGGAGTGGGGCTGTGGCTTCCCGGTGCTGTGACACGGAGCCAGCCGTGGGAAGGGCCATGTGGCGGCGAGTGCTCCTTCCTTTGTTTCTCTCTGATTTATCCCCGTTCTCTTCATACAGGTGATTTGATTCTGTGGTCATTTTAAACAGTGAGCAGCTCAGTCTGATTCGTCCCGTGATTACAGCTCAGCCTTCGCCTGTAATTGATGCTAGCCAGGCTGCCTAATGTTCTGTCGGACAAAGACCGGCTCATTAATTGACTGGAGAGATGTCACCCACACACTGGCCTAAAGCGGTGCTGACTCAGCAAGTGTGGGGCTGCAGATTTCACTCCTGGAGGGTGAAATCCCAGTGGTGGGACTGCTCAGCGATCAGGCACCACGATCTCTGTGGGCCTCAATATGCTTTGCTAAATATTTTCCTCCGATGTACCAGATCGAAATGCTGTTAGCCATGTCTGGATGTTCTCAATTCCCCACAGTCCTACCAGCCTTTGATTTATGGATTCTCGGTTTTGTGTGAATTTATAGGTATAAAATGGTACTTTATTGCCTTCTTTTGCATGGGGGGGGGCTTGGGTGGTTTAATTTGCATATCTTTGATGACTTATTTGTATGTTGGTTTACTTGGATTTCAGTCTCTTGTATATTGCCTGTTTATGTCCCTTGCTCCTTTGGCTGAGTAATTTTGGTAGTTTCAGGGTCACCCAGAGCCCCCGGAGTGCAGAGACACAGTCCCTCAGTGGCTAGAACACAGATAGCCCACCAGTACCGCCGCACTGCTCACCCCCTCAGGACTCCACTGGGGGAGGCGGCGAGGGAGGCCAGGAGGGTCATTCAAAGTTTGCCATAGATCTCAGCTGCGCAGATTCGGTTCATTTTTGAAGGTTCTTTATTCCTTCATCTGGAAAAAAGGAGGAAGCGACTAGGTTACCTTTGTGTCTGTTCCAGTCCTCCAACCCTTAACTCTGGTGACTCAGGGGGTGTGGGTGCAGAGCCGAATATGGCATCATGCTATGCCACGTAAGGGCCCCCGCTTGTAAGAGTATTAGGAGCCCAGGGGACAGAAGGCCATGTGAGCTATGGCAGTCTGGGCATGGAGGACAGTCCCAAAGAACAGGTAAGATTTAGCATGATGGAGGGACAAGAAAGCCTTGCAAGATGGCGGAAAGCACCCCCAGCACTGTGTTTGTGGGGTGGCGAGGGACTGAGTCAGGCCAGAGCACAGGGCACTTCTAGGCCAGCGTAGAAGAGTGGGCCAGGCCCGGTGGAGGTGATCCATGTGTGGGGCCCGGAAGGCTTTCCAGTGGGAGCATGGGGTGACAGCGGTGCTGCAGGAGAATTGGGAAGGCACTGCCAAGGTGGACAGCTCTCCAGGGGGACCCGCGGAGGCTCTGGGCTCGGAGGGTCTGCACCCGCAAGATGCTGGCTCTGGGGCCTGTCAGGCTTTGTGAGTGGTCCGGGAGGTGCTCAGGGGCTTGGCCTTGGTGGGGCCTGAAACTGCCCCCGTCCGGCCCTCTGTCGCTAGAAACAAAAACTCGTGGCTTGCAGTGAGGGGGACTCTATCGACCGGTGCAGGCTGGGTTGGCGGGCGTGTGTTGAGCAGGCCCCATCTATTGAATACATCCAAGGGTAAAGAAAGGCTGCGTGTCACTTTTGCGCGTGCTGGTGATTTCAGAATATCTATTTATGACGTGGCTCTGAAGGATGCACGCTAAAGAAGGCACTGCTGGAGCCGTCTCTTAGCATTTGCACAGGATCGGTGGGATTCCTGATTTTATTTTATATGCTGCCTGATGCTTCCCTTGGAGGGTTTCCTGGCAGTAGGCCTGACCTCCTCAGTGAGAAAGCAAACTCTCTGAGGGCAGGTCACTAAGTCTTTGCCCCGGAGTTTCCATCGGGCCTGTCTGTAGAGACGCGGTAAATGGTCAAGACACACCTATTGCTTGTCGCCTCTCAGGTGTCCCATCTTTCAGCATCACTACCCCACCAAGGGACTGGATGCATGATGTGACTGAAGGGACCCTGAGACAGGGAGCCAGGGAGCCAGGGAGTCCACATCCAGCTCTGCCCAACTCCAGCCGCGTAGTCTTGAGCTGGTCATTTTGTCCTCAGCTTCGATTTCCTCAAGCACGATCTGAGACCATCTTAGATTCTTGTCCACATTCACGCTCTTCCCCATGCCTGTGGGACTTTCCCTGGATGAGAATCCCTGCCCTGTGACCAGACAACCCCCACCACCTACGTTCCCTCTATACCTTCCTTCCGGCCGATCGACCTTACCCCCACTCACCAAACCGGAGATGGCACTGGTCCAAAGCATTCTGTCCCATTTGGGGCAGGAAATAGACCTTTATGACTGGAAGATTCAGAGCCCCCCCCCCCAACTGCCTTTTCATGACCACCACATCCTGCTTAGGGCAGTGTTTGGAGAGGCCCTCGGGCTCAGACCGAAGCCACCTGACGTTCACTTTCCAAGGAGAAGTGACAGTGAGAAGCCAGGGTCCCTTTGCAAGCCCAGCAGAACTGCTGGGTGGGAGTCTAGGGTAAGCCTGCGAGGCATCCTTCAAATGAACTCTTATTTTGCAAAACCCTGTCCTGTGAGAAAACAGTTCTCTGCAGCCTGTGACTTAGTGCTGTCTTTCCCACATAGCTCTGGCAGCTCTGGGCTGTTATTATACACTACGGCAATAATCATCACCATGATAATAACAACACTACATTTGTTCAGTCTCTTAACTTGGAAATAAATAAGACAGCCGATCTCGTGTGAGCTCCAGCTCCAGTCCCTGTACCCCATCATCACTTAATAATGATTACGGAGCCCCCCCCCCGGGGCAAACGGCGCCCTGCCCAGCACTCGAGATATTAAATCCACCTAGAAGCAGGGTATAATAATGCTGACCCCGCAGGGATGTTCCAAGAATTAATTCCTGCGGGCTCTCCATGCTGCTCTTCTCCGACACATTCAATCTTAGGAACCCAAGAGTTGGTGACGTTTATACCATGAATTAAGACATTCTGCTGTTGCCCCTGGAACTCTTCATTACAATCCTGAGTCGATCAATGGCAAAGAGGAATACTATTTATTAGTTAAGTGGATGCTATTGAATTCTTAATTTAAGTGGCTTTTAATTCAGTGTTTTACTTGCTGTCCTTCATTTTGCCCTTGTTCATACAAATTTGCCCATTAAAGCCCCTTGTGAGGCCACACTGCTGCCTTTTATCATGATTTTGTGTTTTTTTTGGAGAACAGTCTGCAGTTTTCAGGAAGAAGAAAGCAAGATTCTCAGAGTGGGCCGAGAGGCCAGACCTCTAGCCCTAGACCAGGCTTCTCTACTATCTGCTGGAGGAAGTGGGTGGTCAGGGATGGGGTGAGCGAGTCAAACGGCCTTCCAGATAAGGTGTGACAGCTAATTTGGCCTTCACTGGCGTCTCTTGCTTTGGTTTTACTGGCTGAAAAATTTTACTGCAGTTCTTCCCCCTCCACCCCGCAGATATGAGTCACAGAGATCTCTGTGGGAGGCTCAGCCTGGCTCCTGTGTGGTGGCTGCTGGCGTCTGGCTTGGCTCTGTTCTGCGGGCTTCCCAGTAGGAGCTGATACTAGGCCTCCTCATCGCATGCTCGTTGTTTTTAATGGCTTTACCGAGGTATAAATGAAATACAGTGCAATACACTGCACATGTTAAAGTGTACCATTTTATAAGTTTTGGCTTAAATACAACTGTGACATCCGTACCATAATGAAAATAATGAATAAATCCTTCACCCCAAAAGCTTCCTCAGGCCCCTCTGTAATCATATTCTTCTGCTCCTTCTAGTCCCCAGGGAGCAGGGGATGCTCTGGGATAGATTCGCTTTCTGTCACCACCTATTATTGGCACTTTCTAGAATTCTATATAAATATAATCATACAGTATGTGCCCTTTTTTAAAATCTGTTTTTTTTCCCACTCAACACAATTATATTAACCCATGTTGTAGCATGTATCAATAGTTTATTCATCTTTATTGCTGAGTCACGTTCCATTGCATGGCTATAGTACAGTTGCTTGTCCGTTCACCTGGTAGATATGCGGCTATTCCAAATAAAGTTGCTCTGGCATTCATGTATGAATCTTTACAGAGGCATATGTTTTCACTTCTCTTGGGGAGAGAGAGGGAGAGCGGAATGACTGGATCAGGTGGTAGGCGCAGCTTTAACTTTTAAAGAAACCGCCAAGCTCTTGTCCAATGTGGTCGTACCCCTTTCCACTCCCTGCAGCAGTTTCTGGGGGCTCCGGCCATCCTGTGTGTTCCCTGACGCTTGGTATGCTCCGTGTTCCTAATTTTAACCATTCTAATTGTCATGTAGTGGCATCTCATTGTGGTTTTAATTGTATTCCCTTTTTACTGATGATATTGATCATCTTTTCATGTGCTTATCTGATACATCTGATACATTAATGTATCTTCTTTGATGTAGTGTCTCTTCAAGTTTTATGCCCAGTTTTGGGGAGGTTGCTTCTTTTCTTTCTTTCTTTCTTTCTTTCGAAAGAGAGCAGGGAGAGGGCAAGCGAGGGGGTGGGGTAGAGGAAAGGGGAGGGAAGGGGGGGCAGAGGGAGGAGAGAGAATCTTTTTTTTTTTTTTTTTTTTTTTTTTAAAGATTTTATTTATTTATTTCACAGCGGGAGAGAGATCACAAGGAGGCAGAGAGGCAGGCAGAGAGAGAGAGAGGGGGAAGCAGGCTCCCTGCCAAGCAGAGAGCCCGATGCGGGCCTCGATCCCAGGACCCTGAGATCATGACCTGGGCCGAAAGCAGAGGCTTTAACCCACTGAGCCACCCAGGCGCCCGAGGAGAGAGAATCTTAAGCAGGCAATCCAATGTGGGACTTGATCTCACAACCCTGAGATCATGACCTGAGCCAAAATCAAGAGTAGAACGCTTAACTGACTGAGCTACCCAGGTACACCTTGCTTATTTTCTTATTATTGGGTTTTGGGAGTTCTTTATTACAGATGCAAGTTCTTTATCAGATGTGTGATTTGCAAATATTGCTCCCAGACTGCAGCTTGTCTTCATTCTTTTAACAAGGTCTTACAAAGATCAGAAGTTATAAATTTTGGTCAAGGCCAAGTTTTCAATTTTTCTTTTCTGAGTAGTATTCTTGGTGTCATATCTAAGGCACCTTTGCCTAACTCAGGGTTACAAAGATATTCCCCTCTGTTTTTGTCTAAAAATTTTATAGTTTTGGGTTTTACACTTAGGAGAGTAAATGTTTTGAGTTAATTTTTATATGGTGTAAGGTGTATATCAAAGTTCATTTTTTTGCATGTGAATATCTAATTGTTCCAGCACAATTTGTTGACCAGACTGTTCTTTCTCCACAGAATTGCCTTTGCACTTTTGTCAAAAATCAGTTGTTCATATATGTATGTGTATGTTTTTAGATTGTCTTTATGGGAAGGTTTTTAACTTTAAACTTAATTATGTTAATAAGGGATTGGCTATTAAGGTTTCTCTTTCTACTTTAGATTTTGTTTCAAGTTTTCTAAAACTCTGTTATTAGCTGTATAGCCATTTAAGATCATCATGTCCTTTCCACATATACTGACCTCTTTATCCTGATGAAACAATCTTCATTCTTCTAGTAGCAGTTTGGTTTAAAATTTACTTTGTCTCACATTAATATAACTATTCTACCCTTCTTTTGATTAGTATTAGCATGGCATCTATTTTTTGATCTTTCTATTTTTACTTATTTCCTTTTTTATATTTAAAGCAGGTTTGGGAGTGCCTGGGTGGTTCAGTCGGTTGAGCGTCTGACTTGATTTCGGCTCAAGTAATGATCTCAGGGTTGTGGGATCGAGCCCGGTGTCTGGCTCCATGCTGGGCAGGGAGCCTGCTTAAGATTCTCTAGCTCTCTCTTGATCTCTTTCTCTTAAATAAATAAATAAAGATAAATAAAGCATAGGTTTTTATAGGCAGCATACAGCTGAGTCTTCCTTTTTTATTCAATGTAACAACCTCTACCTTTTAATTATAGTGTTTGGACCCCTTTGTTTAGTATAATTATTGATGTAGGTTTAAATCTATCATCTACCTATTTGTTTTCTATTCATTCTATCTCCGTGCCATTCTTATTGCTTTTCCTGCTTTCCTTTGGATTACATTTTATGATTCTATTTTATCTCTTTTGTTCACTTATTATCTATAATGCTTTGTTACTTTAATAGTTGCTTTCAGGTTAATAATATAAAACTTTAACATCACAGTTTACCTTCAGATGACATTATACCACTTTGAGTATAGTATACGAACCTTACAACAGTACATTTCCATCTCTCTCCTCCTGGCTTTTATGCTAATGTTGTCATATATTTTACTTTTACATATGTTATAAGCCCCATACTACATTGCTATTATCTTTCGTATAAATACTCAATTACCTTTAAAATAAAGCCATAAATTCAGTTACCATTTCCAATACTCTCATTGCCTTGTGTGGGCCCATGTTTCTAGCCACTATCATTTTTGTTCTGCTTGAAGAATGTCTTTTAACATTTCTTGCAGTATAAGCCTGCTGATTATTTTTTTTTCAGCTTTTGTATGTCTGAAAATGTCTTTATTTCACCTTTGCTTTTCAAAGATACTTTCACTGTGTAGAAAATTCTAGGTTGACATTTTTTTTTTCCCTTTAGTGCTTTAAAGATACCTTTCCGCTGTTTTGGCCTGCATTGTTTTTAAAAGTTTCTTTGTTTTCAAGCAGCCTCTGGGCCAAACATGGGGCTCAAACTCATGACCCCAAGATCAAGAGTCATGTGCTCTTCTGACTGAGCCAGCCAGGTGCCTCTGCCTGTTTTATATTCTTTGAGAAATTTGCTGTAATCCTTCTATTTGTTGTTCTGAATTTAATATGTCTTTCTTCTCTGAATCTTTTTAAAATTTCAGTTTATTCTTGGTCCTCAACAATTTGAATTTGATCTGTCTTGGCATCCTTTTCTTTATATTTCTTGGGTTTCAGATTTGTTGAGCTTCTTGGATCTGTGAGTGTATAGTTTTGTTCTGTTTTATTTTTTAATTAAATTAGTGATTTTCTGGCTCTTATTTTTTTCAAATACTTTTTTCCTCTCTCTTTCCTTTTGAGGACTCCAATTACACATTTATCAGTCTGCTTGAGGTGATCTCCACAGTGCACCGATGCTCTGTTCATTTATTTTCATTCTTTTTTTTCTCTCTGTGTTTATTTTTAGGTAGCTTCTATTGCTATGTATCCACGTTCCCTATTATTTTCCCTTTCTTTTCTTTTCCTTCTTTTTTTTTTTTTAAAGATTTTATTTATTTATTTGACAGAGAGATAGAGAGAGAGATCACAAGCAGGCAGAGAGGCAGGCAGAGAGAGAGGAGGAAGCAGGCTCCCCACTGAGCAGAGAGCCCGATGCGGGCCTCGATCCCAGGACGCTGAGATCATGACCTGAGCCGAAGGCAGAGGCTTTAACCTACTGAGCCACCCAGGCGCCCTCCTTCTTTTTTTTTAAAGCAAGGTCTGATCTGCTGCCAATCCTACCCAGTATATTTTCACTTTTTTTTTAAAAGATTTTATTTATTTATTTGACAGAGAGAGACAGAGCAAGAGAGGGAACACGAGGGGGAAGTGGGAGAGAGAGAAGCAGGCTTCCCGCTGAGCAGAGAGCCCAATGTGGGGCTTGATCCCAGGAATCATGACCTGAGCTGAAGGCAGACACTTAATGACTGAGCCACCCAGGCGCCTCTCTATTTTTCACTTTAGAGGTTATAGTTTTCATCTCTAAAAGTTTGATTTTGGTCTTTTTTACATCTTAACTTTTTGAACATATGGAATAGTTATAATAACTGTTTCACTGTCCTTTACTAATCCTAAATTCTGTAATAGTTTTGTTGAGTTTTGATTGATTTTTTCCCCTTCTCATTATGGGTCATAATTTGCTACTTTTTTCCCAGACTTGGTAAGTTTTTATTGGATATCAGGTGTTTTATTGGATATCAGTTTAATCCTATTGTGTGCTGAATATTTTTGCATTTCTTTAAATATTTTTGAGCTTTGTTCTGGGGCTCAATTAAGTTATCGGAAAGAGTTTGATCTTGTTGGACCTTACTTTAAAGATTTGTTAGGCAGGACTAGAGCTGCATATAATCTAGGACTAATGGTTGCCCATCTCAGTGTAAAGACCTTTCTGGCTTTGGGCATTTTTCTCATATATGTACACTGATCCATATTCCTCTGAGTCCATGAGGGAACTCTCTGCAGATCCTAGGGTTTTCTGTCGGTGTGACTCTCTTCTCTCTGGTACTCTGTCTGTGAACTTGCACTGCATTGGTCTCCCTGGACTCTCACTTAGCTCCGTCTCATAGGCTCAGGGAAAACATGCTCTGCCTCAGTTCCACCTTCCTGCCCTGGGGACTGGACACTCTCTCAAGGCTGTCACTGGGGCAGTTGCCGGGCTCACATATTTTCCTCCTTGTCTCTCAGGTATCACTGTCTTTTGTTGCTTGATGTCCAGTGTCTTGAAACTATAGCCTTCTTGTGTTTTGCTGAGTAGTTTGATTGTTTCAAGCAGGAAGGTAAATCTGTTCCCTGTTTCTCCATCTTGGCTAAAAGCAGAAGCCTTCCCTGATGTTTCATTACTTTTGAAAACATTCTTACGTTCATTACCTTATTTTGTCCTGACTATATTCCTGGCATGTAAGGGATTTTTTTTTAAATCTTACTTTATGGATGAGAAAGCTGACCTGGAGAGAGGAAGTGACTTTCTCAATGTCACAGAGAGATTCAGTGGCAAGAGAGGGAGATAAAATGTTTTGAGGTCTTAATGCACCTGACATTGTATTTCACTCTGTATATAAGTTGTCACAACTCTTGACACGTCTATAGCTCATTATTAGTCCCATAGTATGATGAGAACATGGAAGCTCAGGAAGGTGAAGAAACTTTCCCCAAGCCACACAGCTAAAAGCCAGTTTTGAACTTAAAATTGAATCTAAATCTGGTGGTGCTTTATGTAATACAGTGTCCCCATTCTCCTAGACAAGAAGTGCTCTCTTCATTTGTTTTTAAAGGTTTAATTGTAATTTCATTGATTTATTATCTTAACAAAACTTTATTGACTATCTTTTGTGTATCAGTCACAATGTTATGTTCTGGATGAAAATAAGGGTAAAACCGAATATGGGGCCTGCCTTGGGGGGGACCTTACTTAGTAAAAAAAAAAAAAATTAGAAAAGAATACAAATAAATGCCATAAGCTATTTTATGTACTTTGTTTGTTTGGTTTGTTAATTTTTTCCAGACATTTAATTTTAAACATGTATCAAAGTTTTAGCTTAAGTAGGTCACAAGGAAAAGAGGCTTAAGCAAGCCTATTCAGTTTGTCCCACAAAGAAATTTTATAGGAAAACAGAATGATTAGGTTATCACTGTTAGACTGGATACAAGAAAGAAGGATTGTTTCCAGATCATTACATTCTGACTGACAGTCAGCTGAGTGGGTGGGTAACTGGCTTCCCAGAAGAGGTCTTAATCTCATTAAAGTTTATCAGAAAATTGCTTAAGCATTTTATCAACGAGCTAATTTCTTCCCAGAAGGAGGTTAGGAATTACATCATGCACAAAGGTTCTGTCCCATACCAGGTTTGGGACCATGTTTCTTTATGAGGTATGTGTACAGAATAGAGTAGAGTGGAGGTGGGGGGGGCGGTGAATTCCACCTGGGGGAACACAACGATTAGTAATATTATGTGAGTATTTTTTTATATGCGAGGTCCCTTTCCCTTTGCTTGGCGGATTTTAACTCATTTAATTCTTGCATGGTGCTATGGTTCATTGTCCGCATTTTTACAAAGGCAGAAAGTGAGCCACAGAGTTTACGCACCTTGCTCAATCGAGGTCTAGGAGCAAGGTGCTTGACTAAAATGTGGTGGGAAGGTTAAGGTATCGTAAGAAAGGAGGGTTGGGGAATCTGTCCTCCAGGTAGATGATGGGGAGGAAAGCATTCTGGGCAGAGCGGACCTCCACCCCATTCTGTGCCACCAAGCCCTACTGGCTGTCAGGGGTGTGGAAGTCCTCGGCTGGTGGGTCTGCTTCCCTGCCATGCATGACGATGGGGAATTTCCTTTGGGCACATGTCCTTGGCTTCAGAGGGGGTCTGAATCAACTCCCTGCTGGGTTTTCAGACCACGTGTTCTGGTTTGGGCAGACTGGAGATCTCTGTCCATCCAGAAACTTTCGGAGGTACAGGCAAAATATCTGGCCCAGGCAAAAATCACAGAGCTCTGCCAACTATCAGCAGGTGGCTTGAGCGCATATGAGAGTCATTTTCCTTCTAGCCTGAGTGCTTTTTTGTTTATTTATTTGACATATTTCCACATGTTTCCCACTACGTACCATCACAGAGGGGGTGTTGTAAGCGGTGGTAAGAGAGGTCCTACTACAGTAGTGTAAATACAAGTAAGATAATAAAGGCTTACGGGGACATATACAACGTGGTCGTTTATATAGTGTTGCTTCAGGCACAGAAAGAGTCTTTCGTCTAACTCGTTAGAAACGATCGGAGCTTCTGGGTGGAAATTTAAAGAGAACATTTAAAAAATAATATTTCTTATAACTCACTATAAAATTCTACTAACCTCAATCTAACGGCTATATTATTTTTATATATTATCTTATGAATGTATACACGTCCTGGGCATTTTGTGCATGGCACATACCTACTATTTTATATTCTGTATGTTTTCAATGAGCAGTAGATCATAAACATTTTTCGTGTTTCTGCATAATTATCATTTTAATGGCTACATAATATTCCATTGTGCTGAGGTACTGTAATTTATTAAACCATTCCCTTTAATGTTGGCCGTTTATGTTTTCAGTTTGGGGCTTTTATAGATAACACTGCAGTGAGCATCTTCTTGCAAATAGCTTTTTGCTGCTGTTGAATTTCCATAGGAATAATTCCTAATAGAGGAATTACTGGCAAAGGACACAGACATCTATACGGCTGTTCCTCTACATTGCTGAATGGCTTTCCAAAAACGTGATTTAATATAGTGTCATCACTCTGGAATGCATCTACTAATTTCATCTCAACTTCAATAGCAGTTAACAAAAACATTTTTTCTTGTTGTTGCTAATTTGACAGATGAAGTAGTATCCCGATTTGCTCTAATTTACATGCCTTTGTTTACTAGTGAATATTAGGATTTCTCAATGTGTTTGTTTAGATTGTATTGAATTATCTGTGAATTATCTGTTCATTGATCTATTATGGTCTTGGTGTTTTTCTTATAAATTTAAATGGGCTCTTTATAGACCATAAGAATTAATCATTTTTGTCTTGTTGATTCAAATATTTACCCTAGCCTGTTATCCTCTTTTTAATTTTAAATTTCATTATTGGGAAGGTTGCTATTGTTCCGTATGGAGATTGTCAATTTCTTCATCTGTGAGTACTTTTTATTTTTCCAAAGAAAAGAAAGTAATTCCTGTATGGATCTTTTGAGTATTTTGCCTGCCTTTCATTTAATCATTTACTCAACACAGAGTTAACAAATGCCTTTCATGGACCAGAGATATCCCTCTTGGCTCCAAAGACACAAAATTCCCATCCTCTTAGAGTTCACATTCTAGTGAGAAGAGAGGCAGCAAGCAAGTATGTAACTAATATGTTAAGTAGCAATAAATCTTACAAAGAAAAAATAAAAGACAAAGGAAAGTGCTCAGGAAAGGCTGACTCACAGAGTGGTATTTGAGATAGAAAAGCCTAATGTCAGTTGGTATCATGTGCGCAGAGACCTGAATGAGGTGGCAGAGGAAACAGCCAAGTGCAAAGGCCCTGAGATGGGAGGGATCCACAACATAATGAGGAGATAAGGAACCACGTGTTTGCAGTGGAGCAGTCAGGGTAGAGAATAGGGAAAAACAAGGTTGTCACCAGACAAACTGGGGTCCCTGTAAGGATGCTAGATTTAAACTCAGCAACATGGGAGGCCACTGGAGTTGAGAGAGCGTGAGAGAAACAACCTGTTACACCTTAACAGGATCACGAGATAGTTTTACATTTGAATCATTTTGGCTAATTTTCCTGGGCATATAATCACATCATATGCAAATGACATTTGTTTCATCTCTTCCCTTTTCAATATTTATTTCCCTTATGCCATCTTTATCTCTTGTTTTTTGACAAGAACTTTCAAGACGATGTTAAATTTATATTTTTATTAATATTTCAGTAACAATGATTAGTAGCAGACATCTCTACATGTCCTGGAAGTTAGAGGAATTATTACTATTTTAGTTTAAAAATGGATGCTATATGTTATTAACGAGAATTTTTTTATTCTTAAAATTAGAAATGATCGTTGGGGTGCCTGGGTGGCTCAGTCGGTTGGGTGTCCAACTCTTGGTTTTGGCTCAGGTTATTATCTCCTGGTTGTGGGATCGGGCCTGAGTCAGGCTCTGTGCTGGGTGTGAAGCCTGCTTGGGATTCTTTCTCCCTCTCCTTTTGTCCTTCCTTTCCCTTTCTCTCCCTCCCAAAAAACAAAAGAAATGATTGTTGAATTTTATAAAATATCAGTTAAGTATGCATTAAAATTATAAAAGGATTTCCCTATTTAGCATCTATGGGGTGCCGTATTAATAGAACACTTATATGAAGCAATTCTTGCTTGCAGTTCTAGGGTAACCTTACTCATCATGGTATGATTTTAATGTATTGAATATATTGATATTCTTTTAAGACTGTCCTATCCGTGCTCATAGTCAGTTCAGTCTGGTATCCTTCATCCCTGCCTCAATCTTGACTCTGACTGTAGTTGAGGGAGTCCTAGGGCAGCCATGGCGAGGCAGAGGCTAGGGGACTGAAGGCACCCAATGGTATTGCCTCAGTGCACACCCTCAACAGGACATGGCTCCTCCTACCCCCTTTTGGTTTTAATTTTATTTTTAGCTCTTAATCATAGAGTCCAATATGACTTATTATAAAAATAATAGTCCTCTCTCCATGCTACCTCATTTCCCATTTGACAGAGACAGACACCTTTTTCTAGTTTGTTGCCTTTCTTTTTAAATTTGAATTTCTCTGACTCTAAGTAATGTCCTTTTGCAGCCACTTTTTAATTTTCCTATTTTAAACATTATGATCTATTGTGTCCCCTCCATGGAGAATGATGATTTTGCTGCCTTTACCCTGGATCCACACCAGAAACACAAACTTCCCATATCCCTATCCTTATATCATAATGTGGTTAGATTAATGTGTACATTATTGTAATCGTGTATGCTCGTTATATCTGAACTATGTAGTGCACTGCATGATTCCTTTCTGATACATCTGAAATCAAAGAGTCAGATGCTTAACTGACTGAGCCACTCAGGTGCCCCGGTGCTCATTTTCATTGCTGCATTCCAGTGTATAAATATACAAGAATATAGACTAATTTTTTTTATTACTTCTACTCTTGATTGGCTATTTGGTTATTTCAGTTTTGGGGCAAATAAAAACTGCTATAAATCTTCTTAGCATGTAACTGTGTGGTACATATCCATAGAGTATATAGTTATGGGGCGGGATTGTCTATCATAGAGTATGCCCATCTACCTTTTTACTAGATAACACCAAACTTTTTTTTTTTCCAAAGTGGTTATATCGAAATATACTCCCACCAGCAGGCAAAGACTACGTACCAGATAATATGCCTCATTGCTCCACCCTCTCATGTAGTAATATCAGATCTTTGAATTTTTGCCATTCTGATGTTTGTATAACGAAATATTTGTTTTCATTTCCTTGATGACTGAAGTTAAGCATCTATTCTTGTATTTATTGGCTGTTTGGGATTCTAGTACCCTCCTCCATTTCTCCTCCGCCTTGCCACTTCTGTGGTTTGGAGTCCTACATCCCTATGTGTGTACTATTCTATGACTTCTCCAGCTGGTCCCCTTGCTCTCAGTGTCCATTCTGTTCCTCCTCATAGTTCATCCTTGATGGGCTGTCCTTGTCATTTGCTAATTTGTTCTTTGTACCATTTTCTGCTGATTTCTTCTCTGTGCTATATTGCAGAGGGATGACCCCTACAAACTGAATTCCTCAGGTTCCCTTGGCAACTGGATTTTTGCTAAGTTTGGTCAATGAAATACACTAAACGGAGATGGAAGGAATTTTAGGAGGGGAGAAGCCAGAATATTTCTTGCTCACACCCTGCTTTGGAAAGCATCTCCAGCCATGGCTGTGGTTTTCCTAAGTCCTCAATTCTAATTCCAGCCCACAGTTCCAGCTGCTGAGCTCCAGTAACACCACCTTCCCCCTTTCCCCTCCATCCCTTGGAGTGGTCACAACTTCCTGCTGTTGCTAATCTCTGAATTGCCTCATCATCTTCTGTTTGGCTTTTCAATCCTTCTAACACTTTTAGAATGAATTCCCCATACTGAATTCCCTCTGTGGAGCTACCTCACATGGGCTTTGTTTTTCTGCCTGGTCTTTGACTGATATGGGCTCCCTGGGCCAAACTCCCCATTGAAGGAACTGTCAGATTCTTTGTTAACAATAGGATAGACTTGAAATCCTCTTATTTAATACTTTCATAATCTAATGCCACCTTAAAATTCTGCAATTGACCCTCACTATTCAAAGATCCCAACTACTGTCCTCATTAGACTAGTCTCCTCTCTCCCGCCACCATCTTTTGCTATAGGTAGGTCAGCCTAAAACATTGAAGCTCTCTCTCCTTCTCCTCCACATAGTAATCTTCTCTTCATATTCCAAGGCCCAATTCAAATGCTGTTTCTTCTATGAAGTTTCCTTCCAGCAGAAACAAGAGCTCGAACTCCTCTGTTCCTTGAGGTTAGAGAGGGTTTTATGAAATGGCGCCTTTGTAAGTTTCCTGAGCTATATATATAAGTTTATCTATTTCCTTAATGTTCATATGTCTGTGCAATAGGAATTTATCAAGTCCTATCATAGTCAAGGCCCTGTCTGAAGTTTGTGAGGATAGATATCCAGATAAGAGCTTAAATGGCTTCTGGGAGAGTTGACATTGGTCTTTACACCAAAGTGTGGATTAACTTAATTGTATTGCTTTTCTTCTAGGATCTAGATAGCAGTTTCTTGTGGAGAAAAGGACTGGCGGTTAGGGTTGGACAGATACCTACTTTTTATCTTATATATATTTATTTTCCCTTTTTTTCCTGCCTTTGGTATGTCTAACTTTTTACTAAAATCATAAATTAAAAAAATGTTGAAGCAGCTGTAAAAAATTGCTTAAGACAATAGGGATATTATAAAACAATTTGCTATCATATAGTATATAGTAAGCTGCTATAAGCTCAGAAACCAGGCTGCTTGTGGTCCAGTGGAGTTGCAGAAGAATTTCAGGAAGAAGGGATTTTTGCTAGGTCTTAAGGTTCAAGTAGGATTGAGATTAGGAAAAGAAAGGAAGACACTCTGAGTGCTTCAACCTCTGGAAGCAGTTCCACTGAGGCTCATGCATTATGATCAATGATCCTGGAGACTGATACATGGCCCAGATTGCTATTAGAAGCAGTAAAGTGGGGATAATGATGCATGTGGATGGAGCTGACCCACTATCCTGAAAGGGGAGACCAACCCCATTTTGGGAGGTTCTGACGTGGCGATGTTGGGACCTACTAAATGGATTGCCACATCTTGTTGGCCGTTGGCCTTTGCCACAAGCAGCTTCCCATCTCCCTGCAGTCGCTGCAATAATTTAGCCAAACATTTCCCCTTATTACAGAATCACAGGTGAACATTAGTCCTCTCCCAGAAGCATGAAGACCCGTTTGAAAACAACATGGCTCTTAATACCCAGACCTTGATTTTCAAAACTGCTATCAATTTGCTTGTGTTGTGGCTGGGTTTCCGAGTACAGATAAGTGTTTCACAAGTGTCCTTACCTACTAGTAAGTGCTGGGGAAACCAGGTGGCGTCCAGCTAGCTAGAACAGGGGTGGTAATGTAGGCAGTGAAATTGCACTGGCTGTTTCCGGCTCACTGGTAGTCCTGTTAGAATATCGGGGGGGTGGGGCACTTACTGTGCCTGTATCTGAGCTTCCCAACCTGGCATTCAAAGCCACTCACAGTCTGAGTTTTCCTTTCCCATTCAATATCTGTACTCTCCCCACATCAAGACCTATTTCCCTGTCATGCCCTTTCCCCTACACTCCTTGCCTGCTTTCATTATTTTGCCTTCTTAATGGCACTCCTAACATACTCAGCTAAGGGGTGGGTCATGGTGAAGGTGTACAAAGATGACACAGCATTTACCTGTCCTCAGTTAACTTTACATCGTTAGTGGTATCCTGGGATAAGACTTAGGAGATACATGTGTAAGAAAATAAGAATAACAACCAGTGTTTGATTAGAAACAAACGTAGTAGAATGGAAAGTCCCACTGAATTAAGTAGGAGGCAAGAGAGCTGAATGTTAATTTCAGTTTGGCCACAGACCTACTGTGTGATTCTTTGGATGGCTGTAAAACTAATTATGCACAACTTCATGGCTTAAGACAACAATCTATTTTATGGTACCTCATGATTTTGTGGCTCAGGAATTTGGGCAGATCTGAGCTGGATGGTGTTTCTGCTCCCTGTGACATTGTCTGAGGTCATTTTATGGTCCTTAGCTGGTAGATGCTCTGGTCCAGAGGCACGGCCTAAGATGGTTTCACTCTTAGGTTTGGCATCTGGGCTGGTGTATTAGTTTCCTGGGGTTGCTGTAACAAAAATAGCAGAAAGTGGCTTAAACCAATAGGAATTTCTTTTCTTACAAGTCTGGAGGCTAGAAGTTTGAAATCAAGGTGTTGGCTGGTCTACATGCTTTCTAACGGCAACTAGAGAAGAATCCTTCCTTGCGTCTCCTAGTTTCTGGTGGTTGCCGGGAGTCCTTGGCATTCCTTGGCTTGCAGATGCATCACTCCCATCTCTGCCTTGGTCTTTGCGTGGTCTTCTTCCCTCTGTGTCTATATGTCTGTGTCCAGATATCCCTCTTCTTATAAGTGACCAGCCATTCTGGATTTAGGGCCCACCCTAATCCAGTATGACCTCTGCTTAACTTGGTTACCTCTCCTAGGAAGACCCTATTTGCAAATAAGCTCACATGTAGAGGTCTCGGATAGATAGGAATTTGGGGGAGGGAGGCATTATTCAACCCAGTGCAGCAAGGTCATCTGGAAGTTTAGCTCAGTGCCTTGCCCGTGGCCTCTCCAGAATGGTTTCTCAGAGTAGCTGTGCTTCCTAGGTAGTGGCTCTGGACTCTCAAGGAGAGTGTCTCAAGAGACCCCCGTGGAAGCTGCAAAGCTTCCTATGATCTCTCCTTGGTAGTCACCGAATTCATTTCCTCCACATGACTGGGGGTCACAGACGAGCTCATATTCAAGCGGAAGGGATTAGATACCACCTCCTGACTAAAGGAACATTAAAGAATTTGTGGCCATCTTTAACTGGCCATACTGGGTGATTTTTATGGAGGCCTCCATTCCATGTAGCATGGCAGACATTTTCCTACTTTACCTCACTGAACTCTCCTAACCATCTGGAGTCAGGCTCTACTCACCCTTCCTGTGAGGAAACTAAGACTCAGAGGGATTAAGCAACTTGTTCAAAGCCACACAGCTGGTGAACTCTGGAGCTAGGATTCCAGCCCACGGCTGCCCAATTCTAAAGTATGCTCTCTCCAGGACACCAACCTGGAAAGAAAAGAGAGCCAGCTCCTTGTCAGCATCTAGAGCTGCTCCAGAAGCCTAGGGAAGGCATAAAGGTGTGCCCTCTGTGCCTACAGTACCACAGACGGCCTGGGACTGTGGAAACCACTGTTGAGTGGTAAGGTTTCCTAGGGCCTGAACTCCCCCTGCCAGGACCACCCCATGACTACTAAGTCCTCCTTTCCCATCCAGGGTTCTTGTCGATGTGGCCACTGGCCTCACCAGCTGTGCTGTGGAACTGGCTGCTGTCCCTGGGGGAGGAGGCTGGACCACGGGCCTCCTGCCTGTCAGGCCTCTCTGCTTCCCCTCCTGTAGCAGCCTAGTTAATCTGCCACTGTACCCTGAGTCTGGATGAGGTCATTCCACAGGCAGAGCCTATAGAGGTGGGAACACCCTAGTGGGGCTCTATGCTGCTGGCCTTGGGCTACCCTTTCCCCGTGGAGAATCAGTAGCTACTCAGCTCTGCCCACTGACGGCTCACACCCCTGCACAGGGAGTGGTGATGTCTCCACCTCCCCCCAAGCCCATCCCCTCAGTCTGGCCTGGTCTCTTCAATTCCCTTCAACAAACAGGTCTTGAATACCTATCATGGCCAAAAATCTGTCCTACCTACAAGGTAGGACACCTGTCCTGGCATTGGGGAACTAGAAAGAGACCAGAAGCATCATGTTAAAGGGGAAACTGAGGAACAGAGAGAGGAGGAAACATAGGGATTCAGTAAGAGAGTGGTGGTTAAAGCTCAGCCATCCTCCTGGTGAGTCTAGGGCTCCATGCTGAGCCCCCTGGTCCCTGCTCCCTCCTCTGCAGCTTCTGGCAGGGGCTGGGTTAGGGCAGACATTCCCCAAGCAGTAGTTCTAAACAAGTCAGCTGAGGGTCCTTGACTAGGGGATCAACTCTGAGCTTGTGTGCTGAGCAGGTGGGCAGGGCGAAGCTTCCAAGCCTTCTTCAGGGGAGAGTCCTTTGATGAGCCTGTAAGAAGGAATGTTGATTCCTGCACTTAGTTTCTCTTTATTGCTAATCTGCACAAAGAAACGTTAATGATTTTAATTACGGGTTTGGGTTAATACATCATGTAAATGATTTTATTTAGAAAATGCAAACTAATCCCCTTCACCGAAAGCCTCTGTCTGTGGGCCCTCCCACCTGCTTGCCGTGGCTGGATGGGAGGGAGGGAAGGAGGGAGGTGGGGGTGGTCGCCTCCCAGGGAGCTCTGGGCTTCCCAGGAGGCCAAGCCTGCCAGGCAGTGTGCAGGACACATTCCCTGGCTGAGTGGAGGCCCAAAGGTAAGGCTGGCTCGCTCTGGACCCCACTCAGTGTGCGACAGCCATGCTGCCCCCCCCCCCCCCCCCCCCCGCCAGTCCTTCCCCACTCCTTCCCGGGATCCTCACAATTCCCGCCAACAGAGCTGATTATTCCTCAATTTGTTCCAACCTGAAAATAAAGACAGATAAAGTGAAAATATTCTGGGAACAATGCCAAGCCAAAGGCATTAAATTATTAAGCGATCTCTATCTGAGTAATGGATTTATGCCCTTTAACAACTTTAAAAGAAATATAATGTTTTTCAATACCCTCTTTTAGGGAACTTCTTATAAATGAACTGTCCATTTTATTAGTATTAAAGGAAATGAGGATTGAATCAGAGCTTCTAGGGCCGATGATTATCTGCAGATTTCTCCTTAGGATTGGCAAAATTAACAACATGGACTAATCCACGCATTTTTTTAAAAGGGCACTTTACAAGATACTGTACCGTAAATTGGAAAATGTATAACTATCCATCAAGGTAAATCTTGGGAATAAAATAATTAGAAACCACACAAGCATAGCCAGGGAAGATTGGAGCTAAAATTAGACCGTGGGGCTGTTTTTAGACGTCACCAGAGTGGGTGCTGGCGGGGCCCAGGACGGCAGAGTGCGGGGGACAGACGACAGGAAGACGGTGGGGTTGGTGGGAGCTGCCCAGGTGGGCGCAGGGGCCGTGAGGGGCCGTGTGGGGGCTGGGCGGACTTGAGGGGGAGCGGGCATGTCATTTGGACTGGCATCTGGCAGGCCGCCCTGTTTTCTGCCCTCCCCTCCCCTGACCCTGGCTGTCTTCTCCTCCAGCCTGGCATGGCTCTGCCGGGCCGTGTTTCCAGATGGTCTGGAGCTCTGTGGCTGCCACTGGAAAGCCAGATGGATTCCTTTTGTGGGGGTGGGGCACGAAGGAAGAGGGAAGACACGTCCTTGTTCGTCTAGCGTACATGCGTGTTCGTGTGTGTGAGAAAGTGTGGGAGTGTCTGCGTATGTGGGAGCGTCGGGGTATGTGTGCGTAAGAATGTGTGTGCAGGTGAACGCGTGGGTGTGTATCTCTGTGTGCAGGCGTGTGTGCGTATGTATGTGTGCATGTGTGTCTCTGTGTGTGTGGGGGCGTGTGCATGCGTGCACATACGTGTGTGTTGAATATCCTCTAAGCTGGAAGATCACCTCCGTCTTTGGTTTGACTTCTGCTCCGAGCCTCCTGACTCCTGGCCTCCGAGGAGGGGCTGTGGGTGGGCAGGGGGGAGGCCGCCACAGCATGCGGGGATGCTTCTGTGCTTCCTGCTGCAGCCTCGGCCCGTGGCTTCTGCCGTTGGGCCAGTGGGTGCGGTGGGGCAGTGAGGGGCTTCCTGCCAGGAGGGAGGAGGCCAGTGGGTGGGCCAGACGTAAGAGGCCCGGCCCCACCTGTTAGCAGAAGGCCAGTGCTCCTATCACCTTCTCCCAGGGCGTGGACCCCGTGCCTTCTGGGCCAGCTGATGGCACGCAGAACCTCCCCTCCAGAGAGGCAGGCTTGGGAGGGGATTATTCTCTGGGCCCACTCTTAACAAAGTCACCCATGGTCAGAAGCAGCAAACGGCCTCGGACATCTTCTGGCCCATTCCTGCCGTGGCATAGATGAGGAAACCGAGGCCCACACAAGTGAAATGCAAGGATCTGAGTGAAATGCCTATTGGTTCACAGGATTGTTACTACTCTTTATTGCCTGAGGTCCTTCCATCCTGCTCGGCCTTCTCCCCGGCTGAGGGGCCCCACCATGGAGAACACCCTACCATTTGTCAAGTTGATGGATGGCATGGTGGACCCATGCGGACTGGATAAATAGGTCATAGTGTGAATGCATGCAGGCCCTATATTGCTTGGAAGACCGACTTAGCAACAGAGATCATAAACAACAGGGGGTTAAATAATTTCAAAGTTTTTGTTGTTTGTTTTTCATGTAAAGGAATCCTGGAGGCAGGCAGTTCAGAGCCAGTATGAAATATTCACCGTTACCTGGGACTTTTGTCACCCTGTTCCACCATCCTTGCCTTAGCATCTTCGTGGTCCAACATGGCTGCTGGAGCTCCAGCTCTCATGACACAAGAGTTCTCTTGCGATCCTACCTAGAAACTGCAGCGTATGTCCTGTTAACCACCTCTATCTGCCAGGTTGTCTTGGAAATGTAATTCTCCAGATTTCTAAGTCATCCAGGTTCCTAAAGCACAAAGAGAGAATGATTATTAGGCAAGAAAACAGCAGTCTCCAAAACAGACACTGTTCCTGAGACCCACCTGTTTGCATGGCCTGGAGGAGAGAACAGACAATTCTCTACTTTTATAGATGCAAGACTTGAGGCTCAAGGAGGCTAAGTGATTTACTCAAAGTCATGGTAGCAGAACTGGGACTAAGATGTGGGACTCCTGGTCATGTCTGTGTTTGGCCCGCCCATTGAAGAAACAAAGAGGAACCCCTCCCCCACTCCCCTCACCCTCTGACACACACATCCTCATATGTGCACACGCGTGATCCTTAGTGACAAGCCCATCGGAATGGGCTCAAGTAGAAAAAAGGTTCTCGATCCAGTAAGTATCCCCCAAGCCCCCATTCCCACAAAACTGGCTATCTCTGTTAAACATGGGCTGTTGAGCCCGAACAGCCTGCTGGCCGGATGTATGGGAGAGCCAGGAAGTGCCAGAGGTGGTGCTGGAAGAAGGGGCTGGTAGTGAAATCCCTCACCTCTATCCTGACCCCTCTGCCTTGGTTAGGGGCCTTGCTGGGGCAAAGCCATCCCCCACAGGTCAGGAACCAGGCCCCCCCAACCCCCCACTTCTCAGCTCCGTGCTGGCCCAGCCTGCATTTCGCACATCCCCTCTGCAAGCCCCAGGGCGATACCATCTTCCAGTTCTGCCCTGAGGAAGCCCGGAAGCTCTTTAGTCTGGGGCCCAGTGTGGAATCACGTGTAGTTACTGGGCTGGGGTTTTACCATCAATGTGGTCTTTGGGATTTGTCGGTGTGTTTTTTAAGTGCTTCTGGCCCAGGGCTGCTGAGCCCCAGGGGCAGGGACCCTCTGGACCTAGATGCTCTGGCTCCCCCTCGGCCTCCTCTCCTCCCCTTCGCAGATTTCTAGCTGTTTCTCCTGGAGTTCTTCCTTTGGGGACAGGGCATAGGGTGCAAGGTTGCTAGAGCTGGGTGCCTGCTAGGTCCCTCGGGGTGATAAGAAGCTGAAGGAGGTCCTTTCTCACACTGTTCTGGAGTGGGGTGCTTCTTGTAAACTTTGGTAGTAGTCCCATGTCGGTCTCGTGTGCATATAAAAACAGGAATCATTCCTGGTGCCCCTTGTCTATAGGGAGGAGGCAAAGCATCACCACTGTCTGAGCCACAGCCCCACCTCGCTGAGCGAATTGCCAAGGCTCCCACCCAAGAGGCAAGATGCCGGTGCTGGGATTCCAGCCTCAGCAAAGTGGCTGATGTGCGTTAGTTCATCTCCTTTCTGTCCCGGGTCTGTGCCTGACCAGGAGTGAACGTAGCTGGACTTGCTAGGGGGCCGGGGCTGGTGGTGGATGGAGGGCTCTGGTCTGGCACCTTCTCAAGCAGGTTTCCCACATGGGAACTGGATGAACCTGGGCCTTGGCTTTCTGGTGCAGGAGCACATGTCGTCAGGTGCCCCAGGCCCCACAGCAGCAGATGATGGGCCCAGTGAGTGGGCCCCAGGGGTCCTCACCACATCTGTCGACCACAGGAACTCGTGGGACAAATGCTGGCTAGCACCCCGAGCTGCCAGGCCATCTGCTGGGGCTCTGTCGGGAAACTGGGGGCCTCCTCTTTACCCCCAGAGTCCTTCAGCTCTACCAGCCTGCATCTCTCTCTGTTCATCCCGTGCTCTGCTCTGACACCCATTACCAGAACAAGCTCCTGATGGAGGCACTCTGTTACTGAAGTGCTCTGAGCCACCATGGCCGAGGACGGGAGATATGGCAGCAAGGTTCCTTACCTCCGTTTCCGCATCCTGCTACCATGCCTGCCTTTCCACTATTTGAGGTGCTCCTTCTACAGATGAAGGCATTGCTGAATGTTAAAATCCAGGCCCTAAGGGGCGCCTGGATGGCTCAGTTGGCTAAGAGTCTGCCTTCCACTCAGGTCATGATCCGGGAGTCCTGGGATCAAGCCCTGAGTCAGGCTCCCTGCTCAGCAGGGGAGTCTGCTTATCTTTATTCCTCTGCCTCCCTGCTCCCTGCTCAGGCGCTCGCTCTCTCTCGCTCTCTCTCTCTCTCTCTCTCTCTCAAACAAATACATAAAATCTTAGAAAGAAAATGCAGGCCCCGAGCAGGCCTTCACTGGTGATCGATCGGTCCCTGGACATGGATGGCCACATAGAGCTGAGCCAGCTGCCCGGACCTCACTCTCTGCACCGCTTGCAGGCTGCGTGGCCTGGTAGGGTTACTGAGACTGTGCTCCACAGTGTCCTGGCCCAGAACGGGGAGGGAATGGGAGAGCCTGCCTCCCAGGGGGGCAGGAGGAATGAATGAACTACTGTGTGCAAATGCTCTGATGGGGGCTCCGCGCGCGTCACCCGCTGTCATCATGGGGGGTTGGTGTTGCTGTCATCAGCCTTATTTTCTCCAGCGCACGAGGCCAGATTTCGCTGGGAGGCGGAGATCGGGCCGGTGTCTGGGGAGGGCAGGAGGCAGCAGTGTGTGCAGTGCTGGCGGAGAGAATGGGTTCAGATAAGGAAGACCAGCTCTGGCTGCCGCGGGCAGACGGCTCACCCTCCAGCTCTTGCTGCTGCATCTCTAAAATAAGGGAGAATCAGACTCTTTAAGACGGAAGTGTAATTAACATACAGTGTTATATCAGTGGCAGGCGTGCGATATGGTGATTCCATGGTTCTCTGTGTTTCTCAGTACTTCTCGAGAGAGAATCGGCATCTTCACCCAGCGCCCCAAGTCACCAGCATGAGGGTCGAAGGAGACAATGGACAGAAAGGGCTTCGTGGCGGCAGTGTTAGCGTTGTGAAAGGGGGGTGGCTGGCAGGCAAGTTGCAGCAAACATGCGGGAATGGGGTGACAGTGCTGGGCGCTACGGGTCAGGGGCCGGAGGGAGGGATGGGCTTTTGCTATGTGCCTTTTGCTGAGAGCTGCCTGTGACAGGGGGACCTTCACTCTTGGCACCAGGCAGCGGCCTTCAAGGTTTAAATCCATTTTCTACCCAGGCAGCGCCCACCAGCTAGGGGCCTAAGGGAAGGGCAGAGGATGCTGGGGCCTAGGAGAATGGCAGGAATTCACACAGAAGGCTGTTAGAGCCCGGGCAGGAGGGAGTTGGGAGGAAAGCAAAGTTTGAGCTGAAAAAGAAGTTCTCGGAGGAGCAGATCCACGACGTGGGGAACAGAAACTGTTTTAAGGCAATAAGGGGAAATTTTGCTTTTAGCTTAAACAACAGCACAGATTCACTGCCAGCAGACACCTTGATGACCCTAGTCCTGTTGGGCGACCCACTAGGCACCTCCTCTCTGTCCTGTGTGGAGAGGAGCTGGGCCACGTGAGCCCCTCACTTTCACTCATCCTTCCTGCATTTACCCCTCTGATGAGCACGGACCAAAGGTCTTCCTCAGGCCTCCCTTCGCCCTTGCTGGGTCGTCGGCCCCGGAGCGGCTTCCATTCTCGGAGGGTACTCCAGGAAAGCAGTGCACCTGTGCCCTTGCCCCCGTGGTGTGCAGCAGATGGAGACAGTACTAAAGAGAGAGCCCAGGGACCGGCCGGGGCCGCTGGGGCGTGCTAGGCCAGAGGCTTGCAGTGCTTTTTGGTTCAGCAGTCCCTTGGGAGCACTGCTTATCTCCAGAACACCAGGGATGCTGTGGAGGGATGGCCAGCGACTGCAGGCCTGGGTGAGGGTCTGGAGGTCACCACCCACCCCCCTCCCACCCCAGGGGCAGCGACAATGGAAGGAAGCTGAATGTGGACGCTGCCAGCACCGGCACCATGCCAGCCTGGAAGCCTGGGGTTCAGATGCTGATGGGAAACCAGACCAAGGCCAGGGGCAGGCCGGAAAGTGGCACACGTGCAGCTGCCCGCAGTGGGATGGAGGCCTGCCTGGCGGGGGCGCCACCATTTCTTTCCTGAGCTTCTCTCTGTCTCGGCGCACCAAGTCGGTAGGGCTCTGGCCCCTCACTGGGTCGGCGATGTTGAGAGCACGTGCTCTTTGTCCCGGAGGGATGCTGCCGCGGACACAGGAGGCACACAGCTGAGCCGGTGTCCCCTGGCCCTCTGAGGCCACTGCTCTCGGATTGGACTTGACAGCACTGGCGGGGAGGCAGAAGCTCCAAGTTGACAGGGCGCCATGGGGACAGGGCTGTGGGTCAGCACAGTGATGGACAGGCACAGCTGAGGGAGTGTGCGTGCCCCTTGGGGGGTGTTTGGGGTGTCGGGGACGTCTCCCGGGGTGTACTGGGACTTCGCAGGTGGACAAGGAGGGCCAGACAGAGGATGAGAGAGGTGCAAGGGGTGGCGTGGCCGCTATGAGGGCTATGAGGACCCGGGTGTGGTTGCAGTGGGCTGTAGGCAGAGCGGAGGAGGGAGAGGAGGCCAAAATGGGTCACAGTTAGACCAGCTTTGAAGTGGTCTGTGCTTCTGTGGTAGGAGAGGCCTCCCTGTGCTTCGAGCATCAGATCTGTGTCTTAGGAATATTTCTGGGGATGGTGCAATGACTCGCTCTTCAAATAAGGCAGAGGGGGTGGTGGGATGGAGAGGAGGCCTGGATTCCACAGAAGTCAGGAACTGGGCTCTGCAGACTCAGGGTGGATGAAGGTGGGACTGAGGAGGAAAGGACGTTCACAATGACCCGGCTTCTGACTGAGAAGTCATCTCGGGGAGCTGAGAGGAAAGGATTTCCTCTCACTCTGGAAAACAGACCCAAGGCCTGGAGACCCATCTGGCCTGGAGACCTGGTTTTGGGGGTGGCCAGTGGGCGGGGTCTCCTTTCTTCCTCACACCCTCTGTCCCCCAGGGAGTGAGCACCACCAGCCACCTGCGTCTTTCTCCCCTCAGTTCCCCTCAGCGGCTCAATCCTGACCGGCTCAGTGCAGTTACATAACTTCATTTCCGTCAGCTGTCAGTCTCTCCACAACAAAGCCATTAGAGGAGACCCGGGCAGCATTTTCTACCCCCTCTGACTTCACTCATGCCAAGTGAATCCACGGAATAGCTCTTCCTCCTTACCGGCTCTGTGGCAAAACAGACTTCTCCTCAGCACAGGAAGGAACTTCAGAGCCACCGAAGCTGCCCACCGTGCCATGAGTGGCCTGCTGAGATGGCGAGTCCCCCACCCCGTCGTGGCTGGCAGACCCCCCATCCCATGTGAACGACCAGGCGCTGGCCGGGGTGGGGTCTTTGGGTCGGTGAACATTGGTTGACCGATGGTGTTGGGCAGGGTTCCCTTGAGCAGGGTTATTAGGACAGGTCTTTTTAACCTAGATCTTGGAGGAGATTTATTTATCATTTTATCCTGTACCTGCTTCAAAAACAAAAACAAAAACAAAAATGCAAAATGGGTGGTTTCCTGGGTTTTTAAAACATGGAGATGCGACCGGATAGGTAAAAATGAATGCGGAGACCGTGGGATCCAGCAGGCCCACGGCTGGGTGGATTCCCGACAGGAGCGAAGCCAGGCACTTGAACAAGCCCTCGTGTGGTCTTGCTCGCGGGGCCGTTGTTCACAACGGGCAAAATTTGATGGAAGCAAGCCACGTGTCTGTTGGTGGACAAATGGATGAACAAAAAGCGGTCTGCGTGTGCGATGGAATAGTATTCAGCCTTAAAAAGGGAAGACATTCTGACACATGCTTCCATGTGGATGGACTTTGAAGACCTCATGCTGGGTGAAATAAGGCAGTCACGAAAGGGCAAACACTGCATGATTGCACTCACGTGGGCATCTAGAGTAGTCAGATTCATGGAGACGGAAAGTAGAATACTGGTTCCCGGGATCTGGGGCTGGGGGGCTGAGGGGCTCATGGTCAATGGGTGTAGGGTTGCTGTTTGGGAAGATGGAAAACTTCTGGAGGGGGATGGTGGTGCTGGTCGTCCAACATGGGTGTACTTAATGCCAAGGAAATGTATGCTTAAAAAATGCTGAATACGGTCAATTTTACGTTCCCTGTATTTTACCACAATTCTAAAAAAAAAAAAAAAAAAAAAAAAAAAAAAAAGGTGTGGAGGAAAAGAAGCCACCAGGCTCTCTGGGCCACCGCTGTGCCGCAGCACTCATGCCCAGCCCGGTGCCCACACACGACGTCCGCTGCCCCCGACGGACGGGCTGCTGCGTGTCTGGAAAGAAAGCGGTACCTTTGACTCACCTAGTCCTTCATTTGCCACACACATCGTCACAGCTGTGCACTTTGGAGGCCATTTGTCATCCCGGCCCTGCATTCTGACAGCTGCATGGGGCCGCCCACCCTGGAAAGCTGAGCCCGGGGAGGGACTCCTGCGCCCTGGCGTGGCCCCTTAGCCAGTTCTCCCCTTACTTTTGTGCCACTTCCCCTCCTGGCCCCGGTTCTTGGGCATGTACTTTTCACCACGTGGGATTTGCTGCCTGTTGTTCAGAATGTCGGGATCGGCCCCCACAAGCGAGGTTAACATGTTTGGGTAAAGCATGTGCTCTCTGTGCCCTGTTCTTCTTGCTGTTGGTTGTCTACGGTTTAGCAGCTTGTTTTTCAGAGGTGACAGAGTCAAGGCGTTGGCTCTGTTCACGTCAAGAGCGATGAGGAGCTAACAAACATGGAGGAGTTATCGGGAGGCGGTCCAGTCAGAGCCATTTGTCTCCACATGGCCATGGGAGAGGCCCCCGAAGATGGTGAAGCCCAGGGCCAGAGTGGGTCCTGCTCCATGCCAGCCAGCAGGCTCTCATTCAGTGGTGCAAACATCACCTCAGGAGCGAGCGGGGCCACCCTGGGGAGTTCTTCTGCAGCAAGCTCTCCCGGCCGAGCTAACCTCCCGACGTTGGGTGGGTTGGAGCTAGATAAACCAAAGTCAAGTGACCCGTGTAGTCCCACACCAAGGCCCTGGACACGGAGAGAGTTAGATGGTAACGCATTTCAGAGTGAAGCCACCGAGGTCTGGGTTCTGCTCCCCTGACACAGCAGCCTCACTCCTTCCTCCCAGAGGTCTTGGTGCCTGCGGCTCCCGCTGGAGCAACGCTGTTCTGCTCTCACCGGCCGCTCGTCCTCAGGATTCAGGTCTCCACTCAAACGTCGCCTGGTCCTTCCGTGACCAGCAGTCCAGCTCAGCACCCTTCTGCTCTGGTCCTTTGCAGAGCACTTCACACAGCACACGTCACACTTTTGCTGTGGCCTTTGTTGTCTGTTTCCGCCTCCTTGCAAGTGTCAAGGCCTCTTGTCTGTCTCATTCGTGCTGCGCTTGGGCCTCTTTGAAGAGCGCCTGACAATCAATGAGTCAGAGTTGGGCTAGCTCCTCATCCTTGGGACCAGGTTATTTCATCTGGCAAGAGGACATTCTCTCTGGACAAAGGGAGGACAGAATCCTCCTCCCGGGACAAGAAAGCAGCCGGGTGGGCAAGCGGAGAACTGCAGGGGGAAGCTTCTCCCATCAGCTGGGAAGAGAGGCCCTCCTGTGTGTATCGGGGCCAGACCATGTGCCCGGCTGAAGTCGGGTCTCAGAGACTTTGTAAGCTTTGGTGATGGTCCAAGCTGTGAGGGCAGAGGAGGGCACTTGGGACACCCCTGAACTTGACCTCTATTCTCCTGTCCCACACCTGGGTTAACTCTCCTTTCCAGACTCCACCCCTTCTCCCTTGGCTGGAATGGATGCTCTCTCTGCTCTAACCCCCTGCCTTACCCGCCATCCCAGCCATTCAGCAATGAATCAGAAACTACCTTGTCCCATCTCTTCTCTTGACTCAGAATTTTTATTAATTAAGAAACTTGATTTTTCAGAGATCTTGAAAAAGATTTTATTTATTTGTGTGTGCATGCGAGAGAGCAAGCAAACACGAGTTGGGGGCACAGGCAGAGGGAGAGAGAGAATCAGACTCCCTGTTGAGCAGGGAGCCCAATGCGGGGCTCAATCCCAAGACCCTGAGATCATGACCTCAGCTGAAGGCAGAAGTTTAACCGACTGAGCCACCCAGGTGCCCCAATAAACTTGATTTTTAAGAGCAGTTTTGGGTTCACAGCAAAACTGAGCAGAGAGTACAGAATTCCCATATTCCTGCAGTCTACAGACACAAACACACATGCAACCTCCCTCATCATCATTTCCCACTAGAGGGTACATTTCTTACTATGGATGAACCTACACTGACACATCATTAACACCCAAAGTCCATAGTTTACATTAGGGCTCACGCTTGGTGGTGTACATTCTACATGTTTGGACAAATGTATCCATTAATACAGTATCCTAAAGAGGAATGTATGACTGCTCTAAAAAGTGCTCTGTGCTCTGTCTACTCATCCATCCCACCGCCTAACTCTGGTAACCACTGATTTTTTTTTTTTACACGGTCTCCATAATTTTGCCTTTACAGGTTGTCATATGGTTGAAATCCTACAGTATGTAGCCTTTTCAAATTGGCTTCTTTCACTTGTAATATGCATTTAACTTTTATGTCTTTTCCTAACCTGGTAGCTCATTTCTTCTTAGCACTGAATAATATTCCATTGTCTGGATGGACCCGTTTATTTATCCCATCACCCACTGGAGGACAACTTGGTGGCTTCCAAGTTTTGGCAATTTTGGAGAAAGCTGCCATGAACATTCTTGTGCAAGTTTTTGTGTGGACATAAGTTTTCAACTCATTTGGATAGACATCAAAGAACATAATTGCTGGATCATATGGTAAGAGTATTTTTAGTTCTGTAGGAAACTGCCCAACCATCTTCCAGAGTGGCTATACCATTTTGCATTCCCATCAACAATGAATGAGAGTTACTCTTGCCCCACATCCTCACCAGCATTTGGGGTTGTCAGTGTTTTGGATTTTGGCCATTCTAGTAAGTGTATAGTTGCATCTTGTTTTAATTCACAATTCTCTAATGATATGTGATGTTGAGTATCTTTTCACATGCTTACTTGCCATCTGTCTATCTTCTTTGCCGAGGTGTCTGTTCAGGTCTGTTGCTTATTTTTTTAATCAGGCTGTTTATTTTCTTATTATTGAGTTGTAAGAGTTCTTTGTGTATCTTGAATACTTGTCCTTTATCATTCGTGGCTTTTGCAAATATCACCTCTCAGTCCGTGGCTGGTCTCCTTCTTCTCTTGACATTGTATTTCACAGAGCAGAAAATTTTAATTTAAATGAAGTCCAGTTCATGCTTTTGGTGTTGTATCGAAAAAGTCATCACCTAACCCAAGTCCACTGGACCCAAGATCATCACCATACCCAAGATCATCTAGATTTTCTCCTATGTTTTCTTCTAGGGGCTTTACAGTTTTGCATTTCACATTTGGGTCAATGATCCATTTTGAGTTAATTTTTGTGAAGAGTATCAGGTCTGTATGTAGATTCTTTTTTTTTTTTTTTTTGCATACAGATGTACATCTGTTCCAGCACCATTTGTGGAAGAGACTATTTTTTCCTTGTATTACCTTTGCTTCTTTGTCAAAGATCAGTTGACTATATTTATGTGGGTCCATTTCTGAGCTCTCTGTTCTCTTCTATTGATCTATTTTTCTGTTCTTTCACCAATACCACACTGTCTTGATTACATAGCTTTAGAGCAAGTCTTGAAAGTCAGGAAGTGCCAGTCCTCCAACTTTGTTCTTCTTCGATATTGAGTTGGCTATTCTGGGTCCTTTTCTTCTCTATACAAACTTTATGGATTTTGAAAAACCAGCTTAATTGAGACATAATTCATATATCATGCAGTTGACCCATTTAAAACACATCTCAGTGGTTTTTTAGTATATTCACAAAGTTTGCAGTCATCACCACTATTCATTCCAAGACATTTCATCACCCCCAAAAGATACCCTGTACCCACAAGTAGTCGCTTCCCTCCTTCAGCCCCCAGCAATAATTTAATCTTACCTTCTGTCTTTCTCTGGACATTTCATGTAAATGGAATCATGGTATAGGTGGTCTCTTGTGAATGGCTCCTTTTACTTTGCAAAAAGTTTTCAAGGTCCATTCACGTCGTAGTGTGTATTAAAACGTCATTCCTTTCTATGGTTGGATAATATTCTACTGTGTAGATATACTACATCCTATTTCTCCATTCTTCATTTGATGGACATTTGTTTCTACATTTGACTATTTTGAATAATGCTGCTATAAATATTCATGTACAAGCTACTGTGTGAACATATATTTTAATTTCTTTGGGGTATATGCATAGGGGGAGAGTTGCTGGATCACAGGGTAAATCTGTATGTGACCTTTCAAGAAACTGCCAGATTGTTCCCCAAAGTGGCTGCACCATTTTCCATTCCCACCAGCAGTGTGTGAGGGCTCTAATTTCTCCACATCCTTGCCAAGACTTGTTATTAGTTGACTTCTTGATTCTAGGCATCCTAACAGGTGTGAAGTGGTGTTTCACTGTGGTTTTGATTGGCGTTTCTCTGATGGGTAATGATAGTGAGCATCTTTTCACGTTGTCCTGTGCTTATTGGCCATTTGTGTCTCTTCTTTGAATCATCTACTCAGATATTTTGACCATGTTTTAAAAGCTGTGCTCTTTTTTATTTTTGAGATCTAAGATGTCTATATCTATTAGGCATAAGTTCCTCAGCAAGTATGTGATTTGCAAATGTCGTCTCCCATTCTGTGGTTTGTCTTTTCACTCTCTTAATGATGTCTATTGGAGCCCAAAACTTTAAACTTGGAAGAAGTCCTTTTTTTTTTTTTTTTTTTTTNTTTTTTTTTTTTTTTTTTTTTTTTTTGTGGTCAGTTGTGCTTTTGGTGTCATCTGACTTGGATTTTTAAATAAAACTTTTGGTTAGTTTGTGTCATGCTAACTCAACCAAATGTTACACTTGTCAAGGGCAGAATGCATATGAAATTCTTTGCGGTATCTGTTCCAGCGTCTGGACTTGTTGATTTGATTTGGATCTGACCTGTACCTGGTGTCAGAATGCAGGCGCTCATCTCACGGAGGTTCCTAGACACAGCTGCCCCTTCAGACTCTTCAGACTCCATACATTCACGCCCTGAGCCTGGGAACGGTGTAACGGGCACCAGCAAGCAACAGCCAGCGCCTCCTCAGTGTCGGAGAGGGCTAAACAACATTGCATCAAATGAGACCTCTTTCTTCTCTCTCTTCCTCTGTAATATCCATCTCTATATAAGTATATCCAGGGGAATATTTTCTGTTTTGCCTTATGGGCAACAGCTGCTGTTTTTGCCAGGCTGTCATCTATTTAGTTGTTACTTTTTCGACTTTATTTTTAAACAGTTTAACATGGAGAGCAGCAACACTGCGCGCGGGACAGATGGAGAGCAAATCCAAATACCAGACTTCCAGAGCCACCCTAATAGAAGCGACTGGGCTGGGGCGGGGGATAAGACCGGATTGCCGGATTGCTGAGAGCAAACAGATATCAATAAATCGCAAACTGTGGGGGGCTAAGGAGGCGCAAAGAAGGACGTGGCACACCACGTGGGGTGGCAGAAGGACTTCTGCCACCAAGGGCCTGACACGGGTGGTGGGGGAGGGTGGGGGAGCCCCAGTTGCCAGGGGCTTCCAGCTCAGGCCAAGATGAAAAAGAAGTGCTGGCAAAGGCCTCCTGGGGCAGGTGACAAATTCCACCCGTGGTGGGTGCAGACGTTAAGGAGCCTGCAGGAATTAAATGCAACTGTAAAGCGACATCTCTCTTATCTGGGTAAGGCTCCAGGCTCCGCGCCAACTAAGATATTTTCTCCTCTTTCTCTCTTGGGGAATGAGTAGAAGTTAGAGAGGAGTGAGTTTGCAGATTGGGGTGTTTTAAAAAGGAAGAAAAGAAAACTCATCGTATGAATTCCCTCTAGAGGCACATTTGACACCGGCCAGGGCCAGAGTGACAGACGTCTGCTGTCCCCAGTGGCCTGCGTGTGTACCGCAGGGTGGCAGCTGCATCTGATGACCCCCCCCCCAACCTTCAAAAGCCACTCTTGTTCACGTCTCTCGTAAAGTGGACGAAGTGCTGGTGAAAGGTGCCTTATTATCCTTGCCACTGATCTGTGAGGAATTAACCTCTTTACTGGAATGCTGCTCCGTCCCCCAAGGCTCCTGGGCACTGGGAAGGTCGCCCAAGGCCAGCTTGCACCCCAGATATACCCTGACTGGTACCGCCTTGGTCTTCTGCTTTCCCATTGTCGTCCTACCCTCCCACACCGGCTCCCTCTCCAGGCCCCCATCCAGACCTTCTTGGTCAGGGGCCCAAATCTAAAATGTGCCGCTTGAAGAATCTCTCCATAGGCAATCACCCTTGTCCTCAAACCATGACCATGTTACAGAGCGTCCCAGGCCTCCAGATGGTTGCCTCTCGTCTCCTTCCTGCGCATGCCCTCTCTGAAGCCTAAGACCCCGATTCCTATTATCAGACAATGATTTTACTGTTTTGAACTCATATAAATGGAATCGTGCCCCAGTCACACCTTTTGAATTTCACTTGGCGTGATATCTGTGAGAGTTCCATTTTGTAGACTATGCCAGAAGTCCATTCCTTCTTGGTGCTGTAGAGTATTCATGGTGGGACAATACCATAATTTATTTACCCCTTCCATTGTTGATGCACATTTGGGTCACTTCTAGTTTGAGAACATTTTGGAAAAAAAAGTCTATGGACATTCTTATTGATGTTTTTTGGTCTATATAAATATCATCTCTGTTGGGGCATGTCTACGAGTGGAATTTCTGGGCCCTAGGGCATGTGTATCTTTATTTTTCATAGGTATTGCCAATCAGATTTTGAAGCCATAGTTGTGTACATGTACATTCCTACCAGTCACTAAGAGTCCATGTTTTATTTTAGCCTTCTGGTTGGTGTAGTGATATGTCACTATGGTCTTATTTTTGCATTTGCGTGATTTTATGCATCTATTGGCCATTTTGATAGCCTCTTTTGTAAAGTGTCTCTTCAAATATTTTTCCACTTTTTAATTGGTATGTCCATCTTTTTCTTACTCACAGGCTTTCTTCGCGTATTCCCGATGTCAGTTCTTATTCATATAACTTCTCTCTAGGGGTTGTCTTTTTATCCCCTAGTGATTTTTTTTTTTTGATTAGCAGTTGTTCTTAATCTTAATCGTGTCTAATTTGTTGGTTTTTTCAGTTTTGGGTAGTCCTTTCCCTGCCTCATCTAAGGAAACTCTTTGCCCACCCAAGGTCATGAAGATATATTCTCCTATGCTTTCTTTTAGCAGTCCTGTTGTTGGTCCTTTTGTGTTTAGGTCTATGATCCATTTCAAATTAACTTTTGTTCAGTGTGGAGAGGAGATAAAAGTTCATACTTTTGATACAGGTATCCAGTTGACTCAGTGGCATTTATTGTAAACACTATTCTTGCCTCACTGAATTGTAGTGGAGGCTTTGTTCTTGACTACACCCGAATGTGTCTGCTTCTGGAATCTGTTCATTGGCCTACTCTCCTTGTTCTCAGAACAATCTGTCTTATTACTGAAACTTTATGGTAGTGGTCCTGATATGCGGTAGTGAAATTTTTCCAGCTTTGTTCTTCATTATTGTCTCAGCTATTCTAGGTCCTTTGAATTTCCATGTAATTTTTAAGTCATTTGGTTTTGCATACACATACATAAGCATCTGACTAAGTCTGTACTTGCATTGAATCTATAAGTCACATTGGAGAAAACAGACAACACTATTGCTTCTTTGGTTCTTTCAATCCATGAACATGGTACCTCCATTTATTTAAGTCTTTGGTTTCTCTCAGCATTGTTTTATATTTCTAAGTATAGAGGTTGTGCTATATTTTATTGGATTTCTTAATTCTTAGATATTTATTTACTGTTGCTGTTTAAGTACTATTTAAAAACTCTTTGTCTTCCATTTGTTTGTTACTAGTCTAGAGAAAATACAATTGATTTTTTATTATTGACTGTGTATCCAGCAACCTTGCTAACTTCATTTACTATTTCATGTCTTACCAAATGGTAAACTCGCTGGAAGAGGACTCCCCTAGCTCTTTCTGCAGAATGCTATACCTCTATAAATACTCACTGGTCGTCCTGAGAACCTTCCCATTGCAGGAGGAGGGGAAAGAGGCATGTTCTAAGGACCTTGGAGACCCTTCTCACTGGTCCTTAGGTAGACATAAACCCCCTAAGCTTACTTCCCTCCTCATTCTCAAGCTGGTTTGCTGTTTTATTGTTTAAAGTCCCTTGCCAGCATTAAAATGGGAATTTACCTCTTTGCTTAATGGCTAAGAGAATTTAGGCAACAGAGCAAATGAAAATCACCTGGAGTGGGCCTGGAGGAGAGGAAATTTCATCACCCTTTCCCCCCCCCCCTGAGGGATCTCAGCTGGGTTTCTGTGGGAGGCTCTGGCTTGGACTGGGCTGTGTTGGCAGAAAGAGTGGCAATGACACTGAGGAGTGGGTGTGTGGAGGTTATTTTAGGGCTTGGAACACATAACACAAACAATCACCAAATATTCACCAAGATCCTAATCTGGGCAACCCTTTGCTTGGTCTTCAGTTGGGGATAATACAAGGCATACAGCACACTCTTTAGCTTCCAGGATCGTGCTATAGATAAGAAGTCAAAGCCCAAGCCACCCAAAGAGGAGGGGTCCCTAAACTGAAGCCGGGGGGACCTGAGTTCAAGTTCTGGCTGTCACCAATGAGCTCGAAGCCTTCCAACATGTGCCTTCCCACTTTACATGGTCGTTACTCCCAGTAAAATTATAAGGGGGACTTAATTGTTCTCTACAGTGTCATCCAGCTCTGAGGGTCTCGTTAGACGGTCTCGAAGGAACCATTCATGAACGGTGTCCAAGAGAGCAGTAGGAACAGTAAGAACAGTGTATGTTTAGCGAGAAAGATCAGTGTGGGTTGAGTATTAGGAATGCTCATGCCGGTGATGGGTCTTGAGCAAGAGCTTGAGCAGGGGAAGAGTAGCATGGGTGGTGAGGAAGGGACCAGCTTCCCAGTGTGTCTGCTGTTTTGGGGGGGCCCTCGCCAGGGCACCCTCCCCCCAGAGGGCCATTGGTGCTAGGCACCACGGGAGATGCCAGGCGCTGTGGGTGCCCCTGTCTCCTGGGGTGGGCTCTGGGTGAGAGGGTGTCCAGCAAGTCACCTTCCACCTCTGCCCAGGCCAGGCCAATATCAACACGATGGTCGATGGCTGGCCCTGCCCTCCGCATCCTCCCATGGGGCTGTGTGTGGTGGGGGGGGCAGGGCTGGGAAGCAGTGACAAAGGGCCCACAAACACACACAGCGTCCTCTAACCCAGAGTTGAGAACAAAGGCAGGCCTGGCAGAGGTGGAGTGCCCAGCTTTCTTAGCATCAACACCCACCCCCAGCCCACTGCCACACAAGTGTCTGACCAGCTGGCTCACCTTGCCGGCCTTTCCGGCCTGGCTGGGCTCCCTTCCTCTGCAATCTTGCCTCTGCCCCCAGCTGTCTCTGCTAGTTCTCTTTCTCTCACCTGGAAGGTTCAGCTTGCCCCTCTGTCTCTCTCAATCCCCCACCCCCACCCTGCCAAGTTCAGGCTCCAATCTTAGCCTCCCCAAGCCTTAGTAGCCACCATTCTCACTACACAGGCGGGCCCCCTGACCCCCACGCTCAGATTGCAGCCTGCCCACCTGGCTTGGGCTGCCTCTGTGCACATACTGTTGTCCCCAAGAGAATGCAAGACCATGGAAGGCAGAGTGTCCCCCTGTGCCGCCTCGTCCCCAGCTCCTGCACCCCGTTCCTGATGCACACAGGGGTGTGGGAAGGAAGCACATGGTCCCTCCGTGAGGTATCACCCAGGTGAAAGTCCCTGCTGCAACTCTCAGCTCTCAGAGACCTAGGCAAGCCCTCCCCTCGGGATAGGGAAGCAGTCAGATCACAAAGGAAGGGGACAGGCTGGGGAATGGGGAAGCTGCACCCACGAAGGGTAGAGAAAGAATTAACACAGAGAGTCTAGGTGACAGCTGGGGATGCCTTGGATTTATGCAGCAGCCTGGGCTTTTTCCAAGGAAAAATGGAACAAAGGCTACTTGGAACTGTAGTATCAGAGAGGGCCTTGGGCCCGGGATGAGGAAGAGCTACCTTTAATCCATGCAGCTGGGAGGGGGATACACAGGTGTTTGGGACATTATTTTTATGTCTTTTTGTATGTCTAGAATATTTCATAATGAATTTTTAAAAGAAAGAGGTTCCTGGGGGCCAAAACAAAGGAAGTGACTCTGGAAAAGATGGAAGGAAGGGGCACAAGGAAAAACAGAGCACCTGGAGGGTAGGTGGAAAGAGGGGAAGGGTTCCAGAAGCAGAAAGGAAGAAGATGCACCAAAAACCCAAAGTCGTGACCTGGGCTCTGCCAAGAACTTGCTAGAGCATGGACCGGGACGGAGTCAGGGATGATACCGTCATGGGAATGGCCAACAGAGGAGATCTGATCAAGTTTATTAGGCTACAAAATGATCCCCTCTGTGGCCTGCCAGTCCCCTGGATTTTTATTTTGTGAATGTGCTTCCAGGCACTTAGACGTGGCTGTCGCGAGAGGGTGGGGATTTCCTTTATTGTTGTTGTTTAAAAAAGTCATTAAAAAAAAAAAAGGTGACTGTCCATTGGAGCATGCCTCATGTTCAGAATCGGAATCTCTGAGGAACAGATAAATCATGTAGCCTGGGGAGGAGGGGGCTCCTTGGAAGGGAAGGGATTTGCTTCATGAAAATGACGTCCTTAGTAGCAAAGCCTTGGGTGGGCTGAATGGGATTTGAGGTGTTAGGCTGTTTGGATCCCATGCTGTAGGGAAAGGGGCGTTCACCTGCCCAGGTGCATGAGCCTGTCCTGCTTTGGGCTTGTCCACATCCGTGCTGGGCCCCCCGGGGCAGCAGCTTACCCCAGCCTCTCCCCCAGGGGTGGGGACACGTGGGTTGCTTTTCGAGAGGAAAGTGGGGGGGCAACTGTGCTGGATGTCGACTGCCCTACAGGGAACCCCCCACTTTCTGCCTGCCTCCGAGGCCACCTGGACCGCAGGGCTGTGCTCTAGATCGCTATCGGACAGAGGCTGGGTGGGCACGAGAGGGAGGCTGATGGCCGCTTGGGGCCAGGCCTCTGGGGAGAGTTTCTGATAACAGGATCGGCTTCCTGCTAACGGGCCTCTTTCTGCTGGAAGACTCTGTCCTCATGACTCAGGGGGTTTGAGTATTATCTATGAGAGAATGATAATAGGAGGCCGGCAGCCGGCCCCAGGTCTGGATTTCACACGTGGTGCCTGTGGCGGGAGCTGCGTGGTCGCCCCCTGCTTGTGGCGGCTGTGGTGGTGTATGGGTGAGGCTGGCATCGAGGAGGAGTCTGCCCCGTCACCTCTTCACCTGCCCAGTACCGCCTGCACTACAGCCCTGGCCGCGCTGCGCTGTTCCCCAGGCCCCAGCACTGCCTGTGCAGGGTGGTCACAAACTGTGTCTGACGTGTGAGCCTGAAAGGGAGCTGTGGATGATTCTGTGGCGCCTGTGTCTGTGAGAGGGTTCTGCGGTGGCTCTTCTGATGAATCTGATGGGTCTCCTCAGCAGAGACTCTTGGAAAATCCCTGTGCCTTCAAGGTGGAGGCATGGTTTGCTGCGGACGGGGCTTCCAGGTACTGTACGTGGCTCAAGTGGGAGTGGGAGCTGAGAGCTGTTAACAAGAGCAAGTAGAACTTACTAGAAGCTCCTGGCGCTGGTGTCAGGGGCACTGTGAGCGCTGGATAGGGGCCTCTGAACCCCAAAGTGAGCAGTGCTAGGAACTGGCTGCCCAGGCAGGGTTGGGAAGTGTGGCCACGTGTGCCCTGAGCTGTGGCAGGGAGCCTATGATGCAGTGGTGAGAGATGAAGGATGCGGTCCAATTCACGTACCGGAAACGCTGCCTAGAGCACCCCAAAGTTCAAGGAGAGACTGCTGGATAAATGTGGTGACTTGGCCACAGACATTTATCTCTGCCCCCTTTCTAACCATCGCCCCTACCCATGGCCTTAGGGAAAATGACAAAGCCCAATTCCACAAGGACAGGGAAGCAGGTGAGAGATGTCAGTAAGACCATGGAGACTGGGAAGTCAATAGATGGATGTTTACTCGGGTAGCAGGGAGGACAGCTGGAAACCAAGTGTGGTAGTGAGAAGAAGCCTCTAGAAGCATTCACTCTTGGTCCCGCCCCAAACTGTCGAACAGATCAGAAGCAGGAATTTTAGATACTTCTGAAGGTGAGGTGAGGAATGGGTTTAAAAATGTAGGAACTGGTTGAAAATCTGCATAAAGGATGATCAGACATTAGATCCCTCTCACAACTTCTTTCCTTCTTGGTCAAAGATTAGACGTTGCTTTCCTGAAGGATAGGATCCAGAGAAGTTCTGGCCTTGGAGACAGCTGAGAGCAAGTTTGAGTGCTTTCCTCAAAATGAGAGAATTTATTCCAGCTCCTTTGCGACTGGAATACCAATGGCCGTGACTGTCCCCCGGGCAGGGTGATTGCGGGATTCCCTTGCAAATAAACTGGCCCCAAAGGAGAAAACCCTATACACTGGATGAATGTGTGTGTGTACGTGTGCAAATGCACATGTGAATATGTGCGTGCATGTCGATGTATAAGGTGTATGTATGTGAGTGTTTATGCTTGTATGTGTGTGTATGTATACACGTGCGTGTGTACGTGCTTGCATGCATACAGTCCCCCAAAGGCATGACTGGAACTCTATCCAGTCCACCACAGAGAAGTCACCAACTTATTCATGTCTCACTCTTAAATATTAACGCAGTCAAGGATCACCTAGCATTTGTTAAAAGAAAACTTGTAACATAGGTGAAGGGACAAAAAGAGAAAAAAAGCCCAAATTAACAGAAAAAAAAACCAAAAAAGACCAGGAGTTAGTAGAGTCAAATCCAAGTGCAGAAGAAAACTTCAATAAAAGTATAACTAAGGTCCTCAGAGAAGTAAGAGGAGATAATGCATCCATAAAATAAGAACAGGGGGTTGTAAAAAAGGAATATTAAAAGAATAAAGAACAACTCTGAGAAATTAAATATATAATAGCAGAAATTAAAAGTTCAGTAGAAGATTTGAAAGGTAGCGGGGAAGGACGCCTGGGTGGCTCAGTGGATTAAGCCTCTACCTTTGGCTCAGGTCATGATCCCAGGGTCTTGGAATCGAGTCCTGTGGCAGGTTCCTTGCTCAGCAGGGAGCCTGCTTCTCCCTCTGCCTCTGCCTACCACTCTGCCTGCTTGTGCTCTCTCTCTCTCTGATACATACATACATACATACATAAAATCTTTTTTTTTTTAAGATTTTTTATTTATTTATTTGACATACAGAGAGAGATTACAAGTAGGCAGAGAGACAGGGAGAGGAGAAAGCAGGCTCCCTGCTGAGCAGGGAGCCCGATGCGGGCCTCGATCCCAGGACGCTGAGATCATGACCTGAGCCGAAAGCAGAGGCTTTAACCCACTGAGCCACCCAGGCGCCCTACATACATAAAATCTTGAAAGAAAGAAAGATAGGTAGTAGGTGGAGGGCAGGGACTTCCTCAGACAGTAGGAAATGAAGACAACACCATAGAAACTAGGAGAGAAAAATATAAGGACATTAGAGGCTCAATCCAGGAGGGCTATCAGGAGGGGGTTCCAGAAACATCAATTCGAGAAAGTTCCCTGGCCTGAGGGATGCCTGCTTCCAGACTGCATGGAGGAGCACAGTGACTGCAGCAGACTCCCCCGAGGGCTTGTGACTGGAGAGAATGCTAGGGATAAACACCACACAACTTTCAGAGAGGAGAAAAGTAGGTTGTGTAGAAAAGGGGGGCACAGAACAGAATTGGGTTTTCCAGCAGCATCTCTGGAAACTAGAAGACACTGGGACCAGGCCTTCAGCCTTCCAAGGAAAAGTAGTTTCAACTTAGCTTTCTGGTCACAGCCAAACAGACTCAGGAGGGAGAGGATATCAAGTTGTTTCAGTCAGGCATGGTCTCAGATGATGTCCCTCCTATGTACCCTTTCTCAGAAAGTACTTGAGGGAGATTTGCACTAATGACACAAGAGAGTTAGCCACAAACAAAAATGGTATAGGTGGGAGATGAAAGAATAGACCCCCCAAAATGTCCACATATGAATCCCCAGGACCTGTGAAAATGTAAAGTTATAGGCAAGATGCTGTTTCAGGGTACAGACAGAATGACTGTTGCTGATCGGCTGACCTTGATGTGGGAGGTGATCCTGGATTGTCCTGGGGAGCCCAGTGTAATCACCAGGAGACCTAGGAAGGGAAAGAAGGAGGCAGGCAAGCAGGTCGGAGTAAGGCAGTGGGGGAAGGGCTCTCCCAAGGGAGCTGGCTTTGAAGGTGGAGGCAGGGACCCATGAAACAAGGAATGTGGGCGTCCTCTGGAAGCTAGAAAAGGCAAGGAAACAGACTCTCTTTTTCCTACAGTCGTCAGAAGGAATGCAGCCCTGCCAACACCTTGATTTCACCAAGGGAGACCCATTCCAGACTTCTGAACTCCAGAACTATAAGATAATAGATCTTGTTGTTTTAGGATCACTTAGTTGATGGTAATCTGTTATAGTAGCAATAGAAATTAATGCAGTATGGGATCCAGGAAACAAGGGATTTAATTAAGAATTCCCATGTGACAGCTGTGCCGAAGGCTCAGCTCCAGACTGGAGGGTGGGGAACTCTGGATGGGATAACTCTCCCCGCCCGCAAAACGCAAAGAGGAATTGACAGATTCCTCATGTGCTGAGCTATTTGAGGAGGGATTTGAAAAGCTCTGGCAGTCAGTGTGTGTTAATAAGTGTTAGGTGCCCAGAAAGCCATTTTTAATACGAGGGAAAAATAAGTTCTGCAAGAAAAGAAAGATTATCAGGTGGCTCATCCGTGGGCAGTATCTGCACAGACAAAGACACTGGACACACGACAATTGATTTAACTAAAAGCTGTGGTGTCACTCTGGTGAGAAGATGCAGAGAACAGAAATGTGTGTTTAGCGGAGGTGGCACAAGAGAGATCAAGCCTCAGCTTCCATGACGGGGCATTAACAGGCAACAGCCCAAAGTGGGAAATCCAGAAATAGTGGCATATAGCAGGTGCCATGAAATAAATTGTCCTCCCACCTCAATTCATAAGTCGAAGCCCTAAACCCTTGGTGTGGCTGTATTTGGAGAAAGGAAGTTATTAAGGTTAAATGATGTCATTAGGATGGAGCCCTGATCCAATAGGATTAGTGTCCTTATAAGAAGAGATAACAGAGAGCTCACTCCCTCTTTACCGAGTAAGGATATGGTGAGAAGGTGGTGGGTTGCCTGTAAGCTAGGAAGCAGGGCTCTCTCACCAGAAACCAAATTGACTGGCACCTTGATCTTGGACTTCCCAGCCTCCGGACTGTGAGAAAGAACTCTGTGTTGTTGAAGTCCAATCTGTGGCATTTTGGTACGGCAGCCCCAGCTGATGAGCACAGCATGTTATTTAGAAATATAGCAGTAAAGAACGTGCCAGAGCTAAAGCAGTGGAGAGTGGTATCTCTGGGAACTGGGACTCAGTATGGGGAGGGCTAGAGCTGGGACTGCTATTTTTCATGGTTGGGCTTTGATTACTTACTTCTGAGTTTTCAAGCCATCTATATGTATCAGTTTGATTTTTTAAACTTAACCAATTAAAAACCACTAAAAGGGAATGTGTTTGGCTTAGGTAAATGAAAAGTCCAGAAGCAGAGTGATCTTCAGAAGTCATTTCTTCAAGCCTCCAGTTCCGTTTTTCTATAACTCCACACTGCCCTCTGAACTCATGGTAGCAAAATGGCTGCAGCAGCATCAGGCCTTGCATGCACCCACATCTCTAAAGATGGAGCTGTCTGCTCAAGAGGTCCCCAGCAAACATCTCCTTGCATCTTACTTCATAGAATTTTCCAGTCACCATGACCAAGTTGCTGAGCTAAGCGAGTTGGCTTAAGCCAACCATGATCACCCTTGAAGCACACTGTCTATGGGGAAAACAGGGGGTAATTTGGGGGAGGAATTGGGGGGCTCTCTTACCGAGAGGAAGGGACAAAGAATGGCGAATGGCTCAAAATAGGAAATGTCCACTACAGATGTGTTCCTCTGGAGAATACTCCTTCTCCTTTAAGTTGTAGGTGCCTGCTAATATTTGAGATTGACTGATTGGTTGGTTGGTTTGCTTTATGTGATCCGTGAAATAGGGAAGCCTGGGTACACAGAAAATGACTTGGATAAGGAAGGTGAAAAGGAGGATGGCATCCCATGCCAAGTAAGGGATTTGGGAACATGAAGACTAAAAGGGTGAATCCACAGCCCCATCTTCTTAGGGGAAGGGTGCACTATTGTGACTCAGTTGGACATGGTCTAAAATCTCAGCCTCAGGAAGACTGTGTGATTGAGGGATGACTCCTAGACATTCCCCTGACTCCAAACCTCTCTTCTCAGCCAACCTACCGCAGATACCTGAGATGACATCATTAGAAACTCATCTCAGTGCAAGAAAGTCCCATGATCTCTGGGAGGCTGGTGCATTTGGCTGTTACCTCTCACAAAAGCTATAGAGTTAGTTTGCCAAATCCTTCTCAGGCAACTGCAATGAGAGGAAGCCCCAGGTCTCTCTCCATTGTCTCTGACAGATCCCCACAGCTGGAGGACACTTGGGAGGGGCAGGAAGATGGCTGGTCCAAATGTCCACTGTGGCTGCACCCACCACCGAGCTAAATGCTTTCCTAGAGGCAGCTGACTTAGTTCCCAAACCTATTTATGCCAGTGGAACTTGCTATTGTAATTATGCAATTTAATTAAGGATTATACAAACCAATGAAATAGCATAGCAAAAAAAAAAAAAAAAGAAAGAAAGAAAAAGAAGAAAAGTTGTTTTCAACGAACACAAAGTTAAAGCTTTGGAAAGACTTGACAGGACTTGCCATTTGTCCAAAATGTTGTTGGGTTAGGTGTGAATGAAGCAACCTAGAAAGGTTGGGGAGATGCCCATTAAATCAAGGGAGACCTTGGTACTCAGATTATTTTGTAAGTATATTTAATTTCTCATTCCACTTTAGAAAAACTGTGATTTGAAGTTATAGCAAGGCTGTAGGAGTGTGACCTAAGCAAGAAAGACAATAGGGACAGTTCCATCTAGGAGATGAAAGGTTAAAGAAAAGGCCTTGGCTTTCCATCCACAGTTTGGTGAGTGAATATCCAAGCATATGTGAGATGTGAAAATGCCCCGATTTGCTGATCGGTCAGCTCAGCTCAGAGGGCTGCTACCAGAGGGCTTGACATGGGCTTCAGCTCCTGGAACTTGCTCCCACCCCTCTGAATCAGAGGTATGCGGGGCAAGATTACATTTGGGGCCACAGATGCTGAGTTGGCTGGGTTTCCCAGAGCTGGCAGAGTTGGGAGTAGCCAGGGAAGAAGTCAGGGATGGCTTCAGCCCAGGCCAGTCCCCCTGCCCCCTCCCACATGTTTCCCTGGGGGCCCAAGCAAGAAGCTTCAGTCCAGCCTCTCCTCTCCGGGTTCAGCCCCCCTCCCCCACAACTGTCAGAGTGGGATGGGGTGATTCCAGAGCTACCAGGGACTCAAGCCTAGAGGTGGCTGGCATTTGGGGTTCTTTCTGTCCTCATGGCTGCATCTGTCCTCATGGCTGTTGAGCACACCATCTGCTCCAGCCAGACCTGGTAACTCACTGCCCTAATTATGCGGCACCCATTTCTGTCTCTGCGTCTTTGCTCAGACTCTTCCCTTTTAAGACTGCCATTTGCCCCTAACGTCGATATCCTCCCCATCCTTCAAGTCTCTGCTGACTGTCTGTTGCCTTCAGGAAGCCTTCCCCAGCTACCCCCTGAACTTACTGAGTGCACCATCCTCCTGAACCTACTTTTTTTTTTTAAGGATTTATTCATTTATTTGAGAGAGGGAAAGAATGCGCAGTGGGGAGGGGCAGAGGGAGAGGAAGAGAGAATCCCAAGCAGGCTCCCCGCTGAGTGCAGAACCCATCAAGGGGCTTGAGCCCACGATCCTGAGATCAGGACCTGAGTGGAAACCAAGAGTCGGACTCTCAACCGACTGAGCCACCCATGAGCCCCAGCTACACTTAGTCTTGATTGCCTTGTTCTCTTTCTAAGACATGGGGGGATCGTAGGTGGTAAGTAGAGGTTCTCACCCAGGTTCATTGGCCAAACCACACCTTCCCCCAGCTATGAAAATAGAGTTCTTCTTGAGCCCCTTTCTGGGTTTTATTTCAGGCACTCTTACCCAACAATCACCTCCCTGCTGGATTGCAAAAATGGCACCAGGAACAGTCCTGCAGTGATCACTGAGAGTCAGGAGTATTTGCCTTGCAGATGACATATAAGCCAATGTGAGAGAATCAATGAACTCCTGAAGGGCTGCAGGACCCGTCCCAGAGCTCTCGGTCTCTAGCACGGAGGGAGAAATTGCAGCCATTCTGTTCAACTCAGTTCTTCCCAGCAACTTTAAATCAGAGACTCTCTGTAATCAAGGTACTGGATAGAGGAGAGAGAGGAGGGGCAGGAGGCTCTAGAGACAAAGGATTCATGGTGGTACCTGCACTCCAGAGCCTATGAGCTGCTGGGGAGATGGTCACCTGCCCGAGGAGCTCAGATACCCTTATATCCTGGACTCACCTGTTGTTAAAACTGTATCGCATTTCCCTTGTCATTACACACACACACACACACACACACACACACACACACACACACACACACACACAGTGCTGAGAGAAATGGAGCAATCCTGGCAGGCTTCCTGCAGGAGATGGGATCTGTAAGGATCTGAGTGGGGACCCTTGAGGGTTGGCAGGGCCAGACAGAGGAGTGCTTACATTTCACACAGATACCTGTCATGCTTCCTCTGGGCCTGATGTGCCTGGTGGCCTCTCTTAGGATCATTTCCGATGCCTTCTTCTAAGAGAAGCTCCTAAGAGAGCTTCTCCTAAGAAGCTGGGCAGTAGAGGAAGACCCGTCTTCCCTAAGTGATGCCACGGAAGTTCCAGAGAAGAGCTCTGACGAGGTTTTCCCCAACCCCAAATGTTGAGTGACACACTGGTTGACCAGGGACTGCCCCTTGATGCCTGCTGTCGCTAGAGCATGAATAGTAACCCCTTTCACTCTCAGAAGTATCCCTGTTGGGACAATAAACATACATCTTCCCTACCCATGTTCCATGTTGGGTGGGAGTGGCCTGGGAAGATAAGGGCAGGAACTGGAGGGGACAATTTCAGAGACAGTCTTCTCCCAGTGGTGTCCCTTCTGTTGTAAGTGTCCCTGGTCCTCATTCCAAACACCCCCTACACCATCCACATTGCATCAGGATTATTGGCTAATGTAGGTCATTTACGTATTTGTGGTCAGTGTGAGGCAGAATACACAGTGGAGTTCAAAAATAAAAAGTGAAATAAATCCCTTTCCCCCTGGAGAGGGGGCTGGAAATGCCTTTTCTCTGAAAGAAAGGAAAGCTGGCATTAAGTATGCCATCATAAGGCACACCAGGTGGAGATAGAACTTTCTGGAAAACAGGGTTAGCTAGAGGAAGGAGAAAGAGCAAAAGGACTCGGGGCACCAGGTCAGGGCCAGGGGCAAGACTCAAGGTGCTGTCAAGGGGAAGCGTGTGGTTGTGAAGACAGAACGGGCCTGCCTCCGCATTTTGCTGTCTGGAGCTCTGAATGCCAGCATCACCTGTCTGATGTCACCCCCTACTCAGACCGACCAGGCCTTGCTCCCTCTGCCCTCTGACTCCCCCTCCCAACACTTGCCCACTGCCAACCTCAAAATCTCAGCCGCACTTGGCGGCAGAACGAGGCGGGCGGGGCTGGGAGGGCCACCCCCAAGCCGGGCGAATTCTACAGCCTGTGTGTCCCCCTGAACACCATCAGCCAGTGAGATCAGGCCCGGAGAACCATGCTGTTAAAACCGTGAGACGCCCCCACCTCATCTCGCCCCTGCAGGGGAGGCGCTCTGCTGCCATGCGCCCAGCAGACATGAGGACTGAACACACTTGCTTTCTTTTCCTTGCGGTGGAGAAACCTTTTCCTTTTTCCAAACGCGAACAGATATTCGCTCTTATAAAACTGAATATTCTTGGCCTGCCCATGTTGTGACCGAGAATCTCTCCTGCTTCACCAGCCCGAGAGCAGGGGGAAGGACCCCACCCCCCACAACCCCAGCATGCCCCCTCCCCCTTCCTACCGTGGCAGTCCGGCAGGGGGGCTCCTGGGGGCCAGGGGGTGCATATGGGCAGCCACTGCCCTCTCTCTCCACTGCTCCAGGCCATTCCCTGCTGGCAGACCTTGCTCAGATTTGCCCAACCCCAAGAACACTTCCCCGAGGCCAGAAAAAATAAAATGAGCGTGATTGCACAGCCAGGCCTGGGCTGGGCAGCCTGACCAGGGAGATTGGGCCTTTGATCCTTGGACAGGCTCTCCTCCCCTCCCCTGCTTCCCCGGGCCAGGCCCCACTGTTGGCTTTGGCTCTGGGCTCAGCCCTCCCTCCTTCTCAGGGTTATTTTCAGATTCAAGGCTAAGGTCACAGAAATTTGGACTTCTAAAGGGTCATCGCCCCCAAAGCAATGACTGAAGGAGGATTCAGTTGCCTTCGAGGATGCCGTTGCCAGCAGCACACAGACACACACACACTCCCCTCTTTTCTTGGAATCAGACCGGACCCAACCGCTTGCTGCCCCGCTGCACGAGAAATGGAATGGGCTGGACCTCGGTTCCCGCTCTGAAAACACTTCCTGAGGCACCCCCACATTGTGCCCCCGGGCTGAGAGCCTTCATTCTGCTTCAGCCTCTCTGCTGTCCGCCCAGGCTGCGTGGAGGTGACTCCACATACTTGCCACCCCATTTCAGGAAGCACTGGCTCTTAGGCCCTCCCAGGGCGAGCAGGGGCTCGTGCGTCCTGCTAGCTGGGGGCTCAGGGCTGAGCAGGCCAGCGTGTGCCAGGTGTGCTGAGGGGGGGCCCCTCAGAGATACGCTGTCAGGACTGTGGACTGTGACCCCCGTGACCAAATATGACGTCTCCCCCATGGTGTGTGACATCTACCTGAATTCTGCTGTTCACTCTGTTCAGCTAATGATTGCTGGGGGGTTAGGGTGGCTTGCAGTCAGATTCTTTCCTTGCATGGGGGAGAGCAAGAGGCACACAGGTAATCACTAATTCGATAAATGTTTATTGAGCACCTACTATATTGGTGTTGGAGGTGGAGGGCGCAGGCAAAGGCTAGGAGGAGTCTGGCTTGTGGGCAAGGGCCTGAGTCTCTTTTTGATTCCCCTCTGGAAGGCAGGGAGGGTGAGGCAGGCACAGGGTGTGTGCTAAAGAAGGGTAAATAAAGACTGAGTCAGCCCTCAGTAGCCAGAGGTATCCTGGTTGCTGGGGTGCTTGGTCCTGCTGGTCTCCCCACGCGGCCTCTGATGTTTTGGTTGGACACAAGGTACAGGTGTGTTTCACACTGGGAGGGCCGTGCTAGTCTCTTGGTCCAACTGTAAGTGTCCCTCACGGGGCCTGGATGCCCTGGGGGCTTGGTGATGGCCCGTGTATAGACAGGCCCTGACTATTGTGTTTTGGTGTGGTTGATCTTTTTAAAAAAAATTAATAGACTTGATTTTTTTTAGAGCAGTTTCAGGTGCATAGAAAAGTTGAGCAGAAAACAGAGATTTCGCATCTACCCCCAAATCTCCCCACCTCCCCGGCTCCCCTGTTACTAATATTTTACATTGGGTAGACATTTGTTTCAATTGGTGAGCCAACATCGATTCATTATTGTTAACTAAAGTCCATAGTCTCCATTAGGGTTTACTCCGTGCTGTACAGTTTTAAGGATTTTGAAAATGTATAGCGATGTGTATCTATCACTGTAGCATCATAGACTAGTTCATTGCCCTCCAAATCCTCCGGGATTCCCCAGTTCATCCATCTCCTCTTCCCCTGGTGACCGCTGGTCTTTTTACTGTGTCCGAGTTTTGCCTTTTCCAGAATGCCCTATAGCTGGCAACATCTGGTGTGTAGCCTTTCCAGATTGTCTCCCTCTTCACGGAGCTGACAGGAAATCTGGTCTCACTGACCACACCTGAGAACACACAGATGCAGGCCCTGGGCCGCAGCTTCCCTCCATGCTCTCACTTAATTCTCACTTCACCCCTATGAGGTAGGAAATGGGCGCCATTTTTCTGCCCCTCTGGCCAGGGGAAATCTGAGGCAGAGAGAGGTTAAGTCACTCTCTCAAGGTGGCACAGCGGGGTCAGCCTAGCTCCACACCACAATGCGTGACGGCCTCCTGAGGACTACAGGGCCCTGCAACAGAGATGGTGACCTTGTTGTCTCCACGGGCACCCCTTGTGGTCTCTGCCCCTCCCTGTGAGGCTCCCAGCTCCAGGCTAGGAGGCAGAGCCGATCACTGAGTGCCATTGAGGGGGTGGAGAGGGCGATCCGCCTGTGCTAGCCACCATCCGGGGTCAGAGAGCCCCCATGCAGCCACGCAGGCTTGCTGCAGGGCTGCTGTGGGAGCTAAAGCCAGCGGGACACCGCCTGAGCCTGCCTTCCCCCCCAGTGAGGGCAGGTGCCTGCAGGCCAGAGCCTGGGAGTCTGGGGACCCAGGTTCTGGCTCTGGTCTGAGCTTATCCTTGGCATGACTCGGGGCGACTTATCTGCCCTCTCTGGGCTGGGGTGCCCTGGCTGTGCTCCCCCAAGCATGGACATGATAGTTTTCAAAAAGCCAGTAAAGACCCTCAGAAGAACAATATCAGTTTGTGTCACATGCTGATTGAAAGCGCTGTCACAGCTCCTAGAAAACAAAGATGAGTGCAGACTTAAAAAAAAAAAAATGTCATTAATTTGCATCAGCTCTCCAGACAGCATCTCTGCAGCCCTTCTGATGAGAGGAAGGGTGTTTATCGACCGGCAGAAAGGCCACGAGAGGTCAAGGTCATGTCTGCAGTAGGCTCTGACCTGTACCCAGTCCAGGGTTTACCACCCTGCAGCCTAGGGGGCCACCGGGCCTGACGCCCCCAGGCACTGGTTCACTTTGGGCATCAATCCTCACGGTCCCCAAGGCACGCAGGCCTCTGGCAGGCCCCTTCTGGGTGACATCGTGCGGGCTACATTTCATACTAAACTCACAGGCCATGCGGGAACAATGGGGGAAGGCCTCTGCATCTGAGGAATTGGTTGAACGCGGCTTCTGAGAAAGTTCCTCAGCTTCCCTGTGCCTCCGTGTTCCCGACTTTCAACCGTCCTGGACGGAGCTGGCGTGCAGGAAACACACCCTTTCGTGTCCATGTCCCCAGGGGGGTAGCAAAGTCCCTGGCATACAGCAGGTGCTCAATAAATGAATAGAAGCTCTCCTACCTGCCTGACAAACAAGTGGAAAAATACTCTGTAATCAGAAAGCGTCCCACAAATATCCGTTAATATTAACTCCTCTGAACGCTAATGTTAATATTAGTGTTAGGTCGTGAGTCACACAGTTCTGATTCATACGTGGTCTTCTTCTTGCTTCTAAAAGCCACGAGGGATCTGGAGGTGGGAGCGTGGGCTGATGGGGGCCTCCCACCTTCCGGTGTCCATCAGCGCTCGGGGATAGAGGCAAGAGGGGCCAGGAGGAAGGGGGGAGGTGGGACGGCACAGCCTGGTCGAGGGCCAGCTGTTTCTCCCCATGACAGCAGACTGGAGCCAGACCCCTCGGCCTCTCGAATGCTGCTTCCTTCTTGCCTCGGGGAGAACCAGCGGCGTCTGCCCGCAGAGGCCTGGCTCTTGACAGACCATGCCAGCCAGTCATGGAGCCAAGGGCTGGGGGACGGAGCCTGGATGCTACCCTTTGGCCTGTTTCCAGCCATTCCTGGAGATTCGAGCAAACCAGTCATTAGTCCGGAGTATTCCTGAATGATCTAATGAGGGAGAGTGAGGCAGCCAGATCGTCGGGTTTGAGAGCCTCCAGGTCAGGGTCTGCAGGGGCCCCTGAAATCTTTAAGGCCCATCTCCCAGCCGCTGGGGCATGAACCCCCACCTTTGCTACCCAGAGCTGCAGGGGTGTCCACCACCTGGGAGAGTGGGTAGGGTGGAGGGGGAACTTCCCCTCGGAAAGTTGCTAACTTCACATGCTTACCTCTTATCATTATTTTATTTTATTTTAAGTTGGGGGGAGATTAGCGATCACACCTTTCCTTTACGGATCAGGAGAGACAGGCTCAGAGAAAGGCAGGGGTTTGTGCAGAGCTCTTGTGGGACTCCTCTTGCCTCCAGAGCTTGGATTTTTTTTTCTCCTCTTTTTTCATTTTTTCACTTGTAACACTGTTTTTTGAGCTTTTAAAGCACATTCCAAGAAGCAGCGCAGGACACTGAAGAAAAAAACCAATCCATGCTATTTATTCACTTTCACTTGGAGAAGCTGTTAGCTCTAATGACCTTTCCAAATTAATAAAAACTGTAAATGCTCAATTGTTTATTGCACACTTCGAGTTACACCTCTAAATGACCATAGGCACCTGCCTGTCCACCTGGAATACAGAGCTTGAGGCCTCAGCGACATGCAGGCGTGCTTTCCACCCCAGGCAGGGGGGCTGCGGGCAGATTCCCAGTGAAGGGAAGCAGGGCTGCTCTCCCTCCGAGAGCCTTGAGGGGATGGCCCGTGGTGTGCTCAGCCCTGAGCTAGGGCCAGTGACAGAAAATATTAACGACCGTCCCTATCCAAGGGTCCTGCCAGGGATGTATCGGGACACACAAGCCTTCCAGATGTGCATGTAAGTACTAAGCAAGGGCTTGATTGAAGTCTGCAGCATTCAGACCCAGTGGGATGGAGCATCTGGAAGGCGTCATGGAGGAGGCCTCCTAGAAAGAGGAGGAGCAGGTCGGGGGGACAGCACAGGAAGGGCTTTCCAGGCAGGGAGGATAGAGGCAGCAGAGGGCGAAAGTGAGAGTGTGTCCTCAGAGCCAACACGCCTGGAGGAGGAAGCAGGCGGGGACATGATGGACGGGACTGGTGGGGTGGAAGGAGGCCACATTCTGGAGGCTGATGTTGCTTGGACGTGAGGAGACGGGCATAAGCAAGTCCTGTTTCTCAATGCCCACCACCTCCGTCTGACGCTGTGCTGTGCCAGCCTCATGCTGCCAAGCTATGGGGTTCCCTGTCCCCTTCGTCCCTGAGTCCTGGTGGCAGCCTCCCTGGCCGAGCTTATGAATGACACAGGCCACTTTGACGTCCAAGGTGAAGATGGACCAAAGTCTCGTCGACTGTGTATGCTGTATCACTAGTAGTAAAGTGTGTATCACAAACTTTACCCTGTTAACCATTTTTAAGTCTGTTGTTTAGGGTGTGACGTATATTCATGTTGCTGTCCCCACCATCCATCTCCGGGACTTTGTCACCCTCACACAATGACACTCTGTCTCCACCGACCACTAACTCCCCAGCGCCCCTCCCCGCCACCTTTGGCCACTTTCCGTCTCCATCCTACTTCCTATCTCTGTGATACCGACGTCAGTGGAGTCGTACAGTATTGTCTTTTTGTGGCTGGCTTATTTCACTCAGTGTGACACCCTCAAGCTTCATGCCCGTGGTGGCGCGTGCCAGAATGTCCTCCTTTGCACGGCCGGGTAATATTCCAACGTGCGAATCGAGCATCTTCTGCTTACCCATTCGTCTGTCGACTGACCGTTGGGTCGCCTCCATCTCTTGCCTCGTGTGAGTCATACTCCCGGGAACATGGCTACGCAGATATCTGGTTAAGTCTCTTGCAGGAGGAATTTGAGCTTTGTAAAAAAAAATAAAGTGCTTCGGGCTTTCTAAGGAGCAGAGCCAACCTCGGGGGTCCTCGCTGCTGTCACTCCACAGAGCAGGTCACTAGCCTGCTGTCGCCCCTGGGCTGAGACTCTGGTGTTAGAATCTTGCTGGGAGCTCGGGGTTACACTCTGCCAGGGACCCTGACCGAAGGCTGGACTCTGGCGTGCACGGCTGTGCCTGTGCCCTGCTGAGCGGCTTGGGTCCCCGTGTTAGCCAGCTTCGAGCCTCTTTGCCTTCCCTTTTTATCCCGAAACACATCAGTCGTGTCGAATTTGTCTCTCGCCGAGGCAGCAAGTGCTTTGTGCCCTCGCTTGCTAAGTTCTTTCTCCCACCTTCTAAAATGTACTTAGCCACGACTCTAAAAGCCAAGGGACATCACTCACGCCCAGTTCTCCCTTCTTGTCCTCTCTCCTGCCCTCCCCGGCTCCCTCCAAAAACCCACGCACGCTGCTGAAGAGCTAAAGGGCAGCCTGTCTCGAAGCATCACTACCCCTGGGCATTAATTGCCTCTGCAGATCCCAAACTCACTTAGAGCGCATTAAAGTGGTGACACGCTCAGGCAGAAAGGCAGGGGAATTCACAGTTCAGGTTGGCATTGTCATTAACGCAAGTCTTTGGTGTCATCTCCCTCCCGCACCGAGCGTCCCACCTGGCCTTACAGTCAACCTCCGCAATGCATTTGCTGGCCTTTGTTGGTGTGTGTCAGCTCTTGAACATTATTTAAATGTAGTTTGGGGCCCATGCATGCAATTACCATTGTGTTATTATTCAGAGCCAGATTGTTAAGATTCAGGCGGCTGTACAAGGAAATGCCCTGTGCTGTGAGGTCCAATTTAGGAGGGCCTTCCGAGCCGGCACGCGGGGTTGCTAGGCAACCCCATGCTACCGAAGAGGAGGCCTCACTCCGGAGTGGGAAGAAGCCCAGCGCCTTCAGGGAATTGGAGGCAGTGGTCAATCGGAGACTGGCATGGCGCCCGCGGAGGGGGAGGAAGGCGTGCGGGGAGCCAGGGGCGCCCACCCAGCTAGCGCGGTGTTCCTGGGAGGGGAGAGTGCCGTGGGGAGTGAGGAGGAGAGAAGGTGCAGAAGCCCGAGGTCGGCCAGAAAACTGCCAAAGGATAGCAGAACAGATGCTAATATGCTTCTCCATCCCTTTCTTCTCTTTGCAGGAAATGAGCAGGTTTGCAGGGAGACTGCTGGCCTGAAATCGAAGAGGAAGGCGTCTTTGCTCGTGAGTATGAATTTTGCTTTTTTAGGTCTGTGGTTTGACACTGTTCCTGGGAGGGGGCGGGTTTCCCTATCTGGGGAAGGGGGCATGACCTCGGTGGAATCGGCTTTTGGCTCTGGAAGGTGTGTCCGGCTGGGTGGGGCTGGACCCCGGAATGTAAGGCTTCCTCGGAGTGGAAGGTGGACGGTTGGAACCCAGGCTCTGCCCTCCTGCTGGCTCAGAAAAGAGAGTTGCTCCCTCGTGGTTGGTTGGTGCTTGGGGGAGAGCAGGACTCACGGAGGATAATGGAAGAGGTGCATTTTTTTGACTCTGGAGCCTCACACAGTTTGTACACTTCTGAGTTTGCTAAATAGGTTGGCCCACTTAGAACTATAAATTCTCGTGCAGGCCATTTAACGGTGTGTTCAACTAAGAGCAATGTAAGACCCAATCCATTACTCCAGCTGAGAATATTATTAATCTCCAGGTGCCTGGCCCTGTCTGCAGGCTCTGAGAAGGAACAAGAGGAACAGAGGCCTAGGCTCTCTTTTGGAGGCACTTCTGAGCCACTATAGGAGAAGAAACCTGCAGATGAGGTTATTAAACACCTTTAAGAACAAGCATATGGTCCACTCTGGTGCACACACCATAGCCAGAAGGGCTGGTGACAGGACTGGTTAGGGCACACTTCCTGGGGACAGGCAGACTTGAACTGGAAGAGGCCAATGGAGGAGGGAAGCCATTCCAGGGCAGAAGAAACAGGTGCCAGGATGGGAACACCCAAAGGCCTATGTGGAGGGTGTCGCAGGGGACAGAGGAAAATGCTGGTGATGCTGGGCTGGCCCAGGTGGTAAAGGGCTGGAAGTGGCTTCATGAACAAGCAATGTGCAAAGAATCAGGACAGAATAAGGCTTCCCTCATTTGCAGAAATAAAACTGAGGTTCTGCCTAATTCATCTGTGACTCGCGTGAAAGTGACCGCATGGATTTTTCACCGAATTTGAGGTTGTATTTGAGATTAGTACAGACACTGGATACATTACAGGAAATTCACATGGGGGATCTTCCCTAGATCTTAGAGAGAGAGAGAGAGAGAGAGAGAGAGAGAGAGAGAGAGAGAGAGAGAGAGAAGGATGGCCCTCTCTGGACAGTTGCAGCTGAGGGCCACCAGAGGCCCCTGAGATCAATGAGCAGGCCCCCTGAGCTCCGGGTGGATGGTCCCCAGGACAGTGCTCCCAATGTCCACTTGCTTTTCTCTGGAGCTGCTTCTCACATATAGAGCTCTAGGTACGATGCCCAAGATGAGGGGCAGCTGAGATTGATTTGTTTGACAAAGGATAATTATTTGTTCCCAGCAAGGAGGGGAAGTTAGCATGTCCTAAATCTCAAGGATCACAACCAGGATTTATTTCACATTACGGGTTTGCAGCATGCCTCACAGCACCGTCCCGCACGAGCTCCACAGAGGCTCTGTAGGTACCGCCATTTCGCAGGTAAGGAAGCTAAGGCCGGAATAACTATTTCCCTGGAGTTCCCTAGCTACTCAGTGATAGAGCTGGTGTTCATGCTGACTCCTGCTGCCCATAACTGGATATCGGATTGTGGGACAGGCCTGCTAGGTCTGCCCCTGCCCCCTGCTCACTCATCCTGGAGAAGTAGAGTATTTATGTGGCCCCACAGTGGTCTGGCTGGGGAAGCTCTCTGTTCGGGCAAGTCAGCATTTTGCTGTGTGGGCTTTCATGGGATGTATTGTGTCTACTGGTGAGCTTGGGCCAGGCAGGAAGGTGGTTATGGTTCTGCTGTCGAAGAGGAAGGCTCATGTGTGTTTCTACCACCTCTGGAAGATACAGGAGGTCTCCATCTGGAGCTGTTGTTTGGCTGATTTAGGTTGGATTCCCTAGAAGCAGAGCTTGAGGCAAGGATTCATGTCCATGTGATATGTCCAAAGAGTGCTCTTAGGGAATACTTGTCAGGGAGGGCCTGTGTCTCTCGTTAGCGTGAACTGTGTGAATTGCAAAGCACTGATGTCTGCGACCTGGCAGCAAGGGGCAGGCCTCAGGTAACCCTTCATTCACCACCGCCCACTCCCAGAATGTGCTGCTGGTGTAACCTCCGAGGCAGGCCCTTAACCAAGAGCAAGGATCTGGAGAACACGATAGGTGAAAGCAGCTGGGGAGAAGGTGTCCCAGCCAGAAAGGGAGATCTGAGCGGGGCCTCGGTTTCATCTACTCCCTGCCCATGAACATCATTATTGTCAAGACAGCCAAAGGTGGTTTTCACCTGACTTGGCAGTAATTTTCATGGTGGTAAGTTTGCATTTTAAGAGTATAGGTATTAAAATAGACATCATGAGTATCAAAGTCTGTTTTCACTGAAACAAGTATGTGCTTTTTTAACCATCATTTTTTTCCTAATAGGTCATATAGTCAGTCCCATGAGTCTAAATTCAAAAGTACCAAAAGGTATACTGTGAAAAGTCTCCTTCCCACTTCTGTCCCCAAGCAGCCTGACTCCTCTCCTGGTGACCACCAACATTACCAGGGTTTGGGGTTACTTTCCAGGGATAGTCTATGCACAGCAGCAACAGTGTGGTGTAGATCTCAAAGTTTTGGTGAGTCTGATACAGTACAGTAAGACAAAACAAAACAAAAACAAAGAACCAAAGGAAAACAAAACAAAACCACTCAAGAATCAAGAGTTGGGGCTCTTCCTTCTGAAGGAGTTGAGCTAAAATGCGCTTTTTCTTTGGAGAGAGAGAGAGAGCACGAGCATGCAACCCTCAGCTCTCAATGGAATGTTCCAAATGCATACAAACTTGACAAACATTCCCAAACTTTTTGAAGTTACTATATATACAATTGATGTCAGAATTGCAAATTATTACTACTTCCTCATTAAGGCAAATCATGTCTAAAGAGTTTGAGATGCTGTATTACAGCCCTTGAAATTCTCAAATATTTAAAATAATGTAGAATTTCACTAAATTCACCATTTAGTTCTAATTATTCCAGTCTCACTGCATTCGTTGCCTAATGTCATTTGCATATTGTTCGATGACTTACTGACATGGGTCTTGTTGCCCAAGTGTGTTTAGAGGCACCTTAGTGTCAGCATCTTGTGAATTTTCCCCGTGGTTTCCTTTTATGGTGTCTCTACCCCCATTTGGAGGTGCTTTCTTAACAAGGGAGCTGGTCAGTGAAAGGGGAGTTCCCTTGGTCAGGGAGCTCCCTGTGGGAGGGACTGATAGAGCAGCTGGGCCGTGCGTCTGCAAAGTTACGCAGGACATCTGTCCCAGGTGCTGGGCAGGCAGACTACTCAGGTCCTGTCACAGCTGAGCCTCCAGAGCTCCATTCTCATGATCGCCTGGTTTGAAATCCAGGCTGTTGTGCTCACACCGTGTGAGCTTATCTTCTAAATTTTGGTTTCGCGGGTGCTGTCTAATGCCTATGAATGACCAAAGAGTGCTGACTTTGTAATCTCATAGGCCTGCCGTCTGTGTGTATGTGTGTGTGTGTGTGTGTGTGTGTGTGTGTGTGTGTGTGTTTTCTTGCAAGTGAACTCCCTCCTTTCCGTTCCCCTTCATGTTCACACTCTCTCTGAGGTTTGCCGGAAAAATCCTCTAACTTGTGCATGACCTGTTTCTGACCTGAGACAGATTTTGGTGGCACCCCCGTGAGGCAACGAAAAAAAAAATCTCATTTCCGTCCAAGAAATGGAATCATTATCTTGATTGAAATAATATCTTTCCTCAACCTGCAACCAGATAAAGCATCAAACTGGTGGGGTTTCCTTATCGCTGCACAGAGTTTGCAGGACACAGAATAATGGCCTGTCAGCTACCTCTGGTGGGCGGGTTCTGGAAGGCAGAGCCCACAGCTCTTGGCCTGATTTGGATCATACAGTGTCTGGTGCAATGTGCAATAATTTCATTAATGACAAAAGTTATTCTAGTCAAGTGAGCAGGATTGGTGTAGAGCCTGGAACAGCAGGAGCAAGAAACACAACTCCTACTATTACTGTGGTGGTGGTTTTTCCTTAGACAACATCTAACATATATGGGCAACTGCAGGAGTGACTCAAAGCTGTAGATGTTTATCTGTTTTTAGGATGTGAGCATTCTGGAACCTGGTGCCCACCAGGCCTGAGTTTCCCAGGACGGCAGTCAGAGTATGTGAGTGACTGTGCCGGAGAAGGAGGGCCAGGTCTTAGTTTTGGGGGGACAGCCAGAGGCCAGCAGACCAATGTCTTTGGGAAGGAAATTGAAAATGCTATGGGCAGGGAGGCAGGTGGTCTGGGTTCAGGGGCCACAGTCCGCTCCTCGGGCAGAGAGGGTTAGTGGAGGGGTCGGGAGAAGGAGGCGAGGCAATGTTTGTGTGAAGTCGAGGATCCTGGCTATACCCCCAATCCTCTCTGTCCCCCACCCACTAAGAAGGGAGGCGCTGCTGGGTCCCAGGCATTTTTGAGGGCTTGCTCCGTGGCAGGCATGTGCTAACCGTTTAACACGAGTCCGTTCACTTAATCCTCACAATAATCCTGTTCGTTAGAAACTCACATTATCTGTTTTGGCCCGTGAGAAGGAAAAGAGAGGTTAAGTAACTTGCCCGAGGTCACAGAGCCAGGAAAGGGGTGGAGCTGCGGTTTGAAGCCAAGCAGTCTGGTTGGAGCTCATCGGGACCAAATAACACAGTTCATACACGTGGGGTTTTCGCCAGACCTTCAGCTATAACCCTGTGATAGGGAGAAGCGTCTTTGTAGTGTTGCACAAGGCACAGAGGTCGTTTCTGAGATGGAGGAGGGAGGCTGAATGATACTCTAGCTAAGGTTCCTAATCTCAGGCACGCGGTTGCTCTGATCCTCTCTTCACCCGGCATCCCACAAAGCTGTCCCCAGCCATATGCACCCTGCAGAGCCCCAAGTAGGCATGATTTGCCCCCATTTAACTGCCCCTGTCCAGCCCTACCCCCAACTTCCTGCAGAGCCCTCCTAAGTAGGCCCTTGGGGCTGCACTTGTGGGCCAAGACTTCCCCAGAGAAGGAACCCATACCCCCACACCTGCCCCATGCCTGCTTCATCCCCCTCATTCCCCAGGCACAACATCGTGAAATGAAAGCCCCTATCTTCAGGATCTTGTTTTCAAGAGGAGTGCTGGCCTGTCACTGAGCGTGCCTGATTACCATGGTAATCACCAGCCGAATGGAGTGATTATATAATACATTTCCATCAGAAATATGAACAGGTGTGCAGGGGAAATCAACATTTATCAACAAGATAGGTCTTGGGAGATTAATAGCAAATTTAGGATTGCTCAAGGAAACAAAAGAAAGAAAGAAGAAATACCTTCACTTGTGGTCAAGGTCCTTCCAGCCTTACCTCTGACTATTTCCTGCCCACCTCCCTCCCACCCGGCCTACTCACAGTCCTCCTTGCCCTTCCCTCTCCTCTCTCCTTTCCAGTGCTTAGGCATCTGTCAAATACTGTCTCTTCCAGGAAGCCCTCCTTGGTCTACTTAGCCTCTGGGAAGTTCTGCCTCCTCTGACTGGCTGCAGCCCGCACACTGGGCCGTGTGTGGTCTCCCTTGCTCCCAGCTAGCTGGAAGTCACCCCACCCCCACCACCGCCTCCAACACCCACTCCCAAGGTACATACTTGGTCTACTCTCCAGACAGGGCCACCAGGCACAGAAGGCACTTAGCCAACAGCTGGGGGCTCTGGTCCCACCCACAGTCCTTAAGTCCAATCAACTGTCCTCCCCACCCCCCAGCTAAGAACCTCACTGTCTTCCTAGGGGCCCGATTAAAGACCTGATACCTCTGGGTGACTCCAGAGCTCAGAGTACTGAAAGCCAGATTCTGTGTTGCTGCTCAAGAAATGAAATGTGTTTGCATTGTGGTATTCCTTCCAGAAATGACCCAGCAGTGGGGATCCAAGAAGACATACCCAGCAGTTTTGATTTCTAAGCCTTGGGGTCCCTGAGTCATCACCCCTTTCACCCCCTTCCAAACCCGTTCTGGCTCTGGATGTGGGAAACCGTGCTCCCAGGACCAGGAGGGGCCTTCCCGCTCTGCCAGGACTCAGGCCCCCCTGGGCTCCTCGGGAGCAGGGGTGGAGGGAGGGGGGTTCTGGCACGGGTGGGGCCAAGAAAGAGGCCGCTGGCGCTGGCACACCTCTGCTTGGGCCCAGGCCTGCGAGGGTCTCGGGCACGGCGTGTCAGCCTTTCTCTGTCCCCGTGTGAGTGGAGGCAGGGGGGATTGAGGGAGGCCTGGGCAGGAAAGGCCTTCTTCTTCCCTTTCGAGTAGGACAATACATCAGACAGGCTGCCAGTCCCGCTCCGAGGACGCGAGAGGCGTTAGCTAATATTTTGATTTTCACAGAATGAATAATAAAGAGCCCGAGTGTCTCTTGGAACTAATTTTGAAGACCGTGTTCTGCCACATGCTCCTCTAGTTGAATCGGATTCCTAAAGAGTTGATAACAAAAGGTTTAAGCCAGGGGAAAAAAAGACATTCCTCCACCAACTTTTCTGTCTTTTAATTCCCTTCTTGTAATGCTTCTCGGTTAACAGTAACTTTCGGAAAGATGAAATAAAGTCGGAGCAGGAAGCAGTGAGCCTCCAGAGGAGGCCTCGAGTGGCAGCTCTGGCTTTTGTTCTCTGGCATGAATGGCTTCGAGGTGGGTCCCCTCGCTGAGCTTGGTAACATGAGGCCTCGCAGGCGGACAAACACCAAACACATGGACGGACCAACAGACAGAGAGGGGGCACTGCCTCCCCCCACGGGGGTCGGCCTGAGGCAGTGGCCAAGCTGGAAGTAGGTGGCGCCCTCAAAGTGGGAGGTTTGAAGAGAGTTGAGTCCAAAGGCCAGTGCTAGATAGGGAACCCACAGAACCGAGGGCAGTACCCCCAACACTGGGGTGCAGTCCCTCCCCAGGGCTCAAGGGGCAAGGAGAGGAGGGATGCTGGAGACAGTGAGGGTACTGTGGAGGGGGCCGCCCGACCTGGGCTGTGCTCTGAGGCATGCCCCTGAAGACAGGGAGCCAGAGCATTCAGCACCTGACCTTCCTCCTTCCATCCTCCCCCAAGGCCCCACTGGCTTCCAACAGGAAGGAGTGTAGAGGGGGCCAAACCCAGTGCTATGGTCCGTAGGGTCAGTCTCCAGGGCACAAAGCTGCGTGGACGGGGTGGAGAGTGGGCCTGGAGGGGCAGATGGGGACAGAGGCACAGTGACTCTTCTCCAAATGACAGACCAGTGGTGAAAAGGGAGGCCCAGCATCCTTGTCAGGACAGGCCTGGTCTGAAGGCCAATTTTAGGGTCTCCAAGAAAGTCCCCAGCTCAAAAAAACATGCCTCTGCCCCAGCCTGTTCTCCAGGGGTCACCATTCTTTTAGCCAGAAAAATACACCAGGCGTTCCCCTGGGAGGGGAAAGATGGGCCATCCTGAAATGCCAAATCTGATCCCACACCAGGAGAAGGAGCCGAAGTCGGGCCCTGGGGCAGCGCTAGCAAGGTGCTGGGGAGTCTTTAGGAATGGGCCTTGAAGGAGGGTACAAGCCCAAGGGTAGTGAGGGAAAGTGTGTGTCAAGGCCAAGAGCACCAGGGCACCAAGTTCCCAAGGCCAAGGCAGGACAGGGGGCTGTCTGCCTACAGAGAAGTTTTGCCAGGGGGCAGCCAGCTTGAGGCTAGGCCTAGACTGTTGGCTTGTCCTGCTGGGGACCACCCATGGCTCTTCAAATTGCAGGCAGCTCTCAGCCCTGCACCCTGCAGGGGTTCCTGCTGATGAAAGGCGAGACCAGTGAAGCTATAGCTCACCTTGATCGGCCACAGAGCTAAGCACTTGCCAGTGTCATGTGCTTTAGTTGTCCAACAGTCCACGAGGTGGTATCGCCCGACAGCAGAGGAGCAGAGACAGAGAGGAAAGTCACTTGCTCGAGGCCACATTTCCCAGATGGCTTGATCTCAGAGCTGCCTCCTGGCCTGGCTGCCTGCCGCGGCTCCCCTGGCTGAGGAGAGTGCACCTGCAGAGAAGGGACTGTCATTCAAAAGTTGGAACATAGGTGTAAAAGTGTTTAATCTGGAAATAATTTCAAATTACAGAAAAACTACAAAAATAAAAACAATACAAAGATGGCCTTTATATCCTTATATCCTAGATGCATCTGTTGTTAAAATTTTACCCCACTGTCTTTATCACACATGTGCTTTCTCCCTATCATGCTGTGCGTGGGTGCACACACACACACACACACACACACACACACGCAAACACTCTTTGTCTGAACCACTGGAGGGTAGGTTACCCCTAAACACCCCCATATGTGTATAGGCAGGCAAGTTTGCTTATCCCCTGGGATACGCAAATTCTCGGACATAATCATCATACGGTTGATCAGTAAACGTAACATGAATACATACATAGATCTAATTTTCCAGTCTACCATTTGTATTCCAATTTTGTCAGTCAGCCTCCTGAGGTTCTTCAGAGAGCACATGGCCCTCCAGTAGCCGATTCTGGCTACGGGGTGGAGGTTACATTTAGCTAGCCTTCTTTAATCTGGAACATTTTCACAGCCTTTCTTTGTCTTTTATGACATTGACATTCTTGAAGAATACAATGCTCCCTTCTTATTTTCAGTAAAATGTTCCCCCTGTGGGGTTTGTCCAGTGTTTCCTTGGGGTGAGATCTGGGTTATACAGTCTTGGCCAGAATCCTGCTGAGACAATCTTGGGTTCTTCCTACGCCATCACATCGGCAGACATTCCTGGTCCTCACTGGTCCTTACAGGTGATGTTAATTTTAATCTCTAGGTAAAAGTATTACCTATTTCTCCACTACATGGTAACTCTCTTTGTTCTCCTTGAAACCAGTAAGCAGTCTACAGAGAGAGCCTTAGAAACCAGGCGAATACTCTGCTCCCTGTCATGTTCCCCCAGAGGTGGCATTCATTGATGTCTCTTGCCTGATCCGATCCTTGATGTGATGGTTGCAAAATGATGCTCTTCCAGTTCCTGCACTACCTCTGTACTTACCAGTTGGCCTTGGCATTCTAGGGTAGCACGATCTATATAGGCAGTGTCCATTTACTAGTATAAGCGGTAACATGGTATTTATATGTCTATTAGCTGTGTGGACTGATGAGTTCCTGTTTTTCCAATAGTTTATTATTACTCACCGTGCTCAATGATTTTGGTGCATAAATTACCTCAGACTTGACCAGTGGGCGCCTATACAAGCTGACTCCCATGATACTTGGAAATGCCACCATCCCTGTTTTGGAGCACTTTCTGACTCTCTGGGATAACAACAGGTTCCAGGCTCATCACGCACCTGCTCTGAATGAGCCCTACAACCAGTCAAATTCTCTGAAATGCCTGCTTCCTTTTAGTGGGGAGTGGTATTAGAGACCAAAATCTGGGTTCTGGGCGTGCCCACTGCTGCTGGGTGTCTTTGCTTCTTAGCCCTTTGAGGGGATGGAACTAGGAAATATGTGCATGTATGTACATGTACATACACATGTCTTTCATGCATATACCTATTTATACACTTACATATTCATATGCTGCAAATCACAATCCTAACACCTCCAATTCTAATACACCCCTGCGGGCTGCTTCTTGTCTCCCCACTATTCCATATTTGTATGTCCTCCTTCCACAGCAAAAACCTCAAAGGTGTCAACACATTCAATTGTTTGCTTAATCCTCTGTTACATCAAAAAAGTAGCATCAGGATGACTTCATCACCGATATCGACAAACCTTCCCTTTCCCCCTCCCTCCCTGCTGTGTTCATAAATAGCTTGGAGTAGTCCTTTCTTTCTTTCCTTGCCCTTCAGTGTGGTCAGAGGATGTATTTGAAATACAGTTAGGTTTATTTTTTCCAATTTGTTTTCAGGTTTAGGGATTTTCCCCCCCTTCCCATTCTTATTGGTTTAAATTTTTTTTAATGGGTAGAATGTTAACACACTTTCACAAGTCAGAACTACACAAAAAGCTAGACTAAGAGATGCATCATACTCCTGCATCCCAGCTTAATTCTCCTATACTTACACTTCTGTTGCTTTTTGTAATGATAAGCACATTTTTATATATGTTTTTTAATTTTCCTTTCTTTTTTACACAAAAGATACCATATCATATGTACTTTTTTAATACTTTGCTTTCTTTATGTGTTCAATATTATCTCCTGGAAGACGCTCCATACTGGCTCATAGAGGTCCTTCCACACTTTTTCATAGCTATACGGTAGTTCACACGGATCCACGCCATCATTTGTGCCCCCACCCTCCTCCGGATGACCGTGCAGGGGGGGTGCTGTAGCTTACAACTCCAAATAATGCTGCAGGGCTCATGCACGTGTATTTTGGATGCTTGGGAGCGTATCCTCAGGGTATATGTCTAGGAGGGAGATTCTTGGGTTGAAGAGTCAAGATGCATATGTAGTAGTTTTTGTTAGGTGTTTCCAGAAAACCCTCCATGGGGTCATACTGGTTTGCTTTCTGCCCTGTTCTCTCACAGCTTTGCCGACAGAAGGTGATGTCAAATATTGGAATTTTTGCCAATCTCATGAGTATGAAATAGTACCTTAGTGTAGATAGTTTGGATTTGTGTTTCTCTTATTATGAGAGAAGTTGAACATTTTTTCATATGCTTAAGAATAATTTTTATAGGGTGCCTGGGTGGCTCAGTGGGTTAAAGCCTCTGCCTTCGGCTCAGGTCATGATCTCAGGGTCCTGGGATCGAGGCCCGCATCGGGCTCCCTGCTCGGCAGGGAGCCTGCTTCCTCCTCTCTCTCTGCCTGCCTGTCTGCCTACTTGGAATCTCTCTCTCTCTCTGTCAAAATAAATAAATACAATCTTAAAAATTTTTTTTTATATTTCTTTTGTCAGTTGCCCATACTTTTGTTCATTTGTCCATTTTTCTATTGGGTTTTTGTTCTTTGTCTCTCAATTTTTAAGACTATACACACACACACACACACGTGATATTATTTATTTTTCTTAAATTAATTAATTTATTCATTTGAGACAGAGAGAGAGAGCACAAGGGGTGGGGAGGAGCAGAGGGAGAGGGAGAAGCAGACTTCCTGCTGAGCACCGAGCCCAATGTGGGGCTTGATTCCAGGACCCTGAGATCACAACCTGAGCCAAAGGCAGATGCTTAACCTACTGAGCCCCCCAGCTTCCCTAGTGATATTATTTCTATATCTATGATATATGTGGCAAATATTTTCTCCTACTTCATTATTTAACTTTGATATTACTTATGGCGTTTGCCATAGAAATTATTATTGTTTTTATCTTTATATAGTCAATTCATCAATCGTTTCTTTGATTGCCTCTGGATTTTCAGTCATGGTTAGAAAGCCTTTTCTACATCAAGGTTATAGAAGAATTCACCCAGTGGAAACACAATTTTTAATGGCTATCTACTATTTCATTGAAAAGAAAAATCATCTTTTTTTAAGATTTTATTTATTTGACAGAGAGAGAGAGACAGTGAGAGAGGGAATACAAGCAGGGGGAGTGGGTGAGGGAGAAGCAGGCTCACTGCTGAGCAGGGAGCCCCATGCAGGGCTCAATACCAGGACCCTGGGATCATGACCCAAGCCTGAACCAAAGGCAGACGCTTAACGACTGAGCCACCCAGGTGCCCCTAAAATCATCATTTTTATATGGAAGCTAAGAGGTGAACTGGGACCACAGGCAGATGCAGCAGAGGGCAGAGAAGGGCAGAGGGGAGCATGCTGGAAGGGCGGACGTGTGAAAGCCCTGCACCCAGCAGGTTTCAGGACTGACAGAAGAAAACAGCCTCCGCCCTGCAGCCCCAGAGGCTCAGGCCAGGAATCCCATCTGGCCCCACCAGGGAGGACTCTGGGAGCTTCAAAGGAGGGGCCAGTGCTTGGGGCTGGAGGAGGGATGTAGGAGGAGGGCTGGGACCAGGGCGGGGCTACTGCGGCCTATAGGGCAAAGTTGAAGAAGTTTTCCCCTCAGGGTCGAGCCAGTGCCACGCTGGCACCTGGGATTGACGGCCTCCTTAAATTGTGCCCCTCGGGCACCTCCCTGGCCTCCCCCCTCCTCCCGGTCTTGGCTCTTCTCTGGGGAAAAGCAGGACCTGAATGGGGCTTGAGGAAGTAAAATGAATGGGGGGTGTGCTGCTCTGACTGAGCTGTCTCTTGGGGGTGTAGTGAGGTGTTGGGAAGAAGGGGCAAGATTTCATCCTGGAGGAGGTGGGAAACCACTTCAGGACTTGAAGAAATTTAAGAAATTCTGTCAAATTGGGGAAAGTGAGGATGATAACTGTCTCTTCCCAGAGCCAATGTCAGGATTAAATAAGATCATCAACAAAAACATTTTCTGTGGGCAGAGGGCCTGGCATGGAGTGGGAGCTCAGCAAACGTTGGTTTCCCATACTTGGGGGGGGGGGTTTCTACTGATTCTCTTAATCAGCTCTCAAGTCTAGTGCCCTTGACACAGGGCGACTGTTCAAGTCACAACATAGGAGTAGGAATTTGAACAAACAAAGCTTGAAGGAAACCATCTGTCCGCTCACCTGGTTGAAGAGAAGATGGTCTTGTTCAAGGACTTGACAGAGGCAGCTCCCAGGCGTCCATTTTACAGAGTTGGAAACCGAGGCCCAGGAAGGGTCTCAGTGCGTGAATGGCTTACAGGAAGTTAATGTTTGTGCTCCCATGAGTCCTCCCAAGGGAGATTTGGGCTCTCACTCCCACCCGGCGCTCTGTCTGTGCTCCCCAGCCCTAGAAAAACATGTGCCTGCGGGCCCCTGCCAGAACCTTCCCAACAGCTTCCCGAGAGGAGAGCTTCCTCTTGAACGGCGCTGACCTGGAAGGGAGAAAGCCCCCAAACCAGGAGGAGGCAGCAGACAGGAAGGGGAGAGAGCGGCAAGCCCCCTGCCCTCTCCAGCCCCCAGCCACATGCCTGAGGGAGGGGCCTCCGCAGGCCCCCACACCTGTCATTTCCCTCCTCTCCCCACCTCAGCTGCGGGCCCAGCGGGGCCAGTCCCCGTGGCCCCGAGCGGCAGGCCGATCAAGTGTGTGGGAAAAATAATAAGCCTGTGGCCCCGTGGCTGGAACTTGTCCTTCAGAGCTGGCTTATCTGCCTCTCCCCCGGGCTCCCGATGATTGAGGCGGGGAGGTTGGCTGAGGCTCCCAGACCACACTTAGGAGGGAGGGCACGCAGATGCCAGCTCCTACTCCCTCCTCTGGGGGAGAGATCGGAAAGGTCCCGAAGCAGAGCCCCCAGCGAGCTACCCGTCCTTCCTCCTGCATCATGATATTTAAGAGGTGCTGGGAAGCCCCCCCCTCAGACCCATCTTGCTGCCAGAGGGCTGCTGAAATGCTTCTTTAAGGCTTCTTCGGCCTCTACCCATCGCTCCAAGCCCATCTGGCCTTTGCGGCCCAAGCCAGTGCCACCCCTTCCCAGATACCTTTCTCAGTTCCTCAGAATGAACCCCCTCTCCGTGCCCCCCCATGTGCAGCCTGCACAAATAAGTTTCAGCTTCTTCTTTTTTTTTTTTAAGATTTTATTTATTTATTTGACAGAGAGAGAGAGATCACAAGTAGCCAGAGGCAGGCAGAGAGAGACGGGGAAGCAGGCTCCCTGCCGAGCAGGGAGCCCGATATGGGCCTCGATCCCAGGACCCTGAGATCATGACCTGAGCCGAAGGCAGAGGCTTTAACCCACTGAGCCACCCAGGCGCCCAAGTTTCAGCTTCTTGGGGGGGCCTTGCCTTGTCGGTCCTTCATCCCTGGGATGAAAGATCATCTGGGAACAGATCATCTGCCCCTTTCAGTGTGAATGACCTGGGAGCTGGAGCTATTTCTCTCTTCAGCTCTGAATTCCCCCAAATGCCGAGGCACTGTGTCCCCAAGAGCAGATGCTCCATCAGTGTCGAGCTGCTGAAATGCAACTGGAAAGACCCCAGTGTTCAGAAACAGGAAGTAAACTTGAACTGTGACCAGATACTTGCTGAGTGTCCTTGGGGAAGCCGCTTCACCTCTCTGGGCCTCTTCTGTTTTCTCACCTATTAAACAGAATGATCATCTCTACCTCGCAAGGCCATTGCACCAATAGAGTAGGATGTGTGCCCAGCCCAGAACCTGATGCCCAGTAGGCCCATGTCCATTCATTTGCAGATGCTCACTATGTGCCTTCTTTGTGCCAGGCTGCAGGGCAGCTAGAGGTTCAGTGAGCTAAGGCCCGAGTGCAGTTCCGCAAGCTGACATCGGGAGCCCACGCTGTCCGGGTCGTGCCGGGGCTGGGCCATGCTGATGGAGGAGCATCCCTGCCCTAAGGTGCCAGCAGTCTTTCCCATCTTGGAGACTGTGGGTTTTCCAGACCCTTCCCAACCACACAGCTACTGAGATGAGATCACTCCCAGAATTTAGCAATGGGTAGTTTCTGGAATATTCCTCACTGAGTGGAGGCCCTGGCTCAGGCGNCACAGGGCGACTGTTCAAGTCACAACATAGGAGTAGGAATTTGAACAAACAAAGCTTGAAGGAAACCATCTGTCCGCTCACCTGGTTGAAGAGAAGATGGTCTTGTTCAAGGACTTGACAGAGGCAGCTCCCAGGCGTCCATTTTACAGAGTTGGAAACCGAGGCCCAGGAAGGGTCTCAGTGCGTGAATGGCTTACAGGAAGTTAATGTTTGTGCTCCCATGAGTCCTCCCAAGGGAGATTTGGGCTCTCACTCCCACCCGGCGCTCTGTCTGTGCTCCCCAGCCCTAGAAAAACATGTGCCTGCGGGCCCCTGCCAGAACCTTCCCAACAGCTTCCCGAGAGGAGAGCTTCCTCTTGAACGGCGCTGACCTGGAAGGGAGAAAGCCCCCAAACCAGGAGGAGGCAGCAGACAGGAAGGGGAGAGAGCGGCAAGCCCCCTGCCCTCTCCAGCCCCCAGCCACATGCCTGAGGGAGGGGCCTCCGCAGGCCCCCACACCTGTCATTTCCCTCCTCTCCCCACCTCAGCTGCGGGCCCAGCGGGGCCAGTCCCCGTGGCCCCGAGCGGCAGGCCGATCAAGTGTGTGGGAAAAATAATAAGCCTGTGGCCCCGTGGCTGGAACTTGTCCTTCAGAGCTGGCTTATCTGCCTCTCCCCCGGGCTCCCGATGATTGAGGCGGGGAGGTTGGCTGAGGCTCCCAGACCACACTTAGGAGGGAGGGCACGCAGATGCCAGCTCCTACTCCCTCCTCTGGGGGAGAGATCGGAAAGGTCCCGAAGCAGAGCCCCCAGCGAGCTACCAGTCCTTCCTCCTGCATCATGATATTTAAGAGGTGCTGGGAAGCCCCCCCCTCAGACCCATCTTGCTGCCAGAGGGCTGCTGAAATGCTCCTTTAAGGCTTCTTCGGCCTCTACCCATCGCTCCAAGCCCATCTGGCCTTTGCGGCCCAAGCCAGTGCCACCCCTTCCCAGATACCTTTCTCAGTTCCTCAGAATGAACCCCCTCTCCGTGCCCCCCCATGTGCAGCCTGCACAAATAAGTTTCAGCTTCTTCTTTTTTTTTTTTAAGATTTTATTTATTTATTTGACAGAGAGAGAGAGATCACAAGTAGCCAGAGGCAGGCAGAGAGAGACGGGGAAGCAGGCTCCCTGCCGAGCAGGGAGCCCGATATGGGCCTCGATCCCAGGACCCTGAGATCATGACCTGAGCCGAAGGCAGAGGCTTTAACCCACTGAGCCACCCAGGCGCCCAAGTTTCAGCTTCTTGGGGGGGCCTTGCCTTGTCGGTCCTTCATCCCTGGGATGAAAGATCATCTGGGAACAGATCATCTGCCCCTTTCAGTGTGAATGACCTGGGAGCTGGAGCTATTTCTCTCTTCAGCTCTGAATTCCCCCAAATGCCGAGCCACTGTGTCCCCAAGAGCAGATGCTCCATCAGTGTCGAGCTGCTGAAATGCAACTGGAAAGACCCCAGTGTTCAGAAACAGGAAGTAAACTTGAACTGTGACCAGATACTTGCTGAGTGTCCTTGGGGAAGCCGCTTCACCTCTCTGGGCCTCTTCTGTTTTCTCACCTATTAAACGGAATGATCATCTCTACCTCGCAAGGCCATTGCACCAATAGAGTAGGATGTGTGCCCAGCCCAGAACCTGATGCCCAGTAGGCCCATGTCCATTCATTTGCAGATGCTCACTATGTGCCTTCTTTGTGCCAGGCTGCAGGGCAGCTAGAGGTTCAGTGAGCTAAGGCCCGAGTGCAGTTCCGCAAGCTGACATCGGGAGCCCACGCTGTCCGGGTCGTGCCGGGGCTGGGCCATGCTGATGGAGGAGCATCCCTGCCCTAAGGTGCCAGCAGTCTTTCCCATCTTGGAGACTGTGGGTTTTCCAGACCCTTCCCAACCACACAGCTACTGAGATGAGATCACTCCCAGAATTTAGCAATGGGTAGTTTCTGGAATATTCCTCACTGAGTGGAGGCCCTGGCTCAGGCGGGGGAATTGAGGGCTGAAAGGGAGGGGGAATTCAGAAGGAACCAGGCTGGCTTCCTTATCTTAAAGAGCTCTTACACACCCATTGCTCGTCTAGAAGGTGCTGAGATGGCCAAAGCAGGCCTCGTCAGTCCCTCATGGGGGACACTAGATGTCGACCAGCCTAGGCAAGGGGCCAGGAGACTGCTTTGTCCTGCTTTAAGAGCCAGGTCTGGAGCACTGTAGGCCAGGAGTCCACAGGCACAGGCAGGGCTGGAGGGAGAGCAATGGAGACTCGAAGCCTTCTTCAGTGGTTGCCAAGGAAACTTCTGGGCCCAGGCCCAGCAGGGTTGACCTGCCAACCCCAGGTTCTAATGCCCCACTCCCAGTCTGATGGTTGACGAGAGCCAGTTAAGTGTGGGCTGTGTGCAGAGCCCGGGTACACCCCCTGTGGAGTCAGGAAGTGAAGGGTTCCTGCCCCAATGGGCAGTGGGCCATCTTCCAGTGGGAAAGCACCCCCCCACCCCGACACGCTGGGGCTGGGGGGAGGGACAACCACAACAAGACCCTGTGGCCAGAAGTGTGACTTCTGTCATCTGGCATGTCTGTGCAGAGAGGATGGGCATGGCAGATGGGGTGAACCGGTGGCGGGGGGGTTAACTTAGGAAGGTTCTGGGGCAGGCGCCTGGGCAGCCAGGCCTTGGAGCTTTCCACAGATGTGTAGGAGGCCCTCCCAGGTACTCCCTTCCTTTGCTGAGGTGTTAATGGGTCTTCTCCTCCTGCTGGCCCTCTCTGAATGTCTGAGGACCAGCGGGAAGGCCAGCCCCATTCCCCCAGTCCCACAGCCAAGCCACACAAACCTGAACGTATCTGAAAATGCTCATCTCTGGAGCTGTCCCTGGTTTGGCATGCTCTGCCTAGGGTGGGGGGATTTCTCTTTGTTCTAGATGCTTCTCCCCCTCCCCTCAACCCTTCACCAGGTGGTTGGAGCTTAGGACCCCCAGCTGTCATCTCAGCCTGCCTCTCTGTCTCTGGAGAGGCTGCCAGGCCCACCGGGAGCTGTGACAAATGAATCCCCGTCCATCGTTCCTGAGCAATAGGAAAGCAAGATGCTAGTTAGCCAGAGTGGGAGGGGGTGCCGCTTTGGCACAGACCCGGCAAAGGCGGTATGTTTGGACCGCTCCTCGCTGGTCAAACAGTGGAGGGCAGTTAAGCAGTCAGGAGCCCCAACAGCACATGTGCAGGTGGTGAGAACACCCTTGGTCGCTGACCTGGACGCTCACCGGTGTTGCTGGGGGAAGGCGGCCTTTGGGAGGAGCAAGGTTCACATGGGGCTTTGGATGCAAAGCTAATGGAATGCCATTTTAATTGCATATCTGACAAGTTAAGAGAAATGTGGGGTGGGGGGGAGATGGGGTCAGGGAAACACAAAGTCCTTCCCTCTACTCTCTCTCATAACAGGGAGAACGGATAATTTATCACCCACAGTAGGACATTTCTGGGAGTGAGGATGGACATTATTATAAGAGAAAACAGGTGTCAAACGAGACTTTCTCAGCAAACAGGAGACTTCAGGAGCCGATATAATTGGCTATAGGTTGTCCTGTTCCTTTTGGCCATGATAAAAAAGAGAGCAGAGTTCATAGCTCCCTAGGTAATTAATGAGTTGTATGGCCCTTAGGATAGCGCCTCACCCCTCCAACTCCTGGGTTCTTTCCCACTGATTTCGTTCATTCATTCTGCAGGCATCATTTTGTGCCTTTCATGTACAAGGCAATGGGCCAGGGGCTGGAAGTTCAAAAGTGACCATGAGAGGTCTGTGGCCTTAGTCTCTGCTCTCTGGGGTCCCCGCCTCCTCCAGAGACACAGCCCCGGCCCCTGAAATCACGTGGTCTAGCCTGGGGCGCTGAAACAGTTAGGTAACGGCCAGGTGAGGCTATCTCTGAAATACGTCCAGTTGAGTGGGACAGGTAACAACAAGGGAACGGGGAGACGGGGAGCATGTGCCCATTTTACGGAAGAGGAGCCCAACACTCAAAGGGATGGCATAACGTGCCCAACGCCACACAGTGGGACATGGTAGGATTGAGATTCAAACCCGAAGCTGCCTGACTATGAAGTTTGCTCTCCCTCCTTACACCTCGCGTTTCCCTTCTCTAACCCTTGCTTGTTCCTCCTCCTCACCCCATCCAGCCATTGGGTCCGTCGGCCGCCCTTGTGGCACAGACAGACCCCGGAGGAGACAGGGCGAGGGCCTGGGAGAAGTTGTAACACTCACGGGGGGCTGAGGGTCTTGGCTCGGCCACTTCCCTTCCATGGCTCTCCTATCCCACAGCGGGAGAGAGGACCCGTGAACACTTGTTTCCAGTCTTCCCGAGTGTGGAGCGTGGTGGAGAGCAGTGCCATCAACGTTCCGGAACTGCTCAGACGGGGGAAGGTCTACAAAGCCACGTTTAGTGCTTGATGTGAAAGACACAAGCCCACGCTATACCGTTCTTTTTGCAACTCCCACTGAAACTTACCTCAAAGCCTGCCCCAGACAGGGATCGTGCTCTGCCCGAGGTCTCATTGGACAGATGACTACATCTCACTTCTTAGCTCTTTTCATCTGGGCCCTTCCACTAAGGCGTCTGCCGTTTATCTCTTCATGAGCACCTAATCCTTGTTTTTATGTTTAAAAAAAATATTAGTGAGATTGAGCAGTGTGAGCAGTTTAAGCGGGTATTTAGACTTGACGTTTTTCCTTATCGATTTCCAGGAACTCTTTATACTGTAGGTGTAAACATATGTCTGTTACATAAAGCACAAATACTTCCTCCCTGTCTGTTGACTTTCAACTTGGATTGTGGTTATCTTTAGGACATAAAAGTTTGTGACTTTTATTTAATCAAATCTATCCCTTTTTGTTCTCCTTTATGGCTTGTGCGTTTTGTCTGATGGTGAGGAAAACCTGCACGTTAACCATGCATGTGTCAAAAACACAATTCGCCAGAGCGTCAGGATCTGAAAGCTTTGGTGCAGACATCCAAGAAAGTTGTCTTGCAGCAAGCAAACTTTTCGCAAGGGCTTCTCTGCAAGGAGCCTCGGGCCTGGAGGAGGCCCAGGACAGTGTCGGCTCGCCCAGCCCTCATCCCGAACGTCTCACTCAGCACCCCAGGTTTTGTGCTGGGTTCTGCCCTGTGCTCCCCGCAGGTCAAGGCCTGGCTGATAAGCTCAGCGAATCCAATATTGACTGTGCCCTCGGAGTATGTTTTCCTAGTCACCAAGGCCAAATCAAGGCACGGGGACTTGTTTTTCTTTTTGGTAGCCCTGTCCTCCTCTCCGTTCCCTTCCCCACACTCTGAAAGGGATCTGAAGATCCTACTAAAATGGTTTTATGGGGGCGGGCACCTTTATCTGTTGCTGCTTTTATGGGAAACTTTTCACACAGCTGAGTACAGAAAATTATCTTTTCAAACATACCATTCAGTGTAATTTTTGTAATATCTGCAGTAATTGCCCTAGAATCTGGTCGGAGAAACCTTGAAATCCAGGGGCTGCTGTGTTTTAAAAGAAACAAGAAGCCTGGGCAACCAGAAAAGCTCTATTCATCCTGTTGGGGCTCATCCTTACTAATTCAGTGTTTCTGGCAAGGGGAGGGGAGAAAGATTGCTTTGGAAAGCCTCTTGGAAGGACCCAGAAGCTATTGGTGCATGTGAACGCGCACACACACACACACACACACACACACACACACCCGTAGCAAGGCAGTGGTCTGTATTTAACAATTCCAAGTAGGTAACTCAAGCATTAGGTCTGTGCTGGGTCCGGCTGCCTTTGCTGTCCCCATATCCTAGTGCCACATGCTTGCAAGGGCTTTTTTTTTTTTTTTTTTTTTTTTTTGGCAAGGGCTGAGGAACAGTCAACTCCAAAGAGGCAAACATGGAGGCCCCAGTAAGGGAGCCGCTGGCAGGGAGAAGGAGCTGGGCCAGAGGCTCAGAATAGCTGGTTCTGGCGCCAAAGGGTGAAAAGGGCAGAGGAAATGGGTAGGCTGGGGCCCGTGGGAGGGGCAGCCCGGACAGGGAGGGGAAGCAAGGGTGGGTGTGTGGCTGCGGCCTGGAGATCACGTGTCCATGAGAAGTGTTCAAAGTGGAGATTCAGGAGTGGGCGAGAGGCCTGCGAGGGTGGAGTAAGGGTCTGGACTTCGCCTCTGGCCAAGGAGGGACCGGACGCAGGGCTCCCTCCGGATGGCCATTGTGCAGACTGCAGCCACGGACAGCTCTGCTGGAAGGGTGGCCTGGGGTTTCAGTGGGCCAGAGAGAGGCAGGGCTGAGCAGGGATGACGGCTGGGCTCAGCCCTGGGCTTTCAGCTGAGGGCGCTCCTGAAGATGGAGGGAGAGCGTCCCTGGCGTTGAGGGCCGGGGCGCGGGGACACAGCATCGAGAGCTTCCTTTCTGCTCAGGAAGGACGACATGCTGAGGCACCTCCTTGCTCAGTATAAAAGTGGCACCCAGTTAAGTGTCGGTGGCCTCACTGGCCGGGTCCCACGGGGCTTGTTCCAGGTGGACAGCAGCTTCCAAGGCCACTTGGGCAAAACCATCACCAAGTATTTATTGAGCACTTACTGGATACCGAGTGCTGGACAAGGTTCTGTGGAAAAGTCCAGTGACATGTAATAAGCAAACCTAGCGAGTACTGTAGTCCGAGTCCTTGGCAGCCTCTCCCAATCTGATAGCCAGCTCGAATCCCAGAATCCGAGGAACGGGAAGAAATCTTTGAGAGATCAGTAGGTTGGATCATCCCCAGGGCTTGGATTTCACGTTCCCATCCTTGCCGACCTCTGAGTGAACACAGAAGGTGCGGGGAGCTCGTCCCCTACCCAGGGCCCTCCTTCCATCTTTGGGCCACAATGACAAGGAGAAGGAGCGGGGTGGGCGGGGAGAGCCCCAGCTGAGAGTCAGGGGCTCCTGGCCCAGCTTCCCCTCCTCTGGCCCCCGGATCTTGGAAAGTCAGTGCCTTGGCCTCCTGGTCTTCAGCTCCTGAGCCGGCAGCTTGGCTCCTGCCTCACGGGCCTTGCATACACCCTCCGGGCTGTGGTCAGCAGTTCACAAAGTGCTTTAGCTGCCCACCCGCCGCACTGGGCCGCATAGGGGAGCCCTGAAGTTAAATGAGCATCTGGATGCTTCTTTAGCCCTTGCTTCATTTCCATCCATTTGCACCCATGTTATCTGCACAGAGCTCTGCGAGGAAGCCTTGGTTAGAACATTTATTTGCATTCGGGAGGTGAGTTAGCCCAGGCTCAGAAAAGTGAAGTGACGTGTCCAAGGACACATAGCCAGCCTGTGAGGGTGGAGGGGAGACCAAAGTCTCCCAGGACTCCAGACCCATGTGCTCGCCACCCTCAAATTCGGCCTCCTTCAAGGTTGCTCAAGAGACCTGTCATAGGATCCGTCGACTGGACAGGTTCATGCACCTCAGTGTTGTGCTTTCAGCTCCTTCCCTGCAACAACCTGGGGAAACACCCAGCTACGCTTTATCAAGTGCCTGCCATGCGCCAGGCCCCTGACCTCCCATGGCCTCCCCCAGCCCATCCCAGAAGCACCCTCTGAACAAAGCAGGCAGTGCCTTTTGTGAGTCCGAGTGAATCATGAACAGGGCTCCCAGAAAGCAAGAAATGCCCAGGAAGTGGCCTGTTCCATCTTTTAAAAGTAATGCCAGTTTTTTCATCCTTCTCCAGAATCATCTCTAATTTTTAATGTAAAAGGAATTCATTTTGCCCAAGTAGTTGAGTAAAATTGAGCATCAGAAAATTCTGCCATGTTGTATCTTGTCTTTTTGCGTCACTTCCACCACAAACCCAGGCTCAGATTCCATCACCCTCATGACCATCCCACTCAGTGGGTGTTTTCAGGTCTGTTTGACGGATGAAGATCTGAAGTTCAGAGTGGTCAAGCAGTGGGCACTGAAAGACAGTACCCCCCGCCCCCGCCATGTGATAGATCCCATGATGTGGAGGAAAAGGAGCTCGTGGAGCTGGAGACGAAGGTTTCCTGAAGGAGCTGGGGACCCGAGCTGGGGCACTGGCAGAAGGAACACATAGGGCTGCCTGAGTGGGGCCTCAGGGCAGGAAGGAAGTCGCCCACCTCTAACCGCAGGGAAGCAGAGACAATGGGAAGAGAGGGGGAGATTCCTGAAGAGTCTAGAGGTTCAGAATGGGGGCAAGGGTGTTGACCGTTGGTTGGGCCACCCAGTTTCTCCTCAGGAGTGCAGTTCTCTTTACTCCATCCAAAGCCTGTCATGGGCCCCCTGTGACAACACAGCGCCCATGCTCCAGAGTCATCGGGGGGTGGGGTCCCCTCTTTTCCTCCCTTCCTGCTAGATAGAGATTCCGTTTTCTTTTCCCTGAATATGCCACTTCAGTGGCCCTCTGGAGGAGACCCTTATGCCTTCAGTAGCCAGGGACCCCAAGCCTCCCCAGGATTGCGCCCCCCCATGAAGGCGTCCCCAGCCCCCATGCTGGAATTCACACCCCCACAATATCCCCGTCAAGGGGCCAGGCCAAATTTTTGGCAGGTGAGAAACTGAGAGCCTGGAAAGTTGAAGAGCCCAGCTTCCTATTGAAGAGAACAATTTGCAGACAAAGGACAAATACTGTATGATTCCATTTATATGAAATACCTAGAACAGGCAAATTCATAGAGACAGAAAGTAGATTCCAGGTCACCGGCGGGGAGGGAGGAAGGGATAATCGGGTAGTTATTGCTTAATGGTTACAGTCTTTGTTTGGGTTGATGAAAAAGTTTTTGAAATCGTGGTGACAGTTGCATGGGGCCATGAATATAATTAATGACACTGAACTGTGCACTCAGATGGTTAGAACGGCAACTTTGACCTTATGTATTTTTGACCATGGTTATTCTCAGATAAAGAGGTAATCAAAGAACATCCATCAAAAAACAGTATGGGGGGAAATGTATTGTGCAGGTGACCCAGACTCGTGTGCCGCACACCAGCTCTGAATCCAGGCCCCACCAGGTGTGAGCTCTGTGGTCCGGGCCGGCTACTCATCTCTCTTTACCTGCGTTTCCTCGGCCATAATGTGCGGTCATCGTGAGGCTTAAGTGGACTGGTGTGCGTGCCGCTGGAACAGAGCGACAAAAACTCCGTGACGAGTGGCTCTCATGGTTGTGATGATGGTGTCCGTCATTACTATGAAGTAACTTGAGTTCACAGAGTTAGGGAGGGGAGTCAGGCTGGCTGGTATCCATCCAGGGCTCTGTTGGGAGGTGAATCTTGAGGGTAGTGAGAGGGGTGTGTCGGGGGGATGGGGAGGACTGGGGAGCAGGGCTTGGAAGCTCATGAGCAATGGGTAGAGTGGCAGGCTCTGTCTCCTGACGCATCCCGGGCAGGTGGGGCAAGGACTAGAGCAGGGCCAGATAAGGTGCGGGGTTTGATCCCAGAAGGGCCCGGTCCCCTCGCCCTGCTCTGGTTTGCTCTCTGAATATGCACAAGGCCACAGAACGTGGGTGACTCTCCAGGGCCCTGCATACCCATCCCGAAACACGCATGGTCTTCTCTCAAGAACAGCCTAACTTGGAGAGTGAGCCCCCAGACATGAGTAACCAGAACCATCAGTAACGTTCTGCACTGGGAAGCGCAGTGTAGACCTGGGGGCCAACAGGAGACAGGGCGCTCTCTCCTCTGGATTGCTCTGCGAAGTTTTTGTGGATTTTGTGATCTTGTTTGTACGGATGTTTTCAAACAGAAAGAGTGATGCAATGATTTGATCAGCAACGGGGTTTACAGAATTGTTTTGGTTGAAGATTTACTGAGGAGCGATATAGCTTGGCTCTCTTTATTAGCTGGAGGACTTTGGGCAAGTTGCCTGAACTCTTGGTGCCTCAGTTTCTTTGTCTGTAAGGACAGCAACAATCCCCATTTGGGGGCTCAGGTGGAGGGCCGGGGGGTGATGGTGAGAAATCAACGAGCTAATGTGTGTAAAGTCATTTGAATAGTGCTCAGCATCTAAAGGTGTTGAATAAATGTCTGGAGCTCCTTGCATGGGGAGCACTGTGCGAGCTTCCTAAGACACCCAGGGAAGACAGAGGACCATTCTCTGCATTGCAGGGCCTTGTTAGCCTTTGCTCCGTGATGCAAGACAGCCTCCCATGACATAATAGGAGAAAGTGCATCATCCAAATGCATGAATGTAAGTGCTGGAGGGGTTCTGGGCGGGTCAGGAAAGGAGGAGGACGAGGAGGGCACTTGGCCCCGGCCGTGGGTAGGCAGAGAACAAGAGAAGGGAATTCTAGCTGTGAGCGGATGACCACGTGGTGGGTGTGGATGTGGGCATGTGTGTGTGTTTGCTAAGAGAGCATGGACAATGGCTTTACCCTGGAATGGGAAGTCTGGGCCTGGGGACCCTGAGGCAGTGCGACAATTCGTGTTGCCGCCATGCACCTCTCCTGCCTGTGGCTGTGAGCGGGAACAGGCCTGCATGGAGCACAGGAGCAAGCCCTTATGCATAACCCAGGGTGTGATTAATTTAATTATTTCAAAAGCCCCTTTGGTATTTCACGAGGGTCATGCCCCTAGCTGTGGGCTTGAATACAACTGCAGCAGGTTTCAATAAAATCAATTAATTTAATTTGATTGGGTTTTATGTACTTGGAGCTGGTGCCTCTTGAACTCACTATGAAAATTATTGCAGAATAAAAATGCATATTAGTACTCAAGCCCAGTGTCCTTGGACTCTCTTCAGGGAGGTTGCAGTGCTGATCACAAAAGCAAATCCACCCCCCCCAACCAACCAGGCCTGGCAGGGGCCGCTGCCCACTGCTACAGCGATCACCCCGCCAGCCTCGGACAGTGTTTATGGAGCTTACGCGTGCTCTTTGTACGGGTCCCTGGCTTCCAGAAGCACTTTCTTACCTGGCAGTGAAGGGACTGTGCTTCCATCTTGCTTTCATGAAAGAAGCTCAGAGAGGTTTGGCTTGGCTGTGGGCACTGGCTTCCTGGTCTGCTGTTGTTAGCTGAATTAAATGGAGGCCTTATGCTGCTATGGGTTGAACCTCGGCTGCGCCCCAACCCCACCCCCCACCCCCGGAAGAGACACATGAACTTGGGCGAGTCCTTTCACTTCTCTGTGCTTTTGTCTCCTGTCCACAAGGGAGAGGGCTGGATGCCTGCTTGCACGGCTCCTTCCAGCTCAGGGTCATATTCCACAGGACAGCTGCTCATCCCGGGGGTGGAGCCCTGCCTCCTTCCTGCTCCCCTCCAGAAGGCTTGGAGCCAGCTCACTGACCGGTCCATGGGACTGCGCCCCACCTGCGCCTCCCAGCAAGAGCGGCTTCTCCCTCACATTCCTGCAGGTCCGAGCAAGCACTGCTTTTAAGAAGGGTGGAGGGTTACAGCTTAGGGGGCCAACCCTGTCATTTTACAGATGAGGGAACCCCGATCCAGAGTCACACGGCCATGGCCGCGGGCAGGGACGAGGTTCAGCCACATTCACCGTCATTATAAAGGGTGGAGATTTTGCTCAGCCTGCGTTTTCCAAATGTTCTTTTCATTCCTCTTTTTTCCTGTCGGGATGGGAGATGGCCAAGCCATCTTTGGGGCCTCCCGGGTAAAGCAGATGCTGACACCAGCCATTCCAGAGCCGCTGGAGACCTCTCGAACCCGGTGGCTGCCCCTGTGACCCTGGTGGGAGTGGGCTGGGGGCGCATTCCGAAACTGATGCCTGACATTCCGCCCTGCCCCTCCCACGGCCCCTCCTCCCGACCTGGCATTTGGTACTGAGCTCCGATCCCCTTGACTCAGTGATATGTTTTGCACAGAAGTCTTACCTCCTCGGCACTCCTCCATGGCAGAAACGGAGTCTGTCCTTTTTGTCCCCATGTCCTCATCCTCTTTATTCTTCCGAACCTCTCACTTCCGACAGGCGCCCTGATGTGCTGAGAACTGCCCTGGACACTGTCCCCACAATATCTCATTTAATCCCCATACCAGCTCTGCAGAGTGAGCAGTAGGGCCCCTGGTTTAGTGTTGGGGGGGTGTGTGGCTCAGGGAGAAGATCACATAGTTCCTAAGTGACAGGCCTGGGACTCTTAGCCACCATCTCAGCCCCAAGACTCTTACACCATGCCAACTAGCCTCCCTTGCGCAGAATGGGTGTTTAACAGATCTTAAATGACAGATTATACTATGCTTCCCTCTGCCAACAGCAAATGCCGGGAGAGATGATGGTGATGATTACTAATGCCACTACTAATAGTAATAATAATTATTATCATTCTCTATGAAGCAACTATTAATGGGTCATGCACCAAAACTCACGACTCTGGGAGAGGTGGCTACTGTGATTACCTCCACTTTACAATGCAACAACTGAGGCACAGGGAAGTGACTTGCCTAAGGTCACCCAGAAAATAAGTGAGCTGGGCTTGAGTCCAGCCCTGCCTTTGAGGTCCAACCTCTAGCCTCCCAGTCGTAATAAGATCTCCAGGTGAGCCGGAGTCCTCTGCCTTGGGCTCTGTGTGGCTCTAGACTTAGGTGGACGGTGCTGCTGTCCGGGAAGGAGGGCCGGGGTCGCGGGGTGGTGCGTGCGCTTAGGGACGCCCGCAGCTGGCACTGCCCTCCACCCAGCTGATAGCTGCAGCCTGGCTGGCCGCCTGCCTGGCCCACATCGCGCGCTGGCACGAAGCCCGGCCCGGGGGTAGGCGGGCAGGGGGGAGGGCACAGCGGGGACGGGGGTCCGGCTAGGCGTTCTCCGCCCGCGGCCCTCGGGCCCCTTCC